>JARYHS010009186.1:126823013-127459785 GCA_031002005.1 Vandiemenella viatica
AAAGCACAATTCCATTCCTCGTTTTATCGGCCGTAAAAGTTTACCATATGGTTTTAACTAAATGGACGTATTTAACTTAAAATAAAATGCTACGAAAAACGATCTTATTGAAAATGTTCTGGCAATTCATAGATTTTGTTGGAACATTTCTGACCGCTGTTAATCCGCTAACGAAGGCCGGGCGCGTGACGTAAGCGTTCGGTGACGCCAGCGTTCGGTGACGTCAGCTTTCAGTGACGTCAATTTTTACGATAACATAGCTTTAGAAAATGATCAAAAGTTTTGATCCCTTAATCAGATGTGCCTGATTTACGAACTTCATCTGTATTTTACCCATAGGGTTAGCTATGCAATATTTGAAGGCTTTCTGTTCAGTTCGAAGGCAGTTATCGTGCGTAAAGACAAATAGACAATATAAGAGAAATCCAGTTATCGGTAACAATCGAGGAAAGGTGCAGGTCAGGGATTTCTATCTTGCCCGGAGGGCTCGGTGCCCACTGCTCTGTAGGAAAAACACAGACAGCAGACTGCCCCATGATGCGCCTCCCGTACAAACACTTAAGGGTATCATTTATCACAGCGCGTCTTACAAAGAAACTTAATATCTTCGTCTCAGAAATAGTTGATGCAACCTCAGTTATCTAATATAATTTGATCTTCGCCTTCCTGTAAGGTACTTATCTTCATCTGTTCCAAATAGTAACAATCTGATGAATTCTGCAAGTCTCAATACTGCCTCGCCAACTTATCTCCTGTTCTACTAAAGGTTATTCACTGTGTTTCGTTTTTCAGTTGTATGCATTAACTCTTATCTCTTGTTACTTAATCAAAGTTTTTAATCCCGTACCATCTCTAGACAGTTCGAGATCTCGTATAGGTATTGCCAATGTTGCGTTAAAGCGAATTATTTTACTTAGTTCATTTGCTGTACTTAAAAATAGGTCCTATGTGTTAGCACAAATTTAGATCAAAGATCCTTCCTTAGCTGGATGTCCCTGTGTACGTTTTATTTCAGAATGACCATCGCCCACATACAAGAACGTAGCATTGAGTATGACGCCATCTGGGAAACTTTTCAGTAGTGTTTCGCTGGTAATGTGGTGAACCAGAATTTTTTTAATTTTTTTGATTAAACGTAATGTTATTACCTTAATAAATAATTATGATTCAATAATAAAATGTCGGGTACTCGGAAGTTTTTTAAAAGGTCGGAGTGAGAGAAGATGAGTGGTCAATTATTTCCTTTACTACGAAACGAAAGCAACTTAAATGACTGGATATGCACAGTATATATTGACGTAATATGCCGGGACAGACCAGCAGGCCGAAGACCAACCGTGAAATGGCGGGGCCTTGTTTTGTATTCTTGCTGCGTGAATTATTCTCCTCACAATCTCTTTTATGTTCTACTCGAAACGGCCGCCAGTTGAGAGAAGCGGCAAGTTACGAAACTATTGTGACCTCTGGTTCATTGACGCAGAACAATTAATCCATAGGCTAGTGAGCGTTCTGCGCTTTAAACATGTCGGAAACTGCCAGTGCTGTTTATGTTACCTGCCCACTCAAATATCTTCTGACTCGTTGGAAATGCCAGTATTCTTTTTATCTCACAAATGAGTAGACCCAAGTAGCTTAATAAATCACAAGACTAATATTAACCATACTCCCTTTTATATGATACGAAATAGCATTACCTCTCAAGTATAGCCCAATGCATCAAAAGAAACTAGCAGAACTTATTTAGAATTTGTAGGAGCGTGTTGAGACATTAATGTCGTTCATTTACGCGATTATTCTCTTCAAATATCTTGTTCTAAATACGTAGAAAACAGTTTCGGGATGAAACAAACAAATGATTTTGATAATACAAGAAGGAAGGAGAGCTATTCTGAATACTTATACCAATTTACGATTCACCTAGAGGTGGCAGGCAAAGTTGTTATTCCACTGACATTATTGCCATCCAGATGGTATTTCACGTGATCAATTGTCTAGTGCCATCAACTGTTTAGTTTTTGTTGCTTATGGCTTTTCGCCTCGTCGACGTCGAGGTTGTTAGAGGCGAGAAAGGACTTGGGCAAGGAACTGGAAGGAATTCGGCCATGGCCTTTTGGAGGAAACATCCCGGCGTTCACCTGGAGTGATTTGGGAAAACCGTGGAACCTTAAAAACCCAAATCTGGATGCCCGGATGGGGATTCGAACCAGCGTCCTCCCGAAAACGAGGCCAGAGCGTTATCGCGTACCCACCAAGCTCGGCGCCATCAACTGTTTTCTCTCTTTTGCAATATATGTAAATTGTTTTCAGGAGAGGTTACTGCAGTAACAACTAATTTGGTACAAGAAAGTTAGACTGTGTGCTATGTGTTCTGATGAGAGCTCTGTTTATGGAATATAAGAAGTAATCATTTGGTCGAAATTAATAATAGAATGTTATTCGTTCAGAACTAAAATCGAATAGGTGAGAGGAGAACAAGAAATAATTTATCAATGTTTATTGTTTTATTGCTTATTTAATACTTTTTTTTTTACAAACTGTACACAGTTATAATACGTGTAAAATATATTTTAAAGTAAACAGTTTCTTTGTATTGTTTGATGTAACCCTTAGGAATAATTCCATTTAATTCTGAGCAGAATATGTTGCTCTCCTAATGATGTCTATCTGTTTTACAGTGTAATTATACTGCAGTTTGTGATAAAAACAAATCAATGTTCTTTAAAAACCAATGAAGGTTTTAGAAGAGCAAGGTGACCATGCGCCATTGCCTGTCTAAAGTTGACTGGCAAATGGTGCATGCGCAGTTGCGTGTCACTCAGCGTAACGCAGTGACTTCTCAATCCAAGCACCGCATTTAAAGTTTTCATTTGCAAAAATTTGTTTCTTTAAAAACTGAAATTTTTATCATGCTTGGATTCAGGTTATTGAGTCTGCTCGTCGTCAACGCTCCGTGTTTTGTGCACCGCAGGGTGATGATGAAATCTGATTGGCTAGGCAACGTAACAACTGCCGTTGCCTTGTCAGTCTATATACAACGCGCTCTTGGCAAGCTTTAAACTTCTGATCTTTCGACTTGTTCACTCATCACCTGTAGATGACAATGGAAAACACTGTCGTCGAAATATTATGTTTAAACAATAATTTATCACGGTAAGAGTCCGGTGAAGAAGTTATCAGTAACACTTCTGACACTTCACATCCTGAGAACCTTCAGGCTGTCTTCCCAACCTTAGTTGCATGATTCGAGTCCCCAGGCCCTACTCGGCCTCAATCTGTCATGCTCGTAAGTAACCGTTATTTCAGACTGTTCCGTGGTTGATCGGACTGTGGCCTCTGCGATCGCGAGTTACCAGGTGATGAAACAGTGCTCTCCCAATTGGCTCACCTATCGCCTTGGGGGTCCGATACGGCTCGAGAGCATTGCGTAGCGCCCCAGCAAAAACCGCTACCAGCTCATTTGGCTGCCATAAGTAGCAGGCACAGCGCGTGAGGATCATTAAAGGGGCACAGCCTGACATCCGCACCTGTTGCCCTCGGGTGGCACTTCGGTAAAAACCGAACGTAACTGGGGTCACAGACCTCGCAACCATATACAATTAACTACTTGAGATTCTGAAGTGCTTACATAAGATAATCTAAAACGATCGACCTACATAATAGTGTTCGATAAAATTAAAGCGTAATCACAATAGCTCTCCTGAACTAAGACTAAATTTAAAAATTAAGCTTAGGCTATATCGTTTCTTCAAACGAATTTCTTAGTAACGCAGTCCCAATCTTATGTTAAACTAGCTCTAATGTTAGTTCAGTTCCATTTTTCATGATGGGAATACTGGTTGATTGGCAGACCTGTTTGCCCATTGGCAGGACGTATTGGGCAAGTGTACGAAAAAGTTTCAAATTTCTACGATTATTGGAATGGCCGATGAAAGAATGTACCAGAAAAGGGAAGGAAATTTGGTCAGACCATTGCTTTAATATTTCGGGAATCGAATACAGGAGTCGCAGAGGGTGCATAGAAGGACAGCTAGATTTGTTTGTGGAAATTACCGCAAAACATAATCGGTAACTGGTATGTTACAGGAACTGGGATGGCAGTCATTAAAAAATAATATGCGGGTGGAAAGAATGCTTGGAATGTATAAGACGTAGAATGGGAATGAGACTTGGATGGATATTAAGAACAACTGATGAAGAGGAAGAGAGGATCACGACTATAAGCTGGCACTTGATTTCAGGCACAAGGGATTCGGTAAAGGAGTTAGGGATTGGAACAAAGAACCAAAGGAAGTGCTGAACAACTTACCAAAAACACAAAGAATTTATAATCAAAATTTGTAAACAGTAAAAATATTTAGGTAGAAAGATTAAAATAAAATAATTTAATATATTAAGAAATGTAAAACTCGGTGAGTTGGAAATTGCTTCCCGGAAAAAATGCTCCATCAAAATGAAATTAAATAAAAATTATACAAATTAAAAGAAAATGCAAGATATGGTGTGAGCTGATGAGGGGAGCTTCCATTAACTTCGTAGCTCAATTTTGACCTCCTGTGAAATCCCTCCCCCCCTCCCCACATATCCTGACGTGGCTTTTGCCTCTACAACCCTCTACCCCTCCCCCGCACGCGGCACATAACTTTTTTCCGGATTGATTCCAGAAGAAATATTGTACTATTTTCTCTTGTTATGCTATCGTAAATTGCATACGGAGTTAATTAAATGACGGAAATAAATATTCATTTATTGTGTGTGCTGTACCTTATTTTAACTATAACAAACAATATGAATGAAAAGCTACGTGATTGGCTTCAGAACGCCCACCCCCTCCCCCCAAACAGCCCAACGTAGCTTTCTACCAAACTCCTTCTCCCCTAGATTGAGCCACGTAGTTTATGGACGTTCCTTAATACTCAAAACCACCGAAGTTGTCTGCTTTCATGAAAGACTTGATTATTCATCGGCTTATTTAATTCAGCTGATTGACTTGGTTCATTTACTTCTCAATTTTAATTATTGCGTCATACGTTTAATACAAAAATATCGTGATCAATTTAGAAAACACTTTTCATGGTCCGCAGTCTGTTAGTCAACTTTCACGGAATGAAGTTTACGTGCACACGTTGTAATGATTCAGTCTTGGTGGCACTAGAAGTAGCGTTGGGTAGGTCGATGTAGTGACTATGTGCCGCTGACCCGGCGATGAACCTCGTGTACACGGAGTCGACAGTGTCGTCTGGCCCTGGTGGAAGCTCACCGGCGCCATCTGATGTCTACAGCGGGTGACAGAATATTCACGATGACGTCGGACAAGCGGAAGGCTTCCAGCAACTCCGGAAATCCCTGTGGTGAACTTTGTAGCCCCGAAGCTTGGAAGGAAATGTCCCTCCCCCGCTGTCATGCAAGAACAGAGAACACCTGCCAGAGCCACTTGTTTAACAAGCTTTCTCCCAATTGGCCACTTACTCGGGCGAGCGAAACCCTTGAAGGTTTTGACAGGCTGAGACCTTTTCGTGAGCGCTTTCTGTCGGTCGATGATAAGCGGACAGAAGCATGTTTTCCCGCTGAAGTAAATATTAAACAAGTACGTACGACTTTGTTGGCCGATAAATCCCGAAGGACTGATCGGCCACCTCCGTGACAGTGTTTCAATTTGCCGCTCATTCCGCCTCTGTAGTGGCTGTACCTATAGTGTACCGTGGAATCTGAACCACGGAAAGTTCCGGCGTGACCCATATGAACAAACATAACTCTTAAAAATGCGTAACCCCACTGGTATTTGAACCCGGGAACTATTGAAGAAGGCTCCTTAACCAGTGAGACACCATTCGTTTCCATTTTGGAGCCATGAAAAGTATTGTGTCTGTCACAGCAATTGTTGTATTATTAATACCCCTTATCTCTGATATAATATCAGCATCTGTTGAGTTCACTAGATTACGGAACCCCAACTCGCACTGGCCAATTTTTTACATATTCCAAAATTAACTCAACGGAATGTGTTGATAGATCCTCAACGCCAGCCACCTGTGAGTTATCATATTTAATTTGTTATGATCCACCTCAGTCTCAGTGAAGTTTGTTTTCAACGTATATAGCGCGACTGTTTCAAAACACCATGACCAGCATGTAGAACTGGAATAAACCTGTCAAGGGATGAGAAACGGTTTTCATTATTTCAGATGAGTCGTTATCTGAACACGGCTTAATACGCGTACAGTAATTACTCAAGTCCTAGATGTTTTTTATTTTTAAGCATCAATTTTTATTGTATACTGTAACAGACAGCATCGGGAATGGCAACGTTCGTGGATTGTAAAAATGCGAAATGGTCGTCTGCATTCGTACGCTCACGTTCTGCGCAGCAGCAACGCTTCAGTTGCGAGAACTACTTTTGATATGAGTCTTGAGAGTCACAGACCACGAGGATGACGTATGAAGTGATACCTTGTGGGAGGACATGCGACAAGCGAATGACTCACCTGAATATGTGCAAGTTAGGATTTTATGGAAGAAGACGTCCAGTAAATAAAGAAGACCCTGAAATGCGGAATGATTGTTAGGAAGAAGACTGTCGCAGACGGCCTGCTTGTGTATGGTGGTGTTGTGGACTGAACCTGACAGGTAGTTTTAACCAGCGCCACCACTTGACCGCAGACTAAAGAATTTCCAGGTTGCGTGCTGCGATACCCAACACGTTTCTACCACACATGCGAGCTATTCGACGGACGATAATAACTCAATCGAGAAAAGAAACAATCCCAGTTGTTCTCGACCTGAGGAGATCTGTATCCGGCGCTCAGCAAGGATGCGACAAGCGCCATTAATTACCCGCGTTTACCGAAAGCATACATCAGAGACTGTGCCCTGCACGCATCGTTGCGTGATTTACACGGCGCCCGCCGGCTTGAATCAAAGCGGCGGCCGACCATTCATAACGGAGACCGTCCGAATGGACGCCGAGCCATTAATCAGTCGCTCCGACCATCTCTCCGCCGCTTTCCAGGCCCCGGGGCTGCAGGCACTGACCACACCTGCAGAGGGTCACCCACTACCAGTACAAACAACGTCACCTGAGAAAGTAAGGCGCCTCACACTGTTGGCCGTGATACCTTCGTCGACACGCTACGGCGTACATTCTACCTTCCACTGCTGTACCGGTAAAATACCTGCATGAATCTGCAGGCATCCTGCATCCTTCTAGACATTCGCCACGTCCTTTTACAGGTAGTACAAGTATCACCCAATCCTCTCACTGCAACTTTTGGGGCATCATTTTTGACCATCATCTCTACTACAAGGTTACACCTAAGAAAAGATTTAGAAAGCAATAAAGACTTAGGCTATCACAAGGGTAGTGAACTCCGCTAAATCGGTGGGAAGCCCGGGGTCTCATTTCACAAGGTATGGGAATGGAGGAGTTGGTAGACAGCATGGGAGGATCCCTTGCCAGGGTATCGGTGAAGACCTCAAGGGCAGCGACGGCGTTCAGAATCCGGCGGAAGAGGCACCTGTCCACATGGGGTTGTTGAAATAAAAGGTTTACTTAACCACTATACCCCAAAGAGGCGGCTACAAACAGTGTCTGACGCCTCATAGTGAGCCGCTATTTTTAGTCTGGACAACCTACTGCCTATGTGGAAAGGAAAGTGATACTACCACATTATATGCCCCAAGTAGTACATGCCACTACTCTCAGTATAGAAGTATTCAAATTTCTTTCATCCTTTATACTTACCATCTTCAACGTTTCAATTACATTAACCAATTTCTCTTCCCTTAAAATGTGGTCCACCATCCATTCCGTACTTTCTGTGAGAATCTTAAGCGGTCTTCTTTGATCAAAATAAATTCGTACCTAACGCCCGCTTTGTTTTCAGCATCCTACCATAGCACCACAATGCGAAAACTTTAACTCTTCTTAAGTCTAATCTTCAATTTCATAAAGCTTTGTACTATATTAAACTTGAAATACTCATTATATTTGAATAAAAAATGTGAATGAATATCACGTTGCACTGCTGCAATTAATACACGTTTGATAAAGACAGTCTAAATTCAGTGTATATCTTAATTTTTGATCAAAAAATTCATTTTACAATTTTATGTGTGAGCAAATGGCATACGACACTGTTATGTCGCTAAATCAGGCGGATTCTTTGATAGATTAAGCGTGATTAGACATAATTCTCCTTTCATCATTTTTAACCATTACATATTAAATATAATACAATGAACTATCATTAACCTTAGGAACTGACATGGAAATGCAGGTATATCCATGTTGTCATTAAATAAATCATCTTTAATATCTGTTACTGACGGATCTACTAGGTTTCTTTTTTTTTTAAATGAAATATAAAGCCATTTTCAGTTCAATAAAATCTTGTTACGTACCAAATAAAGAATAAAAATAATTGCCTGTCACTGTTTCTATATCATCATCATCATTTGAACCATAGCCAGTTTACCGGGAGTGGTTTACGAGCCTTCAAGTGTTTTGGTTTTGCTGTTTATAGACGATCATCTTCTATAAAGAAAGTTTCATTGTCCACAAAAAAAACTCCAAATTCCCTGCTCTTCTCTTCTGTAGTGGGTGCCTTAGTGGGCAAACTACGTTATCTTTCATACCTTTATGATTAATAATTGTGGATTTTTAATTTTAATTTTTATGAAGGAGTGAAAATTTATTGATTTTGCAAGAATCTCGACGTTAGTTGGAATTTAAGAAAAATTGTCACAATATGACATTTATTTTCTTATCACTTGCGATTACAAGTCTGAGCGAATTTACCGTTAACATTAACACAAATTGGCAAAATCGTAAAAGCAACGTTCAGAGGAACAATTAGCCGTCATGAGGAAGCAAACAATTGTATATTTACTTTTAAATATATCTCAGAATCAAAATGCAAGAAATAATGACAATTGGAAACAATGAAAAATATAAGTTATGACGACCTCAGACAAAGGTATCATAATACTGTCACTTTACAGTTAAAATGAAAATCATGGGTGCCACGAATGAACAATATATCATCCGAAAATAACTAGTTCTGGCAAATTATGCCTCTAGCTCAGGGGTTTTTACAGTTACAAAGTGAGAACATGGATCTATCCTCTCAAAGTCGTTTAAGGGTTCTGTTTCACGGAATGCACGATCAGATGGCTTGGTCGTAATAAGTTACGATTGTAGTTTTGCGTCTGATGTCTGCGGTGATCGGAGATGACCCACGGTATGTGAGATTATCTCACACGGCGGCTACAGACACGTCCTGTCTGTTAATGCGTATCATCGCATTACTGGCGGTGTCGCTGTGATAAGCCTGCTCCAGCAAGGCAAGCCGGCACATACAGTGTATCTTGGTAAAGCGAATATTAAACAGTTATTGAGCTGTGTAGGCTTGAAGCTAATCGTGGTCTTCCCGAACCATGGCGACAGGAAGTCGCGGATCTGGGGTTTTGCCGGACCACACATTCTGCTCCCTGGGGATGGGTGGTCAACAGGGTCACTCAACTGGCTGGAAAAAAGCATCCATAAACTACGTGGCTTGATCTAGTGGGGGCTGAGGTGGAGGGATTGGCTGTAAAGCTACTCTGGGCTACTTGGGTAGGAGCATTTCACTCATATTATTTGTGACAGTTAAAATAAATTACAGAACACCCAACACCATGTGCATATTTATATCCGTCATTGTATTATCTCCAAATGTAATTTACTATAGTCTGACAAGAGAAAACAGCACAAAATTCCTTCCTGATTCACTAGAGATGAAAGCTAGGTGCCACGCAAGGGGGGGGGGGGGGAGGGGGCAAGAGGCAAAATCCACGTCGGGCTACGTGGGGGGAGAGGGTTTCACAGGATGCCAGAATGGAGCTACGTGGTTTATGGACGCTGTCTAATCCCTTATGAGGTGTCGGACGCCTTCGGACATTTGTAAATCTTCCATAGAACGTTATGAGATAAAATCGAAGCATCTCTGGAAAAAGAAAGAGATACGGTGTTCTCACTTCGGTTGATTGTGCATCTCGCCTTTTAACTGACTAATTAAAAATGATAATCATTGGGTTGACATTCTCATACTAGAGTCATCCATCTCACACAGTATTCTCATAAGTTTTTTTACTAGAGAGCAGTTGTTAGGGTCTATTTACTCAAAAACAGCAAGTAAAGCTGTGCACGAGGTAATACCGCTGTAGGGAAGGATCTCCTGCACGCAGTCCTAAGTAGCGTGCCACACGAACTTATGCTGACGAGCCACACACACAACACACGCGATCGAATTATAGGCAACATTCGCCCATTTACGAGCCACCTATCAAACGTTTCTCTCCCCTTCGCCTCCAGCATCGACTTCGGACGACGCCAAAATTTCTTGCTTCCCCGGCTGTGGACAATAATGACCGCAAAATGTCACAAAAAAAGAATAACATCTTAACAGTCTTGTAAATTTTCGTGTTTAATGGCTTCTGCAACAAAACGAGATGCAGCAAAAAAGAAATGAAACGATATTCGTAAATTTCCAGCAGTTATGTCAATGAGATTGAAGGCGTTCACGGCGTATCGATGAAATGTAGTCTTCACGTGAAGACTACATTTCAGTTATTTCAATATTTTCATTGACATGTTAAGGTTCTAATTTCGTGTCTTTCTCTTTCGTACCTCAAATCGGCAATAAATATCTATAAAGTAGATTCCTAAACCATCAAAAATAAACTGAGTGTTTTGACAAACCATTTCATCCCATTTTCTTAACTAAATACAATTGTTATTAAATAACGTTCATAGCTCCGATTTCGTAATATTTTACATATTTCGATTGTAGTTTACATTGCGATACAGTAGGAACTACTTACATGCCTCTGAAATAACAACCTCAGCAACATTGCATTAGTCAAATCAAAGCAATATAAATTATAACAACTTTCATAATATTAGTTTTAATTCTGCTACAGGCTGCATTAGATCACGATAAATCTGGAACTGCTTTCATCCGCCTGATGTTTTCAGTTACATGGCGCTCATGAATACAAATTATTAATTTAAAAAAAAAAACCTACATTACTAAAGCCCTGTGTTGTAACGCCAAAAGTTAGTTTTCATACTGATTCAAGCTAAATTTCAATTTAATCAAGACTTCCACAAAATCAAAGCACTCATCTTCTACATCTGAGGGCAAAGAATTTGACGATAACATCTACATCCAACGAATATGAATAAAAAGTAGCATCTAATAACTAAAGTGTTCATTTAGACGCAATACATATTTTTCTTTCGATGTTTTCGCAATTAATTTCTTCGTGAATGCTTAACTGAATAAAACAATTACTACATAACACGCATAACCTCGAGATGGTAGTATCATCTCTGGCCATTATAGCACACCAACGAAGGCCTGGAACGTGACGTTAGCATATTGTACACAATGACACTGTGACCAAATCTAGCCTTTTATTAGTATTGATGATGATTCTTTGCCGTTGCAATACATCTTTCCTACCCTAACCCACGAATTAGCTTTATGTACAGGTACAGGGCGTTCGCCGGGAAACGCTACCCACTGTTAGCGCTACAAGGAAGAAACTGCTCCCGGCGAGCGAGCGGTCAGCTTGCGGCATTGTTCGACCGTCGGCCGCGGACTATTTCATAATAATTACGCTTCATAAACTTGTATGTGCTAAGCATTTAAATGTGACGTCAGTTGCGGATCAACAGTGCCATCGTGGACACCCTGCAGGTACCAGTTGCAAAATCTAATCCTAGGCCCTGGTCTATTTCTGTAATTTTATGCACCACAATTGTTTTGTACGGCTTTAAGTGAAGTAGCTTTCTTACTTTCCAAGCTGACGTCTTAGATACGCCTGCCTGCTGCCCTAACTGACTTAATGATTTTTTGGGTGACTGTTCTAGTCGAAAAGCGATATCGTCAATTTTCTCCTCTGTGAGAATGCGGTTGACCGACAGTCTCTTTTTGTTAAAAAATGAACCCGTTTCTCTTACTTTTTTAACCAGACGCAGAATTGTTGATTTAGCTGGCAGTAAAGCGCCAGGATATTCGCGACGAAATTTACTGCGACACTTTTTAAACGACTTCTTCTTCACATATGTATCGTAGAGAAATATTCTTTGTTGCAAACTGTAACGTACCATAATTTTACTCACACTCAAACACGGTACAGATTAGTAAGAGTATGAAGCCCCAAACCAGCCAAACCGCAAAGAAACGTTTATTCACAACACTGTTGGGGCAGCGGAGGTGTTAAACAGTGCGGTGATTCACGGCGCCGTGTGGCGGGAGTTGCTGGCACCACTGTCCCAGCAAGTTGCCGACGGCAACAGACTGGGAGGGTAGCGTTTCCCGGCGAACGCCCTGTATAACTCCATTCTCTTATACGAATTTAAGAATTTCATTTCAGAACATCTAGCGAAGATAATGTAATATTTTATAAATCAACCTATAGGAATGGAATCACCGAAGAAACGAAGATATATCAGTACCATTACGAGTATTAATGATTTCCGGAAATTTCAACTTCCTGGTACTGAATTCCGACGTTTCGACTGATCTGTTCGTCCTTCCGCTAGTGCGGAATATCATTACTATATGTTTCACACGCACTACTAAACACATAAGGTGCAACACATCGTGGTGCAGTTGCGCACTTGAAGAAGGTCGAAACGACGGCATTCAATACAAGGAGGCGGGAATAATGGAAAGTATTCATTTCAGCCTTGGAAACCTTTGATAAGATATAATATGATTCTTCAGTTTGTAATTATTTGAACTTGCAATTTAATATTGGCAAAGAATTTAATTTACATTTTGAAATAATTAATGGGGTGAAGGAGACAACTAAAATTACTTTAAGATATTCAAACTGATGGATGATTGTTTTCAAACAATTTAATTATACAAAATGTTGAATTCAATTGTCGTGTAAATGGTGAACTAACAAAGGCTTAATTGGCCGAAAAGGGTACTTGAGGGTTTTACACAAGTGTGCCATCCGGAAGGAATAGAATTGTTTAAGAAATAATGGCAGTTGGTCTGATAACTTTGTTTGCTAAAACGTCAGTAATTTGGGGTAAATTTAAAATTCTATTGATAATTTTTTATTATTTGTTTCAGTTGCAAAACTATATTTTCAACAAATGTAACGAATCAAATCCATAATGCAATAAATATCATTTACAACTTAAAATTTACAAAATGCAATGAATACTGTTAGATAGGTTTGCTGGCTAGAAACTATAACTGAAAATTGAAATAATAGTTTGGCAAGGATCAATATTTATTTAGTTTTTAGAGAGTCGGGTATGTGGTAATGAAGAAATCATCTTGATTTAACAACAATATAATAAGATTTTTAAGAGAGTAGCAGCATTCTGACAGTATTTGGTGAAATAAACGTTCCAAAATTTCAAACCCTTTATATGAGGAACAAGATACATATCTAGAAAAAACGTTGACACTTTTTCACCTTAATAGAACTGCGATTGCCGTCAGACGGCATAAAACTTGGTAAAACTGGCAAACATGTTGAAACAATATGGGGACGCCTATAACTGCAACAGAAGGGCTCAAGGGACGTACCGAGCGTGATGGGTGAACGGTTAACTTCTTGCCTCGCATTCAGGAGGACGCCGGTTCGAATGCCCGTCCGGGCATCCAGATTTGGATTTCCATTGTTTCCCCAAATTACTCCAGGCGAATGCCGGGATGCTTCCTTCACAAGGTCATAGCTGAATTCCTTCCCATTCCTTGTCCCAAGTCCCACCCCACCCCTAATGACCTTCGCACTGACGAGGCATAAAGCCATAAGAAAAAAAAGTCAAGGGACGTCTAGAATTAGAGAAACATGATGACGCTTCTATTAATTGCGATAGCAATGTTCTTACCGAATAGAAGGGAGTAAGGTTTACCCATTTTCCAATGAGTTATTTGAGAGGATAAACATCCCTTACCAGAATATACTTTCGAAACAGATTGCAACTTGATTTTTGTATTACTTTACGTTATTTTCATTACGTAACATATGACGAAAACTTTGATTCATCACTTATTTAGCTGCATCTGAAACACAATAATAATTGGGTAGTGAGACTTTTTTTTTTCAAAAAGCCTCATAGGGGGATCCGATGTTTTCATTTTCTCGGCTCTGCTATTAGAAGATTGTTTGTAAACAGTGCGGTGCTCGTAACACAAAGCGACCTTGCAACACTCCATCATCATAGAGGAACCGGTTGGAATGGCATAATAAGAGGAGAGAGCTCTACCGCTTTTCCTTTCACTCACTAGAACTTGGTTTCGAGTCCAGACTCTAGTTTCGCGTCTTAAATTAATTGCTGTGAATGAGCTGGGTCATCTTATTCTAACGTTGACAGCGAGTTTCGCCGAGCCTGGTGGGTGAACGGTTAACGTTCTGTCCTCGCATTCGGGAAGACGCGGGTTCGAATCCCCGTCCGGGCATCCAGATTTGGGTTTTCCATGGTTTCCCCAATTCACTCTAGTCGAATGTCGGGATGCTTCCTTCACAAAGGCCATAGCCGAATTCCTTCCCGTTCCTTGTCCCCAGTCCCATCCCGCCTCTAATGACCTTAGCCGTCGACGAGATGTAAAGGCATAAGCAAAAAAAAAGGCAAATTTCGCTTTTTGATTCTCTTGCACGAATCGCTGAATTGTTTGCTGAAATAAAAAACGGAGAGGGATGTTATGTCGCACAGTGATAATATTTATGAAGCTTGTTCCATTATTCCACCAAATTAACACAACTCGCTTCGAGGTAGGAGTTCGTAACAGTATATATTAGCTATTCTAAAAGTGTTCGTAGTGCAAAGAAGCTAGAAATGATCTTGAAATCGGTCAAGAAAATGTTATTTAATATTTTCATTGTGACTTCAGAGCAATAATCATTTACAACTCATACAACATACTGTTAATTTTTATTATTTCTGCTTCACAGTTTTTCTACAATTCGCATAAAAAACAACTAATCAGTCACTAACTTTGTTCCAATAAGAAACAAGAATGCATTTCTGTTATTTTCGTTTCATTGCGATCTAGGAACTATAGCTTCTTATGTGAATATGTGTGAGCGAGACACAGAGATGGGGAAGTTCAATCTTTTCGTTCTTAATGGCAAAACTCCATTGGAGTTCTTTGAATGACACCATCGCTTCACCAGAGGTTATATTTACCGTATATAAAATAGTAAATCGACGTTTGTAATTTGAAATGATCGAATAATTGAATAAATGTAAGGAACGGAACAAAACATGTACTTGCAGCTGCGAAGTCAGTGAAGGGAATTTTCGGTTTGCACAGTAGGAACGTACCCCAACAAGAGGCTGGGGTAGGATCATTGTTTCCGTGCAAGCCAAGTAGAACGAGGTCTACTGCATTTCTGCGTATCACTGGGACGTACTATTGAGACGAACGTGGATCGGTATATTTTTACAATTTGTGGAAAGAGAAAGCCAAATAGAACTTTTGTGAGGAGAATTGAGTGACAGACTTTAGTTAGGATGTGAAACAGCTCTTGAGGGTTTTTTTTTTTTTTTTTAATTTCATTCGACAACTATGGCTATACAGCCAGCTCATTGGGAATATCATATATCTTTCAGTGTATCAGTTCATCCAATATATTTAGCTTGTAAGTATGGACATCACAGGACGGACACGATATTCACACACACAACACTTAAACACCCATGCCCTCGGCAAGCCTCTTATGGTTGCTGTTTTTCTTTTTATGTTCCCTTTTATGCCAACAGACTGGAAGCTGCAACGGCTGCGGGAGGACAGAAGGGACAGTCAAGTCGAAGGCCTGACGCGGTGTAAGCGCGGGTACGAGTGGAGTACTTACGCACAGGTACTGAATACCTGCACGGGGCTCAGCGGAGATCTGAACTGGTACGTCGAGGGGCTGGAGAGAGGTTCACTACCGCGAAATCCAGAGCGGTTATTGTGAAAGTACATGTTAGATAAGTAGTTTGTTGGTGCAGGTACCACCCTGCATAGGATGATTAGTGAACGGAGGAACCTGTGGAGCTGATTGACCACGAAATCACGATAAATATCATTGAGTAACAAAACTGCATTGGTCTTCTGTTTTGGTTGAAGCCAGAACACTCTAGCAAGGAGACCATTATAGAAAAAGAAATTCCTCAGTGCTCTTCGTAATCTGAACTGTTAATTGCTAGCTGAGATGGCCTCCTATTTAGTTAAAATTCACATTTGTTCACTGTAAGAATATCCGCCTATCAATGTAATGTTTCTTTTTTCTTTTAAAACATTTCATTGAGTTGTCATTTTGTTTGTGTGTAATAACTGATGAATTGTGAAATTTGCTTGTTGTAAAATGCAAGAAAATATCCCGTCACAGTTATTAATTATAAATAATATTAATTTAAATTTGAAATCATAATTAACTTCTCCCCAACCTTATGGAGGTTTTTTATCATTTTTATTGATTACTAGCTGGTACCCACGACTACGTTCGTGATTGTAAAGAATTCATATTGACAGCTATAGACGTCTAACCACCATAGTGCACGATGGGAGACTCGATACTATTACCACACACAAATACCAGTCTTCTGCGCTATGTGTAAATTTACGGATACACACAAGTCTTTGGATGAAATACGAAAAAATTCATGATCGACCAATTTCAAACACCATATCTCACACACTCCCACAGTTACCAAATTTCGGCCAACGTTGTGATCGATGGGAGACTCTGTGTTACTACCACACAAAAACGCCAGTGATCTGCGATTGATAGTTTTCACTTAAAAGTGATACACCGTGACACATGCGTCTTTGGCAGAAATATGAAATTGCCCCAGGTCGACCATTTTCATCCCCCATATCTTCCACACCCCCATAGCTACAAACATCTAACAACCGTAGTGCACGACAACAGACACGATTCTACTACCACACATAAACACCAAAGCTCTATGCTATGTAGTCGTGGCAGAAAAGTAAAATCTGCGGAGACACATGCCTTTCGTCGAAATACGAAAATATCCTTCGTCGGCCACTTACAACCACCATATCTCCTACACAACCACAGTTTCTGAAATTCGGCCGCTGTTGTGATCGAAAGGTGACTCTGTGCTACTACTACACACAAACGCCAGTTATCTGTGATCTATAGTTTTCGCTGAAAAGTGATACACCATGACACTTTTGTTTTTTGCAGAGTTATGAAATTGCAACAGGTCGACCACTTTCAACCCCCATTTCTCCCACACCCCTATAGCTACCGACATCTAACAACCATAGTGCACTACATGAGATACGATTCTACTACCAAACACAAACACCAATGCTCTATGCTATGTAGTTGTGGCAGAAAAGTGACATATGCGGAGACAGTCGAAATACGAAAATATCCTTGGCGGCCACTTACAACCACCATATCTACCACAGTACCACAGTTTCTGAAATTCGGCCGCTGTTGTGATCGAAAGGTGACTCTGTGCTACTACTACACACAAACGCCAGTTATCTGTGATCTGTAGTTTTCGCTGAAAAGGGATACACCATGACACTTTTGTCTTTGGCAGAAGTATGAAATTGCCACAGGTCGACCACTTTCAACCCCCATTTCTCCCACACTCCCACAGCTACCGACATCTAACAACCATAGGCACGACAGGAAAGACGATTCTACTACCACACACAAACACCAAATGTCTATGTTATGTAGTTGTGGCAGGAAAGAGAAGTATACGGAGATACGAATTTTTGGTCGAAATATGAAAACGCTCTGCACTGACCAACTTTAATCATTATATCTCCCACATCCCCACAGCTATCGGCATTCGGCCAACGTTGTGCACGACAGGAAACTCCATGCTACTTCTACCCACAAACCTCAGTGATCTGTGCTAGGTAGTGGTGGCTGAAAAGTGAAATATAGGAAAACAAACGTCTATTTTTATATATATATAAGATTTCAAAATGCAGTGTAGTCTTCTGTAATATTTTAAACTGTATACTGAATGCTGCGTATATTGCCTTGACTTGTTCAGCGAATTAAACTTGCTGTCTTCAACGATGCAGGCGTTTAGCTGCTCAAATTACTTCTTTTTGGTTTATATAGATTTAGCTTGTAGTGCGTACAAGATAACACGAACGGTCTGTAAGTTGCTTAATTACTTTCGATTACATGCTTTGAAGCCGTCCGCTCCTCAGCTTGTTCCATGTCCCGAGAGTAAAAAGAATGGAGGCCTTCTTGCTGGAGATAGGCTTGTATCGATTTACCGACGAGGTAATCTAGCTGTGTCTGGGTGTCTGGCACATCTTACCACAACCCATTTACCTTCCCGAAGTTGATTCATTCGTAGACGTAACGTCGTTGCCGCCATGCGTTGAGAGTATCGTTTCTTTTATTTTTAACACGTAGCGAAAGATGGATGGATTTATATATGACAGAGCAAACAAGGTTACGTGAAATTGTATAGCTTTCTAAAACTATAAACTTAATGTTTTTAAAATTTAAATTGCTTTATTTAAATAGTCAGAGTTTTTTGTTTCTTGAATGAAAGGTTCTATTTTGGAGAAGCGGAAACAAAATTCCAGAGAAAAAACATGTTGACTGGATATCGTCGATGTCGGCGGGGAAGTGGTAATGCTCTGTCTTGGCATTCGATAGGATATGGGTTGTAGCAGAATGACCAAATATGGGTCATTCCGTACATTTTTATATATATTATTTTGCATATTTTTATATATAAAAAGAATAAGAAAGAAATTATCGGAGAGGATTGTCAGTGTGTTTGTGGCACCTTAGCTAGACGCGCCAGAGGATCGCGACAGGCCGGCGGCGGCCAGGGACAATGGACACCAGCTACCATTCTCACGCAGTTGGTCAAGCGTATAATCCCTTGGCTCCGGGGAAACGGTACACTGAGGTGAATAAACTATCCAAGCCCCAGGTCTTCGAACGGGGAGTTTTGGAGGTCACAGGTGACGAAAATGTCCGAGGCTATCCCGAGTTCACAAGAATCGAGAAAGACAAGGTTCGCCTATCGTGACAGCCGAAGGGAGGTGCTTAAAAATAGCAGAACCAACCGAGAGAGACTTTCCTTTGCATTTTGTAAAGATGGTGTATTTTTTCTATGTAAACCACGAGCGACGAGAGGAGGCTTTTTCCGGCGGACGCTGGAGAGGACTTGGTTCCGAGCCTTCAGACGAGAAGGAGCGGATCTTCCGAAGCTGGAGATCCGCTCGGTCTTGGCTTCGCACCTGAGGGTCAATAAGCGTGTCTTGTACAGTGAGGTCACTGTGCACGCATCCAGTACGCTTGCACGGACGTGGTGCATTGTCCACTATTGCCAAGGGGCTATAGTAATTCCGCCGTCGCGGGAAACACATCGCCGTCACGGTAATAATTCTACAAGTGCAGTGTGGTACTTTTATTCGGTCATTGAGTACAGCCGTGTAACGACCACTGAATGATTAGGAGTTCTCGCACCCCCAAATATTGAGCTAGCTGGGGCAAACTTTCTTAAAGCCACACTTGGTGGATAATTTAAATTATCCTGGCGCCCGGCATTTGAGATCGAATACAGTTAATGTCAATACTGTGTTTGATTTATGGTTCCCGATCATTGTGAAGGGAACTTTCATTTAAACAAATCAAGTGTATAGCTTTCTTGCTTGCCAATTAACATTAGGAGTTTGTTTAAAGATTAATTTAAAGGTGGTTGTGTTTTGATGCTTTTGTTTATTTGTTAATATGTGTTGGCAATTGTAAGAAGAGGCTTTGCATAGTTCTTTTTATCATATTTCAATGTGTCAATGTTAACGATAAATAAGCCTCGCCTGTACGCCATTATGAGTACCCAATAAATTAATAACCTAGGGTTTCTTTTAATTATAAAAAGAAGTAAAAGGTTTTCACCCTTACCTCCCCAGGCGTAACCGCCGCAGGGTTCAAATCACCGTTCCACCAACAAGATTTCGAATTTTCATGGTTTCCGGAAAACGCACGAGTCTAATGCCGGTGTGGTTACTTCAAATGGCCATGGCAGAATTCCTTCCCGTTCCTTGTCCACCGATGCATTTCCACCTCTAATAACTTCAGCATCGACGAAGCTTTTAAAAAAAGACAACGATGATCTCACGTTTTGGCTACAACTATTACCTGCAGCAAACTTTCTGCAAATATTAGTGAAGGTTTCGTCCTGCCCAACACCTATATCTCAATCGATTAACACGATTCTCCGAAGAACCAAAGATACATATATAACTCATTTACTGAACTCAGTCTCTCTTAATCCTCCTCTCGGCGAGGTAAAATTGACGTCACAAAAAATATGATTTGATGCTTGAACCGAATGAAGATGATTTGATATTCACACCAATGGTGGAACAAATTTTCATAACACAATATTTGTCTACGTCGTTGAATTTTTTGTTTTTTTTTTGTTTTAAGTCTCCTGTTATCCATTCTCATTAAGTGACCAAAAATCTGATTCTCGTCTTTCTGATCGTGTCGGACATTATTTCATTTTCCCCTTCCTTGGATAAGTATTAATTCCTATAGTGACTAAACTTTCATTGATTTTTCTTCTCCTCAAGGAGAATCTGTCAAGAAAAACTAAAATCAAACACTGCAACACAGTAATCAAACAGGGAGTCTCTACGCTTCAGGATGCATGTTTTCTACGAAAATTGGAGAACTAGAAGATATAGAAAAAGAAAAGGAAAACCTGAAGGGAAAACTGGTCACCATTACAAAACGGAAATTAAAGTTTAGTCACCGAAGGTAAAAAGATTTATACAAGCAAGAAAAAAATGAAATGAAGTCAGTCATGATCAGTAAGAGGAGAATAAGATCTT
Organism: Vandiemenella viatica; assembly: GCA_031002005.1. Classification (NCBI taxonomy): domain Eukaryota; kingdom Metazoa; phylum Arthropoda; class Insecta; order Orthoptera; family Morabidae; genus Vandiemenella; species Vandiemenella viatica. The sequence continues at coordinate 126,843,875 of JARYHS010009186.1, forward strand.
TTTTTTTGTCTCTTAAAGAGAATGGATAACAGCAGACTAGCAAAAAGAATTATCAACGTCATTTACGAGAGTATGATTGGCAACCAGTGGATCCAAGGAGAAAAGAAAGATGTGATGGAGATCGGAATAACAGAAATAATAAGACAGAGCAACATTCAGAAGACTGAAACAAAATTTCAAAGGTTTCTAAGGGAAGAAGAAGAGCGAAGTGAAAAGGACGAAAAACTATTGGAAGTCAAGAAAAGAAGCGGTCCTTGGATGGCCAAATTGAAGAGAAAAAGAATAATTGAATCGTGTAGTGAAGGTATGAGTTTAATCCCAAATTTCTCGGGACTAAGTCTTAACTGAGACATAAAGCACACACTGGACACTGATGTTAAGTCTTTAATAAAATTTGAGTGAAGATGCTGGCATCAGATTTTACCCTTTTTTATCATCCAGCACATAAAATTCATTCACCGACAAGTAGCTATTTAATAGCACTAGACCTCGAAAGAAAAGAACTAGCCATCCAACTCATGTAGCTATCATTCATTGGCTTAGTAAGAGTCCTACTGAGGTCTAAGACAAACTGTCCCTTATAATACGCCAGTGTTTATTTAAGATGCAAAATTGAAATTGGGTAACGTCGTTTTTTTCCTTGCTTCGGACTTTACCGCTCGACTTCGAGGTCATTAGAGGCGTTTTGAAGGTACAATCCGGGCATTAGCATGGAGTGATTTCGGGAAACCAACGAAAACCGAAATTTGGATGGCAGGAATGGGATTAGGGTGGATGTTAGCGTTCTTAATGCAAAACTTTAGCGTGCTAAAATGTATTTTAGCTTTGAGGCACAAAGTTTACCTGTAACGGGATCTTAATCTCTCGGGAAGCTTGCAAAGAATGGAAGCCATGCTTCATATTTCAAGTTAAATTTTGGGTTTCTTCTACCCAGCAGGATTACTAGTTTGGTTTGAGCTACGACAGTGTATGCAACATAGCATGAAACTCTGTCATTGTGTCGCTAAATGAATATTTATTCTTGAGCCTCTCTTCTCTTTTTTTTTTTTTTAACCGCAAAGGCAATATCATTAACGATAAATTTTCGAGGCGGTTTCAGTCAAGTATATGTTCAATCTTGTGTAAAATTTCTTTAAAAAAATAGGAAGGAAATATCCCGCCGCCTCCACCAAAGAACCATCTCAGTATTTGCCTGGAGTGGTTCTGAAAACGATGGAAAATTGAAGTTTGGATGCCTGCGCGAATAATTGTATGCGGGTCCTCCAAAATGCCAGACCCTATTGATTTTTAATGTCATATCCCTACATTATATCCGAATTTCATGTCCCCATGGTGAATAATGGAAAAATGTGAACTTAATTCAGAATCAGAAGCTATTTCACTTATTCCAGGTGCAGTACTATGTCGCATGAATTACGAAATTACTACTCTCTAGCGAAAGAAGAGAAAGTTCATTTTCCATTCCTTCGCACCATACTGAATTTCAGTCTCGTTGAAAGTATGGAATACCTTTAACACTTTTCACTTCAACATGTATAACAACAACTACTGCGAGCATAATAGTGATGTAGTCTTCAGATCTTTCTCCCATGGCTTGTATTCTTGACATGAACGCTTCTTTGGCCTCAACTCATGAAATTTGTTACGATAGCCGATTATTTCATAAACAAGGAGAGACCTTAAAAGCTATTAAACCTCTGAACCAGCGATAACAGAGAGATATGGTACGATTGGAGGGCTTGCATGATCACGTAAGCGGAACCATCAACTAACCCCATCTGTCTTACCTTGCTGCCTTCCAGGAGGGTCAAGTCTGACGTAAAGCGATTTCGTTAGCCTATTACACTTTTTGACTAACCAGATCTTCACGAAACAAGTATGCATCGATAGTCTACACTATCCAGTTTCAGGATAAAGTGAAGAGGAAAACAAATTTCTTTTTTTCTTTACGCCTTGTCAATCTCTAGACCATTACAGGCGAAAAGTGACTGGGGGGGGGGGGGGGCAAGGTAGACATTCGGCCATGGGATTTTGAAGGAACCATCGCTCCATCCGCCTGGAGTGATTGGGTAACTCATGGCAAAACCCAAATCTGGATGGCCGGAGGGGGATTCTAACCAGCGCAACGTCGTCTCGAATGCGATTCATAGGTAGAATCTTGAAAAATTGTAATGAACAAACAAAGGAGATAGCGTACATATCTCTTGTGCGTCCACAATTTGGATTATTGTTGTGCCATTTGGGACCCGTTTCGTAAGGGATTGATCGAAAGTATAGAGAAAGTACAGAGAAGAGCCGCTCGATTCGTTACCGCTTGCTACAGTCCTTATGAAAGCGTCACAGAACTGATTAGTAGATTAGGTTGGGAGTCTCTGGTAGATAGACGACACACGTTTCGTTTAAACTTATTGGAAAACATGCGTACTCCAACTTTCACTCATGAGTGTAGTGAAATACTTCTTCCACCAACCTATTTGAGTCGGAAGGACAGGAAAGATAAAATTAGAGAAATAAGGTGCCGGACTGATTCTTATATGAAATTCTTTTTTCCCTCGTACCATTAGGGATTGGAATGCACAGCAAAGAGATTAGCTTTGGTGCTGAGCACCCTCTGCCACCCACAATTTTGTGAATTGCAGAGTATATATGTAGATGTAGATGTAGAATGTGAGGCCATAGCGTTGCTGTTCACCCACCACGTTCAGTGGAAAGAATTTTTGCCTATAAGAGACGTCTTAAAGATCACGTGGTGCAATAAAAGTTCGCATTACTATCCTTACATGCACACATGTTGACTGGCAATGTCTTGTTTTAATACCTTAAAATTTGATTGGGAATTCATGCATTTGCACAAAAAAAAAAAAAAAAAAAAAAAAAAAAAAAATGTATAACGCACAGTTAAACCTTCTCGACTTCATGGTTTTGCATGGAAGGAACTAGGATAAGATCAATTGGTTTTTAAGGAGCGCTATCCCGCACTAAACGCTTTTACAGAATCACATGTCATTTATTGCTCAACTTATTTGTAGCTCACCATAAAATAGAAACATTACTAGTTTTACACTAGTCAGTATTCCGTGCTCTTTACTTTACAGTCCGCCCAGTTCGTCTAAGGCTCAAAATGCAATTCAGAAATGATGCTCTGGAGGTATCAACTGCCTACGTTCACTCCATCCCTCTACCCCCATACTTTCTCTTTTCGTCTTGCCAGCCATCTCAACAACTGCACGGGCACTTGCTGGCAGCGTGACTATACCCTGTTCACACCAAACTGGCGACTCAAAGGTCACGTTCCCCTGACCCCGCTCCTCACCTCACCACTCCTTCCCTTCCTGTATCCGAGCTGAGCACTTTGTCCATGTAGGTGATTGAAAAAATTTCCCCTTCGCATGTAGGAGTTAGGGCAGTTGAGTGGGGATAGAGCAGATGACCTTGAGCCGCCTCTGTTAACTGAACGCACAATCACAGTGTTACCAATTCCACATTGATATCAGATTTGAGAGAACGACAGCTACAGAAACATTTATATGTAGCACTAACTGTTATCCGAAACTTTGTAAATATGGAATTAGAATTTTGTTAGAAGGGATGGAGGTGTATAAAAAAGCAAAAACTGACTGCGAGAGAAACAAAGCCGCAGCAACCGATATAACATTTAATAGTTACACACGGCTTCCTTCTGTCAGAAAAAAGTGCCCTTAGTCCTTGCTAATAGTATTTCTTTGTTAAATTTCATGAAGACCTTAACTGAAAATACAGTTCTCTTAACAACTGTTATTTTATTCCTAAACGCTCAAATGCGTTTCGACCTTGTGGTCAGCTCAGAGCTATTTCCTGATCAATATGTGATTGTTTGAATCAAAAATCTCACTGATGTTGCCCCAGCCCACAGGGGCGAAACGCATCTGAGCATAGAGGAATAAAATAACATTTAATTAATATAGTCTTCTCGGGGTCTACGGAAATCTCAAGTGAGGTTTCTGAAAAATTGTTGGACTGTAGAGCTTAAAAAAAAGTTTTGGAATGGTGAGACTTTAAAAAAGGTTTCAAAAAGTTGCGAGGGTGATTTATAGGGAGGGGGGGGGGTCTCACGGACCAGATCTCAACAGAGGGGGGGGGGGTAATTTATGGATGCCCCCTTTACAAATCTTTAACAAACTACTGCGGACGTTAGTCGTGAAAATGTATCAAACGGAGACGGAGTTACTTACGCACATATAATATCACCGTAAATATGGGGGAAGCAACTTTGCTACCTCACTCTGTGAACATAAGAGTTGCCCATTTATTTTTGGTGAGGAGATGTCTCGAAACACATTTGTAGCATAAATCAGCAGGAAAGCAAATATGTGAGCTGTGTAGTTGAGACGGAGTGCAATTATCACACGTCTAGTTGCTGTTGTTGCAATGAACTGCACTTGCTCCCTGACACAATGCCTGATTCGCTCACCTTGCCAGTAGTTTCCCCGCGTGCGCACCGATCTCGTTTCCCATCACTGCGCCCCGTTATTACCGTCAGAGTGGCCAGCCCGTTCATTACGCGGCTGGAGCGCGTAATCGGAAGCGAGCAATTGCCGTAATCGACGGTCGGCGCTCCCGCAAACCCGGCATACCTCGACTTAACGAAGGCGCGCGCCCAAGCAACCGTTTTGGGCCGTTTGGTGGATGCAATCCGGTGGCATCAAAATACATTCATCCATATCTCTTGCTTTAGAGTTTGGGGTATTACGTGTGATCAAAACAATCTGAACGGTTCAAGAAATATCCGCGTGTTATTCACACTTGCAGAAAAGACAAAGACGGAACGTTTGCCACAGGAACATGTAGGCGGCCTGTTACCTGGGGGGTCTGCCGGACAACAAAATAAGGGGGCATCCAAAAACAAAACAAAAAAGTCTACAAATGAAGCGAAAGTTGATTTTAGGACGGTATTTTGCCGAAAAGGTCTCAAAATGTTGGGAAGATGACATGTAGGGGGCGGGTGGGGGGGTATGACGGGACCAGATCTCACCAGTGGGGGGGGGGGGGGGTCCGGCCAGATCTCACCAAACTCTCACCAGAAAGGGGGGGGGGTCCGAAAATTCGGATTAACGCCTCACGTAATTTATGGATGTCCCCTAAGGGGTCGCTAAGCCTGTGAATTCCTGAGGAACTTTTGAATGAAAAGGTAAGATAACAAATGCAATTTGTAAACAGTTCCCGACGATACTTGTATTTTCAGAGGTTTGGAAAGACAGTGAGGTATGCTACGAATATGGAGGGGAACAGCAGTGAATGAGTTGCTTATAATTGCTCCGTATGAAGAAGTAAAAATGAAATAACAAATAAGACGACGAAATGGCGGGGAATTACGATAAATTCTGCAGGAGAAAAATGACTGGATGACGGCGATAGTGGTGAGTATGATGAGGCTTGCAGCGGACAGTTGGAGAGCAAGATTGAATCTTTTGGTTGCGACTTGAAGCGGTTGGCCTGAGACCCTTGACGAAATGCCTGACGCATGGCAGCTGTTCAACCCAACACGCCTTCATATACAGCGCCAGGGAGTAACGCTCTACGCCAAGACAACACTTACGGTGTTGTGCACCGAGCGTGTTGGTGTAAAGGCTAGCGTTCTGGCCTCGCATTCGGGAGGACGGCGGTTCGAATCCCCGCCCGGGCATCCAGTTTTGGGTTTTCCATGGTTTCCCAAATCACTCCAGGCAGATGCCGGGATGTTTCCTTCAAAAGGCCATGGCCGAATTCCTTCCCATTCCTTGTCACTGTGCAGTGCGGCAGCATTTCGACGCCTTCAGTTCGCCTGTTGCAGACATCATTGCGGATTCGAGAGCAAGAATTGGAAATTGCCGTGGTACCATCCTACTACCGACCGTCGCCTTCTATGAACTCAGTTTGTGCCACAACGGTTTATTTATTTTGTATAGCAAAAGAAATACAAAACCGGCAACTGCATTAAAATTACAGTAAATAGAACTAAACTGGATGTTACTACAGAACTGATGTCCAATGATTGCAGCCATTCAATAGCTTCTGTAGTTGCTTGTTGCTTCGTGAATATGATGTATTGTACCACTGAACCTCCTAAGAGCTGATGTGGTGAATGGTTTGTTGGTAGTTACCGCAGTCACAAGAAGGGTTCTTTATCATTTCTCACCTGTACATCGAGTAGTTGTATCTACCGTGGATTGTTCTCATTCGGTTCAGTGCCATCCAGGTTTTCCTAGGAATTTTGAATCCAGGAGGCTGTTGTGTAGGGTCTTGGATTAGCGCATGATTGTCAGGGTTGGAATTGATCCACTCAGCGCACCATGGTCCGCCTATGTTGAAGTTATTTTGGACCAGCTCTTGGTCAAACTTCCATGTTGAATATCTAGATTTTAGTCTCTTTGGGATTTTGTGTGTGCATTCATGATGAATTGGAAGGTGTGTATATCTTAAGCATTTCTGCCATTCCTTTTTTTAAAGCCGCTTGGCTTCGGAGACCTGGTGGGGTGATGTTAGAGAGTACAGGCAGCACCAACTCAAGTTTTCCATAAGCCCAGTGACGCCTGTGAGATATTTAATGTCCTCACTGAGTTAGACCGTTATGAATTGCTAAGATCTTTTGCCGTAAATAATGTGCAATCCCAATCACTTACGTCATTGGATCAAATGGAAAAATAAAGTTCTTTTATTTTATTTAAAAACTAAATATGTCAGTATTTATTTGTAAATTTTATTGCTTTTGTTTCCTAGAATGATAAAGTTAACCACCTTGCCTTATGAATCAGTCTTTTATATGTAAAATATTAAGGTGTATTTCACACAACCCACTGGCGTTCAAAGTATATCAGTTGTTAATTAGCTTAACATCCATGTTTTACGCCGAAATGGAAATAATTATTCCAATAATCAATAATCTTCTTCACAACAAAGGACATTCTACATCAAGTTTCGCTGCATGCAGCCATGTCTCTTGCTTTGGAGTTGGAATGCGTATTCTTAGCTTTTTAACTGTATTGAAAACACTAGCGCCCAAAGCCTCACCGTCATTAATGTTCAATACTCGCAGTTCATGCCCAGAAATTAAATATTGTAAAATAAAAATTTCTGTAAATAACTCATCAACGATAAAATTACCTCTCCACAAATAAAAACTCAACAAGTGATTACAAGAAACCATCGACAATCGAAATATGGGTGGCCAGGAGACTGAATACATGCCCTCCCGAACCACAGACACCGATGTTCAGAGCACACTGTTGAACTTGACCACCCGATTTCCATAGTCGTCTTTTGCCGTCGATGGCTTTCTCGGTAGGAGAAGTGTCAGTGAGTTTCTAACAAGTGGTTATAACTCGAGGTGATTAGCTATTTGTTTTCGGCCTCATGAGTTTATATTTCCACTAAAAGAAGTTTTATTTAGTCCATTTTATTGAAGAAGTTTCGTTCAAAGACAGTAAAATTTACTGAATTTGTTTAATATTTCGTAGGACTATATAATCTAATGGATCTACTTATCAGTGAGGTCAGGGGAATGGGAAAAGTGGATTGTAGGTGACTTGAAGGGTTTCTTGGTTTCTCCCGTAGGAGGCGTAACAGCGCTTGATATAAAAATGTGTCTAAGTGCTGTTTTATTTGTGTAGAATCTAGATGGGTAGAGATGAAAGAAGGGTGTGGAGAGAATCCATTTTACCGCCCGCTAAGTTTAATTTTTTTTTTTGAAGGAAGCATCCCTGCATTCGCTGGAGTGATTTGGGGAACCATGGATGCTCGGACGGGGATTCGAACCCGTGTCCTCCCGAATCGAGGCCAGAACGTTAACCGTTCACCTACTACGCTCGGTTTTTGTATCCCGTCCAGGTCAATCTATGACTATATACTGCAGACAGGAATGGGATTCAACCCAGGAATTTAATACAAAGGCTAGTGATCAGGAACTGTGCACCATCAATTTCCTTGTCCCGATCCCGTGGCGAGCATCAGACATCAAATTGTTGTCATAGCGATCTCACTCAATGAATAGGGGGAAGAGATCACAAGTAATTTAAATACATAGGAATTGGTTTCAATCAAAATATCACTCAAAATGGGGAATTAATCTGGGACGAAAGATTTACAACAGTAATTCAACAGCGTCTCGTTGAGTTATGAATAACCAACCCTGGCAGGTGAGCAGTAAAAATAGCGACGCGCCGTAAAACCATAAAAACACAAAAAGGGATAATAAAGTAACAAACATATCTCAATATTTTCGAAAAAATTGATATATACAGTTCGAAAGTTTGGGACATCACTAAAGGACATGAAGGAATACTACAAAGGTTAGAATTGGAAATAAGTGTAGATGATCAAGGAAGGTTCATACAACAAAGAAAGGAAGATTCATTGATAGGTTTGAAGAGAAGTAGCTAGTATGATAAAGATATCTAAGAATAATAGACTATGAAGGTTGACAGTGAGAATAGACTATGAAAATGATGAATGCTGCAACACGACCATTTTTTTAAATTTATTTACTTCAACTGCTATTTTGCTATTTCAGCCATACAACTTTCCAGATCTAGTATTTTTATTTTCTCAGTAGTTGTAATTTGCCATTTCATCACTGGTGTAATTGTTCTTCATGGTAAGGACAACATAGGAGGATCATAACACATTATCAGACAATTCATGCGCCAAATCGAACTCGAACAGGTGACTCTCGCTACGTAAAGATAACGCTATATCTTCTCCATTTCCGAAGCCGGCTAACAGAAAGAAGAAAGCTCCTTGTCTGTGCCGTAAATGAATGTTACTTGATGGTAACCTGTTGCCATGGTGACTGACTGTGGTGGGACGAAGTTTGGCTGTGAGGACCCCCGCCCACGCTTAGCCGGACGCTGAGTTAGTTCACGTGTCCTCCGCCGTGAGCTACGGCGGCGCTGCGGTCTTGCGTCACGCTGTTAGCCGCAATTTGTGAATCCGTGTTTCCCGGGACAAGCACAGCATCCGATACGAGAAGAGCTTTCATTAATCATCCGTGTTTAAGGCGGTATCCCAGCAGGGAGACTTATCTTCCATAATAAAATACAAACACACAGACACACACACACAGATTGGTTTTAGCTGTAATATAAAAAGTTAAAACGGTTTAGCCTCAAAACAATGTAACTAAATGAATTGTAGCCGCATAGTTAGCGTATATCGTTGTCTTATCACATATTTCAAGCAATAATTCTCAAGGTCATTCTGCTCTGTCCACTCCGCTGCCATCACCCCTAGATCCGAAGGGGAAAAAGAGTCCACTGACAAATTTGTCTCCGCTTGCGTGGACGCAGCAGTCTATTCGGAAAGTAGGCCACGAGATGGTGTGGGGTGGAGAGGAACGGGGGAAAGGAACGTGAACTTGAGTGGGTGAAAAGGGTATAAACGCAAAAGAACTTTCGATGCAGTTTGCATTTAGCAACAGTCAGGATGAACTCATTTCGTTATAGCTGATTACCAACTCATAATCACTTACTTGGCAGCGAACTACAGAAGTTGGTGTAGGTGATTCGAATTCTGATCTGGCCATTCACATTGTATTTTACTTCCTTCTCCTACGTCAGACCAAAGATATACCAAGATAGTTTCGTTATAACATATAGGGTAGCATTCAACCGTTGAAGCAAATCTCCTACCACTCTAATAAACTTTTTATGCTTTATAATTCCAGACCTTTAGTCCATAAATAAGTGTAGGTATGTATGTTCGTCTGGATCAACTAGGATCACGTTCAACCTTTGTTTGTCTTGAACTTTCTGTGTGTGAACACATCAGTGTTACAGCTAAGATCGTCAGACCTAGAAGGAACCTACAATTTAACGTGAACTCCGAACCACGGAAGCGTGCTGGTGTAGTTAGCCTATCTTTACACAGTAAGCTGTGCCAGAGGTGAATGTCAAGTTAAGGGCTTATGAAAATCCCCTCAAAACAGGGATTTGAACCGGAGGTCTTTCGATCTCCAGTCACATGCCTTAACAATTGAGCTACGAGTTATACTTAGTTGGAGCTTGTCGTACACCCATAATATGATAAAACAATAACAGTTTTGTAACTGCCATAATTTCTGTACTTTTCTTTATGGCATTACGCCTAGTCGATGGTGAAATTTCTGATTTTTACTCTACACAGCACTGCATTAAGCAAATTATGGTCTTAAGAAGCCAATTCATTTAATTGTTATCACTATAATTTTTAACCGTTTACTTAGTATTAAACATGCGTTCGCGTATGGACTCATGTTTTCGAGATAAATTGTTCTTTCAGGAAAAAATTTTCTTGTCGGACAGAAAATTTGAATTCGTAACTTAGTTTAAAACATCAAAGGATAAATCAGAGCAAAATATAAAATACTCAGTTTAAACATGAGAATTCTTTTCTCATTTATGATGGTTGTTTTCGTCGATTGGAACTTTTTGTCCGTTATGCCTTACGCCTCGTTGACGTCGAGGTCATTAAAGGCGAGAAAGGACGGAGGTAAAGAAACGGAAAGAATTCAGCCTAGGAATTTTGAAGGAACCATACTGGCAATGGCTGAAATGGTTTTGGAAAACCATGGAAAAGCGAAATCTAGATAGTCGGATGGAGATTCTGACATTCCGAATTCGCAGCCAGAGCGTTCTACTCATTTAACATGCTCTCTTTATCTTCTTCGTTTTTATTAGTAAAAATCAACCATAAAAGCTGAATAACTAATCACAGTTTGAGTTTTACGGCAATTAACGGCAGTGTCTTAGCAAAGGAAAGCGTATGTTAATTACAATATGTCTTTTGGTCACTGCGGTAGTCAAGAAACATGATATCGAAGTGAATATCATCTACTGTACAAGTAGGTACCGCTATCCACAAGGAAAATGTTATTGTCAACTACCCGTCAAATATTTAACAGTATTATTACAAAACCGCACTGACACAAGTCGAGATGAAAACACTGTTGAAAGACTTGTGCAACTGAGTATCATAGTGAAATAGTAATTATAACTTCTACTTCTTTATTAAAAGTAATTTAGTAATTTTTATGCACATTGTATGTGACATATTTAAGGCAGCTTCCATTAATATTTTTCTCTAATATGGTGTTGCGTTCATACATATGAATTAAATGATCACCGTCATTTACAGAATAAAGACGTCATTTAATGTCTCATCCCAACAATTATTCTCATTTGGCTTACAGTTGTTATTCGAATTGCTTATAAATGGGGTAACTGCGAGAGGAACACTGTAATTTATTTCGGACTGTCACATACGCGGGGACATTTGACGGTAATAAGCATATCTGGTGCGGGCACGTTTAATTGGAGGCGGATTAGGCCAATTTGAGAACTGCAGCGAGGAAGCGGACTTGGCAATTAGAACAGCCGGAGATGCATTGTTAGAGGGCGGTGGGATGTTATCGATGTGACCGCGATAATCACGGTAATCGAGACGTGCCCCGGGGACGTGCTCCCACTAATTACGGTCTCCAGTTGCGCCACGACGGTGAAAGGCTGCGGAAGCGATCGGAACCCCCGCAGCAAGGCGGTAACAACAGTGCACAGCCGTCTCTCTCCTTCGCTTCGGACTCTGCGGATGCAGAAGTAATTTCCTGCATTATTGCCAATGGCAAGAACCACTGTACACTGTTCGTTTCTGAAACTATAGGTTGTGTATCGTCCGAGAGATCAGTTATTTCTGCCGCTCTGGAGGAAGTGGTTTCCACGCTGGTACTTTTCACTTCCGCTCGATGGGTCATGGGTTCGAATCGGCCATCTAGCACGATTAATTAACATATCGATTTTTTTGTTTGTTTTTGTTTTTGTGTGTGTGTGTGAGTGAGTGTGAGTGTGTGTTTTTTTTTAACGAGCCATCCTTCTCTCCCCATACCAAAATCGTAAAACGTTAGGTAACATCATTAATTAAGAAAGGAAGTTTTCGAAATTCGACATTTTAATGGACAAAATTATGAACAATCAAGGTCCCAGGAATAGTTCAGCATCAAACCGCTAGGCTTCGCTGGCGTTGATACGAAGTGAAAAAATTTTGTGAAAATTTTCCAAACACCTTAGATTGTTTTGTGATTGTTTTATATTTAACATTTCAAATACAATTTCGCAAAACACATAAAGAACTCTACTTAAAAACATCTAGTTTTTAAAATTTCCAAAAAGTATTCACATTTTCATTGAATTTATTTTAATACAGAATCTGTCCGCTAAATCTTCGGCGAACGAAATTAGTTCGTACGGTGTTTCGGTAAGAACAATACAATGAAAGTATTATGTGATCAGATTAATTTTTTTTTACCTTATACCAAAATATTTAGGTTTCTTAAAGCCAATTTTGGTATTTAACCAGTAGGTTTCTTTGACCCTCCCGAAAGAGGTATAGAGGCAGGGTCGTCTGTTCCATGCCTCCTAAACTAACAGGGTGTCCTCCCGGCTAAAGGGAGCCTACAGCCTAACATGGAATCCGAAACACGGAAGCTTCACATTACACACTTACATACTTCACATTACACAACACAAGTACCAGAGGTGAAGGTCGGCTTAAGGGCTTATGAAAATTCCAACCCAGGCTAGGATTCGAACCAGGGAACATTCCATCTCCATTCAGTCACCATAACCAAGCTTCTCCATGGACCATTACCAATATAATAAAACAGTTGTAAACCTTCAAAAGGGTCCAAAATACATAAGAACTGCTATAAGCTGTCGTAGAATATTTGCAACGTGTCTTTTATAAATATTTGCTTGATTGCTTTTATGCTATTGTTTGGACGTCGACTAGTAAGCAGCCAAGTAATCATTCCAAAAGTTGACAACGCCAACAGTTATGAATACCAGCGAATTAGTCATATCTTCTTTGCTGAAAAGATGTCTAGAACATTCTTACGGAGCGTGGTGGTGTAACGGCTAGCGTTCTGGCCTCGCATTCGGGAGAACGGCGGTTCGAATCCCCCGTCCGGGCATCCAGATTTGGATTTTCCATGGTTTCCCAAATCACTCCAGGCAAATGCCGGGATGTTTCCTTCAAAAGGGCTTGGCCGAATTCCTTCCATTCCTTGCCCCTCATCCTTCCCATCTCTAAAGTCCTCGCTGTTAGAGAGACGTTAAGCAGATAAAAAAAAAAAAAAAAATCTAGAACATTTCTGTTGACAAATAGAAGGATATTGGTTAATTCCTGGAATACAGAGAGAGAAGAATTTTAAGATGGGGACAGACTGACGCCCATATATACTTAGTGATGAAATAATCTCTGGTCATATTATTTACTCCTCGTAAGATAGCGTGCATATACCACGTAGCTCCATTTTGGCCTCCTGTGAATCCCCCCCCCCCTCCTCACGTAGCTCGACTTGCCTTTTGCCTCTACCATCCCCCTCCTCTCCCCTACGTAACAGGTAGCATTTTCCCCATTGATTCCAGAAGATATTTTGTATACTGTTTTCTCTTGTCAGACTATCGTATATTACATACGGAGATAGTTAAATGACAGAAATAAATGTTCACATGCTGTTGTGTGTTCTGTACCTTATTTTAACTGTGACATATAATATGAATAAGGAACTACGTGGCTTGGCTTGGAACCCCTTCCCCATGTAGCTCAGCGTAGCTTTCCAGCCCCCCCCTCCCCCCCCCCCCCCTCCTAGGCGGAGCCAAGTAGTTTATGCACGCTCCCTAACAGAGTTAATAACGAATTGTGAATGATGCCTGTGTAAACCATTAAATCTACGAGTCGGAAATTTGATATTATAAAATGCATGGTGAAAGGTTTAAACCATGAAACCTGACACATCACTTGCTCTCGAAGTTGAGAGACACTCCTCCAGAAAGACGCGTCGAAATCACACTATTACAGCATGATGCTACGACAATTAAGGAGGAAGACAAACTATAGCAAAAATTCGAACATCCAGTCCTCTATGACGAAGTCGCTATGGTATTATGGTGGTCGGCAATGCCATTCTTGATCCAGTGCTCGATTATCCTACTAATTTGGAACGATATTGATTATGCAAAAGATTAGCTCTTTATAGGGGCAGTACATTCATATTACTTAGATCACTACCTATTTTGGAGGGGATGATGTGCCCATTACGTACACATCCAAAAATTTCGCACTGTTCTGTTCCTAATGAGCAGCAATATAACGACACGAAAATCCACTGCGTACGTATCAATTTTGTACATTCAAACTCTTCCGTTTATTAGTATTGCACCTTCGTCAAATCAAAATGATCGTTGTGTACAACTTTACAGCTCGCTACCCACGATGTACTATTTACAATGCTTCCAGGCAGTTCTATCTTTACATCATCAACACAGAAATTCCAATGACTCTGCTGCAACCAAACATGGGTAACCACTTTGCAGCTCTAATCATTTGCATGTTACACACCAATTTGCATAGCATGAAGCTTCATGTTTTTGCCACTAATATAAATGTTCTACCATGCAAATGGACAACGATTTTAATTTTCTTACGTTTAAACTAATGCATAAGACTTTGAAGTTTAAACTCAAGTACCGTGCTCATTGTAGTAGGACGTTAGTAAGGTACATCTGTTTTAAAAATAAACAGAATCATAAAATAAGATTCGACACCTTTCGGCACAATTCCCGTTTTGGGAAGCAATATTAATTTCTTCTTTTGAGGCGTATGTTCCCCTTCTTCATTTACGAGTAAGCTTGTAGAATTTCATCTACATTAATGTGGATCAAAAAATGATTTTATTTTCACTCTTCCTTTTACCAATGCGATTTTTCGATGGCATGTAGTATAGGAAAGAAGGAGTTTTCTGAAGAAAATCGGCCATTAGTTGCACAGGATGAATTTTCAAACAATTTACTTGGATCACGGAAAACGTAAAACAACGAATGATGAGCATAGATTTGAACAGCAAATCTAATAATTATTTAGCCAAAAATGACAACCTTCACATTACAAGGATTCAAGAAAATTAATTGCTTTTTCTGGTTCTTTGTACTTGCAAATTATATAAAATGCTATCTGTAGGAAATGATATACTGATTTTCCTAGAAATCGTTTATTATGTGATACTATCGTCTAGTGCAGTAATTCTCAACATCTAGTCCACGTGGATAGAATGATAAAACTGCAATTCTATTTGAATTGAATATATCATAATTCACAACATTGGTAATGACTGTTCACTTAAAATGGATACAGTACTCATTGTGTATAATGCTATGATATAGGTTAGTATCAGCCATTAGCTTTTAAACCAAACATTATAAACGGTATGAGTATTTAAAAGACCTGACAAAAATTTGGTATTCGAGTATATGATGATATGATTGCATTCTTCTTCTTCACCAGTTATATTACCAGCATTAGGGTTCGGCTGCTTAACATTAGTTTTACTCATCATTGGCCTGTTCAAATTTCGAGCTTTGATTTAACGGCCGGATGCACCTACTGACGCGAAGCACCTTATGCCAGGCCAAAAACCAGGGCTATTACCATCTAAGATGGTCTTAATGGTGAAAAACCCCTGTGGAGTTCGTGTTCTGTGTAGGTCTATGATGGCTGGTATAGAATACTGAGGGGAACTTTGTACTTATGCCATTGCTACGGCATTGTAATTCCAACAGATTCAGTTCTCTCGTCTCGGGCTTCATTTAACTTCTTATGGAATTTTTCGGTTGAATCAAATATTTCTATATTTATTAATGGAATGTTTGTTTCGTTATGTAAGATTTTTGTTGGTGTGTACCTTGGAGTATAATTCGTAAACATCTGTTCTGCAGTAGTTGTATTTGTGATAAGTTGATTTGGCATCCATATAATAAAAAAAGATAGAATAACGGATTTATATAGTCTTATCTTTGTATTTAATAGTAGGTTGCTGCTTCGTAATACTGGTGATATGTTTGAAATTACTGCTAGACCTTTGTTTTCCTGTCCATTAAATGTTATCGGATAAGTAATCGATTGTCCAGTATAGCCCCAGGTACCGATGTTCTTTAACCCAGGGAATTTTTTGGCCCCTAATCTTCAAGGTATCATATAGTTGCGGCCTCTTGTTGGTAAAATAAATACCTGCACATTTCCCAGGATTGATTTTGACTTTGTAGTTTCTGCATCATTTACTGACCTCATCAAGTCCTTGTTGTAGGTGAGCAACGTTAAGATTGTGTCTTCTTTCTATCGTGTACTCTGTAGTGTCATCGGCAAACTGGACCAACTTCACGTGAGGAGTAGTCGGGATTCTATTTATGTAAATTTTAAATAGTGGCGGTGCAATCACAGTTCCTTGTGGAATTCCAGCTTGTAACAAGATGACTAGATGGGTCATCTCGTACAATGTAAATTAATTATTGTTTGATATAATAAACATAAGAAATAAATAGATATTCTTTTTGAGTTGGAGACAGAAATCCGCGTCTAGCTAAGGGTTGTGTTAGCGTGAGCGACACTCTGACTTGAGCTGGAAGTGTCCGGGAGGTCGAGACAATGAGAGGATTATCTCAGACGCTGGTATCGGTGAGAAAGGCTGGACTCTGGGAATTTTGTGTGGGATCTGTAGATGGCCGTTCGCTCGGTATCGTGAGAAAATTTTTCCTATATATCCTCCCGAACAATCCCGACAAAACCCGAAGACTCTTAGCAAATAAGAGGCAATGTATTAGCCAGAATAGAGGGGAGACTTTTGCGAAGCCAATCCGATGTGTTTATTTCCTCACGTGGTTGGAAATTTACAAATTTTGTGTTTTCATGATACTCGCCGAGGAAAAGGAGAGACGAGCTCTGAGAGGCGAGATGAGGTTACTTGAGCTAGAACGATCGCCCTGGTCACTGCTAGCCAGAGCAGTATTGATGTTTCCATTCTGGAGGCTTGGGTGACTGAGTGCCAAGTCCGGTCGTGGTTGTCACTTGTGCTGTTTGACGTGACAAGTGCCTTACAATGCGCTGTTTCAGAGACGATAGCGCTCTTGTTGCGACGCGTCGTGCAGCCAGACAGACACGGTAATTATACCTTCCAGAAACAGTGTGTACTCAGACAAATTATTGAGACAGCCCTTTAATGAGTAAGAGTTCTTATGCCACCGGACATTAATTCCTGAGCTAGTTGTGTCTAAAAGCCAAGTGCTTTTTGGTTTTCTTTATCCAGTTTGAATTGAAAGACTGAATTCCATGTTTGGAAACTTTCAGTGACTATTCTTTGTGGAACAAATTAACTCCCTGGCACCCTATGTAATCCAGTTAAATCTGATGTTTTCTTGTTATCATTGTCATACAAGAATCGCTCTCGTTATGTATAAGAGAGTTTTTGCTTCAGTTGCATATGGAATTTGTAACTCTTTGTAATATACATGCATTGCAATTTCTTTGCTTCAATTAACGATAATTATTTGTTTGCTATGTTGCACCTGTAAGACAAGGTATTGCATTGAATTGTATTTTGCACAGACAGATGTTTAAGATTAATGATAAATATACCTCTGTCTGTAAGCATTCATGAGTACCAAATAAACCATAATTTTAGAATCTTTTCGAATACTAATAACAGAAGTAATGGTTTCACCTCTGTTTCCTGAAATTAATATATATGCTTTGCAGAAAGTAGTGGAAGGTGGCGATTTAAATTATCCAAGGTAAGCAATTAATCTGCCTCCACATCAAACCGCTACAAGCTGGTATCGGAAATATCGATGATCTCTGACCGTCAACTTCTACATAGAATCTTCTGTCTGTTAAGTAACTGCCGATGAATTTGATGAAGCAGTGTTTAATGGCCGTGTGTGTCCTTAATTCCTGAATAAGTTTAGCGTGCCAAACTTTGTCATAATCTTTTTCTATGTCTAAAAATTGTGCTGCCATAGATTTACGAAGGTTGAAATTTTTAGATATATCTTCTGTATTTCGGAGTAGTTGAAGTAAAAGAAAAAAAAAAAAAAAAAAGCAAACAAACAACTATGCACTAATGAAGGAAGTGATGTGTTGCTGTGACACATGTAACTATGTTTGTAACATTATCACTAATCCCCCGATCATTTTTATTATTAATTTACTGTTATTATAATTATTTTTAATTTTGGATTATGTTGAATTTATTAATTAGAAGCATCCTTCACAATTTTATTAATGTTTGAAACTGGATTTGTAATATTGTTTAGTAACATGGGTAGCATAGCGTTGTTATATTTAAGTAACAATCTTTGACGCTGCCCAGCAAAGCTAAGCAGACAGCCCTCGTTGATTGGGCTCCTGCATTGTAGCATGGCAGCACGCGGGACAATGTGTGTATCGTACCGCTTGGAGATGGTTAGGTGTCTCGAGAAAAGGCTCTTCGTACACTCGCTTGTGACATGCATGGGAAACTTGTTTCAGTGTAACATTAGTGTCCTAAAACCTGTGTCAGTGATTCTATTGAATAACATCTCGACCAGAGCAGTGAGTTTACCATTACCAGACAAAATACATCTCAGTTTGTTTATCCGAGCTAACGGCTTGCATAAGAGGAGAATTTGGGCCGATGTCCTCTAAATAACACGCCTCCATTAACAGGAGTGTTCAGCTAACACCTGGCTGACCACTTCCCAGGATAATTTTTAGCTCGCATGTTCTGTGTGTGATAGTGTATTTTTTGTTAGTGAAATTTGTGGTTCATAAGGTGAAAGTTGGGATGATCTCAACGTTCATTTTGCTAGGCTACGGCAGTCAGACAGCCGGTATACGGGGACTTGGGTTTGTGCCCGACCCCTTTCTGCTTCCCCGATGCAGCGTGCGGCGCCTCAGAACACTGAACCAAACTGGTGAGTGAATATATGAGCATAATAAAATATGTTTCAATTTTGGCACTAAAGAGAACAGCGTTACTTTAAGGGTATAGTTAATGATCTTGTTATATGGGTCTTGTTGTAAGTGTAGAGCTTATGGGACGACGGTTAGTACCGATAATAGTTGGTTGATAATATACACAAAGGTAAAAATGGGATTTTTTTTCCTCTACAAATTTCTGGCCGTAGGGTTGAAAAAAACTTTGAGATACGCTTGTCTTGTGTACGGGTAGATAAATTAAGTGCTACTTACTGAGTACTTTTAAAACCCTTGAAACTGTAACTATTTCGAAACATTTTATAGTTGTGGGTGAGCCACAGGTATTCTTCTTCTTCACAGTAATTGACCAAGCTTCTCTGGAAACAATATTTGAAATGTTACTGTCTGGCGCTTAAAATACGAACACATAGCAGAATCGTCAAAAATTATCTCGTATGTTCTCCGAGGACATAAGACAACATACGCTATTAGCTACCTGTAGTTTCGTTAAAATACGTTCTTTTGTTTATGAGTGTAGAGAAAAAACCTAAAGGGGCTGGTGTAGATAATATTAATATAGATATCTTAAAGATAGCCGTATGTGACATTGTGCCTTATCTTGAAACATTATTTAAATTGAGCCTGTATACTTGCTGCTTACCACAGGACTGGAAAAGTGCGATAGTAGTACCGGTACATAAAGGAGGAGTGAGAAATAGAGTCGAAAATTATTAGCCAATCAGTTTGACATCAGTGGTGGGTAAATTAATGGAAAGATCTATAAGAAACCATATCAAAAGTATATATGAGGAACGTAAGTGGTTTCCAAGTAGGTAACATGGCTTTAGGCAAGGATATTCATGTGAATCTCAGTTGGTGGGATATATGCAAGATATTTCAGATGAAATGGACAAGGGAGGCGAAATTGATAGTTTAGCAGTAGATCTGTCAAAGTCTTTTGACAGAGTGAGCTATAAAATGGTAGTAAATAAGGTAAAAACTATTGGAGTGGATGAGAAAGTGATTTGTTGGGTAGAACATTTTTAAAATGTAGAAACAGAAAGTTAGGGTAGGAAATGCAACATCAAAAGAAGTGGAAGTAAACATGGGAGTGCCGGAGGGTAGCGTATTTGGACCAAGGCTATTCATTATTATAATGAATAATTGTGTTGATTGTTTACTATCTGAAATTAGATTGTTTGCAGATGACATGATACTATATAAAAGGATCAAAACGGTACAGGACTGTAAACAGTTGCAGGGTGATCTGGACAGGATATTTAGTTGGGTTGGTAAACATGGGATGAAGATAAATGCAAAGAAAAGTCAGCTTATTAGATACACAAATAGAAAACAAAAGGTTGATTATGATTACAATATGGGGAAAGAATTGCTTGCTGAAGACTTGAAATGTAAATATCTTGGCATTACATTGATAACTAGCTCAACTCGGCAGGACACATTGGACAGGTGGTAGGAAAAGGTTTTAAAATTCTCGACTTGTTGGAGAGAGTGATGAGGGGATGTACGAGGGAAATAAAGGAATTGGGTTACAAAACTTTGATCAGACCATTGCTAGGATAAGGTAGTGTAGTATGGCACCAACATTTTGAGTATAAAATACAGGAGTGGGTGAGGGTGCAAAAATGGGCTGCTAGATTTGTTTCTGGAAATTACCGCAGAATGCAATCAGTAACAGATATGATGAAAGAGCTGGAATGAGATTCATCGCAAGACAGGAGGAGGGTGAAGAGAGTTATGGAAGTGTACAAGTCGTAAGTTGGAGATGAGGCGTGAAAAGATATTGGTGTAAAAATTAAAAGTAATGCATGGAAGGGAAAAGATGACCATGACCACAAGCTGGCACTCGATTTCAAGTACACTGGTGTAGGAAGGTATCAGGAATTGGAATAAGTTACCAAGGGAAATGATGAATAATTACCAAAAACGTTGAAAGAATTTAAAGTTAAAATTTGTAGAGGGCAAATGTAGGTGGGTGCAGGAAAGGGGGAAGGTGGGTGTTCAGGGAAGTTGCCACCGGAGCGTGTGCTCCATTGCAATTAAATTAAATTAATGAAAAATTCAATAACGAACATTTTTAGTTTCTGTATCATTTGTACGAAACGTATCTTAACCATTGACACAAGCTTCGTTGAAATTCGGTCATTTATTTTTGCGTGATTAGTGCCAGATAAACAAATATTGGGTTTACCCCCTTTCCTTTTTCAACCAATTTTTGACCTCTCCTAATTTCAACTTTAAATTCTTTTCAAGATTTTGTTAAATTATTCATCATTTCTCTTGGTAACTTATTCCAATCCCTGACCACGTTACCTGCAAAAGGAAATCTTCTCACGCCCTTATGCACGAAATCGAGTGCAAGTTTGTTATCATGGTTATCTTTTCTCTTCCATGCATTACTTTTAATTCTTCCACCAATATCTTCCCACATCACGTCTCATCACCAATATACGTCTTGTACATTCTCATGACTCTCTTCACCATTCTTCAGCCTCTTAATGAATCCCATTCCAGCTCCTTTATCACATCACTTATTGATTGTGTTCTGCGGCAATTTCTGGAGAGAAATCTAGCAGCCCTTCTATGTACCCTTTCCATCTCCTGTATATATGGGCTCTGACTATGTGTTGAAATTCGTCGTATAGTTTTTGTGTGACGTGGCACAGATAAACAAAGGTTTTTAAAAAAATAATTTTAACCGTTCTGTCAACAGCATTGCACATTACAACGTTTGGATGAATATAGTGTATAGATACTACTTTTTTTACAGTCTACGCAATGAGCTATTTGTCTCTCTTTGAACATCACCTCAACAGGCTGTATTTCTCTCGCAGTCACTTTAGATATTATCTGTAATAAGTAATTCTGGAAAACTAGGTTCATTCATGTTGTAATCTAAATATAAGTCTGTCTATCAGTGATTGTTTCTTCCGTGATTAGATCTGGTCATGTACTGCTCTGTATTTCAGTAGTGTGGAACCTCAGAATTCGTGTGAAATGTTAATCAAACTTAATCAAAAATTAATTTAACAATAATCGTAATGAAATATTGGCACTTAATTTACGGTAAGGCAACAAAGATACTGCATAATAAACGCTACTACAAGAAAAACAAAAGACATGCATTAAAAAAGTACACCATGGTTCCGGCAAACAAAGTAGCGTTTGATATGCTATAATGCTAGTAATAAATAAAAATAGCATCAAACCAGATAATTTTCATCTTTTCGCTAGCTATAGATTTCTTTCTGCAAACCCAGGATAATATTTCGTGTGGTACAAGTAGTGTTCTGAATAAATGTCCTACACTGAGAAAATTTACTGGATACATTCGTTTCATCTTAAATAATTACGAACAACTCTAATCTCTAGCAATTATCTAACATTACATCACATGTTTCTCCGTACTAGTAACCACAAGATATCAAAAACAATGGAATTAGTCGTAAGAGATGTAATAATAATTCCGTGTGGTCGTAAAGACCTGGTGACAGGGTTTATATTGACTGAGCATTCCGCCTCTGTCGTTGCCGCAAGAGACCAATAAAAGAGTAGCTCTAGGTAGAGGTGAGTAAAGTGACTCAATAAAAAGAGCGGCGCTCATTTGATCACTCAGTGAAAACAACTAGTTCTTTTGAACGGTTCACTAGCTCATTTTAAATAAAAATAATGGTTATTTCCGTTTTGAGAGTACAATTTGTTCGGATATTTTTTTTTTTTTTTTTTTTTTTTTTTTAAAATATTTAGATTGATTTCGTGCTTCAATCTCACAGGCGATTAGGTTCATTTATTTTTCTATTTATCCTTAAATATTTCCACCCCAACTCCATTTTCCCTTAAATACTACCAGATTATTTTAGCGTAGAAACTGCCGTTTCAAAGCGTCAATGAAATACTGTTTGGATTATTTGAAATTTTTGAGAGGGTAGTTTGATAATAATAAAGAACGCTTAATTATACATTCATTAATTTATTTATAGGATCAAACACAACCACTTTCACAAATCTTTTTGCCTTGAATCGAATGCAAACTACTGTTCACAAATAATGTTTGAGGCTTTTTTACGCTCAGCAGCCTAATTCCTTTTGCATTTTTGCCCAGCTTTGGAAGACCGGTTCATTCGCAAACGACACATCTTTAACGCAAAACAATGAAAAAATATCAAAAAATATATCGCGTCACAATTATGTATGACCGTGTAGAGTGGACATTTAAATATTACATCTGAGCCGTAATTTAGATTAAAAACGTAACTGAACATATAGCACAATACAAGAGAGAGAGAAGGGGAGCTATACGTCAGTCAGATTCGAACGAACTAGCTCACCACTAGCACGGCTCCGCTGAGCTGCTGGAAAGGCTCTTCGCACTAGGCTAGTAATTTAGTCGAGTGGTGAGTTATTTAGAAACTAGACGTGTGTGAACAATGAAAACTTAGTAGAGCAGTTTAGCCAGTAGTTTAGTCGAGTCGATCCGTTTTGTTCTATTAAATCAGATTAGTAGAGGAAACGAACTAGCTGTCCTACCTCTGACACAATGGCTTGATATGCCTCATTTGGGAGGATCCAAACCAATCCTTCGGGTTCTGGTCTCAGTTGTACTTTACGAATAACATATTTTACTGGTTACAAAAATTTGGTAGTAAAATGAGTGGAGAGGCGATAATATAAAACAGGATATGTCATATCTACATTTACAAAACACTTCATTTCACAACACTCCCTGAAGTTTTACCCCAGAAATGGTCGAGGAAAAATGAGTACGTAAAGAGAAATTGGATAAAATAAACAATATAAACTGTTGAATACAAGATTAAAGAAGTTTACGGCAGAAGATGGACAGATTGCAGTTATAAATATCTTTCTGTTACTTTATGATAAGAACAATAGAGATTTTTTTATCGTTACGTCCATTAATTACTCAGACACCAAGTACCTGTTTGCACAGGTTGTTGGTGTGAAGGAAGAATGGGAACGGAGCAAATTCCCCAGTTGGAACTATTTTTACTGTATCTGGAGCGCTTATCCTGAATGTGGAAGGTTTGTGTTTTCATGTGGCTGCAAAACGTGTAATTTGATTCTTTTTTTATTATTTTTTTAATGAAATGTGTAATTTATGTGGCGGACATTTGATACCGTCCCAGCGTCCACCTAGGTGAGTTGATAAATCGCAATTAGGACTATCGATACGCCCGATTCAAGACTCGAACCCTGGTATCGTTCTACCCTTCTACCGTTCTATCACCGAGTCCTAAATAGCGCAGGTTAATAGAAATTTATTTCACAGATTTTACCTACTGCGTAGAAAATAATAATTTTTTTCGCATATGGCTCTACGTCTCATCGACATCGAGGTCATTAGAGGTGTGAAAGGACTAGGGGCAAAGAACGGGAAGATATTCAGCCATGGCCTTTTGATGGAAACATCCCGGCATTCTGGAAAACCCAATGTCTGGAGGGGGATTCGAACCCGCGTACCTCCAGAATGCGAGGCCAGAGCGTTTACCACTAAAGAATTCGACCCAAGCCCTTATTTCTAATCCCGAGATTTCGGGATTGTTAACAGATAATCCTCGGATTTGGGATAGAAATTAAAAACATCGAAAGATATGTAAGAATCAGTTTTTTCATTGTAAATTTAGAAATAATTTTAGTACGTTATGTCCCAACACAATAGTGGTTTAACAGTGGTTTATTAACAATCAGATATACATTCATACAATCACGATAGTCTTTTAAAACAAAGAATAACATCAGTATAAATTTTAGCAGACAATTGACCTCTACATAATAACAAGCCACGTAGTAGCAAAAGACGTTTCTCATATTAAAATATGAATAAGTCAAATTCATGTTTCTTATAGTAAACAACTCAATATTTTTAATTTATTTTTTCTGCGAATTACGAAAATACGACCGAAGAAATAACTAGGCGTTTAATGTTTTATCACTCAGCATGCTTCTTAATTTATTGCACATGTATGCTGCTACCGAGAAATCTAGTTCCCGATTTAAGTTGGAGAGATTGTTAATAAATACTTATAAGCTCGTTCCACATTATTGCCGCAACTGGAGATTGAGGCTTCAAAAGATTCATTTCGTTCTTGACGATTTTGGAAAAATTCGATTCTGTGTATGATTTTTTTAATAATTATTGCTTTACGCCTCGTAGACGGCTATGGTAATTAGAGGTCGGATGGGACTGGGGACAAGGGACGGGAAGGAATTCGGCCATGGTCTGCTTGAAGGAAGCAACCCGGCATTGGCCTGGAGTGATTTGGCGAAACCATGGAAAACCCAAGCCCGGACGAGGATTTGAATGCGCGTCCTCTCGAATGCGAGGCCAGAACGTTAACCGTTCACCCACCACGCTCGGTCACATTGTTCTCATTTGCGTGTCATTGTCTGACAAGTTACTGTTAATGTTTATTCTTTCCTTTAGCGAAATTACCTGTTTTATATATATATAAGAATCTTGATTGGGCCATCCCTTATTTCCTCATCCAAATATTCGCCCATAGTCATAAAATGACTTTTAGGTAATTTATGCTATTTAACAAAAAAAGAATCAATAATTCTACTTATGTGATGCAGTTTTTTAGACATCATTTCACTCTCATCTTCTCTTTTTGCCGGCGCAAACATGACTAAAATCAGCTCTTAAAACAAGTTGACGGAGAAGAAATTCAAAGTGACAGTGACAGATGAAATGACTGCGTTTCGTTCGGAAATTTTGAGCTTTATTATGTATGTTTAATAACAATTTTTGCTACTTTTTGTCAATCCCGAAAATCCTGTTATCGGGTAATTTAATCCCGAAAATCGGGACCCCGGGATCGAATCCTCTAGTTAACACTCACCCATCATGCTCTGTTTTACCTATCTCCTCGTATTTTATCCCTCGTAAGAAATAGGAGTGTTACATGGTATATATACTAGGATAGAGAGATAGCGTCTCGGTTCGCCAAGCAGTCCCACGCGATCTCTCGCTGGACTACACCCAAGCCGGCGTGGCGCTCCATTATCCGAGATTAACCAATGATATGTTAGGCGTCAGCAACACAATGCCCGCGGAACGGAACAGATAATTTGGCCCCGAGCCACCGAGAGCGCAGGGCCGTAAATTTTTGAGGTCGTGTCCGGCCGTAATGCGCTCCCAGGCCTGTCCGGTGGCTAACGAAGCCCCTCGCCGCCATAATTAACATACGCGGGCTCTTACTGTCATTCCTGTGCTCGTTACGCGGTTCGCCGCAGGGACGTCTGCGTGCCTTTCTCCGGCGTCAACACTGCCTTCTTACTACCGCCCGCGCCGTTGTGACACGTGTAACAGTGTGCCCGACTATTGTCTCTCGTTACAACTCGACGTTTCACTGCTTGTTTGCTGTGTAACTGGTCGAGTGAGACGCAGAGTACTGCGATAGCGGGTGCGGTCAACAGGGCAACTGAATTTCTTCTTAAGCCCCACACGGATTCCCCCAGAGCCACCACCACCGCAGGAACAAAGACTCTTCAGAACTACCGGTCATTACAACTTGGATGGTGAGGCTAGGCACACTTCGCCACCCATGTGGGTGCCCGCGGGGAGCGACGGGGATGCGGCGCCTGCCACGGACCAGGCCGAAGAGGAAACCTGACCGACCCCACCCGTCCCCGCAGGAAACAAGGCGGAAGCCGTAGCGGCCGAGCGCGACGCGGACCTACCCTTTTCGCACGTTCCGCCTCACCCGCCGCCAGCGCAAGCACCAGCGACAGGCATCAGGTTCACACGCTACAGGGTACGCTCCAAGTGAAACGTTCCGCCGCACCCGACCGGCACTCCGGTGTGGATGCCTCTGCCGGGATATCTCATAGTTCAAAATAATTGCCCGCCACCCTTGGTAGCGTAGTGGCCAGAGCACTAGCACCACGTGCCTCCGGCCGAGGGCATGGGAGTTGGAGTTTTGTGTATGTTACTGTCACGTCCGTCCTATCTTGTTCTGTGAGTCCATACGGAGTGGGAAATATGTACTGTGGAAACTGAAATATTTGAAGATTCATAATGGTCACAATTGAGTTGGTTGTATGGCCCAAGTAGCCCAATGCCATCGGGGGGAAAAAAGCCGTAATCTTACTTTCACCGCGTGCTATAATGAATAGAAATTTCAAATTTTTTCAAACCATTAGGTTTCGAAATTTCTAAGCATTCTTCACATTCAACTAGAAGTGATTTATGAATTTTCCGTTCTCATATCATATGACATTTTTTTACTGTAATTCCACCAACTGACTTGTTCCCCCCTCTGATTCGGCCACCGAGGGCCAGTTGGACCCTGGCCACCAAGGGTGTCCAGTGTGAATCATAAGAGGATGCGGAGTAACTGGGTTCCTAGCTGAAATCTAACCCGGGCTATTAAGCCCGGAGTACCTAACCTATCGGAGGAAACCTTTGTATTGTAACTGTCTGCGAAACGTGTGACTTTGTGGGTTCTGTATGAGAATTCTGTGTTTTGTTTATGAAATGTGTAGCTTAGGGAGCGTCCATAAATTACGTGAGGTGTAATAGGTGTATGGGGGGGGGGGGCGGCGAAATCTCACCAAGGTGGAGGAGGCGGGTCAACGGAAATTTCACGTAAGGTTTTGGAAATAATTGTTGGACTGTACAGATAAAAAAAAAGTCTACAAGACACGCGAAAGTCAATTTTAGGGGGGGTATTTCGTCGAAAAGTGGGAGGTGTAACCGGCTTTGGAAGAGTGAGACCTAAAAAAATAAGGTCTAAAAATGTGCGACTTCTAGGGGGGGGGGGTCTCACCGCGGACCAAATCTCACCAGAAAGGGGGGAGGAGGGTCGGGCCATATCCCACCAAGTCTCACCAGACGGGAGGGGGGTCCGGAAATCCGGAAAAACACCTCACGTAATTTATGGATGCCCCCTGATGAGGTGGAATTGTGGACCGTCCTAGCATTCGTCCATTCGTCCAGATGATTGCGGGAAACCGCCTGAAACAATCAGGGCGGCCAGTATGTGCAGGCAAGGGCTCGTGCGTGGTTCCGTTGTACCTCCGCGGTCAAGTGTACGGCGTCTTAATAGCGCACTGAGCCACTGGATATTACTCCTGTTATAACAAATCTCATACTTATACGTGCGTCCTCTAGTCTAATAGATTCTTGAGGTTATTACTCACTTCTTACACTCCTTTTCTCTACTTTTCGTCTTAGGTCTTTTCTTCTATAAGTTTCCCAACGTTGGAGCGATAAGGATTAAATTTTTAAATCATATTTATCTAAAACTGGCTGCAAACAAGGAGAGGACCAAAGTAGAACGGGAAAGCGCTCATCCATTTCACGGCCATACACCACCAGCCCACAGACTCAAATCCAGGAAAAGCTTTCTGAGAACATCACGGGAACTAATTGGGTCACCTGAAAAGGCAAGAGTATAGTTGTGGAAAATGAAGGTTCCTTACATTTCGGGACCACTGAGAGTTGAAAAACGCTTGCCACATGGTCATGCAGAGGACTGGAACGTTTGGCGGTCCTTAAATCGATTTCGAACAGGAGTAGGCAGATCCAAGGAAAACCTAGTGAGATGAGGTTATACTGATGCTACCAGTATTAAGTGCGAATGTGGTGAAGACCAAACTATGAATCACATGCTCGAGTGCCCTATGTGCCCATCATCCTGCAACAACGAAGACCTGTTTCAC
This sequence comes from Vandiemenella viatica, assembly GCA_031002005.1. Classification (NCBI taxonomy): domain Eukaryota; kingdom Metazoa; phylum Arthropoda; class Insecta; order Orthoptera; family Morabidae; genus Vandiemenella; species Vandiemenella viatica. The sequence continues at coordinate 126,872,348 of JARYHS010009186.1, forward strand.
ACAATGCAATTGAGTTTGCGAAGTGCTGGGATAAGTGTGTTTAAGGTTGTTGATTTGCACAATGTATTTAACTATGTATTTTGATGTTTGTGATAAGAGAATAAGAATAATCTAAAAGTATTAACAAAAGTAGTAACGAGGGTATAGTATAAGCGCTTAGTAGTAGGTCAATTCATGCTTTTGAAATCAAAATAACTGGTGTAATATTCTAGTGATATGTAAGAAGTATAGAAATTAGCGATTGGGTTGTAGGAGAAATAAAATCGTCGATTTTTCTGCAAAAATTCTGTGTCGCCTCGAAAGACTCACTGGAGAACAATGCAAGAAATCTAGTCACTTGTGGTGCTCTGATTTGTTAAGCCCTCGGCTTCTGTTGTTATGGTTAATCTCTTATACAGATAGCAAGAGCTCATCTTTCAGCTGTATCTCACCACTATGAAATTCTTAATGAGACATTGTAATTAACTACTATATTCACTATTTTTTATAGATATGAATTCACCAGTAAACGACGGCGAAAAAAATGCAATTTTATTTAAAAAGTATGAGTTTTTTATTATAATGTACGCTAAACGCAATACACAATATCTCTTCCCAATAACTGAGAGCATTGCGGTACAATGTTACATTCTTAACAGTGTGATGGGAGTCTTCTCCTTCTCCCTCCAACTTTAGGGTATAATATTCATTGGCTGACATTATCCCACCGGAACTGATATGCTTCCAACGCTTCAGAAAGTCCCCAAGACACCTTTCCGTGGCCTCAATTCAGAGATCATCTCTTATACAAAAAGCGTTCATAGATACTAGACACGGTAACAGTTTCCTGGGCAAAACCAGATGACTTAACCCGCACACACAAAACCAGATCCCTTAGAAGCTCTCTCTTTGTGTCCAAAATAATGTTTTGCAGTTTGAAGGGAATCCTAGAATTTTTCCCAAATATAAGCACAGAAAAATGTTAAATATTGCCTCTTTCCTTATCGCTAGTTTACTTTTTTAACCCATTTATTGCTTCCCGGTGTTTGTATATATGAAAGCGTATATTCATCTCAGATAAATTTTTGTTTAAAAAAATCTCTCTTTTTTTTTTACATCTATGTAATTACTAACCAAATAAGAATAAAACTGAATTAAATATTTAAATGAAAATTTGTTATGGAAGCATTGAGTTTACATATATGTATCGTTTCTTGAAGAATAATTTTCAATGAATAAGCAATTTTAATAAGCCGTACCATTCACTTAGCAGAGGGGGAAGATAAAAAGTGTTTTAAAACATTTAAGAGGCATGGCGTCTAATGAACTTGGCAATAAGTCTCAACAGAAATTAAATGAGGCAACAGTTAATCCAGATATTATTTCCATAAAAATCTATTACAAAGGGACATACAGTTACATTTTGAAGTTGTCGAATTAGCTTCAGTTGAAATTGAAGTATATGCATGTCAAATCTTGCATGGTTACACTTTAATGTATGAAGAAACAGACGAGAAATACGATTCATAGGTGACTACGGCGTTGCTGATATGGTAATCAAACTATGTTTCAAGTCTGTCTTCTGGAATTAACTGTGACATTATTTTGTATTCGGGTGATACTCTAAATTCAGAACCGGATTTAGAAGGGAACGGATTTAATGACCTGCAGAAATCTGGAGAAACTGCAGCCAAGTCAACTTTCGAAAGCGTTATTTCTGGACAGGTCGCAGGCTGCTACATCGCGTGATATTTCGCAAGTTGCCAAACTCAGAAGATGTATTCAGTCCTTTAGAAATTAAAAATGGCGAAACGATCACCTGTCAGAAAGACATTTCAGTCCTAAAATACGAAATCATTCGAGTATGCGTAATTTAAACAGTTAGATGTTTGCTATTCCACAATCACCCACTGTTATTTTCTGCTGGCAAGCAAATTAAAATAATTACATTGGCCTCAACTGCAACTTCCTTACATAACTGAAACCAACGAGTGATAAAGAATCTTCGTGAAACTAAATTGGATCGAACTGAATTTTAATTGCCATATAACGCATGCTGCCGTGGCTATTTCCCCACTCGTCTAATTACCCATTTCATATTATTTTTTATCATTATCTTAAATAATTTAAGTGTTAAATTTCTCCCCCCATCCACTCATGCCATTTATGAATTTTATTTTAAATTCCTTCAGCGTCGGCTGCTTGGAATTGTAAAGGATGTCACTTGGACGAAATCTATCATAACTGGTTATGTAATCTTCTTAATTCCTTTCTGTATTTTCAACCGACTAATTTCTTATTAGTATAATCATCAAACAGGTTTCTGTCATCACCATTTATTAATCAAGTATGCAAATCCATTACCCGAAACAGTAACACATTTAGTATGACACTCGTCACATTTCAAGGACTACAATGATTTGTAGCTATTCATCAGTTTACAAAACTTTAATTTCCTTTCTAACTAGTGAGAGGAAAATCGTGATCATGAAACTAAAGTGTAATTACATACTATATGTTTTTAATATCATACTGATTAAGATATCATAATTTCAGAATAGTACAAAATAGTAGTGCAGAACTTTGTGAGTGATAACAGTTTGTTTACATTCTGAAATACCCACGTGTTCACGGCAGCTGCCAGATTACGTCAGGCTAGCAAGTGTCCTTGTTCTTGTTCGGAACAATATTGGAGCAAACACAATTGTACATACCACCACAACGCAAATAAAATTTCCGTATCGCTCTGACGTCACAGAAAATACCCAGCACCTTTGGTCAATATAAGATGGTGCTACGATAAGTACGAAGAATTGTGCTTGCGCTAAGGTTCTTATGTCCCAGGGCACAGACTGTTGCTAGCATGACGTCATATGTATGTTGAAGAGAGTATGCCACGATCACCTCGATACGTCAAAGTGTAGACAAAGTGCGTTTACACACAGAGTCAGTACCTTTAGTACGAACTACTAACTTCTGATGGAATCGAAATGGTCTCCTGGGAAACTGCTTTGTTCACTGCTAGTTTATAGTTCCACTGTTAATTAAAACTGACTGACGAAGAATTTTGACGGACCAGTTGCTTTTCGACCATATTTGAAAGTATGGGAGTGTACGGTGAAAAGTGTCGAAAGAAAACTGTCTTGCTATCGAGCCTGGGGGTTAGTAGTAACGCTCAGGCCTGGCTTTCTGGAGGGTACTAGTTCGAATCCCCATCCAACCATTGAGATTTCGGTTTTGCATGATTTCCAGAAATTACTCGAGGTGAATGCTGGGATGGTTTCTTCGGAATTTTATTTATGAATTCCTCTCACTTCCTTATCCATCCTCTACCAAGAAATAAAATAAATACGTTAATAACCAAACATTCATTCCGATATGCAAAGGAGCAATGTCAGTGTAACTTAAAATGCCATTAGTGTTCTGGAGAAATAGTACGTATGACTTTTTAATCTTTTTCCTGATGCAGTAGTCGCATTTTAGATTCCTCTTGATTAGTAGCAGCAGTGATCGTGGAATATTCCCACTGGCGCCCATCATACACTGTCTAGGACTAATACTACGGTCCAAAATTCATTCTGGAAGATCTACTGCCTCCATTCAGTCACCACTGGTTTGACGTAATTCGCCAATACGGATATCCACCTTTCGTGCAAATCATCAGTAAACAATTTGATCCTGTCATCTTTTCGTGTCGAGTCTCGTATTCGAGAAAATGTAGAGAAACATAGAGACACATTTACAGGACACCGTTCATGAAGTCTTACTCTAAAAGAACCCTTTGTTTGAAATCTTTTTGAGTCGAGGCACTATAAGTTAATAACCTGGATGATGTACGAATGTTGTGTATGTATTTTAATAGTTCAGCAAATAGTTATTGTATTTTTATAATCAGATGCCACCCGTTCAGCTTATGTAAGTATATAATCTTTGCTGTAGTTAGTACTACCATGACAACATTTCGGGTGGCTGCAAAAGCTTGGTGTGGAAGCGAGCCGTTATAGCCGTCACAAAAGAAACAATGTAGTGCTAAGTTGTTGGCTTCCAGAGTGTTTTGAAGCACATACGTGGAGCACATTGGTTGCATATTATATAAAGTTATGAAGACTCAGTATTGTCTCGTATATTTTTGTAAGTGATTGGATACGATGCAAAACATTTGAAACGTTAAAGCAAGTTGAGCTGTAAAAATAATTATACGCAAGTCCTTCCAGTTTGATTGTGAATAAACATGTGTGGATTAAAGTGTAATAAATTCTTGTGAATAATTTGTAAACCTTTTTACGATGTGTGAATGATAGTGAATCCCAACTAAAAGTACCTTTTTTTTCGTTGTAGTGAATATTAATTACAGGTTCCATGAAAATTAATCTTTGCAAAGGCGAGAGCCAATTTTTGCATTTCTCATACGCATAATTGGCTCTTTATTAAACAAATTTCGATAAAATAAACCACGAACAATAATTGCGAAGTTTTGATCACTTGTATGTCATACTATTTTCGTCATACACTGTTAAGTATTGTTAAGATAAATAAATTTGAGAACATATTATGATAGTATTTTCATAATGATTATCGCCAAATTGTAATCAAATCTAATTGTTATAATTTAATGAGAGTGTTTCATTTCGCTGCATATTCCACCTTTGTCATGACTACCTAAACCAAAACATTATCTCGTACAGATGCATGCGTATATTTGTTTATTATTTGAAAGAATTATGAAAAATTTGTTTCTCCAATTTTTTGGTGCTTTACGGCTGGTTGAAGTAATTTCAGCCAGGAGAGGATTGTAGGAATGACAGGACAGTGAACGGAAAGAAATTCCGCAATGATCTTTTGAAAGAACCATTCCCAAATTCCCCAGGTGTGTTTTGCTGGAAACCACCGATAAGAGAAATCTAGATGACCGGACCGGTGTTCAAACACATGTCCTCCAGCAACAGAATATTTAATAGTATCCTGTAATATGAACACAGCATCTCCAAATTTATTTTCAGCAGCTGGGAAAAGTTTTCATTCTTTCTACAGGTGGAAGTATTAAATGTCCTTATGAGGCTATTGAATTATCCATGTTTAACTTGGCTGTTACAGACTTACTAATACTTAGATGAACGATAATGTACGTAACATCCATTTGTACCGTTTTGTTTCAGCTGCTTGCAGATACCAGTAATATGAGAACTCCAACTTCGTTCCATACGCAGCTTTCTGATTTCTACCAACTCCTGAAACGAAATAAATTTGCACATTGGACTCATATTTATAACGTTATGCATATAAGGACCAATAATTACGCTGTGCATATTACATTCTGTTAGCTCAGTAATTTGATGGTGACAATTAATTCTGAATCATTATCGTGCAAGATATACTAAATTATGAACCAACTCCTGCAATCCAGTTATAGGAATTCATTAGCCTTATTTTCTCGGGAATTATGGAGCATAACGTACGTCTTGCTTCTATAAGCTTTTAATGATGGTTCTTTTAAACATACTGTGTATTTTTCGATACAGAAAGTTATCAAACTGGTTGCTTCCAGGAGATATAGATTTGTTCTTCTGATCAGTCTTATAATATACTGTCTCTCAGACAGTATGAAGTCAAAGTTAGTATCATAACTTAAATCCTTTTCAAATGTTATCCAACCAACATGAAGAGTTCAATTTAAATATTCCCGTTTGTTATGTCACATTAATTTTATTCCAATTGTTTTAAAGTGATGATTAACGCAATATGTAACAGCAACACCCCCCCCCCCCCCTTAGCCGAGATAGCTGGCACACTATGGCGGTGTTAGTCACTCCACATAGTGTTATCTGGTTTGTGCTCTGGTGGTTCCAGGCATATTCACTATTCTGGAAAGGCCTCGCGATGCGCAATTTCACAGCACCACATTACATTGGGTAAAATCCCAAAGACCACAGTACGCATGAAATGATGCAAGCGGCACCATTTATCCCGATTCTCGGTTGGATGTGTCACTTAAACTTGGCTGTCCGCTGGATTTCTCCCACGGAAGAGTATGCATGAACGGGCCAGCGCAGCGCCACGTTCTATCCTCTCCCTTCTTTCATACTCATAAACACAACGCGAAGACACATATTTTTAACAATACTGTCGTCGCCCACACACAAAAAGAGAACTTAGACATTTGGGGGAAAGGAGCTGGCCAGAGTGCATCGAAGCCAAGAACTGAGTCCATTTAGAAGTTCCACGACTCGAGTAATCGACCTGACTTCATTTCGAGTAATAATGAGGCTCACAGGCATACAAGTCATAAGGTGCATGGATGAAATTCTAAGGTGATGAGGTGCGATGAATCAGAGGAGCCCTTTGTGTTGGTTCTTATTACTGGCCCGAGAAGCTTACAGATACCCAGTGATGGGGCTGTCGGATGGGCAGTAGCCGAAACACTTTATAGAACGAGCACGTAAGGCACCTACAATAAAAACCGCTTTTAATGGTCTGGGACCCTAGGGAGGACTGCAATTGCCATGGTAATGAGACGCGTCGTCAAGAAAGGCGTGAAGTTTCCCTGGCCTGAAATACGCTAATTTGGACCGGATGAAAGCAGAGGTTAAAGTGAAGCTCTAGATCTTTTTTTTTTTTTCACTGGAATGGTACTGAGAACAGCTTGGGGCAGCATTCTTAAACGAACAAGGAAATAGTTACCTCGATCGAGTCATATACTGTGTAGTCTGAACCCAATGCAATAATTTTAATAAAAACAAAATGGACTAACGTTCATTAGATACACTTTTATCCTTCAAATAGTAATATAGCTTTTACAAAATAATAAAACAAATTAAATGTCTCTGCAACGCATTTTAAGTTTAATTACGGAATATGGTTCTGAAGCATTAGTGATATTCCTAGATTAATTTTTATTTTAAATTCCAATGTCCGAAAACTGTGAGGGAGGGATAAAACTGTAAAATTCGAAACGTGGCTCGTATCTTCCATGACATGATTCCAGTGATATTTTTTATATTCTTATACTAGGGAAATTTAAGCAACAAATTGTATAAAACATGATGGGTATTCCAGGAAATGTGCAGTTTAATTATATGACCAATGAAACAGAAGTAGGAGCAGAGGAAAGGTCTAAGCCATGGAGAGGTTGGTGCAAAGACAAACTGATAAGTTCGTACGGACATGTGGTTTGAATACATTTTTCAACTTTACAAAATGTGTAATGTTACCATAAATAGAAGAAGCACCTCCATTTGGTTAATAAATTCACTATCCGGTCCAGATAACCTCAGGCAGGGGTAGTTTTCGGACTGTTGTTTTCGTGAAAATGTGTTCACTGAAATGCAATTTACCAGGCTTAGCAAAGTGGGCTGTATTTCACTTGCGTAAATTGACAGTTTCTGTTTTTAGATTCTGGCGTGAATGGTGTTTCTTTTTAAGAACTATTCCTTATTCACTCCTAATTAAATGCCGGATATGAAATGTTCCACTCAAAAGGGATAATTTCAACTGATACAAAATGTTCAGAATATTTTCACAGACCCTTCATTAACTGTGTAAGGCAAAGAATTAAGATAAAGAAAGCTGATTAAAAGTGATGAAAAGAGGGATGAAGCGATATATCTGACACCTTTGTAGGTGTCTGTAAGGGAGCGTCCATAAACTACGTAATTCCATTTTAGCCTTCTCTGAACCCTTCCCCTACCCTCCTCCACCTAGCCCTATGTGACTTTTGCTTGTAACCCCTTCCCCCTTCTCCTCGCGTGGCACATAGCTTTTTTCCATATTGATTCCAGAAGACATTTTTTACTGTTTTCTTTTGTCAGACTATCGTAAATTCTGGTACATACTGAGATAGTTTAATGACGGAAATAAATATTCACATTCTGTTGTGTGTCCCGTACCTCATTTTAATTGTGACAAATAATATGAATGAAACGTTGTGTGGCTTGGCTCGTAACGCCAAAACCTCTCTCCCCCCTCCCCCCTTCCCCTCTCCCTCCCCTCTCCACGCACACACACACACACACACACACACACTCACACTCAAACACACACTCACACAAACACACACACACACACACACACACACACACACACACACACGTAGTCCAGTGTAGCGTTCCAGACAACCTCTTCCCCCCCCCCCCTCGGCTGAGACACGTAGTTTATGGACGATCCCTAATATTCAAGTTAAAGCAGTGAATTACAAACTAATAAAATTAACACAGCAAACAAATGAAACATAAGTATATTTGATTTTTCAAGTACATTCAAAATTACGTTCCATTACTAAAACATTAAAGAAATGCAGAATCTTCACTGAAACATTATTTTAGAGCTTGTCGATGTTAAGATCTTTAGAGCTGGGAGAGGAATGGGACAAGGAATGATCTGAGTACTGACAATTTGACTATTTGCGTCAATTTATGACCTTATTAACATACATAGAAAATCGTTACAAATTTGAGTTTCTTTGAAAAAAAAACTGGTGTCTTGTAAAATAAAAAAGTAAAAACAGCATATGCTCTCTAGTATCTCCTAGAATGCTGTTTAAAATTATCAAATCCTGGAAGGAACCACTATTTTCCTACAGGAAGCAAAAGCGAACAAAGTGCACGTTTAATCTCAAATAAGGAAGAAAGAAATTTTGACTTTGATTAAGTATTTGTATAAGGAAAAAGTCATCCAAGGATGTTCATGAGATTTGGAAGTAATATTATAACAGGTTGACTTTGCCTACAGCACAGTAAAGAAAGTAGAAATTTGATTTTAAACCGAGACGAATAAAAATTGTAGTTGATCTTCATGAAGAGAGTTTGGTGGAGACTGTCACTTTTAAAATGTGAACATAGTAAATGAGCTCGTGATGATAGGCAGTAGACTAACCAGACAACAAATTGAGGAGATAATAGTCATTCGTAAAGTAGGGCTAGATAGCATTGTGACAGAGCGCTTCGAAAAGTGATTCTGGCCACTAGCTACAAAATCCTGTAACAACGGATAAAAAGGTAGTTATGAAGCACGTATTTGCGGAAAATTAAATTTTGCTGAAGTCTCTTGCATCCTATAGAATGTAAGAATGGTTATCAGGTGATTTTGTGCGACTTGTTCTCTGATATAAAAGCTCTACCCACAAAATACAGATTCAAGCTGGAGAATAATTTGGACAAAATTCCTATTTTCTATAGAAATGCTATAAAGATAATATCATTCTTCCAATCGAGTGGGAAAGACATTAAAAAACAAAACAATAATACACAGAAAAAATACACAGGAAAAATAGACAGGAAAAATGTGTACTACCCATAGAAATTTTTACTTCTCTGCGTGTACTCTTGAATACACGTATTATTTTTTTATTTTTTTTTTTTATTCTTTCTGTTTCCTGTTAGCTTTTTCTGACAAAAAATTCTTTTACCGAGATAGCATAAAATGTTAAATTTCTATGGAACCCAGAGAAAACAATGTTCTGAAACAGACTACAAATTGAACTCACATCGGTGTCAGACTATCGATATTCGGTCAGGACACAATTTTGCAATAAACCTGACCGAAATAATGTTATGAAATAATGTTATTATAACAGCCGTGGGTTATTTATATGGGCCGAAACCGCGAGGCATGCACAGTCGATGTATTGCTGTCGCAGTATCAACTTCGACCTTTTGCCTGATGAAGGCAACAGAGGCCATTATCGAAGCGTCGCAAATGGAAGAACCGATCCTACAAAACACCCGAGAAGAATCTTTGTCATCTGTACGCCGGTAGCGACTCAATTCTCACATCAATGTTATCATTGATGCCTACATGTAAATGAATGGAAAACAGAGCTTGGTGGGTGAGGGGTAATTTTCTGGCCACGCGTTGGGGAGGATGCGGGATCGAATCCCTGTCCAGCCATCCAGATTATGGTTTTCCATGGTTTTCCCAAAACATACCAGGGAATGCCGAGATGGTTAAAGCTATGGCCAAATTCCTTCTCGTTACTTGCCTCTAGTCGTTTCCCATCTCTACTGACCTAGACGTCGACTAGGCGTGAAGCCATAAAATAATCAATTGGCAATTTAAAAGTTTGTAACGTTCTGACCTCATTACCTGATTTAAAATTATAATTAATTTTATTATTTTATTTTATTATCATGAAAGGTAGAACTTGCGTGAATACTTTATACGAGAAATCACAAATGGTTTTATTTCAATTAATCACGTGACATATATAACAAATTAGTTAAAAATAATCAGTTGTCCTTTTGTGGGCGCCAGGGTATTTTATATAAAATACACAAAAATTAAACAGTAAACGAAGCCAACATTTTGACTTCACTTCTGAAAGAGATGTTTGCTCCGGGCTATGAGAGTTCTTATCTGCAGGGTCGTAGCTGGGCAATGCTATGAACTTGAAAGTCTAGCTAGCACAGTGTCCTTCATTGGCGATGAATAATTACCGAATGTACATGTCTGCCGCCACACATTGGATGACGGTCTTCTCTGCTATGGACCAGTGTAGCACAGTTCCTCAGATGTCGTCCTTTGCCTGAGCTCATCTGCTCAAACAAATTAGCGGGTGTCCGGATCCAGGCAGCAGCAACAGTCCCACTCACGAATAGACAGTCCAGAAATCACATCGTCCGAACGTGCTGGCCGGCCGGCATAGCAAATCCTTCCCTCGTTCGTCGTGCCACATGCAAAACAGAAAACTCTCGCCGATCACCCTGTTTGTCTACCTGGCAAGCACAAATCTCCCCTCCATTAGGCACTCACTATTCTCCCCTCGCTAATTCTAGGAACCGGCCTGCTGGCATTCCTCAGATCTGCCGCTCCACACTTGTACAATGTACACTGCGCCCAAACGCCCACTAAAATATTCCACATTTTAAATAATAAACATATAGTTTATTAATGTAAGTAGCGGTCACAAGACGCGTTCGTTACAAGTTTGAATATGCGAACACGTCACACATATACCAACATATATCCTAAATATTAATAACTCCGTGTGGTCTAAATGACGCGGTGATAGGGTTTATACTGGCTGCGCATTCCTCTCCTGTCTTAACCACCTTAACCTAACCCAGTAATGCTACCACGTACAGGGTACCTACAGTTTAACGTGGAAACCGAAACACGGAAGCGTTCTGGTATACTTCACATTACACAGCAACCTATGTCATAGATGAAAGATGGATTAAGGGTCTATGAAAATCCCCGGGAATCCGAACCGGGGACCTTTCGTTCTCCATTCAGACACCCTTACCTCTTAGCTACCAGACCACTACAGATATACTGTTAACATTAGCATGTCGGTAACGTGAACTCATAAGACATAACCCATCCAAAAGATGTATCAAGTAATTGTATCAGAGGCGTGTAACCCAATTCATTTCGTCAGGGGTCTAAAGTTTGACGTGGAATCAGAACCACGGAACGTCACAGTGTATCTCATAAAATGAAATACAACTCCTGAAAATTCCAGCTCACCAAGGTATTTGAAACCACGACTGGAGAGAGAAACTTTCGGAAGTAAGCACCTTAACCGCTGAGCTACCAGAACACCGTGCTTTGCAGTATACGTGTGCTAACTACCAACAAAATCGGGTAAAGACTGTAGGTTTGTATGAACAACTTCGACAGAAATTGAGGTGAAAAGGGGGAGGGGAGGAAAGGGAAGGAGGAAATTATTTAGGTTTTGTAGATCAAATGTAAACAATTTACATCGAAATCGGATAAAAACTGTGTGTTCATATGAAGAACATTGGCAAAAAAACAAACAAACGTTCATTTCTATATACTAGTTGATCCATACTTCACTGCTGTTCAAGCGCAAGACGTCATACTTATATCTACAGATATACTGTTGACATTAACATGTTGGTGACGCGAACTCACCCAAACAGCGTCCGAGGCGCATATCATACTCGCAACACGTCATAGAATGTCGATGCGAACTTAAGCCGCGTTCCCACGATCTTTTGTAACGGAGGCGAGACGGGACGGGACCTCATTAGCCGAATTGTAGGGACGAGCGCGGGCCGCAGGTTAGCCCTAGCTTACCTCGCCGCCACCTTCCCACCACGTTGCCCAGTGTCGTTTGGCACAGAGCACTTTACAGCAACAGAAGGGGTGCGCACCGCTGCTGACAAACCGATGACAACAGCGCACCTCTACACACGCCTGTGATGTTTACCGTCACAGAGTGGGTAGCTGCGTCTCATCTCCGCTTGCAGAGGTGGCCCTGTTCCCATGGCGTGTGGTTGAGTATTCGTCTAGTCCCGTCCCGTCCGGTTCCGTCCTGTCCCGTCTCGCCTCCATTATAATGGATCGTGGGAACGCGGTTTTATAGATTTACCGCGTCTAAACATCACCTAACGCGGTTATAGAAGTTTTCACTTCAAATAAATAAATGGCATGTTCTGGTTTGCAATATGTTCAAAAAGCCATAAACTAAATACGTTTGTGCTGTTAAAACAATTTTAAACAATGAACTACTTGTTGGTGTAGGGTGGGGTTTCTGCAGCTGTGGTGGCGCGTGCAGGTATAATGAGACTGCGGACACGGCCGAGTGGTCGGCGAGATAATAGAATCCTTCGCTCTGCTGGCTGTCACTGGTAACCCGCATCATCCCGATTCCACGGGCGGAACGTGAGCCGCAACTGTTTTGTGCCGGCCTCCTGGAAAACCGGACCACCACAGCCCTAATTAGAGTCGCTCGTTCCCTCAAACGGCTCGCAATCGCCAGCGAGTCGTGCTTCTTGTCGAGGAAATCCCCTCCCGCAGTCTGCTCCCTCCTTTACGTTTGGTCTTCTGTTCTAGTCCAATTACATTGAGTGCAGTATTTATCTTCGCAATGTTTATAAGTAATAAGAGCATAATTCCATCAGAGTACAACTGGTTGGTATGGAAAATTAAGACAAAACTGTTGTGAATCTAGAACGGTAGACAGGAATCAAAAACAATAATTTATTATCTTATTTTTTAATTGAAACTTCTTTGGTCACGGTAGGAAAGAATTTGTTAGCGTCACGCGTTAAGTGCGCGTGGGCCACAACGTTCTGCGCATGCGCTCTTCACGTTCTGCGCATGCGCTCTTAACGTTCTGCACATGCGCACTTAACGTTCTGCACATGCGCACTTAATGATTATAATTTAATTTAATTAAAATTTCAATGGAGCGAAGACCCATCTTTCCCCTTTCATGAACCCACCTACATTTGCCCTCTACAAATTTCAACTTTAAATTCTTACAACTTTTTTCGTAAATTATTCACGATTTCTCCTGGTAACTTATTCCAATCCCAGACACCCTTAAAATAAACAAGAGAATCTTCGTACACCCTTCTGCCTGAAATCAAGTGCCAGCTTGTGGTCATGGTCATCTATTCCCTTCCATGCATTACTTTTAATTCATACACTAATATCTTTCCATGTGTCATCACCAACATACGCCTTGTACACTCCAACGACCCTCTTCACCCTCCTCCTGTCTTCCAATGAATCCCATTCCAGCTCTTTTATCCTATCTGTTACTGATTGCGTTCTGCGGTAGTTTTCAGAACAAAAATCTATCAGCTCTCCTTTGCACCCTCTCCAACTCTTCTATTTGATACCCCTAAATGTGGGTCACATACCATATTCAAGCAATGGTCAAGCAAAGTTTTGTAATCAAATTTGTTTAATTCTCTGGTAGATCACCTCGTTACTCTCTGTAAAAGTGAAGATTTTGAAACCTTTTTCCACTTCCTGTTTAATGTGTTCTGCCCAGTTGAACTTGTTATCAAATGAATTTTCAATATATTTAGGTTTCTGGTCTTCAACGAGAAATTCTTTCACTACCTTATAATCATAATCAACCTTTACTTTTTTATCTGTGTGCCTAATAAGCTTACTCTTCTTTGCATTTGTCTTTATCCCATTTTTAACAACACAGCTAGATATCCTGTCCAGAACATCCTGCAACTTTTCGTATTCCTCTGCCGTTTTGATCCTATTATACAGGCTTATGTCAGCATCAATAAACTACGTGGCTCTTTTTAGGGGGGGGGGGGGGTCACTGGAAGGCTACGCTGAGTAACGTGGGGGTATGGGGAGTTCCGAGCCAGGCCACGTAGCTTCTCATTCATATTAATTGTCACAGTTAAAATAAGGTACAGAACACTCAACAGAATGTGAATATTTATATGCGTCATTTAATTATTTACCTGTAAGTAATTTACGATAATCTGCCAAGAGAAAACAGTACGAAATGTCTTCTGGAATCAACAGGTAAAAAAGCTACGAGCCATGTGGGAGGGAGGGAGGGGGGAGAGTCAAAAGCCACGTTGAGCTACGGGGGAGGGGGGGACGGGGGTTCACAGGAGACCAAAATGGAGCTACGTTGCTTATGGACGTTCACTATGTTATTTGCAAACAACCTAACCCTCAACGCAATAATTCATTAGAAGATGAATAAAAATGGTCCAAATACGCTACCCTATGGCACTCCCATTTTCACTTCCACTTATTTTGATATTGCATTTCTTACCCTGACGTTTTGCCTTCTAACATTAAAGAAACCTTCTACCCAGCAAATCGCTTTCTCATCCATTCTAATAGTTTTCGCCTAATTTATTAGCAGTCTGGTGGCTCAGTGGTTAAGGCGTCTGACTGGAGATCGACAAGTCCATGGTTCGACTCCTTGTCTCGGCGGGGATTTTTATAGGCACTTAACCCGGCCTTCACCTCTGGTATAGTTTGCTGTGTAATGTGAAGTACTCCAGAACGCTTCAGTGGTTCAGAGTCCACGTTAAACTGTAGGTCCCCTGTACCCGACAGGATTGTCGGGCTAGGTTAAGGCGGCTACGACAGGGGCGGAATGTGCAACCAGTAGAAACCCTGTCACCAGGTCATTACGACCACACGGATTTATTATTATACCTTATTTACTACAAATTATGGCTCACTCTGTTAGAATCCTTTGAAATATCTAATGCTACACTATAAACTTGGTCTCCCTTGTCCATGTCATCCGAAATATCTTGCATCTCGTATAGCCTACTAACTGAGTTTCGCATGAATATTCTTTCCTAACGCCAAGTTGCCTACTTGAAAACCACGTCGCTCATCACATATATTTCTCGTGTGGTTGCATATCAATCTCATCATTAATTAACCTATCGCTGATTGGCCTATAATTTTCGACTCTATATGTCATCCTTCCTTTAGGTACTGATATAATATCACACTTGTCCCTTCCTGTAGTACGCAGCAAGTATCTACGATCAGTTTAAATAATATTTCAAGATCCGTAGTAATATTATCTACACCTACTACATATTAAACGTGA
Source organism: Vandiemenella viatica (assembly GCA_031002005.1). Classification (NCBI taxonomy): domain Eukaryota; kingdom Metazoa; phylum Arthropoda; class Insecta; order Orthoptera; family Morabidae; genus Vandiemenella; species Vandiemenella viatica. Next base: position 126,887,628 of record JARYHS010009186.1, read on the forward strand.
AACATATATTTCCTTTGTCAGTTACCGTAAACCATTGATTACAATAGTATATGATAAATATTAGCGAAATATACCAGAAATAGATTAATAACGATAGTAATAAATTGCAAAATAAATTAATATTAATAATTATAATAATGATCATACTATCTACAGATATTCTGTGGTGAGACATAGAACCACATTAACCTGAGGTATGTGGGTAACGAAACAAGGCTCGCATTACGCTGGCTTAGAAGGACATTCTCCAGGACAGGGGTCAGCGAATTCAAGTGCATTACGGCGAATTCTCCATTCAGGCTGGAAGAAAGACGAAACACAAGGGGACTTGCCAGTTTGTAAAGGCAGACTTGCGACCTTTCACTGCTCAGTATGGGGTCGGCCGCAGTTCGGTGCATGGACAGCGTTGACGGGTGAGATATATATCGCGTGACGAATGCAGATACGTGATAACGTCAAGATACGCCAAATTAAAGATTCTGTGAGTGCTCACTGCGTGAAAATAGTCAAACCGAGTGGACACGAAAGAAAAACGACAGTTTCCGAAGAAATTCTCCAACCCCGTCAAAGGACCAGAGAGTGCTTGGAGGGGCGAATGTTTTGCCAATAGTAATTTAGTATATAGAATAGTTCTTACTTTTTTTTGTATAATCTTGTTTCATGTCCGCCAATGAGGAGAGAGGCAGGAACGTCTACATCGACGATAGGACCAGAGAAAAATCGACGGAGTAGGAGAAGCAGCATCCCGAAGTTTTAAAAGGTGGCGCGAGATGCTCTTCGTCGTCTTTCGGGTGGTCTTTTGGGTCACGCTGGTTGATCTACTCTTGTGCTTCCGCACGAGAACGACCCAGAAAGCCGACAGCATATCATGCGATCGGTTGTGTCTGCATTTTGAGTCACAAGGTGACAAATAAATTCAGTGTGGGTTCGGAGTTTGCTGACTTCGCCAATGCCGGACAGACGGTAAAAGACAAACATTGCAGCAGTTAGTAATATTGTGTTTGCACTCTACCCAACATAACGCTCTGAGCGGAGAAGTCCGCACGATAAGAATTCTCACTCTCCGATAGATAAACTGAGATATTAGCTGTGGCATTTTTTTTAACTTGATTCTTTAGTTTCTGTGATTGAAACGGACATTAGCTTTTATCAAATAGTCTCATTACGTGTCTTGTCGAAGACTGTAAACTGTTATTTTATATATGAAAATCTGAACGGATATTTTTTCGTTTTGTATTGCTTAATTTAGTGGCCATTAATGTAGGGCAAAGGTGTTGTTTGTAAATAATTTTGACTGTGTATAATTATTAAATTTAAATTCACCTTATGTCTGTTGGCCTTCGTTCAGAGAATATATGGTCAGGTTATGACTTTTTCATTCATATTAGTGATTATAAATCATTTTGAGAACCCTTTTCAATCCATAATATAAATACTCATATGCTTTTGGTAAAATTAAAAAAAATATTAACTATCATTCAGTACAGCAGTATACCGTACCCGCTTCAATTCATGGAATCAAATAGAATTTATTTGAAAAAAATAAATACTTTATTTTGCTAATGTCGTTTGCATTGAGGATGGTCACAAGAAATAAAGTTTCTAATGTTTTTTTCCGGGGGATACCCCTAAAAGTTGCCAAATAGCTAAAAAAAAATGAGATTGGCAAAGTTTCAGCTCAATTGGATAACGTTAACTCGGGACTCATCCAGGTTGAAATCCTGAAAAAAATCAGATTTTTTGCTGAAAAATCGCAGTTTTTCCTTCCTGAGGGCGCAATAATGGTCCGAGAGAAAGCGCGCTTCTAGGTGTGTTGGGTGGGGATGTCAGGGTAATTGGCCTTGTGACATGGATCAGTGGTACAACTAACAATGTAGAAACAAGACATGCATCCCTTGTTTGGGCAACCTGTAACTAATAGATTTCTCTATTGTGAAGGCATGAAATCAACCGAAAATTTGCGGAGATTGAAAACAGCTCGGGGATCATACACTGTTAAGGGATCGTGTATTTGCGTAACGTAAGGAATTCTTCAATGGTTGTGGAGAGGGTAAAAATGAGTAATGGAAAAAACTCGGACATCAGCTGTCAAAGTGCTTGCAATTTTTTTTTTTTTTTTTGGCTGGCATGACATTTTGCATATTAATTTTTTGTATGGGCGTCACACCATCAGTGTTTCATAATACTGCACAATTTTGGGTGGGTTTAAGCGTGATTATTGCCGCGAAAGACGTGAGCAACCGAGAAGAGATGTGATTCTTCTCCATGACAACTCTGGACGCTTCACTGACACTCTCACTCGTTCAAAGCCGGAGAAATTAATTGGAAATCTCTTGATCAACATCCCTAAAGCCTTGACTTATCAACCAGCGATATTCATCTCTTTTGAGCCCTGCGCCACTGGGAGGTCCATGATTTGGTGATGATATTGCGGTGAGGGGCTTATTGTGCACCTGACTATTGACGCAACCCCCTTCTTTTTGTGATGTCCGTTTCTTAAAGCTTCCGATAAGCCGGAAAAAGCATGTTATCAAAGCAGAAGATTTTACTGAGAAATAGAATGTACTTGATTTATTTGTTATGATACTTATTTTTTTTTTAAAAGTTTTGTTTACTTAAATACTTCTGGACAACGCTTAGAGCCCCTTAACATTACAGATTAAACGATTGTACGATTTTTTTTTTTTTAAACCACCCTTTCCTCCTTGAGATGACACTCGTTGTGACGTTACTCATTTTGCAATTTACTTTAATACAGTACTTCAAACGTGGCGTCACGAAGTTTATGAGCCTCCCTCTCCCCTTGTCACGCCCCCTTCCCTTTTTAAATTATGACGTAATTTGTGTATAGCCCCTTATGGGCCGCCACTTCTAATGCAGTAATATATGTAGGAATTCCAGTGTAATTTGGAGGTCTCGTAATAACGTGAAGGTTAACTTCTTGCGTAAGCCCCTTCCCGACAAAAATTGTGCACTTCTCCTTAGGCTAGCATGCTCCGTGTTTTTTGCTAGCACCGTGCGGCCAAACGGAATTTTCCAGGCGCGGTTCCCAAATGCCCCGCTGAGTTAGGTCCCCTATAAAAGTTGTCTCGTTGCCTTGAGACATCTAGACGTTAAACTCAGCTGCCGTAAATCATGTCCAAAAACTTTTACAGCTCGATTTTTATGTGCGGCCGTTTCAGTTATGTTTTATAACACTGTGATATTTAGCGGCGGACATTGGCGAACAGACCTCCACTGTTATGAGTTACCTTTATGGACCGTGGAAAGATTCCCAGCTGTACTTACGACAAGTTTAAAACTGTTTGTTTAACTTCACATTAAACGACAGAAAACTAAAATACTGTTACGGTGCTCTCAGTAGCAAATTAAAGACCGTAAGTGACATTCGGAACCGTAAAGAAATACCGATTACACTCGCCAAACCCTGTGCTGACCTACAAGATAAAAGGAAGCTGATTCCTGATTCAGGAATAATACAAGACATGCAACCAGGTTGTGTGTCTCAGTGCTTTTGCTCGAAAAGATAATTCGTGGCGTAGGTCAATAAATTAAATTTAAAAAACCTGACGCGAGATACTTATCTTTCGGTTACGTGGCAGATTAAAAAAATATAGTGTTTCAGTAGTCTACTTGCTAATTACACATTGATAGTACCCGCATCTGCTTCACATTTTTGCTCTTACAATTTTTTTTTTTTACATTTGACTGAAATGTGTTCGAACCGGAATCATAACTTGCTGCTTGCATGCATTTTTTTCTTATGTTTATCTTACGTAAACCGTACGTCCCTTACATGGACCGAAATCAATGATATAATAGTAATAATTTTTTTCTTTATTAACGAACATTATATTTTAAATCTAACTCGTTTAAGGGAAAACAAACAAACCAAAAAAATGTTATTCAAGAACAACTTTAAATTGAGGTATAAACAACACAAATTAAGATCTGCGCTGAAACTGGCCCACCTAGCGTGGTAAGTGAGCGGTAACTCGCCGGCCTCGCATTCGGAAGGACGCAGGTTCGAATACCCTTCCATCCATCCAGATTTGGATTTTCCATGGCTTGCCAAAATTATTTCAGGCGAATGCCAGTATGATTCCTTCAAAATGTAATGGTTGAATTCCTTTCCGTTCCTCGTCCACCTGTAATGATTTTGACGAGGTGTAAACCCACCATAAAAAAATGTGGAAATTGGATCGTTATTGAGGCATTCTCAAAACGCCTCCAATAAAAAAACGCAGATCATAAGTTTTTGTTCACTCAGTGTTTAAAAGCTTCCTTACGTTATTCCAATTTTTGACGAGGGCGCTGTCAGACGTATTCCGAATATGAACAATAAAAATTATTGCTAATGTTTGCTGTACAGAGAAAAATTTTTGTTAATATTTCTTCAGTTTTCTCCACATATCTCTTGGATACTGGCGTGTATTATTAAATACTTTAATATATGCTGCAATGACAACTAAATACTTATTTATAGACGGTAATAATTACCAAATATTGCAGAAATCTAATCTTTTTAGTATAACCCCAGTTTATTTTTAATTATTTATTTTTTCATATAACCTCAGTGTGAAGACATTTTTAGCATCCCGAGTTTAGAAATTAAATGTAGGAAACTTATTGAAGTAGGCTCTAAATGTGCTCAGTTATATTTCAGAATACAGTAAAACAATTTATATATGTTCTCAGGTACTAAGATTTTTTTTTTTTTTCTTTTAAAAATAGAAATGATGGAATGGTTGCTGTTAATTACAGTAGAGGTAAAATTCTTTTCGATCCGACATTAATTTCAATATTACAAATAACTAATCGAACTCAGGATTTTTCTACTAGCTTAAGGGGCAAAATATCGAAGTTTTGACCATAGCCCGTTCGGTTAACAAAGACGGTTTAAGGTCAATCTGCTCTATCCAACACTGCTCCTTTACTTCTATATGACATGGGGAAATTTGCTACTCACCTATATGAACAGGCGGTCAGCTCGCAGATATATGACGGGAAAGGGTTGGTTGGGTGAGGAGTGGGGTCAGGGGAACGTGACCTTGAGCCGCCAATTCATAGTGAACAGAGTATAACTGTAAGTGTCGACAGGAACATCAGTCGAGGGTGCCTGGTATGCAATATCACTTACCTCACTAAAACAAATTACACTGCAGACGAATCTAACCGTATTCTATCTCACTTTGTGAATTCGGAGGTTGGCTTTGTTCTGAAGAGTATGCAGGAATCCGAGGTCGCGCAAGCAAAGGAAAGCTATCCCAGACGCTTATTCCCTGTCGTCAGGGCAATATTTCCACGTCGCCAGCACTTGTAGGCGCGTAATTTGTCACTGGCTGCGATTGGCTGGCCGTTGAAGACCCCGGGCGTGCCACAGTCCTCCAGAATGTCCGCCACTCCCAGTTTTAACGAGACCGCCAATAGTGACCTCTGTGTTCTGCATTCTGACCGCAGGGTGCCATACTTCTCATACCTAACACTGTACAAAACAGTTGTGATCACAAACCCTTCTTTGTTCGCGGTCGGCATTAGTTTCTATTACCAAGCCGTGTGGTGTAGTTGCGTAAAAACCTCATTACACTTGAGTGGGGAGGAGCAAAGGACCCAGATTCGAACCCTGGACCTGGCGATCGATCCGTCCTAATTTCGGTTCATAGGCGGTTTTCTGAAATCGTTTAGGTAAATGGTGGGGTGATCGTCAAACTCTGAATCATAAATCACACATTTTACACACAACTATATTCAACCACGAATAAACCCGTAACTTTGTTTTGGGTACGCTTTACATATTTCGTACCGGAAACATATATGTACACAATAACAAGCATAAAATTGTACTAGACCAAAACATGGCCACTTCCAAGGCATTTTCCGAGGACACATGTAAGTCAACTTCCGTGCAGTTGCTTGGACACAATCGACACTGGAGCATGTGTTGAACAGTCTGATCCTCTCATTGTCGCACTTGGTCCTATGGACCTCAGCATATCCCGATCGTGCTAGATTAACCTGCCCATTTTTTATACCGGCTTGTACAGAGACTTCATTATCAGCCATCCCTTGTCACAGCCCGTTGGTAAAGTATCAGACAATTTTCCGCAATCAGGAGGAACGGGATAACCAGCTTCTTACAATTGTTACGTGACTTTTACAATAGTAGTAGTTAGTTTCCTTTAATGTTCTTATGAAACTCTTCGTTGACTTCAGTCTTTGCCTGTGAGTAAATGCCCATGTAATAGATGAGTTCTTTCATGATCCACTTTTCTCCTTTCCTTGTTCGCTGCCATTTCTCTTCGAACTGAAAGCGGTGTTAATTCCTGCAAGGCGATGGAGCTATTTGACTGGAGTGGATTTTAAACAGCCTGATTCCACAGGTGTCGTTGGGAGCTACGTCATCCTTTTTGGCATGAGTGTAGTTGTACCATACAGGACAGGCATACTCTGTAACCTAATAACTCAGTGCTACGGCAGAAGTTCGTATAGTTTCAGGTGTGCTGCCCCATTGTGATCCAGCCTGTTTTCTAATCAGTTTATTCTTGGTGGAATCTTTCAGCTTGGAATTCATGGGGTGTTTTCTGTATGTAAGGAATCTGTCAAGGATCACTCTTAGATATTTGGTATGGTTCCCAGTCGGCACACAGTTTCATGTTTGTAAATGCCGGTTGTGTCCAACAAGACAAGATAGGGCACAAATGACCTTCATGTCGATTAGCTCTAAAGCTGTCATAACAACAACAAAAACAAAGACAGCATCACTGGGAACTACTTTATTCTAAAATGAAATCAACTCTTTCGGGTGTTCGGGGGATTTTGCGTGGAATACATATATGTATCACTACCTTCAGCAGAAGCACTCAACGATTTGGCGAAAGTCGAGTTGGGGACGCTTTGAAGACAAAGTGTGAGTTTTTAGGATGACAAATCGTGACTGCGTGATCTGATATGCTTTATTTCTTGAGTCTGATCATTGTAGGACCTATTAAAATCGGTATAGACTGAAAATTCAAAAAAAAGTGCCAAAATTAATTTATTTGGGGCAAACATAATAACTGCGATACCTTATATGGCTCAGGGTTTGAGTTTGAAGTGACATGGAAGTATTAAATACGGACAGAGAAGATTTCACTGTATGGTGGATTGTAACGGCCCGATTAAAACTGAAATAATTTTTGAGTATTCATACGCTATGAGTCATAATGCATATGTGAAAAATTTATGAAGTTAGTCACAATGATTTCTTGGAACACAAATTAATTATTTATCATTAGCACCTCGATAAATAGCTTAAGAAATAATCTCAACTGAAGCAATTCAGTTATCCCACAGGGAAAATTAAGACACAAACATTTATTTACACACGGGCGCCACTTCTAAATGAGACTTTTAACAATATAAAATTATCATTTAAGCACTGACTTTACGCTTCGTGGATGTTGGTCGAAGTATAATTCGCTGGAGAGAAAGTTTGAACGACACATTAGTAAACAACTCTGCGCGGAAATGTCGCCCTGGTTCTGCCAAACTGTCGTAGTGGAACCGCTAAATTAACGTCGTGCGAATCTCATTCGGCCTGTTACGATATTTCCCGCTGTTCCTCGCACCGGTTCTACATCATAAATAAAACCCTTCCGCTCCTTTAAATCCCCGTTCCACCATCCAGATCTCGGTCATCGAAGGTTTTTCGAAATCACTCCAGGCGAATGTTTGAATGCTTCCTTTAAAAGGCTATACCCGAATTCCTTCCCGTTTCCTTGTCGCGAAGCAACTTCCGCATGTAATAACGTCGGCGTCGGTGAGGCGTAAGACCCAAAACAAAACTTTTTGTTAAAAAACTTAAAACCTGCAATGATTCGAAGTGTCTGGTCATATGTTTTGTACGACATATCTTCGTACTTTATTTCCAATGATGGATATTGTGGAGGAGACTGATATAACCGTTTCAGGCTTATAATTATTTATGTTCCATCCCAAAATGTTTTAAATTTTTTTCACAGAATTCTCTTCTGAAGTATTCAATTGCTTATTTATTACTCGACTCAACTAGAGGTCCAGTTTCTTGAGATTGATAATTGTAGGACGTATTAAGATCGGTTTAAACCTAAAATGCAAGATAAGTGGCAAAAAATGAGTTATTTGCGTCAAAAGTAATAACCGCGCGACCTTATATAGCTCAGGGTTTGAGTTTGAAGTGACATGAAAGTATTAAAGACGGATAGAGAAGGTTCCACTGTATAGTGCATTATAACAACCCCCTTAAAATTGAAATAATTTTATGTATTCATAGTTCATTAATTACGTGACCTGAATTTGGAGGGGGTCCATCGAAATCTCACCCAGGCAAGGGGAGGGGGACCGACGGAAATCTCATCTATTTAATTTCTTTAAGAACAAAAAAAAAAAAAAAAAAAAAAAAAAACTTGCAAGGTCAATTTGGGGGAGGGGGTTTTCCACTCTAGATCTCACGTCATTAAGGTGGGAGGAGACATATGTTATGAGTCATCATGCATTTGGGGACTATTTGATGGGATACATTTATGAAGTTAGTCAAACTGATGAGCAGTAACAGTGCCTCTTTATTAACACGACGGCGGTTTAGCTGGTTCAGGCAGCAGGAGTATTATTAATTTTCACCACCCAGTAGTTGGTTATCAATTTATTTGGGACTAATTATGGTGAACTATCTTGTGTACCAAAGTCCTGGCGTAAATCTCAAAGTCTAGCAGTATATACACAGTGACAGAAAACTTAGTAGGTGAGTGATAATTCTTTGACCTCGCATTCGGGTTGACGTACGTTCGAATCCCTGTCCGGGCAACCAGATTTAAGTTTTTCCATGGCTTCCCAAAATCACTCCAGGAGAATGTCCGGATGGTTCGTTCAAAAGGTCATAGCCGAATTACTTCCATTGCTTGCTCCCAGTGCTTTCCCATCTCTAATGACCTCAGTGTTGATGAGGCGTAAAACTATAATTAAAAAATAATAATAAAAATAAATACTCGTCCATCTGGTATGAAAATTAAAATTGGTGATCATCTTCTGATCATGAAGAAGATTATGACTGAAATGGCTGGAATCAAGTGTCATCCTTTCCCTTCTTTAATCTTTCACTGTACTTAACATAAATACTTATCTCGCATAGAAGAATATTTCATGAGGACAGGATGGTGGGGCTACCCAGTTAAGTTTCTTGGGTAGTTATTACAACGATAATCGCATCCACCGCCGGACATTCCACTGCACGTACTTTTACTTAATGCGTACATGCCATCGTCATTCGCATTATTTCCCACTTCAGCCTGAAACTTTAATCTCGTATCTACAGTTAATTCCCCGGTCTCTATAATACCATCATACGCAAATTGCTTCATGATTCACCTGATATCATAACAAAATTAATTTATAAAGAAAAACGGAGATAATTAAATTAACCGTACTACTGAGAGACATGTGAAATTTAAATCGATAACTGGTCTTTAACCTAACGAGAGGGATGATCGAATTGACAATTCATAAACACCTTGAAGTTTGAGGTATCACATAATGCGCTTTTTTTATTAGGTGTATGCAAGTTATGAGCTACACTTGTTACGTGAAAATTTAGGAAATGGCACCAAGCTGCCTCCAACATCTTTGAATCCCAATGTAATTTAAAAAAATAGTATATGTCTAGAATATCATGTGCTTTATGTTGCTAGTAATAGTGTTTTTGGTCTGTGGGCAGCATGAACAATAACGGTTATTAATTTTGTTTTCTGTTCTCCACCCCAGCTTATGTCCCATACATTCTAATTCGAGTGTTGAGCTACATGGTGACTGGATAATATTCAGGACTGGGCTAGAGTAGACCCGGGTTTGATTTCGAGTCAGGACATCCAGATAACGGAGCTTTACCGCGGTTTACCGAGATCGCGTCAATTGTATATACGGATGGTTCCATAACACAAATAGAGACCGGTTTCCTTCCGATTCCTTGACCCAATCGGATGTCATGATCACGCCGTCAACGAACTGTACGGATGTAACAAAATAAGAAAAAAGTCTTGATAGAAATTAAAAAAAAGTCAGTAATGCCCAATCATATTAACGAAATATTTGAAAATTTATGTTGATTGATTTCCTACATTCATAATAAACCGTTATGCGCAAATGAAACAGAATTTTGGTGAAATGAAGAAAAGAGGCGTGAACATTCAAAGCTGCCGATGGGAAACCTCTAACCTCTTTTAACCTCAGATGCTAACCGATGGAAGGAATACATTGAGAAACTGTATGATGGTGACGACTTGAACAATAGTGTATTGGAAAAGGAAGGCGATGTTAACATTGATGACTTAAGAGATCCTGTTTTAAGGACATAATTTAATAAAGCTCTGAATGACTTGAAAGCAAATAACGCAGCTGAAATCGATGATATCCCTGCAGAGCTTCTTAAATCCATAGGAGAAGAAGGAATCGAAAGATTATTCAAGCTGATATCGAAAAGTTATGAAACAGGAGAAATTCCAACTGATTTTAATAAAAATATCATCTTCACACTTCCGAAGAAAGCATTAGCCAACAAATGTGAGAATTATCACACCATTAGTCTAACAACACATGCTTCAAAATTACTGACCAGAATAATATACAGAAGAATGGAAAGGGTAGTAGAAGACAAAGTAGGTGAAGATCAGTTTGGGTTTAGGAAAAATTGCGGTACAAGGGAAGCAATTCTGGCTTAAATATTATTACTTGAAGGGCGGATCAAGAAAAACAAAGATACTTTTATGGAATTTGTTGATTTAGAAAAAGCTTTTGATAATGTTAGGTTTTAAAGAAGTCAGGTCTAAAATGTCGAGATAGAAGAAGACTTTATAAATTATATAAGAATCAATTGACTGTAATAAAAGTAGAGAATCATGAGAGGCAAGCATTAGTTAAAAAGGGTGTGAGACAAGGTTGTAGACTATCCCCGTTACTATTCTACTTGTATGTAGAGGAAGCAATAAAGAAAGTAGGAGAAAAATTTCCATGTGACATAAATATTCAGGAAGAAAAAATCAGCATGCTACGATATGCTGATGACATTGTCTTGTTAGCAGAAAGGGCTGAGGATATTGAGAAATTACTGAATGACATGAAAAAAATACTGAAGGATGATTTTGGACTGAATATAAATCAAAGCAAGACTAAAGTGATGAAATGTAGCCAACATTATACCAATACTAGTAGATTAAATATAAAAATAGGATCGGATGCAATTGGAGAAGTAGTGCATTCTGTCACTTGGGAAGCAAAATTACAACCGATGGCTGAAGCAGGAATGATTTTAAAAGCAGAATAGCACTAGCAAAAGAGCCTTAATGAAAAAGAAAAATCTTTTAGTTTCAAATATTGATCTAGGAATTAGAAAAAGACTTTTTAAAACTCTATGTGTGGAGCACAGCACTTAACGGTAGCGAAACATGGACTTTAGGAATACCAGAAAGAAGGAAAATTAAAGCATTTGAAATGCGGTGCTACAGAAGAATGCTGAAAATTAAGTGGACAGACAATTTAAGAAATGAACGACTTTTGGAATGATGGGTGACGAAAGAAGTTATGGAAGAAGCTTACCGAAAGAAGAGACTGGCTGGTAGGTCATATTTTGAGACATGTTGGATTGATTAATTTGCTGGTGTAGGGAACAGTCGAAGGTAAGAACTGTAAAGGAAGACAGAGATTAGAATTTATGAAGCAGATAATAGAAGACGTGGGTTGTAAGGGATAAGTAGAGACGAAGAGGTATAGCACAAGATAGGAAGGGATGGAGGATTGCATTAAACCCGCCGGAAGACTGATGAGAGCAAAAAAAAAAAATCCAGTAGACACCGAGTCCATGTAGTCACATGAGAAGAACTGCACCGTGCCATCTCGGACGTAAGTCGAAATCAGTCATCCAGATTGCTGTTTACTATGGTTTACCAAATTCACTTTTGGCAAATGTGAGGATATTCTTTCCCATTCCATGACCCAAATCCTCTTCCTATCTAATAACCACGACGTCAACCAGGCGCAAAGAGATAAAAAAAAAATAGAAATGTACGTTCGTTTTGTTTCTTCGTCTCGGAAATATTAGTGTAAAGTTCGCATTTTGATGTTTGACAAGATACAGATTGATTTTCAACAATATGATAGTAAAAATCTGGATGATATTCGTTGATACTATGTATCAGAGTTCTTCTGTTGTTTTGGTGTGTTTTTCTAATATTAGCGACGCAAGTCTTATTTCGCTAGAAATATTCAATACACTTGTTTATTACTTCCAAAAAAATAAAAATTGATATCCTTAAAATAAAAACTGATAGGAAATTATGAATAACCATTTTCCAGTCACTAGATTGCCGGTGCGAAAATCTCGCAAATCAAATACGATGAATACCGAGGGTTGGTGGTTTTAAGTGGGTAGAAAAAAGAACCACCTGTTTTGTAGCAATGGTTTATTTGTCAACTGAAATATGTATGTGGATCGTCACCAGAAACATCTTTTAAAAATATTGATACTTTTACCAGTAACCGGTTGAATTCCGAAAAATTCCTTTCTAAATTTATAATGTTTTCAAAGAGTATACCTCAGCCTTTAAAATAATATCTCATTTACTGATTTTGATTAGGTTTCAAAAAACACCTTTTGGGAAATGACGATACTTTTGCCGTTTAAGGGCCGAATTACGGAAAATTCATTTCTTAATTTATTATTTTACCAAAGCGGAGAACTTAATCTTTAAAATGATACCTTACATAGCGGTTTCGGTTATGAATAAACGAATATACGTAAGTGGGTCGTCAAAGAAAAAAAAATCTTTTTCGAAACAGAACATGTAATTTTATGAAGCCATTGCCATTGTATCGAAATTGACAGTCGACCTTGCATTCTCTTTCATTCATTCAGTTCAGAACATTTAATGTTCGGCTACAGCTGCAACACAATAACAGTGAAACCACTGATGCAGGACTATATTAGTCGCGCACTGAATATGCCAGAGAGGAAACAGAGCAGAACGGATAAAAAAGACAAGCAAACCGCGAGAAATTCTCGCCAAACGACTGCTGCTATGTGAATAGATCACATTAGATCGCGATATGGAACTTTCTAACTGCTGTCAGGCAAGGACGGGACTCGAAGTTCAGTGTGTGACAAAGAGTAACGGACTAACAGGTGCGCCGGAAAGACACCTGAGAAATCTGATAGACCCGCTTCCGCGTTCTGGCTTCCTTGCAGTCACTTAAAATCTTCAAAACATACCTCCAAACCACTAGGAGAAACAGATTTCGATTTTATCAGTTTTGTTAACGTATAAGATCCAATACCGATTATTACTTCTGGTTTTACAGAGACTATACCAATCGCAAAAATCTCAGCTTAGAAATTTAAAATGACCTTACTTATCCATGTCCATATCTTTACGCGTTGCCAAATTAATAAAGAAGTTTCTCCATCATTGTTTGTAGTGTAGTTCGCTCCCATCCAATATCTTTTATAGCCTGTACTTAATCTCTGATCGTGCTCTTGCCTTATCACTGTAGTTTTTATGATCACATTACGTTATAAATGAAACGTTGGTTTCCTATTAATATGCAACTCAGTACGCCTTCGGTTTCCACTTACAGTCGATCTCAGACGATGGCCGATTAAACCCGCGAAAACTGAAATTTGCTACTAAATTAAAAAAAAAAAAAACAAAAAAAACCAATGTTCAATGGATGGCATGGGACATGTGTTTACTCCAAATTATAACGGAGTTCAGTGGAGTCTTAATATCATTATAATATTTTATTTGAATACGGATAAAAACCCGCTCAGACCGTGTATTTCAATTGCTTACTTGGTTTAGAAGATCGCTCAATAAGATTCCAGGAATAATTTCTTCACTATAACCGTGACCGATTTCTTGCATATTCTTTGTCAGGAATCTCATCCTAGCTCTAATTATCCCTCTGTGGAGGAACGCTAATTAAAAAATATAATTAATTTCATTATTTTTTACTTAAAAAATAATGTTTATTTACAGTAGCAAGTAAACATGTGGTAGTGTTCAAACAGCAGAAATCTTTCTCCTTCACTGGAAGCTGGACTTAAAATTGTGTTTCGAGTTATTGGAATGAATACAAAGCGTCGCGATATCACAGAGTAGGAACACATGCCCCGAATGACTAATTACAAGCTACCGGGTGAGGAAAGTGGCCTGTGAGGCGAAGATACTAAGAAAACACACAGCTAATTTATGCACCGTAATTACGTGGGCGCCGAGTTCAATGCACGGTTACGCAAGCCAAGCAAAACGAGAAGTTTCGGACATCAGACAAATGCAGCTGCTCATTCCATTAAGATTAGTCGACTAAGACAAGCGAAATCGCATATCTGATATACTCCGCAACGGACGACTAACTATTTGTACTCTTTGGCACCCTAAGGTAATGAAGATTACATATTTTTCTTTTGGTAAATACAGCTTTGATTATCCGTTAGGATTTGTTAGCAAATTAGTTGTCAATTAATCAGCATAGCCCTTTACAGAAACAAGATACAAATTTTCCCCATAAGTTTCGGAAGTTACCAATATAAATTCTTTTAATTCAATTAAGTGCACAGACATACTGAATTGGGGATCAGTGACACAGATAGTTAGAAATCATAGGTGTAAATAAAAAGAATTAAATTGTTTATTCACCTTTTTTATTAATTTGCAGTGTTCTGATTTTATCATGTACGTAGATTGCATAGATTATTTATGAAGTCGATATTTAACGATCTGTTATTTGTCACGAAGTTTTTTATTTCTCTCTCTAAACAGTTGCATATTTCATTAGAAAAATTCGATTAATTGAATATTGTTCAGTGAGTATATTAATACGGAAGTATATAAATTTCATCGTATTAAGCGTGATTATTACATTTTTACAGAAGATTACAAGATATATTTTCCAACAAAAATTAAATATATTGATAAGGACTCCGCTTTGGCTAGAAACAGAACATTTTATAAGCCAAATAAACACTTCTCTAAGCAATTAAAGGGCATCGCTTCAAGATTCCAGAACGTCAAACAGTGCTCAAAAACAATCAAAACTTTCTTAACTAATTGGTAAGAAATGTAGATTGTCTTAATTGAAATTATAATGTATTTACATACTTATAACGTTGCACTGATCAAAATAAACATTTTAAAAGCATCGAAAACAGGCTCAAATATGATAGATGACACAGGGTAACATGTTAATGTAGTTTAATTAAATTGACTGGTATCACAATCAATTTCGCAATCTTAAAATGTCTGGCACACATATTCAAAAGCAGGTTCATATTACATACAAATCAAAATACCAACATTGACGAAATAATTTTATTTATTTAATACAAATGATCCATTTTAACAAAACTTAATTGTTTAAAGAGATGGTAATGAAACGGAATCTAGGTTATAAATACGTCACGCGTTTCTTAATCGTCATCAGGTGTGGTCCTTAGCTAAGGGTTGGACACGACAGAATAACTCATTAATTTCATGGTGATAGTTAATCTTTAACTTAGTATACCCCATGCAGTTGGAATTGTAAAATATGACAATGAATAGAAACACCGTGAAGGATCCCACGCTATTAACCCTGATGTCGATGCGCCCTAAAGCAACAACAACAAGGATCCCTCTGAACCATTCTGCCTGACAAAGAAAAGGGAAGCACCAGCACCCAGAACGGGATGAGGAATCGAAATAAAACTTCGCGGATTGACTGGTTAGGGGGCATCCATAAATTACGTGAGGTGATTTTCCGAATTTTCGGACCTCCTCCCCCCCCTCTGGTGAGATTTTGTGAGATCTGGTCCGACCTCCCCCCCCCCTTTCGTAGAAATCGCCCTCGCAACTATTTGGGACTTTTTTTTTTTAGGTCTCACCATTACAAACCCGGTTACACCCCCACTTTTCGTCGAAATACCCCCCAAAATCGACTTTTTGCGTCATTTTGTAGACCTTTTTTTTTATTAGCTCTACAGTCCAACAAAATTTTCAAAAATATATGTGAGATTTCCGTTGACCCCCCCCCCTCCCCCGTGGTGAGATTTCGCCGGATCCCCCCCTCCTACTTCACCCCACGTAATTTATGGACGCCCCCTTATTTGATGTTATTTCAGTGAATACAAAATCAACTCAAATTTACAAAGAACTTAGGAACATGAGCCTACTTATCAGTGTTACGTTGCACACCCTGGACGCATTCACTGATTCTGTTGGATGTCATAAAGCCGTTGTATCCTCTATTGAGACAAGCTGGCCCACAACTGTTGTAAATGGTCTTTTATACTGACGCTGAGACGGAGTTGACGTCCAGACTGGTACCTCATATGGTCTATCGGTGAATGTTCTGGTGATCTTGCTGGACACGGAAGTACCTCAACATCCCACAGACAGTTCGCAGAGACGCGTGCCGCTTGCCGCGTGCCGCGTGTGTAAGAGTATAGTCCTGTTGAAAAATGGCACCGAGATACTGTCACATGGGAAGAAAGATATGAGGACGTCAGTGTTCTCTCAATCACTATAAGCCTTAACCTGAAATCATCCCCATACCAAGACTACAGAAATAACACCGCTGTGTCTATACAAAAGATTAGAAGAATGGAACCTCTCCCCAGGCCGCCGCCATACTTGCCGATGACTGTCATCCGAGGTAATGCAGAACCACGATTCATCACTGAATACAATGCGACGCCATTCATCAGTATTCCATGCTTCTCTGTCACGGCACCTCTCAAAAAGCAGCCGTTTGTGTTGTGATGTTAACGGTAGCATATGCATAGAAATTCCCTAGTCCAATTGCTGCTAATGGTGTGGGATGTCACAATATGTTCCAGGGAGTACATTACTTCTTCACGGATGGCAGGCGCAGATGTGAAGGGTTTAAAATGTGCTTGGTGCACAATACGGTGATCCTTCCTTGTGGTGGTCAGACATGGTTGACCGGAACGTTGACGACGAGCACACCTGCCCTCACGTTACCATGCAGTCCAACATCGGGCCATACAACATCCGAATGCCCCACAAAACTGGATACTGCACGATTCGATCAGCCGGCCAAATGGAGTCCCACAATGATACCCTTTCAAAATCCGTCACGTGTTTGTCATACGAGTATGCGACATATACGTGTCATTCAAAGTTACCACTAATCTTCTGACGCCGTTCACACCCCTTAAGTGCACTTCCAGGTCTGCCAACAACGCTAAACTAGAACACTAATGCGCTCTGCTGACCATTTCACCTGTCTAATCATTTCCATACCTGCCGAGGGTATGTATGTGTACAAAGCTCCATTGTATTACGACCATGTCTTCTGGTTACACCGAGCGTGGCGGTGTAACGGTTAGCGTTCTCGCCTCGTATTCGGGAGGACGACGGTTCGAATCCCCGTCCGGTCATCCAGATTTGGGTTTTCCATGGTTTCCCAAATCACTCCAGGCAAATGCCGGGATGCTTCCTTCAAAAGGCCATGGCCGAATTCCTTCCCATTCCTTGCCCCCCATCCTTTCCCGTCTCTAAAGACCTCGCTGTTGAGAGACGTAAAGCAGTTAAAAAAAAAAACTTCTGATTGCTTAAATTTTCTTGTCGGCGAGTATTTGTAAGATATATGAGACAGAAAATTTAATTTGTGCAATACTTTCTCATAATGATGAAATATTCCAACAGCATGAATCCGATTCATAATTTTGGTGTTTCAATTAAATGTTATGTCAGCCAGGTAATGTATGAATTAGCTGCAAACCGTACAAACGATAATCCAAGTATACAAGCTGATAGAATCAATAGAGTATTGCAGCTAAATTTTGAGCCGCCAGTAGCCGATTTCCAGTTATACTTTGAAGCAGGATGTCATTAAGTGTCGGTAACTTCATTTATGACCTGAGAAAACACTTCAAATTTCGTTACTTATTTAAAAAATATGGCCTCTGGTCTCTGCGACCATTTATCCATCTCCAATTTGTATTGGACACATGTGAGTATTTTATCAATCTTCCTTCATGTAATTTTTCTGACACAATGGTGAGGACAAAACATGACAAAGACAACATTTAATTAAAATCAACCATGTGCGAGGACGGATTCGAACCGGTGACCCTTTCGAGGCGAGGACAGCGTGTTAACCCCTACACTGCCAGGGTCAACGTTCTGTTACTTATCAGTGGAACCAAGTCAGGATAATGTAAATCGTTGCACAGATTACATCTAATATCCTCTCCTCTGTGAGGCTATGACGAGACAAGCGGGGGAGATGTAAACCATGCGATATTCTCATGCAAAAGACACTGGCAGCAGTCCACCAGACTGCTGAAAGACCTACAACAAGTAGCATAAACCTCCCAACAAACACCTTGCACCTTTTAGCTACCGAAGACCAAAGAGTATACACGGCCATTGTAACATTTGTAGAAAACAATAAAATAAAAATATAAACCAGCCCGAGTTTTAAGTTTGATAAAAAATGTACTGCTTACTCAAATAGCAAAATAGTTTTATTATTTTCAAATGTTCGCAATGCAGTGTATATGTCCTATGTTTTATTGTTTATAATATACTATTTTATCATCATCATCAACAACAACAGTCCCCAGCCACTGGCCGGGTCTGCTTCATGCACAAGCCTCTCAATTTCCTTCTTTCTTCCCACCACCTCTCTGTCACCACCTTGTTCGAGGCCTCTCCTCTCTTCGTACACACTCCTCCACTCCTTTCAGCCATCCATCTCTTGGTCTTCCACTGGGTCGTTTACCACGCATCTTAATTTCGTGGATTTTTCTTGGGATTCTCTAAACCTCCATTCTCTTTACATGTCCATACCATCTCAGTCTGGTCCTCTCTACCCTTTCCTGTAGGGATTCCTCTTTTATGGTGCATCTAATCATCTAATTACTTTTTCTGTCCATTTTAGGAACTCCCATTCTACCTCTTAAAAGCTTCATTTCACTTGTTTGTACTTTGCTGATGTCCCGCTTCTTCACTGTCCATGTTTCAGTAGCATATGTCAAGATAGGTACATAGTATGTGCGTTAAATTACTCTCTTGCTTCTCTGTAGCACATCTGTATTCCATATCAGGCTCCAACTGCTCCTTAGAAACGCCTCTGCTTGTTTTCCTCTTTCACTTATCTCGCCATCATTTCCTGCACATACCTCTAATACACACCCCAAGCACTTGAACTTGCTTACATTCTTTAGTCGTTCAACTGCCATCACAATTCCCTGGGTTATCCTATTCTTCTTTCCGGTTGTTACCATGTACTCACATTTCTTTACATTAAATTTCAAGCCATATTCCTCCACACTGTATGTCCATAAATCCAACTGCCGCAGCACTTCCTCCTCATCACCTCCCCAGATAATCAGATCGTTCGTAAAAGCCATCACCTTCATGTTTTCCTCTCCCATCCTCACTGCCACCTTCTGCATTACATCATCCATGATTACAAAAGGGGGCGTCCATTAATTACGTGACGTGTTTTTCCAGAATTCCGGACCCCCCCCCCCTTTTGGGGAGACTTCCTGAGATTTGGCCGGACCCCTTCCCTGTAAAATGACGGAGAAACCCCCCCCCCCCCCACGAATGAGACTTTTGTTTTAGGTCTCATGCTCTCGCAAACCTTTTTTTTTTTTTGCTACAACATTCTACAAGAATTTCAAAACCTCACGTGAGTTTTCCGTTGACCCCCCATCCCCCTTCGTGAGGTTTCGTGAGATTTCATGGGACCCCCCCCATTTCACCTCACGTAATTAATGGGGACGCCCCCTAAAGAATAGTGGTGATAAGGCACTTTCTTGTTTCAGTCCGTATCTTTGTTTCAGCCAATATGCTCTTCCTTCCCCTATTTTCACATAGCTCGCATTCCTTGGTACAGTTCTGTTACTCTCCTGATGGTTTCTTTCTCAACCCCTCTGTTCTCTAAGACCTTTCATGCACAATCATATGCTTTCTAAATATCGAGAAATACCAACAGTAGATCTTTTCCACACTCATAATGTATTTCCTACAGCTGTCTCATAGCAAATAACAGGTCTACCATCGATATAATATACTATTTTATATCGATATACTTCATATGTGTATTTTAAATGTGATCTCTATATGTATATTTATAAAAAATTTTAAAGGATAGTGTTATATGAAATTTATCGCTTTAGTAGTTCACTGTAGTAATTATGTGACTTTGTATTGGCTATATGGTCTTGTAACCAAGTGCAAATAAAAAAAAAAAATCGTTGCGCCACTTTCTATGCTGCTGCCTGGAAAGCGACGCTAGCATGACCTCGCTGTGACGGAGAGCTAGCTGCCTAGATGTGAGTTTTTCTCATTTTTGTTTTAGAGGAGATCGCAGCCGGACTGTCCACGCTAATTGACCGTGATGTATAGCTCGGCTGGAAACTGCCGGAGACAGTTAGGAGGAAGGCACGCGGATCTGTCCCTCAGGTCGATGCGACTCGGCCAACAGCCACATAAAGACACAGATACCATCAGCGAACCGTCTGCAGTCGCGGCCAATATTCTGAACCCAAAGGCGCCTCTCTACTGTTACGTAAGGCGGACATTAGATTCTGCTGTTTGAGTCTTTAATTTGAAAAAAATGTCGAGTGCCAATTTAGTCAATATTTTCAGCCCCGCAGTAACAAAATCGCTATACATTGTGACGAATCTTTATGCACTGAACAAACACAACAAAGCTTTTTATGTACCCATGGCTAAATTTACATTTATTGGAATACATGACTTGGTATTGTGTATATTACCTAGTTTTCTAGTAGACCAGCTGAAGTGGTAATAGTGTAGCATGGAGTTTTGTAGTCTAGAGTTCTAGATACTTGTTGAAGACTTGAAATTGAAATTGCGCATCGCTGCAATAAGGCATCTGTATTACGGTAATCCCGTGATTCCGATTTCACGTTAAACGGGTGGTCCCGGAGGAAAGGAATTGGCCATCCCATCTCTGACACATTGGCAACCAACCTTCGGGTTGTGGACTAAGTTAATTTTATTATGGTAAGAGGGAAACTAAGAAACGCAAAGATGAACACTCATTTTAACGACAAAATCTTACATTATTTCATTTGATAGCGTATAAAAATTGAACCATCTCTCTCTGCGTTGCCATACGTCTGCGAAAAAGTTTTTGTATTCTTTTGTTTTTATCTGCTTAAAAAGTCTCTCTAACAGCGAGGTCTTCACAGACGGGAAAGGAAGGGGGAAATTAATGGGAAGGAATTCGGCCATGGCCTTTTGAAGGAAGCGTCCTGCCATTTGCCTGGAGTGATTTGGGAAACCATGGAAAACCCAAATCTGGATGCTCGGACGGGGATTCGAACCGCCGTCCTCCCGAATGCGAGGCCAGAACGCTGGCCGTTACACCACCACGCTTGGTTTGTGTATTCTGTATCATAAATGCATTTTTTGTTTGTTAAATGTATAGATTATGAGGCGCAGACCAGCATCCACCCTGGATGATTTTGGGAAACGGCCTAAAAACCTCAAACGTGGTGGGTGGCAATACGACAAGTGATAATGCTTTCTCTCAAAGAATGCTGTCAAACTTGAAACCACGAAAGTTGTTCACTTTATTAAAATTACAGCCCTCTCACTAACATTCCAATGTACTATTAACCAATAGATACCTCGAGCACAGTTACTAAACCGAATAACTATAACAGCAGTGCATAAGATAAAGCGTTCACAACAGAATCATTATTGTATATGATTAATCCAAAAAGGTATGAAGCGACAAGCGTTTTTCGCCATCATACGCAAATAACAGTAAGTTATAAAAAATGAGTCAGGTGCATATGGAAATAATCTGGCGAGGGAAAAAATGTTATCAATTAAAAAACAATATTCGCGTTTTCTTTATTCCACTACACCACGGTACGGGGGGAATACAAGGATCAAGCAAATGTAACTAATGTGCCAGGCTTAGGGAGGGTGCTGTGGTGCTGGCAGATTTATTAAAACCTTTCTTAACCTCCACATCTCGAATACATGGTTACGTCTGGCTACAAAGATATACCCAATGGCAGCTATGTTCATCTGCAACAGTGCGATAAACGCCGTGAGGCGCACTCCGTAATTAACGATAGAAGATTTACAATGCAAAGTAGTCAACGTACTAGTCGGCCAGAATGTGCTTATCGCGTTTGTAATGACACAGCCTTCCTGACGTTTAAAAGCTTTGTTTAACAGGATGTACGCATCGAGCATGTGGAAAACATTAATTATAAAAACATGAATACTCTTCTGTGTCTAAATTTAATTTGAATGACTCAGTAAGAGGAACAAGTTAATTGAAATTAGATAGCTTTATGTGATATCAGTTTTTCAGACTTTTGAATAATTTCAAAAAAACATTTCTGTCGGCTGATCTTGGACGTTTCAGATTCAAACTATTGACTGAAGTTTTGACTAAAAAACGGTTAAAGGAAACTGATTTATCTGTTTGTCGGCATCTGTTTGTGTTCTTTGAGGAGAACAAGGAATGAATCAAACAATTGTTGCTTTCTCAATAGTAAGAAAAAATGACTCGATATTTGAATCGAGTGATTTAGTGATCAGGGGCAGGTAGATGCCATGGTGAAACATTATGCAACGTTCTTCCACGTTCTTCCACGTTAGGTTGATCGTAATAGACGGAAAGATAGAGCGTTGCGGGTAGTAAGAATCAACGACTGAAAAATATTTTTGTTTTTAAATTTCTTCCGAAAACTTTTGTTTTCTTTCTAAGTTTAAGGTTGAGTGAAGCCAGCATATGACATTCTGGATAATATGGCACCAAACAAAAAAAAATCACATTTGATATACACAAGGAAATGGATACATGTTATCATTTTAATAAGGACAGAGAAATAGCATCACACAAGCTACTAGCAGAAACGACGGCGTAGAAACTGACGGTACAACACGATTCAAAAAGTAAAAATTATGGAACATGTCCTTTCTTCAGTAGAGTTAACTAGATTGGGAAGCAGTAGTTTCTATTCAAAACTGGTGCCTCTAAAACGAATATTTTAAAAAAAAAGAATGGTAGGAGACTGTACGAACATTTCATAAAAAAAAATTAAGTAATTCCAAAAATGTTTTGTATGTGTGATACGGTGTTTTATAATAATTCATTATTATATAAGAAAACCTCAATGAAAATATTATTGAAATTATGTTGGATTCCAGTTTTGTTAAATTAAAATCTATTATTTTAACAAGAAACTGTGGGTGAAATGACATGCAATTTCACAGTATTTTCATAAAATGAGGAGAAATGTCAAATCAAATTTGATGTAAAATCGAATACAATATTGCTTGGCGTGTAGCAACAGACTGCAACATAGTGTTCATTTGGTAAAAGAAACCTTATATATTTGGCCATCAGATACAGTGTCAGATATGTTTCCATCTGCATCAGTTACTATACTTCATCCCCCGTTTACAACTGCGATATCTAATTCTTATCATGAACCTGATTCCTGTTCTGTGAAAAGACAAGAATTCTCTAAACAATACTGTAATAATCTTTCTTTAAAATCTGGCTTGTAGTGTAAAATTATTTGATCGTAACTATCATTTAACATACCGGTAAATTCAAGAGCAGCCATTTAGCTCCAAGAACACTCCTAAACCAGACCCATACAATCATGTTCTGGAAATATTGTTTCCACAATTGACTGCTACATTAAGACTTCCAATATATGATAGAAATCGCAGTTTTAATGACGTAAAAACACGAGGAAAATTACATTTCAGAAATCTCTAAGTGAACATAAATGAAAGAACAATTTTTTTCGCTCATCTACGATTAATGTATACGAAATTATGTTGTATCACTGCATCAGGAGGTCAGTGATTTACGAATAGAAGGCAAAGGGAAATTAAATCTTCCTATTCACACAGTTTTCCTTACTACATAAACACGATTAGAGCTTAGGAGTGAAGTACGAGTTTCTTCCATTGCTTGAAACATATTCTACAATAACTGATTTCGGAATAGAACTTAGGCTAGTCTAAGAACAGTAGACTACCTCTGTTTCCTATGTTTTTCTGCCTGCATACATAAATATTCCAAATATATTGGATCATTAAATATCACTTCCAGTCGAAGCTATATTTCATTGCCAAAAGCAAGGACAGAATCAGTTTACTTGATAAAACTCGTCTCACATTTACTTAAAAATCATGAAATTATACCTCACAAGTTACGAGAAGTAATAAAACAGAGGATTTGTAGCAACGGCTCGTACCCTCCATAGATGTTTGCGAAGTCCTTGAAGAGCGCTCGCTTAACGACGTTGAGTCGTTTAGAACGAAGCCAAGTTCAATGACGTATTGTCTGAAAATGCCAAGGAAGCCATCCTAGCTCACGATTCAAAATAAAACTCGAGGGATATCTGTTTTATGGTTTCTAGCTACAGCTCATTACGTTTACGATTCAGTAGTCAATTTATGCTACGACTGTAGATGAATAAAACGACAGATGATATAATACTCCCAGTTCTTATAACTCAGTTGAACGATTTCGCAGTTTATTTTATCTGTCACTAAGCATGTGTTCATACGAAAACATAGTGACGGCTATGGACACAGTTTGAGGCTATTCTTAGATTTACTGGAAAATAAATTTTCAAAATGTCTTTGGACAGTTATATGTATAAAATGGTAACCAGATTTTCGTGAAATCTCGTGTTTCTGAGATTGTCGATTGCATAACCGCCTGGGGTCAAAAACTCTCCAGCTCAAATGCCAAGCCGTTGGAAAACATTATCTATACATGAAATGAAGTATGCCAACAAATCTAAGGGAAACAGTGTGTCGTCTTGTATTCTTTGCGTGTGACTTACGGCTCTGAGACATGAATTTACAAAAGAGAATCTTAGCACAACAGAAAGAGGAATGTAAAAGTCAGTGCTGAGTTTCACCAGAAATGAAATAAAAAAGAGCAACCGAAATCAGAGCAGCTATAAAGGTCAGAGAAATTTTGGAGTAGGCAGCCACATTGAAGTGGGTCGGCCATGTTACTTGGAGGAGAGATGAAAGATGGATAAAAACGGTGTTGGAATGAAGTCCAAGAGATCAACTGAAACCAACAGAAAGACCTCCTGACCAATGGGACAAAAATGCACCCAGAGTCTCTGCAGTTAGCTGGCAGAAATCACCCAAGGTTGCTGATACTTTATCTGGACTCGTGCCTGCAAGAGGCCAAGTCATGAGTGAATTGGCTGCTGATCTCTGACAGAAGTTTGGGGTGTGGGATTCTCGCTATGTGTTAGTAATAAATTAATTTAAGTGCAGCATGTCAACAAAGAAGAAAAATAACGAAATTTGTTTCTTGTTTGGTTTTTGTTTTTTAATTACAGAAAAAATTATATTTATGGTTGTGGAAAATGGTACTAAAGTTAAGGTTTTTAGTTCACTGAACAATTATACAGCGATTTTATAATATCTCAGCTTCATTCATTACATGGTTGAATACACGTAAATTGGGATACTGTGTACCGTATAGAATAATTTTGTATTTGTTTTTTTGTTTTTTGTTTCTGGTTTTACGCCTAGTTGTTGTCGAGGTCATTGTGGACGGGAAAATACTGGTATCTAGGAACCGGAATGAATTCGACCGTAGCCTTTTGAAGGACCATCCCTGAATTAGCCTGGAGTGATTTGAGGAAACCATTGAAAACCCAAATCCAGATGGCTGGGCGGGGATGCGAACCCGCGACCTCCCGACTGAAAGAAGCTCATCAATCACGCTTTTTTAAATTATTTTTTATTTTTTTTATTTTTATTTTTTTAAACACTCCTGAGACTTACCCTAAGCCTTGCTGAATGAAGCAATAGAAATTGATGACTTCGATGTGTTTACAAGAGCTGTGCTTTCGCTAACGCTATAATTACGCAGGAATATCGGCAACTTGGACCTTAGGTTGAATGGGAGCAAAAACAATAAGATAAGCAATAATTTTAAGCATATCGGAAATATAGAAACTGCCTGTAGTCAACGAAACTTACAGCTGCTTTGTATTTAAATTCTTATCAAACATTTTGGATTAATTTTTTTTTCTTATGGCTTTGCGCCTTGTCGACGTTGGAGTCATTAGAGGCGGCATGGGACTGGTGACAAGGAACGGGAAAGAATTCGGCCATGGCCTTTTGAAGAAAGAATCTCGGCATTCACCTGGAGTGATCTGGGGAAACCATGGAAAAGTAAAATTTGGACGCCCGGACGAGGATTCGAAACCACGTCTTCCCGAATGAGAGGCCAGAGCGTTACCGCTCACCCACCACGCTCGGTAAGGGGATTGGATTAACAAGGATATAGAAAAATGTAAAATAAAAAGTGTCATATGCAGCTTTAAGTAACGATGTATAGGAATAAAAAATTATTATATCTAACTAAAAACTTAGTGATTAGCACTTCCGACATAATGTTTTGATGTAATTGATATGCATATATGAGCGCCGAGAGCAAACAGAGTCAAGGTATTTTTCAAATCGAATTAATAAGATTAATTACTACCGCAACATCTTAGCACCGATTTGTATCACCAGCTACAGTATTTTCACAGTGATCTTAAAATCACGGAATAAAATGTAATTTTTGTTTCAGTTTGATATTTCGTTTTTAACTAAGTAATCTCTATTTGTCCGTTATTTGTTGCTTTGCAGCCTGCACCGATGTAAAACAAACATTACTCTGTTGTTTAAATAAATGAAACATTGAATTAAATCGTCAGACAGAATTAGCAAAGGTAAAAACTAAAAATAAATTGTAACAGTTTTAATACAAAATTTGGAGCATTAGCACACTACTTTTAAACATAAAGAAATTATAGTTTAATTAGGATTGCTAATGAGAAGAGCTTATTTTTCTCGTTCAACGGAAAGATTGTCGTTTAAAAAATTAATTTCGTAAATCTCCTTGTAGTTTGTCGCAAAAGACTTTTTCATTATTTTCACTGAGTTTTCAGGTGCTCACAATAGTTCACTAATCTGGACACTGGTGTTAACGAGCAACCAATTACATACTAATGTACACTTTCACTCTTAATCATGTGATATTTAAGCATTCTTCATTTTCGTAATGATTTTGTTTTTTAAATATTGATAGAAAATAATCTCCAGTAATTTAAAGACAAAGAGCCTACTAGATTCCAATAACGAGGAAACTCGTGCTTACTGAATTTTCGCTATAAGTACTTATGGCAAAAAGGTACTGTACATTTACAAGCATAGCTTCTGTGAGAAGCCTCAGTGAAGGTTTATAGCAGATAATGGAACAGAAATTCGTAATTAGCTGAAGGAAAAGATGTAAAACTGATCACTGTAGGAAATAGTTTGATATTAACTCTAATACAAAGACAATGTTTTTGTAGGCCACTTTTCCCGCAGTCGTTTAGTTGAAGGCGTAATGGCAGTGCAACTTCAAAATCATTTCATTCTGTTATAGTTTCATGAATGTCTGAGGTTGGCGGAACAATTATTGTTATTCGACTATCATCATTGAAGATTAAAATTTGTTATTACTTGCTTATAGCTGTGCGCTTTTCATAATTCATCCCACGCTGAAGCATAATTGGTGACGAATATGTTAACAGAATTTGTTGCTGCACATCTCCCCTTCAAAAGCGTTTTTCGATTAGAGCCATTTGTAGCGGGCAAAATTAGTCGGGTACAGCTAAGGGGAGGAAGAATAGGTGCGAAGGAGCGTGCCCTCAAGGCTCAATCGCAAGTGAATTAAAATCTGTAACATGTAGCTGACAACATTTCCTGATCATAACACGCTTTGTGGTAAAAACAGACATGTGCAGCTAAAAAATATAATAAGGTAATGTAAAATATTATTCGTTGGTGATGCCTCGATGAGAGAAGAAACGCCTACGGCTAGTGGCGTAGCTAGGTCAACAAGGGCCCCGGTGCAAAAAAATTATTTTGGGCCCTCAGACCAGATGGGGGATGCTTTGTGTTGCTGGTAGGGGCCCCCTGAGCTGAGGCTGGGGGCCTCTGCTTGGGAGTCCCTTGAGCAATGGTTGGGGCCCCCTTGAGCAGTGAGGGCCTCTTAGTGAGGGAGCTCCCTGTGTCTCAGGGGCCCCCTTAGACGACGGTAGAGCTAAAAAAAAAGTGCCGTGAAGGCCCGTGGGCCCTCTGAACTGCGGTTGGAGGTCCCCAGAGGTGTGCTTGGGGGCCCCCTGAGGTTTGCTTCGGGGTCCCCTGAGCGTAGGGGCCCCGGTGCACTGCATCGCCTAGCTCCATAGTAGCTACGCCCCTGCCTACGGCAATAAACAAATAAAAAATTGTATTGGCGTTCTTTATTCACAATTAAGTAATGAAAATGCATTCGAAAGAGTAAAATGAAAACGGTGTAGAAAAGCATTACCAGACGGAAAAGTTGTAGTTTTCATTTATATATATATATACACACACACACACACACAAAATAAAAAATAAAATAATAAAAAAAGCCCTGAAGAAACTGATCGCGCTTCTAGATTTCGATTTTCAAAGAATTCGGGTTAAACTCATGGAGAATAGGGGAATGGTTCCTCCTTAAAGGCCGTCACTGAATTATTTTTCATTCCTTGTTAGCCAATCTTTACAGGAACTTATGAAAGAAGGAAGACTCCACTATTAAGAAATAAAACAAGTTATTTCACTTTCTCAATCATTATAACCAGCTGCTCTACGATTTGTACTCCTTAATCGGTGTATGATGTTCTTTTGGTGACTCACAGAGCGGAGAACATAAGAAAAATGCAACTCTCATCCCTGCTGCCGGACTCAAACCGTCCTCCTCTGTAATTTGAGTATCAGGTACCCGTCACGCCCGACCATCCTACGGACTTACCAAAGATGACACATCATGTGACAACAACTGATAACAGGAATTTGGGCACTCTGGAATTATCTTCCTGGTTCCTAATATCTCCAGTTGATTCCTAATCTCCTCGTCTCGAGAATAACAGTTCCAAGTTATAGAAAAAATTAATCAATAATAATCCTCATTAGAATCATGTCGTAAAATTAACGAACTCCAGCAATAAAGTAACTTCAGATTTTGTGTTCACGCTTATAAGATGACAGGAAAACAATTTTAGCCCTAAGTGCAGAGCATACTAGTATTAGGATAGATAATGAAGTTGATTTCAACAATGGCGTATAATTCGCTACATACTTCGTCAGAGACATCTCATGTGACCACGAACTGGTGCAACAGGTTGTTAATCGGGTAATGTTCTTAATGCATGCTTGTGGTTAATTTTCGATCTTTGTTATCTTATTTTCTAGTACAGGAATTCAACGTTTCGGCCGTCATTCGGCTGTAAACAGTAGCAATCAGGCAGTATTTTATCGCATAGCAGCTACATTGTTTTGATTTGCTCATATATATATATAAAATAAACAACCGTAAATACGTTTCTCCACCCAAACACTTAATTGCAACATTTTCTCCTTTGTCACCTATAGCTGGCACGGAAGAGTTAAATGTTATAATATCCAGTTCCACTAATAAAGTTAAATTTTCACTTCACACTAAAGAACGTGTAGTATAGCAAAATATTGCATTTATAACATACATTAATTTAGTAATGTTTCAATAAGTGCAAACCTAATGCTGAATGACACTCACGTCAGTAAAGGTGTAACTTTAAAACTATTTTTGACACCTGTCTGGAACACGTTACCCGTGTCATTGCTCTGCATGAATTGGATGGAACGATAACGCCTACTATTAACACATTGTTCAAACAATACACGCGATTCACTGCATAGAAGTAAACAGCACCCTTCAGCTGCTTACATTTTTTGTATTTTTTAAAGGAGGTATGTTCTTTGTGGTAGAAGTAATTTTACCTACTGTTGGTGAGTGAAAATAGGGTCTAGGACGCTTAGATACATATTGATACTACTATTCAAGTTGGTGACAACAGCAGTTCATTGATTCCATTTTTCGTTCTTCGTATGATCACAAAATACATTTAAGGACAGAACTTTAGTGCATAAGAAAAAGCAATAGTAAGAGCATATTGAAAAAACTTGAGTAACTTTAAAAATCTGTCGTCTGCAAAATGGTTTTGATAGCGTTTTATTTTTGCACAGTGTAATAAACTGCAAATACTGAATTTCGTAATGTATTTGTAATTACATTAAGCTGTTGACGTAACCGCTACATCTTTTAGAGTCTTAGCAGTTGTTCATTTTTTAAATAGCTTTTAAAGTCATTATAGACATGTGAAGACACTTACATCTTTTAAAAATGTAAAAAGAATTGCATAATTTGTTTTCACAACGATTTTATTCCCAAATTTTATTACTGTATTAGTTTATAAAAGGACTAAGATAAAACATGTTCCGTTCTTTGTGAGATTTATTGCTCTCCAATTTTGGTTAGTCGCCTGACTATACCACCTATAGCACATAGTAGCCTACTGTCTTCGTAGCGGTATGTAACGGGTTGAATAACGTACAGAATGAAATTCAGATCGTTCGGATACAAATGTGCATGTTAGTTCACGCACATGCTATGTAATGAAGAATATTAGATTATAAAAAGAATCGGCAAATGATGTTGCATGATATCAAAAAATATTCAGCTTACAGGCACGGAGTTTTGTACTAGTTGAGGAATACTAGACTAAATAACGACACATTGAAAAGGATTCAGAACATCTACAACCGCTAGTTGGATGGAGTTAAAATACCAGTTAAAAAGATAAAAAAAATCTTTAAGTAGGCCTATATGAACATTTTAAAGATAGATAAATATTCCTGGCATCCTCACTTCATTGAGGCGATGAATGAGATCCAACGAGAAAGTTATACCATTAGCAAAGACAAGATAACGGTCTTGCTGTATGTTGATGGCACTTTTCCATTTAGTGATTCCAAAGTCATGACAAAAACAGGCATGTTCATATAGAGAAGAAAATGAAACAACTGAAGATGACCGATATTTTTAAGCATTTAGAAAGTATAGAAACAACTAGTAATGGAGGAACATGTAGCTGCCTTTGACCTTAGGAATGTGTCAAGAATTTTGGATGAACATGAATGTAGAGAAGTGTAAGATAATACATGTCATGTACAAAATAAGTGACGATACGTATGCATCAAAGTTTTACTATTTATGGTTAAAAACATAGTTATTAATACTTCCAACCTAATGTATTTATCGAATTAATATGTATAGTATATGAATGCCGTGAGGAAACATTTATAAGTAAATCAAAGCATTTTTTTTAAATCAAGTTAAAAAATTATTAGTACCGCAACAATTTAGTACCAACTTATATCACCGACGACAGTTGCTTCGCAATGATCTTGAATTTAAAATATAAAACTCATTTTGTTTCAGTTTGATAGCACCTTTCTAATTGTGTAAGCTCAATGTGTCCGTCATTTGTTGGTTTTTGCAGTCTATACTGATATATCACAAACATTACTTTGTTGTTTACACAAAGGAAACATAAAGTTAAATCTTAAGCAAAAGAAGCATGGCTATATATATATATATAAATCACAGTTTAATAGCAATAGTAGAGCATTAGCGCATTGCTTAAAGACATAAAGAAGTTAGAATTTAAAGTAATATTGCATGCGTAAGGAGCTCATTTACTCGTTCAAATGAAAGATTGCTGTTTCAAAATTTAACTGTGTAATTCGTCTTGCAGTTTGTCGCAACCGACTCTTGTATCATATTCATTGATTGCTCTGTAGTTCATTAAATGTTCACAACAACCCACTTACCAGGATACTGGTTTGGAGCTACCAACTCACTTTTGACCACCAAGTGTTTTAACATTCATCCTCTTCAAAATAAATATTTAAGCATATCGAAAGATATACTTTTTTTTTGTAATTTAAAGTTAAAAGGCGGACTAGATTCTAGTGAAGAAATTCGTATCTTGTATTTACTGCTCCTTAAGGACTTGTGGCCATAGGTACTTTTACATGAACCCCTTCGTAGTGTGAGAAGCCTTAATCACGTTTTATTGCAGTTAATTGAACAGAAATTTGTAATTTTTGAAGGAAACAATACAAAACCGTTCACTGTAGGAAATACATAGATTCTTATTAATATAATGTTCCTATAAGTCACTTTTTCCCGCAGTCGCTTAGTTACATGTATAATAATATAATATGCAAATGCATCTGCTTGTTTACTATTCAATACTTCCGTATTATTTGATTCATATCGTTTCATGACTGAACTTTGGAAGAAATAATTAAGGGAAAGGATTATGAATTATTGGAAGCCAACAAAAGAGAGAATGAAATGAATGTACAGGATTGCTTTACGTGGGCCTTAGACGGCCGATATCGGAAAGGAGAAAAATAATAGGTTTTGTTATTTGTGTTTAAAGATAAAATTGTATTTTAATTTGTGTGTAGCCGTGCCCATTTCATCTCGCAATGAGGCAGAGTAGGTGACGAATATGTTAATAGAATTGGGAGCTGCGTATCTCTCTTTTCCCCTAAAAAACATTTTTCGATTGGAGTCATCTGTCACATATAGCTGACAACATTTCCTCAAACGGTTCTGATCGGAACACGCTTTGTCGAAAAAGCGGAGGTGTGCATCTACCAACCATAATAACACTAATGTTAAATATTCTTCGGTGATAATGACTAAATGAGAGGAGAAACGCCAATAGCAATAAACAAACAAGAAACAGTTGTATTGTCATCCTTTATTAACAATTAAGTAATACAAATGTATTCGAAGGAATGAAAATGAAAACAGTGTGTGAAGGTGAGAATTGATTCTTTCCAGGCGTACTATTGATAAAATTTCTTCCCGACTGTGTCGTAGCAGTAACAACTTCGACTTTCAGTTCACCTGACGATAACGGCGGAAGAAGCTGTTGAAACGTCGTGTATGGCAGAAAAACTTATCCAGCAGAACATCCGGGAAGAATTTTTATCAGTATGTGAAAGTATTGTTAAAAATTCAATTTGCCACAAGCAAAATTCGCGGTTTTTGACTATACGCTAAATAGTCAAAACAGAAGAAACTGTACCATACGTATAAACAGTCCCTCGTCACGAACCGTTAGTTTCACCGGTGAATAATTGATCAACCGCTAACACCGGAAGCACTTAGCCCTCGGGACGTATGCAAAGAGAAAAGGAAAGGAGCGTAATTGGAACCAACGAAGGTTTGGTAGCAATCAGATAACTTGCGCCACCTCTAAAGTGATTGTTTCAGAAACTGTTTGCGTGTCCGACTAGACCTAAATGTGACTGCTACCAGTATACTTTCACACACTAATGGCTCTAAATTATCGCCTTCCACTAGAATACCTCACATGAATGACTTGGCTCCAATTTCCTTAGCTGTTCGGTTTGCAACAAGACGGGAGAGAAATGAAATAAAAACAACTTGATAATTCTTAGTTGGAAGCACCTGTAGATGAGAATGCAACTTTTTTTTTTATTAATGCGATTAAATTTCATCTAGTTAATTACTTCCGGTGCTCCGCCGACCCAGTTAACATAGTGTGTTTAGATGTGTGTTGAAACGTATATACGGTTATCAAGTCTGTAATGTGATAACGGTATTTCCTCTGCTCACAGTTCTGTTAATCTAAAATGTTCTTATTTTGTGGTACACTGATGACAATTGCAAACTTTGTAACGTTCTATACAGATATTCGACACATTTTTACTATTAACGGTCACTATGTGTTTCAGATACTACTTATTTATACGAGCCGATTTATGCAATTGTAACTTTTTACAGACTATGACATTTCTTTGTAGGATATGTTAGTTTTACTTACTAATAGTTCCGCTAGTAACATTTCTTTATTCATTCAAGCTCGTCTGGAAAGCTAATGAACTGCTGACAGGATCACATCTCAAATTAAATACTCATATTGCAATAACTCATTTGTCACTCCAATCGTAACATGCAATGTTTTTAACACATATTTAACTTAAAATCTCCACTATTGACCTTTACTTAAATCTGTCTGCTATAATTCAGTTATATAACTAGCTTCTGACCGTTGAAAGAAAGACGTTCTATTAACATTCTGACTTTATGGACATTACTTGCTGGCATAATCTGATTATGTATTGGCTCCATCTCATTCTGAAAAGGTTCGAAGAATGGGAGACTGAATTAAACAAAATGTAAAGGAGATTCAATTCAAAATTATAACAACACTCAATGGACAACACAAAGCAAGTGATTTTATCGATGTTACTTTTCAAAATAGTCTCCTTCTTTTTCAGACCACTACAGCCTATTTAGTGTAGATTATGTATTTTTTTGGTTTTCGACATGTTTTCTCCGATCTTCGGAAGGTTTGCGCTACCATCCTGACAACATTTTCCCAGCAAACAGTTTGTTAAGTCATCAACAATTACTAATGGTTTATAGTTACGATTACAAGAAATTTAAATATAACACGTTATTCCTCTCTAGTGCACGTCGTCGTCACTCGTAATACTGTAAGCTAGTTGCTTAACTAATGTAATGAGTAAGTACTTTTCCTCCCACATCAGACAGTGGTATCAACCAAGGTTTTCTTCATTTTTATTACCCTCTAAAAACCAAATTACAATTCAAATTTAAAACTTTCTCGTATTTCTTCTTGTCTTTACGAAATATACGTGCACATTTGTTTTTCTTTCTACTCCAATTATCATTAAAGCAGATTTCTATCAGCATTGCACTTTACATCATCTGTTACATGTGAACTATAGGTATTTAAGTCATTCTGATTAGCTAGTTGTGTCCACAAACAGTGGAAAGTGAGATAAAATTCTTTTAAATAAAACCGAAGTATACGAATGAACGGAAAACGCAATAAAACTCATTTCGCCCGTTGATCATCCTTACATTTTAGTAATTACAAAAGGCAGGGTGGAGAAGATGGAAAACAAAATTTGTAAAATTTTAATTCTATAAATTACATAACTAAACTTTTTCTGTTCATATTATCTCATTGAATGGTTTTCCACCAAAAATATACTGGTATAGATTTCTAATATTCCAATCCACTGGTGTAATTCATCACGAGATCTGTGCCCCCAAATTTCGCTTGTGGATAGTGGTGCGGTAACGCTTTAGTCTATTTTCGTACATGAGAAACGCAAAAAATTAAGATAACGATGATAATTGTTTTTATGAATCTGTTTGAAACGTAATATTAATGAGAATCCTTTTCCTTACTAACTACACCCCGAAAAAAAATCAAATTACCCCATCGTGATTCGTATCATTGAACAGGCGTTCAAAAATTCAGTCAGTGTTGTTTCCGGTTATTTCTAATTTACAAACTGCCCAATTGTTATATGGTGTATACAACGTACAAAAACTCATGTACATCCTCCTCTGCAATACTACAATCAGCGCAGGTACGACTCAAGAACAACGATGGCATCCACGTCGCCTGTGCAGACTGGTACAGCCAAGTCTACTCGTTCGTGCCTATCTGCTCTCACTAAGGCAGACACTGCAGCTTCTAGTAGCGCTTCCGAGGCGCCCGTGAAGCTTGTCGCAATCAAGAAGGCAAAACGGAGGAAGAAATTCAAACCACCTGGCGCCTTCCCGCGGGAAGTTGGCTTCTTGGCGGAGGCCTCCCACCTTCCACCAGGGGCCACTGAACGTGTTGTGGAAGAAGTCAGACCAGAAGACTAGTCCTTTAAAGTATGGAAAAGACGCCTTGCACTAGGCAACCCTGAGAAATGAAGTTTCGCTATCTCAGTCAACCTTGACGGCCTTCAGTTCAGCTGGCAGGTTCCCACCTGCGACGCTGCCACTTTCAAGAAGGTCCTGACAAGCCGCGACCACCGACACCTGGTCAAGAAGTATCGGCCAGTTGGAGGAGTCGAGGCGTGGCCGGAGGCACTCGAGTTTCCAACCCCACTGGCCAGCGACTTCGTCTGGGAGGAATATGTTGAAGACACCAAAAGAAGGTTCCAGACCTACAGCTACGACCCAAAGACGTACCGCAACTTCAAGACGACGCCGATAACGCCCACACAACCCTCTACACCAACTCCTTCGCCTTCTCAAAATGGTGAGCCTGCATCACTGTCGCCTGACTCACCAGCACCAGTAATCTTCCCTGCCGCACAAGTAGGCCCAGTACCACCGATCACCGTCAGCTATGCAGGGAACTACTGCATCTTACTGGCTCAGATGCAGAGTGCCATGAAGCTTCCTGTATTCAGCTTGCCAGACCACCTGGGACTGAAGATCGTGCTGTCCTGCCCTGAAGACTTTGAAGCCGACATCCAGATGTTTCAGCAGGACTCCATATCATATGAAGTCACACTCTCCTGCCCCAGGACGAAGAAGGCCGGCACTTCTACGCAGAAATCTGCAAAAAAACTACAGCCATGCAAGCTGGTGCAGTGCTACAGGTGCCAAAAATTCCGGCATCTTGCCAGCGAATGCACAAAGCCAGCAAGATGCGTTCGTTGTGGAGGTGGACATTGTCGCAGAATGCAACCAGCGTCGTGAGGACGCCGTTTGCTGCAACTGCGGCTCTTCACACACTGCTTCTTATCGCGGCTGCCGAGCATGGAAGCAGCAATGCAGTAGGAAGAATCCTCATCCGAGTAGCAGGTCACATACGCAGCCCGCAACAAGCCGGCAAGAGAGCGGTGTCTGCCCCTACGCCCTTACCGATGACGTCTGTCTGTCTGTCTGTACTACCACCACACGGCCCGAGGAGCGCCGGAAATCGCACAGCTTCCCGCTAACAAGACGACAAAAGGCCGTGCCAGCGGAGACACCAGACGGCGTCCACCAAACAGTCAACCCACGCAGAAGATCACCGGCAGAGAATCATGCGACCACACCACCCGTCAATCATTCGATCAAAGAGAAGAAAGGTTGGTTTCACTCATCACCCTTCTCACAAGGCTCCTAAATCACCTCACATCAAAAAAAGACACCACTGCCCCCATGAGGCAGCATTAATAGAACGACACAAAATGCGGCCAACCACTTCTGAGGAAAAAGGTCGCGGTGGCATCCACCCAGTTCAAGAAAACATCGACAGCCAAAGTGACGACAAACCAACAGAGAAGAAACGCCCCATCAAAATGAAGCTGGAGTAAATGTCTAGCGACAACACACTCCACCCTACTCTGCTCAACGGAGCAGTAATTGGCTGTGGCTGCTGCCTCTGCAATACTGTTGTTCCGCATGAGACCCGCACCATAAGCCGTGATAGCCAGAAACTACAGAAAAGAGCAGGCGTTTTGTGTCCCTTTGCTACACCCCTCACAAAACAAGACTTACGTTTATTAGTAGTTGGTCCTGGTGGTTCCGGCCGCTGGGTGTAATCAGCCATATGCCACATGGAAGGCACTAAACAGATTAAGAACTGAAGTGTCCCGAAGCAAATCCAATATCAAAAAATGGGGTTACACTACTGAAAACGAACTATGCGAATGTAATGAGCTACAGGACCCATAACATCTTCTGTTATGCAAGGATCCACCTGAAATCTGCACTATCGACGACCTTTTTAAGGAAAATGAGAAGGCCATCAGGAATGCGGAATTCTGGTCACATTCCATTTAACTGTTTTCTATAGTCCATAATTAATTAATTTTACTTGTTTTGTTTCATCTTGTAATGTTATGTCCTGGACATAAATAAACAATAAATAATTAGAAGTTGGGATGGGATTATCTGGTTCGGAATTAATTTACGGAGTAACAAGCGAAAATCTGGTGGCTAAGTTAGTTAAAGCGCTTACCTGGGTATCGGAAAATTCGTCGTTCTATATCTCTGTAGGAAATAAAACGCATGTAAAAATGTAGGTCTCCTTTACGGGATAGGTTTACCGTGCTAGGTTAGGTTAGCCATGACAAAGGCGAAATTGTGCTGCTAATCGAATCTATCTCATTAGGCGGCTGAAATCGTCGGAAATATGCCAGCCAACATCGCCATACAAATTTACTTTTTTCCGCTTTCAATTAAAATTGTAATAGAGTACTTTGATAACAACCTGTGTGAGTCGGAACTGATAAGATATGAGAAATGAGGTACCATAAGGGGCGTCCATTAATTACGTGAGGTGAAATAGTGGGGGGAGGGGGGGTTCGGCGAAATCTCACCAAGGGAGAGGGGGGGGGAGGGTCAACGCAAATCTCACGTGAGGTTTTGAAATTCTAGTAAGGACAGTAGAGCTAAAAAGCCTACAAAAGACACAGATGTAGAGTATAAAGGGAAAAAACGACGCGGATACCGATTTTAGGGGGGATATAACCGTCTCGGAAGCAGAGGAGCTGTCTCACGTCATCTTAGGGGGGGGGGGGAGGTCCGACCAGAACTCACCATAGAGGGGCGGAGGGGTCAGGAAAAACACGTTATGTAATAGACGCTCCCTACTGATGTGTGTTGTTTCTTCACGTATGCCGTCGGCTTTTGAGTTAAACGCAAGAGAGATAAGATTATATGTCAAGCAATCGCTGCTATAATCACTTTGTGAACTGAAGTTTGTAGTCATTCTTTTTCTAAAGTATCAAATAGTAGAAAAAGCTAGAATATAATGACATTCTTCTAATGTACGACATTAATTATAAGCATGAAGATATTAGTAATTTCCTTAGAAATTCAATCAGCTTACTCACATTCTTCAAGAGAGTGGTGTTGTTTATGGGACCCACATTTTGAGTGTGAAATACAGGAATTGGAGAGGGTGCAAAAAAAGGGCTGCTAGATTTTGTTTCTGGAAATTATCGCAGAACGCAGTCAGTAACAGATATGATAAAAGAGCTGGAATGGGATTCATTGGAAGACAGGAGGAGGGTGACGAGTGTCATGGGAGTGTACAAGGCGTAAATTGGTGATGGGGCATGGAAATATATTGGTGTTAGAATGAAAAGTAATACATGGAAGGGAAAAGATCACCATAACCACAACCTGGCACTCGAATTCAAGTACAAGAGTGTAGGAAGATTCTTTTTTAAGGTAAGGGTGTCAGCGATTGGAATAAGTTACGAAGAGAAATAATGAATAATTTAGCAAAAAAGTTGAAAGAATTTAAGGAAAAAATTTGTAGGGACAAATGTAGGTGGGGGCAGGAAAGGGGGAGGGTTGGTGTGTAGGGAAATTGCCACCGCATCGCGCGCTCTATTGCAATTTTAATTAATGGTTACTTATTCATGTCAGTAACTTATTTGGGTCAGTTTTGTCAATCATAAGGGAATATTTTAAAATTTACAGATACTTGTCGCTAAGTATGTCATTAAGGGAGCGATTTCCACCACCAGTAACACACCATTCAGTGTTCATTCTCACCAGATTACGTTCTACTCTTCGAAAATTTAACCTTAACAGTGCCCCCTTGTCAGTCAGAATATACGATGTTTGCTTTATATTTTTACTTAAATTTTCACAAAGAGACCTTTGCCATTGGTTACAGCATCCATGCACCGTAAGATTCTGCGGATTTTGAAATACAGGTTTCTGACATCAAAACATTACTCTCCGTAGGAGACAAGGTACTAAAATTTAATGGCCAACAATCTGCCTTCTGATGTACATCTATTAACAAGCAATTACTTCGAAGTTTTCGTAAGCAGCGATGAGAGTTCTTTTTATATGAATAATTACGTAAGATGTACGACAACTGTTTCTTAAGACTAATGAGGTCTGGAAAGAAGAGAAATATTCTCCGTCGAAGCAGTCATAAATGTTTTACACATGATAAATGGCAGCTTTTAGGGTGTCCTGGATATGAATATTAATACGATGTGGTTTAAGGTAAATTTGTTTTGCAATTTCTTACTTTACCGTCCACTAAAAACCAACTTATTTCGACAGCTACCATGAGGGTCACCGAATGTGGAGGTCAAGAAATTTGATGCTATTTAAGGCAATACACATCACTCATTCAGAACAATGCGTAACATTGTCATTATATCTGACATCTCTCTTCCTTACTAAAACATTAAGACTTATGTCAGTATTATTTCAGAAGTTCCGAATGAAGCATAGATATTTGCATTGAAACTAATTATCGATGAATTGTGGTAACTAAATATTATCCT
This sequence comes from Vandiemenella viatica, assembly GCA_031002005.1. Lineage (NCBI taxonomy): Eukaryota > Metazoa > Arthropoda > Insecta > Orthoptera > Morabidae > Vandiemenella > Vandiemenella viatica. Next base: position 126,927,683 of record JARYHS010009186.1, read on the forward strand.
TTTATTCAAGCTTATCAGAGCTAAGCGTGAAACAGTAGTACACCGATACCGGTAGCTAAGGGTTGCAGGATAGAGTCCAAGCCGGTATCGGGCATGCGTGTTTTTAATTAAGTGTTTTATCTGTCCTGTGTAATCTGTATTTTGTAAGATAAATATACTATGAGATAGGTTGTATGTCTTCGTAACTAAAAGTTTTTTTTTTTTTTTTTTTTTTTTTTTTTTTTTTTTTTTTTTTTTTTTTTTTTTTTTTTTTAAGTAACATCTAGTTGATATAGACTAAAATTATATGTATTTGTTGTAAATTAAGTCTGGCAACTAAAAAATCCTTTTATTGCAATTATATAAGGTATTAAAGATAGTTAAATATTAGTTCTAGATAACTACCCTATGGCGTCAAAACATTCAATATTCGATGATCAGTGCACATTTGTCCTGTATTATGTTCTACCAATTATTACTAACATCAATCTGACAACTGTTGCTAATCGTTCTTTGTAATATCAGTTCAAGAGAAGAAAACGTTTCTACCCACAGTATAGCAATAATGATTTCTAATCAGTGTTACAGCGAATAAATATAGAAATATTAGGCATTTGGAAGACTAATAAAAAAAATTGTTGTTACATTGTTTTCCTATTAAAATTCTTAGAAATCTGGTGGCTTTCCTAAGTGAAGAAAATTGAAAGGTGGTTTAAAATACTTTCAATCACACAAAGAGATGCTCCAGAGAATTGTACAATCTGAAATTTCACAGGCGTTTAGTTGTAAGAGAATGAAGTATAGAATAAGCTATGATCAACGCACAGATTTAGAAATCTGGTGGCTTTTCTAAGTGAGGAAAAATGAGAGGTGGTTTAAAATACTTTCAATCACACAAGAGATGCCCCATACAACTGCACAGTCTGAAATTTCACTGGCGTATAGACGTAAGAGAATGAAGTATTCAAAAAGTTATGATCAAAGCCTAGATTTTTCAGAGTATCTTAATTATTTTTATTTTACTGGAGCTTTACGACCCGTCTACGTCATGGTTAATAGATATGCTGGAAAATCAGTGGAAAGGAATGGAAATGATGGATTCAATTATTCGCACTGGGAAATTTACGGAAACAATGGGAAACCATGGATTACATTTCCGGATATCGAACACGCAACCTCCCAGATGTGTCACCTTGTTATTAACAGTTTACCATCAAGAAATTATTGTCTCAGAATACATGCGTAATGGCGGAACTGCAATATAAAGAACATACAATTATTTTGTGTTTCAAACAGTGAAATATATTTTCGAACAGCATACTTGGTAAGAGACATTATCTTATTAATCACTGTTTAAGACGTTCGTGAGTACTATATGGCTTTCAATTAAATTACAGTTTATTAATTCATTGAAACACTAAAAGGATACAGAGCATTTGCATATTGTCATCGTTCCATTATTCTGTGTAATCTCCTTTATTTTCGATGCACGTGGGGAATATTACCTGCAGTTTACAAACTCTTAGCAAAATTTTCCTCTCTGGATTTAATTGTTTTGGACATCGAGAATCATTCCTGACAGGTATTCGGCCTGAGCCCGGTGAGTGAGTAATTGACGCTAAGCTTTGGCTTTTGAGGGATGCTGCTTCAAATATACGGCCATCCAGTTTTCCGTGGTTTTCCGAAATTACTCCAGCAAATAGCATTACCTAATTTCTTTCCGTTGATTGCTTAACTTTCTCTCCCACCTCTAATGTCTTTACGTCGACGAAGCATAAAGCCCTGCCAAAACAAACACGTTTTTGGCTATATGTAAGAGCAGCACTCTACAGATCACTGCATTGTCAACTGTAGACTATAGAAAAGGATAGAGATAAAAGTCACGGGACAGGTAGATGCAAATATCCAGATAGTGGTATCACCGCAGAAGATAGGCCCTACGTATAAATTTGGTGTGTCTGGTAAAACCTTATATATTTAAAATAGAATCCTCACAGGTTCCCCTTCTTAAAGAACCACTTAAATATTTCAAAAACAAAATATATCATTCACTCACTAAGCTTCTGGTCTGTGCATTTACCAAAAAAAAAAAAAAAAAAAAAAAGCTTCTCAATCTGGTTTTTGTTTACGGGAGGTTACTTGCTTTACCTGGAATAGCGTCAAGTAAAAAATATAATATAAGGTACTTTCCCTTCGGTAGTGGCAACTTCAAAACTTCTTAAGAAATTCACAAAAGGTTAGAAGCAAATCTCAAAGCTAGTAATGATAACAGATAGTTGGAGATTAATTAATTTCAATTTAAATCTTTAATGCACAGTTTTCTTTAAATTTATTAGACTCATCGACCGGTATATTACTCAAATTACTGTCAGAAGATTTCGTAACACAACAGATATTTTTTACCTGGTAATGATTTCTCCTTCTTTTTTTTTAAATTTATTTTAAAAAAAACCACAACCAACAATCCCTAACACTTCTTCAATATCACACAAATTGCGAAACATGAAAGTTACGATTTCCTATTACTAAAGTTCCTAGCAATTCCTATCAATTACTTGGCACACTTGTTGCTCAATTATAAATAACAGTTTAAAAAAAATACTTGATGGCTGATTCACAACTTCTAAACTGGAGAAAAGTCCTTTATGTAGGAAAAAAAAGCAACAAAAAATAACAGCAGTATAGACGTGGAAATTCTTAATAGTTGTACAACCGCTAAGTGTCAACTAATAACTAATTTTTGTTGGTATTTTATTGCTCCCTAACTGGTCTGGTCACTTATATACAAAATTAGCTCTTGATAGTTTCAACGAAGAATACCCAATAGAAGTTATTTTATTAAATTCCTCACTTTCAATGAACAATAACAACAAATTACACCAACAATAAATTACTCCCCGTGCATGACCAAAGACCAAATCAGACGTTTACCGCAAATAACTAGATGCACAAGCTAATCTCAGATACTACCACAAAAATTAAAACTTTGTTTAGTACCGAACATCCTGCCTCCTATCATAACTGGTGATGAAAAAGCCACGCTTCGTTATTACACTACTATTTATAAACTCTTTAAACTGACGCAATCCCTCGACGCGCTTACCCTCACGTGGAGTATCGTATCGCAATCTTTTTCCTCTACAGGTGAATCCTAATATTGCACCACACTCGCAATTCATAAATCTTATGATAAAACTCAGAATAATGTCCTAACACTAGACCCGTCACAAGTGCAATGTTGGAGCGTCATTTGTGCTTTAGTTAGTGGTATGAAAGGCTTATGGCGTGATTATGACCGCACATTACTTAACAGACTTTGAACAAGGAATGATAGTTGGAGTTAGGAGACCGATGCTAGCGCGTCTGCTAACAAAACGCCGTCGGTTACAGAGCATATTCCAGGCATCTGAACATAAGCAGGAACTGTTGGCAGCGTTCGAGTGAGGCGCAGATGCCATGTGATCAAGGACCCAGTTTTTCAGGAAAGGACTGTGCAAGCTGGTAAAGGCTCCATCCTGGTATGGTGTGAGATATTAATTGGCAAAGAAGGGAATATACAGGATCTGAACTTCAATTTCTAGTTTGTTTTTTTTTTCTCCGCTGTAATTCGAAGCTTAAACTATACCTCACTTGATGTAGTGATTTATTGGAGTTGAAGTGTACCTCTTGATCCCTATATGTATCCACTTCAGGTTTGTTAAATCTCTTTCTTTTGAGTCCAAATAACGTTTGCTTATTATCGATGGCTCAACACCGTTTCCTCATATTTTTAAACAGGTGATTAGAGGATTAGATCCCTGGATCCCGAATTTCGGGATACCTGCCCATTTCCTGTCCCGAAATTTTCGGGATTTAATTTCTAAATCTCGGTATTTTTGAGATTGACAAAAAATAGGAAAAGTTGTTATGAAACATACATCGTAAAACGCTGTAATTTTACCTGTCACTTTGACTTTCTTCTCCGTCATCTTGTTTTAACAACAGATTATATTATATTTTTTTATGCTTATAGCTAGACGCCTCATCGACGTCGAGGTCATTAATTTGGCCATGGCCTTTTGACTGAACAATCCAGGCATTCGCCTGGAGCGAATTTCAGAAATCATGTAAAACCCCAAATCTGGATGCCCGGACGGTGATTCGAACCGGCGTCCTCCCGAATACGAGACCAGGGCGTTAACCGCTCACCCACGAAGCTGGATGATTTTGGTTGCGTTTGCGCCGGCAGAGTAAGTTGTGAGTGAAAAGGTGTCTAAAAAGCTGTCCTCTGCATCGCGTAAGAAGAATTAGTTTTTCATTTTTGGTCAATTAGCATAATTTACTTAAAATAATGATTATGTACAAAGTTTGGAAGTCATTTTATGATTATGGACGATGAAATATGGGATTTATTTGCTAACCCCACCAAAATTCTTATAAAAAAAATACACATAATTTTGCTAACGGATAGAATAACAATTAAGAGTTAGTTGTCAGACCATGACGGGCAAATGATGTAAATCATACCCAAAATTGAAAGCAAAAGGCCGATATAGATAAAAGCACGAAAATATTGTGTCTATAATCATACACAGAATGAATTTTTTCCAAAATCGTCAAGAACTAAATGAATCTTTTAGTAGTCTCAAGCTCCAATCAAGGTCTATAATGTGGAACGAGCTTACAAGTAGGATATATGCAAGATATTTCAGATGAAATGGACAAGGGAGGCCAAATTGATAGTGTAGCACTAGATCTGTCAAAGGCGTTTGACAGAGTAAGCCATAAAATGGTAGTAAATAAGGTAAAAACTATTGGAGTGGATGAGAATGTGATTTGCTGGGTAGAAGAATTTTTAAAAGGTAGAAAACAGAAAGTTAGGGTAGGAAATGTAGTATCAAAAGAAGTGGAAGTAAAAATGGGTGTGCCACAGGGTAGCGTATTGGGACCATTGCTATTCATTCTTCTAATGAATAATTGCGTTGATTGTTTACTATCTGAAATTAGATTGGTTGCAGATGACATAATGCTGTATAAAAGAATCAAAACGATAGAGGATTGTAAACAGTTGCAGGGTGATCTGGACAGGATATCTAGTTGGGTTGGTAAACATGGATTGAAGATAAATGCAAAGAAGAGTCAGCTTATTAGATACACAAATAAAAAACAAAAGGTTAATTATGAATATAAGGTGGGGAAAGATTTGCTTGCTGAAGACTTGAAATGAAAATACCTTGGCATTACTTTTGATAACAAGCTTAACTGGGCAGGACACATTGGACAGGTGGTAGGAAAAGGTTTCGAAGTTCTGCACTTGTTGGAGAGATTGATGAGGGGATGTACGAGAGAAGTAAAGGAATTGGGTTACAAAACTTTGGTGAGACCATTGCTCGAATATGGTAGTGTAGTATGGGACCCTCATTTTACGTATCAAATACGGGAGTTGGAGAGGGTGCAAAAAATGGCTGCTAGATTTGTTTCTGTAAATTATCGCAGAATGCAATCAGTGACGGATATGATAAAGGAGCTGGAATGGGATTCATTGCAAGGCAGGAGGAGGATGAGGAGGGTCATGGGAGTGTACAGGGCATATACAGGCGATGAGGCATGGAAAGATATTGCAATAGGTAGTAAAAGTGGTGCATGGTAGGGAAAAGATGACCATGACCACAAGCTGGCATTCGATTTCAGGCACAAGGGTGTGGGAAGATTCTCTTTTTTAGGTAAGGGTGTCAGGGATTGGAATGAGTTACCAAGAGAAATGATGAATAATTTACCGTAAAGTTTGAAAGAATTTAAAGATAAAATTTGTAGAGGGAAAATGTAGGTGGGTGCAGGATAGGGGGAAGATGTTTGTTTAGGGAAATTGCCACCGGAACCTGTGCTCCATTGCAATTGAATAATAATAATAATAAAGTATTTGTTAACAATCCCTCCAATTTCAGTCGGGGTCGAACTCGCTTTCTCGGCAGCAGCATACATAAATTAAGAAGCATGCTGTGCGATCAAACATTGAACGCCTTATTATTTCTTCCCAATTCTCAGAGAAATTTAATTTAAAATGTTAAGTTATTGGCTATAAGAAATACGAATGTGACTGATTCATATTTTAATTGAAGAACCTTTTTTGTTACTATGTGTCTCGTGCTAAAATTTATAGAGAAGTGATTTTTTTGTTTGAAAAACCATTGTGATGTGTGAATTCAAGTCTCAACAGTAATAAATGATTATTATTGTGTAGGGGCATATGACCAAAATTACAATGAAAAATCTGATTCTTATATATTTTTGTATGTTTTTAATTACCATCACAAATCCCAGGATTGATTGTGCAAAATCCCGTAATCCCGGGACTAAAAATAAGGGCCGGGACCGAATTCTCTAGAGTTGATGCAGTTTCTGGTTTCATCTTAATCATATTTACACTGCACGCAGACATAATTTAAAGCCGATTTTATCTACTCATAATAAAACGCGTCTTATAGCCATTGATTAAACTGTCTAAATAAATGTTTTATTAAACCTCTTTTTTTAAATTTTTACTACATTTATTAATGTACGATTCATGCTTCCCATATGTTAAAAATGTGCTCCACTGCAATGTCAATTCCACATTCAACCTAATACTAACGCGATGAGAATAAAGTTTTCTACAGTACCAATATTTCATACCTGTAGCTCTTTTTTTTTATCTGCTTAACGTCTCTAACAGCGAGGTCTTTTAGAGACGGCTAAGGATGGGGGGCAAGGAATGGGAAGGAAATCGGCCATGGCCTTTTGAAGGAAGCATGCCGGCATTTGCCTGGAGTGATTTGGGAAACCATGGAAAACCCAAATCTGGATGCCCGGACGGGAATTCGAACCGCCATCCTCCCGAATGCGACTCCAGAACGCTAGCCGTGACACCACCACGCTCGGTTGTAGCTCTTAACATTATCACTAAGCCAAATAATTTTTTTATTACAAATTTACTGTTATTATTAATTTTGAATTATGTTTCATTTATTAATTATAAGTAACCTGAATAATTGTATTAACGTTTGTCCCTTGATTTGTAATATTGTTGGGTTTCCACAGACTGTAGTTTGTTTAATATTCGGTGTAGCACAGTGTTGTTATATTTAGGTGACAATCTCCGACGCTGGCCAGCACAGATAGGTCGGGATCGATTTTTGATTGGTCGCTTGCATTGTATTTGTTGCATGGCAGTGCGCGGGACAGTGTTTGTTTTTCGCCGCTTGGAGAAGGTTGAATGGTGTGAGTTCATGCTCTTTGTACACAAGCTAAAATAACTTGCGAAATGTATGGGAAACTTGTTTGAATGTAACATAAGTATCTTAAAAGTTTGGTCAAGGTACGGTATTAATTAAATCCAGTAGGTTTCGATTAGAACAGTGAATTTTTCAATTTCAGACGTTTTCATAATACCTCTCAATTTGCTAGGCGGTTGTATACCAGAAAATCGCAATTAAAACTATCCGAGCTAACGGCTTGCATGTATTGAGAGAGGATATTTGGGCCGTCATCCACTAACGGAGTGGTTAGCCCACAGTTAGCTGATCATTTCCAGGACTAATTGGTGGCTCAAGGAAGCTATTAAGTTTCAAAAAAAAATATGAATTTTGCACATATTTGTGAAAAAAAATGATATCCTAATACTGTCTGCCAATGTTTCTTAGGCTTCAAATGTCTACAGCTGTTTGTCCTGGTATCCGCGCTAGATAAAACATTCAATGTTGAACCCATCTGACTGAGCTTGGTGGGTGAGCGGTAGCGCTGTGGCCTCGCATTCGGAAGGACGCAGGTTCGAATCACCGTCCGGGCATCCAGATTTGGATTTTTTATGGTTTCCCCAAATCCTCCAGGCGAATGCCGGGATGCTTTCTTCAAAAGGCCATGACCGAATTCCTTCCCGTTCCTTGTCCCCAATCCATTACGCCTCTAATGACCTTGACGTCGACGAGGCGTAAAGCTATAAGTAAAAGAAAATAGTTAAAAAATGTACCCATCTGCATTCAGCATGTTTACGGTGGACAGAAGACACTGGATGGCGAGACTCGTCGATACAGTTGCGCTCATTTGCCTAAGGGAACCCTGACGTGCACATGTAGCGTTTTTATGCGTCAGCCGTTAATTTAAAGGCATAAGAGCTGAATCATGCTCGCACTCACGCTCAATCCGCTCAAGATTGAAACAGGAGGAACGCGGCTGGAGGGCAGGCAGCAGACAGTCGAGATAATGCTGAGGGACGGCCGTCGATTGCCGGACAAAAGCGGGCCTCGGTTATTAACCCGATTCTGTGCGCCGCCTCGGAACAGTACCCGGTAACAGTCTAAATTAAACAGAGATCCAATTAACGGTGCGTCGAGGCAGGAGGCCACCAATCTCAGGGGCGCATCGGTGCGGTGGACAGCGCCTGAGGCGTAATCAACGGTACACGCACGCCAAGTGCACGCACCGAATTAATCATCAGCCCCGGCGGACATAAATTGGAGGCGGGGGAGCCGGTTGACAGGTACACGCTGGCCGCTGCACCTGCAGCTTCCGAGCGGGTAGCCGCCCCTCCGAGCCGTGTACGTAATTAGTCAGGCCTGTGGGTCGAGGAACGCAGGTGGATGCTGGGAGTGGTGTCGGTGGCCAGTGGAAATCCGATTTCTCGTGTCACAGCGCAGAGAAACGACTCGGCTCTGCTGAGGAAATGCTGGTACTGGTGTCTTCTTCTGCTCGGCACCTGATGTACTCTTGAATATTTCTTTTCTGTCTCCATCATCAATGTAGTTATACTCAGTTCACCACATTCACAACCAACTGCTGGGGAAAGGCAATGAAAGAGCAATATCACCATCGACGGGGCAAATCTACAAGTTGTAAACACCTTCCCCTGTCTTGGTAGCACCCTCTCATCCACAGCAAACAATGGTGCATAAATTCAATACAGAATCAACCGTGCTGGAGCATCATTTAGTCAGGCTAAGATCAAGAGTCTTCGACAATCTTGACATTAATACTGAAACCAAGATACTTGTGTGCAACTTGTTTTACTATAGGAGGATAAACGCACTAATATCAGGGTCCTTGAAGAAGCCCAATCCTCTAGCATAGAATCCATGATTGCAAAACGGACAGCTGCAACTTGATCCGAATCCCAATACTCGAATTCGTAGGCAAAGAGCTGTAGAGATGGAGAAGAGGAAACAGGAAACAGACCGCAGACATCCTTTGTTTGGACATGAAACGCAACCCACAAGACTGAAGTCAAGAAAGAGCTTCGTACAGTCAACTACAGCCATAACCTCTTCCCCTGAAGCACGCCATCTAGAACTATGGCGAAATTCGTTGCCTGAAGAGCAGTGGAGGAACATCAAAGAGGCACCGGCCGCGGGGTGTAATCAGCCATATGCTATATGGCAGGCTCTAAACAGGATTAAGAACTGAAGTGTCCCAATGTAGCTCTAATATTAAAAATGGGGTTTTACTACTGACAACGATCTATGTGAATGTGGTGAGCTGCAGGACCCACAACATCTTCTGGTATGCAGGAATCTCCCTGAAACCTACACTATCGTCGACCTTTTTAGGGCAAACGAGAAGGCCATCAAGATTGCGGAATTCTGGTCACATTCCATTTAATTTTGTTTTATAGTTTGATATTAATTAATTAACTTTTTTTAACTTGTAATATTATGTCCTGGACACGAGAAATAAATAATAAGTAGGTTCCCGTGACTGAGGCGGAACACGCAGGAAATCAAACTCTGTAATTAAGTAGCTCAACAACGCGCATAAATCTAAACGCCAATAATATCCAAACAATTTTTAAAAAAAAAGCACACAGATACTTTAATTTGAGAGTAGAGTAAATATTTAATTAATGCTAATAGTTCAGATATGAATAACGTAAATAACATCAAGGGGACCCAGTTCAAAGCACAATGGATACTATCCATACAGTCAATGTTTTTTTTTTTTTTTTTTTTTTTTTTTTTTTTTTAAAACCTTTACATTTATTAATGCTGTATTATATGTGATAGAAGAATCCTTTAGAAACATATCTTAAGCAACTGCGATGACTGTGTTTTATAAGTTATTAGTTTATTAACAAATAGCTTGCTAAAACATTTCCTACCAAACGTGATGGGTGAGTTATAACACCCGCATTCTGGAGGATTAGGATTGGAATATTCGTACTTAAATTGCCCTGATGATCCCTTAGGGTTCTGGTTGATGCCTGAAGTGATTAGGGAAAGCATCTGGCACTAAACGACATATATTCCACAAAAAAGAGAATGAATACAATCAGAAGTTCTCGGAATTAAGGACCTGGTCCTTAATTACAGGTCGTTGAGCCAGACTCAATCGATAAGTGGTAGCGATGATGATAATTATAACAGTTACAACTTACGTGTTCTGAAGTCTAGTGCGCTGATATGGAGCGCATTAGTGTTTCAGTGTTTCGCTGAAATCACTGCAACAGGAATCTTAAAAATAATTGTGTGAGTTCGTAGCTTAACGAACCAGTATTAAACAACAGATGAAACCGTATACTCGAAAAAAAAGCGAAAGTGGGGGGTATGCCACGTAGCATGTTTTGTCTTATTTGCTAGTTGTAAGGTCACTACAATAAGTTCGAATAATATACAACTTTGCTAATCTTGTAATTAATTCATAACTAAAATCTTTACATGTGAAGTCTTTTTCCGTTTTGATATTTAATTAGCGAATATACAGATCCGTACAGCGTTTGCTTTGCAGAATTATTCGCTTGAACTGGACTCATGTTGCTAATTATTGTAGGAACAAGTAATGCTTTGTCTGGTGTACCGTTCATTTTCTTCTACACACACTTCATTTGAGAGCACAACATTGCCTCTTTTTTTACCTGCTACCGGGCAAGCACCGGCTGACCGGGACCATAATTTGAAGCAGAACTGACAGCGTCTTAATACGACCAGCTATTGTAAGACAAGTGCCTGTCAAGCGCGATGTGATTGCTTTTAAGTGCCATTCCTGATCTTTGACGGAAGCCATAGTTGATTTCTTAAGATAGGTTCGAGCGTAGATATTCTGCAACAAATTGTACGATCATATTAAGACCAACGTCTCATCGAAAAAGTCAATTTTCTTAGGAGATGAGGATGTATTTCAATTCTTATTGGAATACACATACGCTAGTATCAATCACTTGATATTTCTTGTTTTAATACTGAGGATTGGTTATACGATTCGTATAAAATTGAAAACATACATATGAGTGGCTGCGTCCAACGCAAAACCAGCCACCTCTCTGTTAAATTGAAAAAGGGATTTTCACCCGAAATATTGTTTTTTCTTTGTTTGTGTGTTGTTCTGTGTTGCTGCTGCCCTCCTCCCTTCAATTTTGGTGAGTATTGGATGTATTTTCTCTTTCTTTTCCATGTAAATATACTAACTACAACTGGATAAAGCACTGACTGCACCAAAATTAGGTGAACACAATCGATTAATATACAGGGTGATTTAGGCGGAATAGTATATTTTGAATGAGGTGGCAGTATGAAAAACGTTGAGTAAAACAATTCATATAAACTTGTGTCCGAGTTCCATTCGTTATGGATGTGCAGGTGCTGGAATGTTATGCATAAAATAAACCTCAGAAAATGAACAAGAGGACACAAATAACTTATTCGTGCAAAAAACACACGCATATTTTACAATAGTTTAAATTAAATGTTCGAAAATCCCACACTCGACTTTAATACACAAATTGAAGCATTTTATTGATGCTTGAAGTCTACACGTACTGTCCCGATGCGCGCGCATCTCAGAAAGAAACACTGTAGTTCCTACGTTACAAGGCTGAGATAACACTACTTGTACTATGCGTGTGTTTTATGGATGAATAAAGTGCTTCAATAAGTTATTTGTGAGCTTTTTATCATTTTTTGTGGTTTATTTTATGCGTATCATCCCAGTATATGTATCTCCAAAACAAATGGAAATCGGAGACCTGTTTGTATGAACTTTGTTACTCTATATTGTGCATGCTGCCACCTTCTACAATATTTACCATTCCTTCTGGATCACCTTGTATATAAAACAAAGGTGTATACTCAAAACTAGTTTAGGACCTGGCCTTGGACAACGTGTTTATTTTGCGCAGTCGTATATAATACTGCGTTGTGTCTTTAACATAGCCCATACGGAAAAAAAGAGATGTCTGCAAAACGAAATTTGTAAAAAATGACTCGTGAATGTCATCGTAATACCAGGTGATGGTGACTACCACGGGACGAGCGTCGTTTCTGGCAACTGTTTTGTTTTCCACAGTGATGAAATTGTATGTACGTTTGCGTGGGTAACTATGTTGTGAGTGTCCAGTACATAGTAACATTTGCATTGTGAATGAAATCATGAAAGAAGAGAGAGAGTGAAACCCAGTATAGGTCCAGCCAGGTCTATGCACACACGTGCAGCAATATTTAACGTCACTGTCAGACGGATAAATTGTGGACAAAACTGTTGTACCGCTTAGAGGGTTGGAATTAAATCACAAATTTTTATACACAATTTGGTGATTGAAAATCACGAACCGAAACTTCTCTTAACCTCTCAATTTCTGGCGGTTAGCTACTATTCACTAGTACCACTCCTATCTTGTCTGCCATGTTCTGGAATTTGAAAAATTTGTTCCAACACCAGGTCTCGAGTCAGCTAGGCACATTGAAGGCGCCAGACACCATCGCTGTGTCCCAACGTCTTGAGCCAACCAGGAAGATGGCGGTAGCTATGTAATATTATGCTTAAAACGATTAGTACGTATTATCCACATTAATAAAGTGCCTTGAACCTGGAGGCCGGAGGTGACCTCGGTATATCGGACACCTTCGGAGAGTCCGATGACACCCGAACTTTTAGTTACACTGGCCACCACCACAGCGCTGCTTGGCTAACCAGGAAATTTCAAATGAATAACGGCAGTGACTTTATTTGCGCTTGTGCTGTAAATTTCAAATAAATAATTGACTTTGAATATATTTGAACTTATATTGTTAAAAGGTTTAACTGCGCTCCTTGTAAAAAAGCAATTATCTGTTGTGAAAATAACTGAAACAAAAATACGATGGACAAAGATAAAAACTTATGATTCGAGGCAGAGATTAAAAAAATTACAGTGCGAAGGTCTTTTAAATTTACTGTAGCTTTTAGTTTATTTACGACAACTAGATGCAGACATTCATGTAAGACAACGGGCCTTTGATGTTTACGCTCTATTGTCTGCAGCGGTTACTATAACCAGGTTACAACATAATTAATGATTTTTTTTTTTTTTTTGGACAGAAGATAAGAAACAAAGAAGTTTACTAAAAATTCTGTGTAAGTTACACAAGACGTAGGTAGTCGCGAAATATATCAAACAAATAAAAAATAGTTATTCGTGGTTGAAATTGTACTTTACTAGCAAGCTTTTTCAAAACAGTAAAAATTTCGGTAATTTAAAGTTAAATGAGATTAATTAAAAATATACTATCCGAATAATTCTAGACTCTAATCAGAAAATGTTTGCTCGTATCACGAAAAATATCACTAAGAAAGCTTGTTATTTCGTTTCTCCTTAGTAGCTTTTTCAGAACAAATTCCTAATACCACCATAAGTGACACCCGTTACATTTAAAGAGCGTTTAAACTAGTGCGCATAATAATGCTAGATATAACATGACGTCAGTGTTGCCAGAATCTTTGTTTTCTCCTTGAAGACAATGAATGCTTTTAACAAAATCCATTCATCAACACTGAGTAACGTCAGCAACGTAATGTGGATGTTCTTGTATTACGATAATTACAATTTCACAATACTACGCTTAAGATAGAACTGTTTTGATCCAAAACAGGGATGTACATGTTTATACGCTTGTCTCGCAGTTACGCAACTGACTACGTCATATTTGCTTTGGTCCCTCGAGTGTCGACTGGCTGCTACACAACGCTTTGAAGGAACGTAAGCAGGACATATTCGTCTTCGTGTCCCATGCTAATTTCAAACACTAAAAGATGCGTGCTTACGTAAACACCGCGGCATTTCAACACGCACAGTACAATCGGAAAAACACCGTCGTGACCCCCAACTCAGGCGGATAGATTAGTACTTCGTCGTCCGGCTGCAGGCAGGATCATCAACCAAGAGTAACGGAAACGCTGTTCCTACGATCTGAGCCTGCTTACGATATGTCATGTCCGAGAGGCAATGAATAAACACGGGACGCAGGTGGACACTAAGACGTATGTCGGGGATTGTTTTAAGCGCATGTGCCGGATGACAGCTTACCAGGTTCGGTGAGAGGTCGAGGACCCGCCGTTGACCACTGGACGTGTGTGGTCAGTCTGGCGTCGTGATAGAATAACAGCCGACTCCGCCTCTGGAGCTATGGGACAGCACCGTTGTTAACATTACACCGAGAAATCTTGTTACCGGGGAGATCGGAGATAGAAATCACCTCTGTATCCATAACTCGGTGTCTCAGGCTTCTAGCAAGCCAACAAACTGAGGTTTTCTTTCTCTCTCTGTCTGAAAGCATTACAGTTCAAGCAGACGTCTTAGATAATTTATCCGTGGAGTACCTCATGTTAATACAAATTATAACGAAGTAATAATTTTCTTTTTAGAAAAATGGCAACTATGCAGTTGAATTTTTACCATCTAAATAAGCTTGGCGTTTCTACTTCATTTATCATTCACTTGTTTATTCGAATTTACGTCATTTTTATCGACATTCATACTCACAGATCACGAAACTTTATTTCTCTGAGGACAGTTTCCAATGATTTTATATGATTCTTCATCAATCCAAGTTTCAGCTGCGTAAGAAATAGATAAAAGAGTACATGCATCAGTAGAATTTATAGGTTTCCTGTTGGCTTCTTTCACACGATAGAATTAAATAAAGACGAATTGGTGTGGACAGTGCAACTGGCTGTACGCGAAATGTTTTGTGTAATTTGTTTGTAGAATCGTTATAGAAAGCATATGTTTTAATCTGGCAGGAGTGGTTTCACAGCATTTTACCCACATAATTTCGGAAACAAGCCTAAAAACCGTGATCATGGTGTCGACTATGTTTTTAATTACATTGGTCTCGCTTGCCCATGCCCTACGCTATAGCGTCTTAATACACTCCCACTCGTGGGTTTCCTACAATGATGGTATAACAGCTGAAAAATGTGAACTTCAAGAATTGCACGCTATTAACAAATTCTTTTTCTTTTTTTTACTTATGGCTTTACGCCTCGTCGACGTCGAGGCAATTAGAGGCAGGATGGGATTGGGGACAAAGAATGGGAAGGAATTCGGCAATGTACTTTTTTGAAGGAAGCATGCCGGCATTCGCCTGGTGTGATTGGGGGAAACCATGGAAAACCCAAATCTGGATACACGGATGAGGATTTGAACCGGCGCCCTCCTGAATGCGAGGCCAGAGCGTTAACCGCTCACCAACCACGTTCGGTAGTAATAAATTCGCAAAGAAGCATTCAATCCGTGAGAACTGAACCTCAATTTCATCCAAAAATTTTTAGTTGTACAAAATTGGAATGTTGCTTTTCTCATTATTTTTCCAATCTTCTCCAAAGGGTTCCATACATTACTTCAGCATTTAGAATAATTCCATCAAACTGTTTCGCACAAAATCTTACGTTCTTGCGGTTTCGCATTGTAACAATGAAATATTCTATGCAGCCACTTGATTACTGTAAATACAGTACTGTTTCAAATCTCTTGAAAGATAACTCCCACTCCCCGATAATGATGAAAGGAAATAAACACTTTCAGATACAACTATTATCGTAGGATGCTTCAGTTTTGGTTGGATGTTTAATTCATGCAATACCTAAGGTGACACTAGAAACGTGTTATATTACCAGACAGATAAACACAAATAGCTGTACTTCTTCTTCTCGGAAGAAATACAAAGGTAGCTGTTATTTGCACTCGGTGTAAGTGTCTATAGTTTGCTTTGCTCTGTCTACATATGCACAGCTAGTTGCATGGTTGAGCAGTATCGTTCTGTTCTGGCATTCGCAAGCACCTGTAGCGGTCATCCAGATTTTGATATTGTATGAGTCTCAGAGATCACTCCAGGCGAATGTCAGGATGTTTGCTACATAATTGCCTACTCAATTTTCCTCCATTTCATTCTCCACAATTCTCTCCTGGCTCTATACTATCTTTTTTCGGTCAGTGTCTGATCTGTTTCCTGGTGTCATTCTACCATTTCTCAGTTTCCATATTCTCATTACTGGTACTATGTTCTTTATAAACTTATTTCTACTGTTTGTAATCATACTTTTTTGCTCTCCTTCAACATTCAATTTTTGACACATATATCAATATCGGAACAAAATAGCTGCTGTTTGTTTCTCTGGGTATTACATATCGCCTCGAGTTCGAGGCCATTAGAGGCGAGGAAGAGTGGAGGAGAAGTGACGGAATATAATTCTGTGATGGAATATTGAAGGAACCATCCCGGTATCAGCTTTTAGGAATTTCGGAAAACCATAGTAAACTGAAATCTTGGTTGCCGGATTCGGATTTGAACCCACCTCCTCCCGGATGACAGGTTCGAAAGTTACTACTCACCCACCGGGCTCAGTTTGATACAACTCCTCTATCGGGCTTTGTAAGTACTTAAAAAAAAAAAATCAGTTTTCTTCAACTTCTCTCCTCCTTGTGTCTGAACAGTTTTTGTCCATTTTTTTTTTTTTTTTTTTTTTTTTTTTTTTTTTTTTTTTTTTTTTTTTTTTTACGGAACCTCATATTCTCTCCCAGACATCCTGCTGACCCTGCTGTTCTTTCTCTGCCAGTAGGTCATCAGAAACAACTTCGTTTTCATAATCCCGATGATCTGTATCAATATATGCATTTTTTGTTCCATTACAATTGTGAATAACAGAGGCGAGAGGGCATTTCCTGTTTTCCACAAAGATGGGTTAGATGGTCTGCAGGAAAAATTAATTTGAAATGATATATAGATATCGTAGTAAAAACAAATTATTAGAAGTTATTCACTTCTAATGGTTCACTTCAAATTTCGTAAATGTGTTTCTATTATAACTCAAAATATGAGTTTAGATTTATTATGTTATAATTGCACAATACCCTATATGTACCAAATGTTGACTCGAGCGTGGTGGGTGAATGGCAACGTTCTCTCCTCGCATTCGAGAGGACGCTGATTCGAATCCCCATTCGGTCGTCTACATTTCGGTTTCCATGGTTTCCCCAAATCACTCCAGGTGAATGCCCGGATGGTTCCTTCAGAACCCCATGGGCGAATTAGTTCCAGTTACTTGCCACCAGAACTCTCCCACTTCTATTGACGTCGATGAGGGAAAATACCATAAAAAAAGAAAAAAATGTTGATAATAGACATAGGTATTAATTTAGACCTATTAAGTTAGTACTCCGTAGAATAATTATTGGAATTTTACAGGTCCTTGGGTTGAAGTAGCTTGAGAAACATTGCTCCTTGCCATTTTCCACCAGTCCCACTTTATGCAACATCTACTTTGATCGTTAGTTATCTGACATTAGTTCCTCATTCACTGATTATTCTCTTAACGCTTCCATCCTCTGCTCGTTCTTAACATATAATGCCATATGTTTTTTCTGTATTCATAAAATAAATCCCTAGATCATTACAATATTCACAGCCGCATTTTTGGAGTTGCCTTATAATGATGAATAACGCAATAGTTTTTCCCTTGGCCTAAATCCATAATGTTCATCTCACAACTGCTATTAATGTAGTAATTTCCATAATTTGTTCGTGAATCTTTGCATAGTGGCACATCAGGGCAATAATATTGTAGAAACCTGGTTGAAATTCGACAGTCCTGAATAATTGCAACAATGATGTTAAAATACGATTAACATTACAATAATAATGTAAGGAACTTCATTTCCTGCTCTGGGTTTCTGCACATATGAATCTTGAAATTCAGTGACTTCGTATTTGTATTTCTTACTTACAGTTGTAAGTAGTATCAGGCTGTTTTTTTATACTTTTAAGATAATGTTGGAATAAGACTCCCTATAGCCAGGAAAATTTCCGGCTGCCGCGAAGATCAAAGTCGCGGTTGACATTATACCGATGAAGATTTCTTCGGAACTTGGTACGGCATTCCAGCCAACATCTGTTCTCACACACATGCGACTCGGCAAGAAGAGAGAAAAAAAAAATGATTGAAGGAGGCGGCTTCCTTTGTTCTGTCGCTCGCCCGACCTTCTCAAGGAATAGTGTACCGAAACTGTACACCTGAATAAACCTGGAATGTCGAGACTCATATGGCACCATTCCATTAAAAATGATTATTTATAAAATTGAGCACAACTGGAGCTTTTTGAAGTCAATTGTTGTATTTCCACTATACTGTCAGTGAATTTTAAGGTCTTTATTTATTTTATATTAAGTAGACTAAACGAAGTCTTTAATAATTAACACTTTAAAACCGCAAACTATTGATCTATGTGTGTGGAAATTATAGGCAGTACAATACTAGTCAAGTCGCATAATTTATTTTTGCGTCCACTTTAAACACTGATCACACGAAACGAACGCATTTGATTTCTAGCATCAGTTCCAAAGTCATGACTATAACTGGCGTTGTTATAAACTCATTCGAGGTAAGAATATGGAATCTCGTTTATATTTCAGTATGTAGCGTTAATGTCAGAGGCGAATACTGTGATTACACGTGTTACCGCTGTTCCTGTAATTTTTCTATTATGTCTTATATGTAATTGCAACAACTTGTACAGAATGCATCTTTTTTTTATCAGCATCTAAGTTCCAAACGCCAGGAACAGGGAGAAAGAAGATATGTATTCTACCCGTCACACGCGACCAGCAAGGAAGTCGACCGCCAGTCGCGTCTCATGCGATTCTTGTCACAAGTATGAAACATGACGCGTTCAACGTTACGTTTTGTGGATAAAGTTTAGAAACGTATATGTACCCTAAGAAGAGTAATTGTAATCAATAATCAGTAATTTGGTCTTAATGGACTGTAAGATTTTGACAATGCAATAATGTTACCCTTGCCGAGTACTCATTGTAGGGGGTCATGATTATCATTAGCCAGTTCAATCATTAAATGATGTGGCCTCTTAGAGTTGTGAGTTCAGGTATAGCTTGAGTAGTCTTCTCCACGTCGAACGATCCTGTGCGATCCTCTGCCAGTTAACTCCAGCAACCCTGCGTATGTCCTTGTCCCATCGGTCTGGTGGTCTTCCTCTAGGTCTGTGGTGATCTCTTGGACTCAACTCCAGTACTGTTTTTGTCCACCTCTCGTCTTTAATCCGAGCAACATGGCCTGCCCACTGCCGCTTCAAGGAGGCTGTCTTCTCTAAGATATCTGTGACTCTTGAAATTGATCTAACATTGGTTGCTCTATTCCTGTCTTTTGTACTTAAACCCAGCATTGACCTCTCTATAGATCGCTGTGCTGTTCTAAAATTCAGCACAGGAAGAATGCATCGTTCGTAATCTACTTGCTTTAAATTTGTGGACATATCAGATCTGAGGAGAGTGGAATGCCTCTCAAAGTCTTGCCATGCATTAGAAAATTTCAGGCCTAACATCTTCTCTCATATTTACAAGCTGGCCAAGATAAATGTACTAGTCGACATTTTCTAATGATGTATTGTTTGGTTGAATATTCTCTTCAGTGGCCCATTTGTTAAAAATAATTATTGTTTCTGAAGGGTTCATGTTCAAGCCAACTGCTTTACACTCAGAGACAAGGCCAGTGAGTATGGTTTGGAGTTCGTCAATATTATTAGCCACGAGCGCAATGTCAATAGGGAATATTAAGTTGTTCAGTCTTCTGCCATTATATTTAATTCCTTTTTAT
Organism: Vandiemenella viatica; assembly: GCA_031002005.1. NCBI lineage: Eukaryota > Metazoa > Arthropoda > Insecta > Orthoptera > Morabidae > Vandiemenella > Vandiemenella viatica. Next base: position 126,947,525 of record JARYHS010009186.1, read on the forward strand.
GCCCATTATAACTTTGACATTGCCATCTGCAAGACAGCTGAAAATAATTTCTGACAGATGGGATCACTTTGCTTGAGACCTCTTTCGATGCGGTAATTTGTAGTTCGTCCCATAAGAGAAATAAGGTGCCGGACTGATTCTTATATGAATTCTTTTTTCCCTCGTACCATTAACGATTGGAATGGACAGCAAAGAGATTAGCTTTGGTGCTGAGCACCCTCTGCCACCCACAATTTTGTGAATTGCAGAGTATATATGTAGATATGTAATGCTGACAAAGGCTGAGGAAGTGTCATAAACATTATGGGATAAGCTGTGTTCACGCCATGTTCGGCTAATTCTTGCAGAATAGCCTTGTGACTAACTGAATCAAATGCCTTTTCGAAATCTACAAAGGCTAACGCAAACAGGCATTTGGTATTCTTTTGCACTGCTGATGAATATGGCCAGAATATGGTCGATTGTACTAAAGCTGCCGCGGAAACATGCTTGCTCAATGTGTACGGAACCGATTCGGTTCAACAAGAACTTTGTAAAAACGTGCCACAGAACAGACAGGAAGTTTGTAGCGCCATAGTTTTTGATGTTGTGAGTACTTCCTTTCCTGTGCAGCAGAATGATTTTAGCTTTATTCCATGATAAAGAGAGTGCTGCATTACGTAGGTGCTAAGAGAAGCCCATTTGCTAAGTGATTGATAGTTTCCTCAACAACTAGCTTTAGGACATCAACATCGGTCGTTGCATTTTTCATGTTATTGATAGCATACATAACTTCAAACGGAAGTATATCTGGCACTGTAGCTAAATTAGAGAGGTAGGAGGTTATCAGTATTTCCTCTAAACAACCATATAGGTTGTTGTAAAAACATCTTATGAATTCTAGAATTTCATCTTTTTCAGTAATTCTGCCACTGTTTCTATCCATTGCTGTTATTTGCTTCTTGCCGATTATAAGCTTTTTTTCAACCACGCCTTATGTCTTCTTCCTTGTACTTCTATATATCCGCTCCCATTTTTTCCCTCAAAGTTTTACACAATTCAGGATACTCTATCATGTCATAATCGGATTGAATCTTCATTTCCCTCCTTCTTTTTTAATAGATGTTTTGTAATATCACTGAATTTGCTCTTCTGCATGTTGTTACAGCAGAAGCTACCAATTTCTTGTGCACTCGTAACTAACACTGCTGTCAAAGTTCCGTCTTTGGTTTCATGAAGCTTACTTAGGAACATCCGTTGGGAAACGTCTTTACTTCCCTCCAAGTATTTAAGGTTAATGCTTTTGGTCTTATTTTTATGAGTTTCATTTCTTTCTGTCCTTATATTTATTTCGATCCTTGCTCTTACTAGTCGGTTGTTGCGAAATATTATTCAGTTTAATGTGTGTGGGAACTATCTGTCTTTGTCTTATAGTTAGTTTAAATAGTTAACAAGCAACATTAAGCAACAGCAACTTTGTAGTAATCAATGGGATGTATATATGAAAGAATCAACGAAAGGTTTAACAAATAAGACGTTAAATTTACTTTTTTTGTCTTTTGTTCAGTAGAACGCACCATTTGATCGAGAAATTCAGGACTTAACGACTGTATATTAAGAGGGAATGCTTATTTTTTTAGTTGTCGTCGGTAAATGTCGAATCTTATACGGCATGCATAGTGTAACATCAAGGAGACTAATTGGCAACGAATTAAATTGATTAACAATCCTTAACATACCTAGCACATTTATTTGTTTATCATTAGTTATTTCCCTATTGTACATTATGTTTGTTTTTTTCTCTTGTATGTATGATTTAAGGATGGTGCCACATTCTTCCGATTTTCCTTTCTTTCTATAATCAACTTTTATCCTCATCATTGTCATTTGATGTATTTCATAATTATTGAACGATATGGGAAACATTTCTTTTTCTTCCCGGATATTCATTAACACAGAGGTGAAATTGTGAATTCTTTAAAAGCATTTTCGTATGCAGTAACTTCATGATTGATACTGTTAGTTCAGATGAGAAGTTTAAAATACTTGTAAGAGGTATGTAAGTCGATCTGTCCGTGTTCTTTTACAAGATAATGCATACATATTTAAAAACGACACCACAATGTTTTTTAATGGGTGACAACGTAGCTCCTAAAATTACTAGTTTGTTATCTCAACTCGTTTACGTCATGGTTAAACACGCACGGACAAAACATCCTGTCTGGATTAAAGCGAGGATCTATTGGATTGCCACGATGACAAGAGTTGTATTTTACAACTGTGAAGAAGTGATGACCGACAATGCTCTATAGTATGAACCACAGTCTGAAGTTAATCTCACTACCTGTGCACATACTACCACACCAATACATCAAATATTATTGGGGAGGCGGTGACTTTTTTTTTCACGAAATTAAACGGCAAAGACTAAACGGAAAATAACGACTCGGTTATTTACCATGATTAAAATGACGCAAGATATACATTCCAGGTTTTCCTTTAACTGTTACCGATCAAGACATTAATCTATAGTTAACATTTCAATTATCAATAAAGTTTTAGAAGGCTGTTATAAACTCAAAATTATTTGAATAGAAAGAAGCTCACCACATTCTAGACACCACATGGATCATTGTTAATCGATAGTCTCGACATCTTTGTTAAATATCAACAATTTTTTGACACCACCCTCGTAAATAAATTTTCCTTAAAAGCAAGGTTTTTTTTTCAGATAAATTATATTTGAAGTAAGGCTATAACATCTACAGAGTATAAACCAAATAATTTTAGATTAAAAATCACTGTACAGCGTATCCCATCGTCACAGAAATAGCACTAAGATTAACTTTTCTAATAAAAGAATAATTTACGGAAAGGGTATTTTCATACGTATCGCTGTTACAGGTCGCGATATTATTGTTACTTTGAAAACAAATCTTTTGGATTTCATAACTGCACTGAATAATTTGTGGATGCATTGGCATTGCTACGTAAAGTGCTGAGGCGTAAATCTTTTCAAAATTGACGATACATAAATGTTATGTATCTACTGTTACCTTTAAAAGTCTAGCAGTTTGTTTTTGAACCTAATGTAAGGGCAAAAAATGTCGATATAGGGATTCGAAGTTAATGACTGTGATGAAGTTTTCCAAACTTTATGTTAGTACGCCTACCATTCGAGTGTGATAGATGAGCAGTATCGCTCAAAAGTTACGTTCGGTAGGACGCGGGTTCAAATCTCCATACAGTCCTCCAGATTTGGGTTCCCCAAAATTACTCCATATGAATTCCGCGAGTTCCTGAAAAGTGACTGGCTGATTTCATTCTATTGATGATCTCGATGTAGACGAGGTGTAAAGACATAAAAAAATCTAATATGGTCACCAAACCTCTTTGTTTTTTAAAATATACTAAATCCAATCTAGTGTCATCCAACTTTTGGTAGGTAATGTAAATGGTTTAAAATATAAAATTTTAGATAGTAATATATGTTACTTTATGAAAAATACATTTCTATTAAACAGGTCCTCCCTTTGCAGTGACCAGTGCTTCTCCATGGAAGTGCGTCTTCCAGTTTGGTAATGTCATACAGCAGGAAATAGGTGAAAAAAATGTAAAAATCGAGATAGATAAACTTAAATGTAAAACAGGTGATGCGTTTGGTGTTATTGGAAGGTATTTGACGGCCGCCTCGAGACAATTACTTGGCGTGGTGGGTGAACGGTTAACGTTCTGGCCTCGCATTCGGAAGGATGAGGGTTCGAATCCCCGTCTGGGCATCCAGATTTGCGATTTCCATGGTTTCCCCAAATCACTCCAGGCGAATGCCGGGATGCTTCATTCAAAAGGCTATGGCCGAATTCCTGCTGCCATATCCCATCAACGCCAAATTTCGCTGCACTGTCAGCAGACTCATGTGTAGTGCGTCGCTCATTGAGTATTGTTATGTGGTTTCCCTAAATCACTTGAGGTGAATGCAGGGACGCTTCCTTTAAAAGGTCATGACCGAATTTCTTCCCGTTCCCTGCCCCCAGTCTTTTTCCGCCTCTAACGAATTCGACGTTGACCAGGCGCAAAGTCATAAAAAAAAAAAAAACCAAAAAAAAAAAAAAAAACACACAGTCTGATGAAAAAGTTTCAATTTCCCACGCAATCTGCATCTGTCGTGGTTACCGTCGTAACCTAACCCGGTAATCCTCTTGGTTAAATGGAGTCTTTTACGTGGAATCTGAACCAGAGCCCGGGAGCGTCATAGAATACTCCATATTAACAAAGCAAATCTACGGTTTTCAATGGTTTTCCATAGTCATTTCGGGCGAATACCGGAATAGTTTCTTTAAAAAGCCATGGCCAAACTCCTTCCTGTTTCTTTTCTTAATCCTGTTCCTTTAGAACGCAGATGCCTATAAGGCCCACTAATGTTGTGTCTAGCCCGAAGCGTCACAAAAAAGATACAAAATTTGTACGTTGTTTCGTAAAAACTATTAATCGTGTTTGGTCTGCTAATTGTTTTTTTTAATTCATTCGTGTTTTTCTATGGCATTTGGCCATATTAGCCATACAGCCAGCGTAACGTGCGTTTTTCTCTTGCAATGTATTCGTTTCATTGTAAGGACGATACGAGACGAAAACAACATTTAATTAAAACCACCTATACCTTCGCTCGTACTCGAACCGGCTACCCCTGCAACGTGAAGCAAGCACACTACCCCTACGCTGCCGGGGTCGACAATTCGTAGTTGGTAAATTGTACGCTCCGATCTTAAATAAATCCTTATTCTGGCCATAACTAACAGAAAGTTCACGGAAAGTGGATAACGTGTAGGACCACTATTTTTCAATTCAGGCTTTGTGCAACTGCCGTTACAGTTAATCTTTTTGTAGTTTGTGGTTTTTAAGACAAAGAATAACTACTGTGATTACAGGAAATCAGGATGATCGACAGGTTGGATCCCAGGTTTTGATTTCCGGGGCAGTTGTACAACACGGCTGTCAAGCTACTTGGAAATCATTCCTATGATAACTTGCAAAATGTGCCGATTAAAAGGTCTGCGAGCAGTGTTGCTTAATCTCGCATGATCTCGTCTTCGAAATGGGAAGTCGGAGATAGAGGCGATTGGTATCCACCCTCTGTCAGCGGCGGACATTACTCAAAGTCTGCTGTCAGCAGTTACAACAACAATCACTCAGCAGCGTCCAGAATTTATTATTCTAGGGTGCAGGCGTGTCCGATCCATCAAACACAGATGTATTGACAGAAGTGATTTTTCTCCTCTATATTAACTTGAGTGTCTGGTACGAAACACAAAATGGTGGGTAAACTCTTGCGGAAGTTTCACTGTGTGTAGCGTTTAAGTCGTTAACATCAAGCAAAAGATTAACTCCTCGACTACGAATTATTGTCATCACCGCTTGATAGAAGAACGAAGTTCCCTATCTCTCTTTTTCAGTGCTTGGGGGCCAAACTTATCATTTGTGAAGATTGCCTACGTTGTTTTTAATATGATCCTATTTCTGTTGTTATTATTAATCATTAACAGATACAGAACTATTTGCAAGCGGGTTATGGATTAAATTAATAACAACATCTACTGCATAATTTCCTAAGCTCACTCACTCAGTCACCTCGATAGCTATTGGCTGGAGAATGGTGTCACGTGTTAGCCTTCGCTCTCAAATCAACAGCCATCAGAGATATTATTAGAAGAAATTCGAGGTTATGCCCACAATTTAATAGCTAAGCAACTGCTACCAAATTAATTGCCATTATACATTCATTAAGTTTGCTTTTCATAGGATTTCATAATTTAAAAAATATCGATAAACTATACGGCTTGAAAAAAAGTGGAACTGCTTTCAGTAACATGTTGCTAATGAAAGCAACATAAAAAAGCATTAATATCTTAAATTACTCATGGTCTCTGCTGTAAACAGGAATGCCGTCATTCCGTCTAAATTTCAATAAAACCTTTGCTAATGTTGTTGCTTGACCAAAGTTTATACATTTCCATTTATTTAATTTTTTGGTAATTTACTGACCATTTTCGTTAATCGTCTTTATTCATGTTCGCTGTACCTGAGTTATTAAGTTGTTTAAAGAGAACATTGCTCCAAATATGTTACCGAAACGAGTATTCTGGCAATTCATTTCTTCGGAGTTGCTCAACTGTTTAATAACATGGAATCTGCACAAAGTTCTCTGGCCGTTAAAGACACTATGGCCAACGATTATAATATGAACGTTTTCCCAGTATCAATAAAAAAACATCGTGTAATTTCAAAGCAAACATTAATTCTTCAGACTTTGCAGAGTGAACTTTATAGGTCAAGTACATGTTTGTATTTCAGAAAGTTCGAGTCTGCGACCTTTGAAACAAATATGCGATAGCGCGATTGTTCATGTCCGTGTTTAATACCTACGTCTATTAACACTTCTTAATTCTTCAAGCTCAAGAGATTTTTTCCCCCTAAGGGGAATCACAGGTCAAGTACGTATTTAGCCAGATCAGTTTAACCTGTCACAACCAAAAAAACTGGAACTATCATAGACCCGTGGCGATACGAAAAAAAAAAAACAAAAAACTGGTCACGGATTTACACTAGTTCACAATATTATCAAAAATTTGGAATGGAAATTTACTGCTTTACTTAACCCACTTAAGTTAAAATAGTTAATGCATAATTCCACTTTATTAACACTTTTTGAGCGCTTTGATGATTGTAAATTTCATTTAATGCTTTGAAACATTCAGGCCACTTTCGTTCTAAAAAAAAAAAACTTGTATATATGAACTTCTGGAATAATTTAAATCATACGAACATAGCAGTTAGACAATAAGCTACATCAGGAGACACTTTCAACTTAAAATGTGGAGCATGCTGGATCTTACTATACCCAGTCAAGTAGACGAGAAGTTAAATAACTGAAGTTTCGTCATTGATGCAGAATAGATGGATCCCATCCCACTAATGTATTTGCGCACCAACTAGTTCTTTTTATGTTCTTTTTATGCTTTGGGAAACGCAGGCTTATTGTTGTCATTCTGATTTATATTTTTGTATGTTACAGGATCTTTAGCTCATAAATGGAGTTGTAGAGTTTATATTTGCAAGTTTTATGTATTTTGCTGACACAAAATGGTATTTAATTCTTTTTTAAAACTATATTAAATTTGCGTCCAATACAATTACGGCGAATTAAAAAAAATAAGTGAAAGCATATGACTTATCATTCGCTACACATCATTAATCAGAGATTATGATATAACTGCAATTTTTTCAGTGGAGGCCCTAAAAGAATCAGCATTAGACCATTTTTGGTAATAGGTACATCTTTTTTTTTTACTTACGGCCTTACCCCATTATAGCGATTTCATTGAAGGAGGGAAAGGACTGCGGAATGGGAAGGAAATCGGCCATGGCTATTTGAAGTTAGCATCCGGAATTCGCCTGGTGATCTTCGAGAAACAGTGGAGAACCCAAATCTGGATGGCCGGACGGGGATTCAAATCCACGTCCCACCACGATGTGTCCCAAAACGCTGTAACCTGGGAACTTGAAAGTTCTCTCAATAGCCTTCATTAAGTGAAAAATACTAAATTTACTTACATTTGTAAGCTACGATCAAGTGTTGTTTTTTCAGATATTTTAACGCTACTTAAGGTTCCTTTCGCCATATGAGGCCATACAGCGAACTCAACAATGATTATGTGTGATTCAGGGCTTCCATTTTACATTTTTTCAATCAGTTATACACACCACGAGAGACGAACATGACATTCACAGACACAACACTCACACACTATGTCCCCGGCCGGACTCGAACTGGCGACCTGCGGCACGGCCCCTACGCTACCGAGGCCTTCTCTTTTGAAAGTTCTCTTAATCCAAAGTAAAATGGAACGTTAGTGTTTAATAGCTACTGCCTATGATAAAATTTGTTGGGACTTGAACGATTGTGCTGTGGAGATTGGAAACGTGACGCAGCGTTGACTGGGCTTGGAGCAGAGTCATCCCCTTACCTCAAAACAAGTCAACCATTGACTTTTGCGACCTTAATGTAGTTACAGCACGGAATATTACTTTCGCGACTTGCTCACTTTAGGTGCACTATACGGACGTCAAACGGCTGAGGAACGTCTTCGCCCTCAGCTGTGACAGCACCGCCGCCACGAGGTTCCCCGTGGGCACGGGGCAACATTCCCAGTGGCTAAAGGTGCTTCTCCGTAGGAGAGTCCGACCTCCCCATTAAAGATTAGGAGGGGGGGGGGTGATTCTTCCAAACCCAATCCCGCGGCTGGGGTGTAGTGAAGTAGTCAGATACTTCTGGTTAGGCTGTTGAGGCATGTTTGAGCTCTGCTCCGGTGTTGGCGATGATGCATCTTCAGCCCCAAAAGGCAGCCAATGGAACCGACTTGTTCCCCCCGTTGACCCAACTTCCATACCATAAGGCAGCCAATGGAACCACTTGTTCCACAACCCAACAATTTTTTAATTTTTTTTATCTTCATGTCAATCGCAATCCTTATAAATAATCTAAACTCAGAAACGAGAGAGATTGATGCTATTTTGATAAGAATCGCTGTTCTGTTTGTTTAGCGTTTAGAACGAATCATTATAACGTCCTTAATTTAGAAGAAAAAGCTATTTTTTCCCGAGGTAGATGGTTAGGTCCTCTGGACCCGTAGTAAGACATTTTACCACGGAGTCACTATACAAGACGATGATGGCAGTTGAATCTTTCAAAGAGACTTTTTTTTTCCTGTCATCAGCCTGTGGACTGGATGGGTACAACCCTCTATCTCTTATCTCCATTTAGACGCAAGTGGCTGAGCTGTACGCTGGATGTGCCGAAAGCAGCCTCCGGGCCCGGAACCGTTGACCCCTAGCCCCGTTCACATACGGCAGGTTTGTTTTTTGTGAGGCGGGGCGGGCGGAATGCGCCGCCGCTGTCCAGCTATCCTCCTCCCACATTCGTGGCCAGCCCGCGGCACCCCGTGAGAGCTGCCGGCGGCTGCCCAGCCCAGCATAACTTAGGCCTTAATGAGCACCGGCTTCCTAATGCAACCGTTATCTTTCGACAACGCGATATATCCTGTCGGAGAGGCCGCGACCTCTCGGCCACTGTTTCTCAAGAGCGCGTCTCGTCCTGAAACAATGTCTGTCACCAGCTCCTGTTGGGCGGTGGCAATTAACAGCATCCTACACTTACCACTCTTGTCAAGACTGTCTTGTCTGGACTGAAGTAGGTAGTAAAACAGTCAATTCTTTGCATAGTAATTTGGGAGTAACTGGCTTCTAGCATATGTTTCATGTGAGGTAACGAATACACAAGCATCAACTTGAGCAATTTCCATCCATTGGCTGAGAATAAAACTCTCTCAAACGTTCCTTACCCATCTTACCATCTCTCTTCTGCTACAGTAATCCAGTTACCTCCCTTTTTCTCAACACCTTGTAACACCTTTCACCCCCTCTATCCCTCGGATTTCTTCCCTTGCAGCTCCATTCCCATCATCTTCTCCTCTCCCATTCTCTTCACATAATCATACAACTGTAACCTTGACGTCTCTATTATTTGTTGTAATGATTTGCTCCTTGATCATTATCATCCTGAGTTTCTCATTCTGTTTCTTCTGGATACCACCGAGCGTGGTGGGTGAACGGTTAGCGCTCTGGCCTCGCATTCGGGAGGACGTGGGTTCGAATCCCTGTCCGGGCATCCAGATTTGAGTTTTCCATGGTTTCTCCAAATCCCTCCAGGTGAATGCCGGGATGCTTCCTTCAAAAATGCCATGGCCAAATTCCTACCCGTTCCTTGTCCCCAGTCCCATCCACCACTAAGGGGGTATCCATAAATTACGTGAGGTGAAATGGGGGAGAGGGGGGAGGGGAATACAGCGAAATCTCACCAAATCTCACCAAGGGGGGAGAGGGGGGTCTTCGTAAATCTCACGTGATTTTTGTGAAAAATTATTTGGACTGTAGAGCTAAAAAAAAAGGTCAACAAATTGCGCGAAAGTCGATTTTATAGGGGTATTTCGTCGAAAAGTGGGGTTGTGACCGGATTTTGAGGGGTGAGACCTAAAAAAAAAAAAAGAAATAGGTCTCCAAAAGGTTCGAGGGTGATTTCTAGGGGGGGGGGGTTCTTACTACGGACCAGATCTCACCAGAGGGGGGGGGGGGGGAGGGGTCCGGCCAGATATCACGAAATCTCACCAGAGGGGGGGGGGGTCCGGAAATCCGGAAAATCACCTCACGTAATTTAAGGATGCCCCTAATGACCTGACCTTAACCGTCGACGAGGCGTAAAGCCATAAATAAAAAAAATCTTCTGGATACACCTATTCTACTTTCCTGAAACTACAATTACATAGCTTGAACTCTCTTTTTTTTTATAATAGCTTTACGCCTCGTCGTCTTCGAAGTCATTAGAGGCGGGAAGAAATTTGGCCATAGCATTTTGAAGGAAGCATCCCGGCATTCACCAGTAGTGATTTGGAGAAACCATTGAAAACACAAATCTGGATGTATTGTTTGCCCTTTGAGGCAAAAATTAAGATTTTTCGCAGGATTCACCTTGCTGATTACAGAAAAATTATCAAGAAACGTAAAAAAAAGACGACCATTACGTGAGGTCTGAGATTAATGTAAGGACCATTGTGCCTGTATGTTGTCTTATCAACTCCACCAAACCGATGACTAGTTTGGCAGTTATCTGATGTAAATAATTAATTGAAAATGTTATTTCCCTGTTTTCTTAACCTTAACTTCATTCTTAACAGTGACAACAGACGTCACGTATTTATGGTCTCTAAATTTCTACTAATGCCACCCGAAATAAATCTTTCCTTTCATTCCTTTGCTCAAACTATTAATTCAGCCTTTTATCTTCTTTTTTATGTTCAATCTGTGTTTCTTTATTTCTGTAGTTTACTTTGAAAATCTTATGGGCACATGAATTTTCTGCTATATGTGACCTTGCTCAATACTTCTTTGTTCTTGAGATTTATTTCTGTTCCGGCCATTTATACTTCAGTAAACCATGGAAATTGTGTTTTGGAATTTTTATCTAGATAATGAAACAATATTTTTTACAGTTTTTCTGGATTGATTTCTATCTGACAGTATCCGAAAGTTTCTCTTATCCGCCAGTCATTCAAGTGTTTCTTTCGTAGAAGAATTATTCTCAATTTTTTTTCCTTTCTTTTGATCCTTCACTACATTTTTTTCTTTGTTCAGAACTAAAAATTAAATTCTGATTTTATAAATGTCTCGTAGTGTAGAATTTTTACCATTATTGATACTGATTTTTTTTAATAGATTGGATATTTCCATTTTTTGAGATCTTATATTTGTGTATCATTTTCAAGTTTTTTCCCTAGGCATAAAACATTTTTCTGAACTGTCCGAACGAATACTCTGATAATTCTGAATTTCACATTATTCTAATTTTTTCTCTCGTTATCAAAAACTTTTGAGGGAATATCGCTGTATGTTAGCTATCGAGAATGTTATATCCGAAACGAAAGTAAATAATGCAGCAACTACAGCTGTATAAAAACAAACTAAGGAAAACAATTCTTTATTTACCAGAATTTTATAGGAAAACTTCTCCGTTATTGTACAAGATAAGGCTCTTTATGTAGTGTATTAATCAGGAAAGACACCTGGTCATTTAAGAAAAGCCCCTCTAACGGGCGATGTCACGCAACAACGGTGATCTGCAAATTAACAGCAGGAAGCGTCGTAACTTTCTTTCGCAGTTCTTCTTTTTCGGATATCGCTTTGCGAGGAAGCTACGCAACGTTTCCCACACGACTTTATGATTTATAAATAAACGACAAATCATTCTCACAGCGGGACGAGCGTGGCGTTTTCTAGCAGGCTTTATGTTAGCCGGGCTCAGCGGAGACGAAATAAATAAGACGCGCCGACAGCAATTAGAACCCGTGAATAACTGCCGAGGCTCACACAAGACTCAGCAGATAGCGGGAAACCTCTTTCGAAATACTGTGTTCTAAACATGTTTTTTCTATTTCAACAACAGAAGTGATAATATCCAATTGATATTGCCGTATAAACGCGTCTCACCACGTTGGCTCAGTACGCTATGGTACCGTGATGGTGTCCGATGCCTGACACGGAGTTAGATGGTCCGAACCCTAGTAACAGAAGAAATTTTCGCTATCAGGACTTGCCCCGTCAGAGTAGTAGAGATCGTTGTACACAGTTCCTAATAACTATATACTGCTCCAAAGTCCTGGGTTAAATCCCAACCCTCTCCACACTGTTGTTGATGGAGATTCGTAAGATGGATGGGGACGTTAAGACCTACGACCCCGTAGCAGTATTTCGGAAGAGTAGACCTGAATAGGTTGGCAGCGGATTTCTCCCTTTCCCTTCTTTGTCTCTCATTTCATACAACACAAGCAACTCTCTGATAGTGTGTGTGTGTGTGTATTCTATATATTCATACCTACAATAGCATATACGAACAAACATTGGGCAAGGTAACAGATAACGATCCCAGTTCATCTTCCCAACAAAATTCTCATGAAGGGGGTACATTTTCCACGGTAATTGCATACGCCCATAATTGGATTTGACATTGTGTTTCTGGTATAGTTCTTTTCTCGGCAATCGGTTTTAAGTTTATTAGATTGTTAAAGATCAATGAGTTATTGCGGTTGATATATTCGATTGTATTATACGATAGTTTTGTTACTGAGATACTTGTCTTGTAGTTTCGGTGTTTAAAAGCGCAACAATGTGTGCTCTCGTGTGTGTGTGTGTTTGACTGTGCTAAAGAGGGCAGTTGTTTGCTTATTGTGTAAGTGATTGTGAGATGATTTGGATTTGCGAAAAAACTTGTACTTTATATCTGATTACAATTTTTCTTGTAGTTAAACTAGTACACATATTTTTTAGTATCAGTTGATGAGTGTCTGATTTTGGCTCATTTTCATGTGTTATGGAAGAGACATCATTTTGGCTTATCTATTTGGAATGTCATTTGGAACATAGCGGATGAGCCTTTTTGTGTAATATTAGGTAAACATAGTGACCTTCATCAAAGAAATTCAATGAATGTTAGTAAGTATACTGTAATTACAGTACACGAAAAATGATTATAACGTTTCGGAAAATTACATAAGTTTCAAAATTCAGTATGTTTAACTAATGTTACACAAAAATCGCTCTTCCGTTATGTTATACACGAATATTGAGCACAAACGATTTTTTTTTATATACCAGCCTAAAGTATTTTAATTGTTATAACAATTTGTACGAATTTTACTACCAGTTCTCCAGTCTCTAAAGACCAAATTAAAATATTCTCGATCTGAAGGTGAGCCGTTATAAGGATATTTGTGAATATTATAACTTCCAAAGTGCGAGATTTATGTGATTTTCCATAATGCAGTTAGTATTGATTTTTTTTTCCATTGTGATTGATAACAGACAGACGCCGTGAAAAATCGTCATTGCAACATACATACTAGCACACATTACATCGTTATTTGTGAATGGTAAGTATGAAGTAATTTTCTCTTTCTTGTTGCATTCAGCACATTGATTATCAATTGCCTGTTTGAACATTTAAGTCCACCTAACAAGTCCAATCGGCTTGAATACTCTCCCGTCTCCGAAAAAGACATTCATCAGGGGTGGCGAATAATTGTAAACGTAAATTACGGATTCATAAACGCAATATTAAAAAACGTTTGCGTGAGATAGATAATTCGCTGCTAGAGCACAGTGTATTTCGTATTCGGAATTCATCTTTGGCTGAGGCATAATCTGACCTTCATTTATTTCGTACGTTTTTGGTCAGACACCGCATACTGATACGAGCACTTTGCTGTCATGTCGGCACCGCAGACGTGGAAGGGTACCTTTTCACTGCCCAGCAGACAAGAATTCCTGGTCATTTATCAACCAGCAAGATTTAAGTGACTACGTGTCCGTTACTTATATATGCCAGGAGAAGATATAAATCATAAATCGCAACCGTAGCCTTTTATGGGAGGTGCAAAACGTGTTACAATTGTGAAGAATAAACGTGCGTTGCTGCAGCCCACAATGTCGCACCTGCCAGTACAATCGCTTTGCTCACACCCAGTGCAGCCTACATGCTGTAAACCAAGTTCTTACCTTACGTAATCTGCAGCTTGGAAATAATCAGAGACAAACCTAGCAGGCGTACTTGCTGATTTGCTGAATTACATTTGCAGCTTAGCAAAACTGTTTCATGTCACATTATCGTCTGTACAATCCGCAAAATTTTCTATGTTTATAAGTACGGATTTTAAGTACAGTATATTAATATTTTTACTGTATGTACCATACATTATTTTTATTGTATTATTTATAAATAGACAGTTAAAGTTACAATGCGGATATTTGTGTCAACATCCTCATATTGCAGATCCCACAATTTGTGGATTGTTAAACTATTGATCAAACACAATCAGACATTATTTACTTCAATTTTTGGAAATAAACACTTAATAAAATATTTGTGTTTTTTAGAGTTAAAGCGCTTTTGTTGATATTCGGAAGAAAAATACGTAAAATAGACCAAAATATGTCCTAACGACAATTTAGACATTTGTGGGCACTATAAAATCACGAATAATGGCCATGAATTTCCATAAAAGTATATATATGATGTTATACTCATGTATTTCAATCAGGAATAAATAGGTTTTTGCTTAAAATCCAAGGTATAGTTGTTACATACGAGAGACACCTTCCAGATAGAATTTTTGAAAAATAAATGTATGTCTGTTCGTTAGTCTGTCAAAAGAATTTCCTTTTTTTTTTAATCTTAAATAATGAAGCCTGAGAGCTTAGTTTCTAACTAAAAGAAATCTGCAATGAACTCTTCACAGGTTTGCTGCCGGATAGCGTTTGTGAACGACAAGCTTTCTTGTCGTTCACAAACGCTATCCGGCAGCAAACCTGTGAAGAGTTCATTGCATCGACACGTCGGGAAAGTCTTCGTTCGTACATAAAAGAAATCTATTTTTCACAAAATATTATAGCAGTGAGATAATCAACAGAATGTTACATTGATAGGGATGAGTAACGATAAATTGCAACATAACAATCACCATTAAAATAATTCATAAAATATAAAAATCGCTGATCTTGTGTTTTAAAATATTGTTAGTACTCAATAATTTCACAACTGTCTTGAGTGCAAGTGTAGGAAAAACATTTTTTTGTTGTTCAAAATAGTTTTAGAATTATTTAAGTTAATGGATGTAAAAGCAATACAATTGCAGCATACATTTTTTAAATGTCTTGTACTGAATGCACAAAACTATGTTTATCCTACTATTTTTATGTAATCATGCTTGTTTCCGCATTAAAACTTCAGTGTTTTAATAAAGTTCCCAAAATATTAATTGTAAAAATTTTGCAAACCTCAACTGATTTCTTTCTTTCTTTTTACTTCCGTTATTTAGCATTTTTAAAGCCACACTTTCTTTATTAAAGTCATTATTTCTTTATGCTACGCACGTGAATTTGAATGTGTTGTGAGGCCTTTTATTTTCAGATATTTATTGCTCAAATGTTCACATAATTTTCTCATTATCATAATCTAGGTTTTCTGAGTTACGGTCTGCCGCATTACTTTTCTGAATAATAATTTTGAAGACTTTACGCCTGACATTTATGTATCTCAGGATATTAATAATTGATGTATCGTTTAGGTGTAGACCTGATTAATTTTAAAAACCAGTAATGATGAATCATTATTTCTCTCTTTATTCTGTATTTCTGGCAAAAGTTTAAGTTATCTTTTAAGTCACTTTTATGGCACATTTGGACTATTTCGTTCACTCGTTCAGCCTGACATTTCTTTAAAAATATTATAGCGTTTATGAATTTCTATTAGACTCTTCGGTTTACTTATAACAAAAGCTGAAATCGGTGTATTTGAAAATAAAGCATTTAAATATGTGTTATCTGAACTGGAAATATGTTCTTCATTACATTAAGAAGTTTTCCCACAATCACGCAAAGCAGAAAGCATTTAGTAGCTGAAGGCGTTCTTGGATAATCTCTTAGTGCATGTATCGTCAAGAACAAATGAGAAACGATTGAACGGTAAACAGAAAAATTGTGTGAAACAAAACCTAAAGCCCAAATTGTTGACTATTAAGGCCATTTACTGGATACACAACAAGTTTACTTGCCTCACAGTGTCACTAATAACAAAGAAACCTACTGTTTAACAGAGTTCCTCATTAGAAGGATGTCTCCGAATTTCTAGCAGATGCTCACCAGAATAAAGGATTACTGCTTTTATTCTGAAGGTCTGGGTCAAGGTGTTGAGTATCTTGTCTCTTTTACATATATAAAAAATCTGATAAATAATGGAAAGGCCATTGCTTTCAATTCTTAACCTTTACACAAAAATACAACCTTGTCTTTAATTAATACAGTGTTCATTAACCATGAGGCGTGCCATTATCGATTCAATCAATTAAGCTGGGGACTCATTTCCCCTTCACCATTCACCTGGATTGGTAAAATCCGTTTAACTCCGAGGACTAAAAGTAGGTGAAATGCTGTTCAGAAGGACAATACATGAATTTCTAATTTTTGTTGTCTGGAAAATTGATGAAATAGTTAAAATATCGGTTTTGTAATGTTAACCATTTGTGTGATTTGGATATTGAATAGCGGCTTAGTTCTACGTCTCTCAGTCTTTTGCTTTTTTATTTGTTTCTATGTGTTTGTAGGCATTTGATAGATTATTTTACATACCAGCGTATGAAAGAGACGAAACTCTGGAATTTCATACATTAGCCCATTTTAGGGGTTCCAACCTAAAGAGATTTTGGAATTTCTTATTGTTTCACTTCCGTTTATCGAGATGGTTTCATCGCGGATTATCCTCGACAGTTGTATTGAAATGAGGTCAATTCGTTTGAATTTGACTGACCATTGTGTCTTTTTCGCACGAATAGTCATCACAACTAATCAATAGGTTATCTCATGTTATTTTCCAGTGGCATTCAATGAATTCTTTTCTTTAATACCATAATTCAAACACTATTAAAGCCAATATTTTCGCGAAAATTCATTCTATCAGTTCTTATTAGATACTTCTTTATTAGGTTTAGGTAAAGTTTTAACATTCAGTTTTTAATTTTTAACTAAATGTGCTCACACGGTTAAAATACTTGTAATGTATTCTTCCCATCTGTTTTTCACACTCTAATAAAGTTTTTATTTTTTTTAACTATGGCTTTTTAGAGAAGTTTCTCTTTAATCAGGACTGTGGGCTAGGAGCAAGAAGGAATTCGACTTTGGCCTAAATGATGGAACCATCTTGACATTCGATTTGAGTGAATTTAGAATTCCACGGAAAACAGAAAATCTGTTTGGTCGGCTTTTTCTTTTTATGATTATGGCTTTACGCCTCGTCGACGTCGATATCATTAGAGGCGGGAAAGAACTGGGAGCAAGGAACGGGAAGGAATTAGGCCATGGCTTTTTGAAGGAAGCCTCCCGGTATTCGCCCGGAGTAATTTGGGTAAAACATGGAAAATCCAAATCTGGATGCCCTGATGGAGATATGAATTCAGTATGGCCGGATCGAGGATTGAGGCCGCGTTCTATCGAATGTAATGCCCGAATATTCATGTCTCATCCTCCGGGCTCGATGTGAGATAGTGAAGAAAATATCAGATTCGCTCCAAAAACTTATTTTAAAGAGCGCTTTATATTTCAGATTGGCAAAAAGTATAAACTTGCGAAAAAAAGTGAAACTGAAGCAAATTTCATGTGCTTTCGAAAAGACTGAGATTCAATTCTTCGTCAGATTAATCACGTTTTGGGTGCGCTAGAAATAGGGAGAAAAATCTAGTCAGGTATTAAGAGTGTTTCTTGAAACAGGATGCGGCATATTTTCTTTCCTTTAATTTGCAAAACAATTTAATATGATTCTTACAATTATCGAATCATCATATTTATCCTGTGAACTTCTCCGGTATCAATTTTTTAGTATCATACTGGACGCCTCTTTGGAACAGATGGTTGTGCCACCGTGGTGGTGTCCGGCTTTCACATGAGGTTACCTGGTTTGATTCCTGTTGGTGAAAGAAATTTCCATCAGGACTTGGCTGGCAAGGTAGGAGGGCTGGATGTGATACAAGTGATTAGGTACCGATGTCTTCGGTTAAACCCCAAACCTTTAGGCAGTGCGTGTGGAGTAGGTGTTACTATTCTCGATGAATCGTCCGTCATATGGGAAAGTTAAGATTGACGGTTCCTTTGGTGTCATTCGGATTTCACCGTCTACCTTACTTCATATTTCATTCACAATGCACAAAATAAATACGTCACAGACGTCTATACAAACAGTACACTTCCATCACCTCATAAAGCTAGAGAAAACCACGTAAGTTAGTCTTCTCAAAACACTGCCTTAGTGAAATAATTCCCGCCATTTCGGCGCCGATGCGTGGTTCACGGAACAACATCATCAGAAGTATAAACCTTTTATCTGACGACGTTCGCAATAATATAAATAAAGCTTCACTTTTTTCATTTTATGATTAGTAACAAATTACCATTTTTATACCAAACGTGATGGGTGTTTGTAGCTTTATCATTAATCCCCCAATCATTTTAATTATTAATTTACTGTTGTTGACTGGGACCTGCATTGTAGCATGGCAAGGCGCGGGACAGTGTGTGTTGCCGCTCGGAGAAGGTTGTAACTTGTACGGCGCGAGAACAGGTGCTTACTTCAAATGCAAAACTAGCTAGTGAAATGTATGGGAAACTTGTTTCAATGTAACATAAACGTTAAAACGTTTTGTCAAGGAATGGTATTATTTAAATTCACTAGTATTTCGAACGGGCTGGTGTAGATAATATTACTACAGGTATCTTAAAGACACCCGGATGTGACATTGTACCTTATCTTGAAATATTATTTAAATTGAGTCTGGATACTTGCTGCTTACCACAGGAATGGAAAAGTGTGATAGTAGTACCGGTACATAAAGGAGGGGTGAGAAATAGAGCGGAAAATTACTGGCCAATCAGTTTGACATCAGTGGAAAGATTGATATGCATCCACATTAGAAATGTATGTGAGGAACGTAAGTGGTTTTCAAGAAGGCAACATGGGTTCAGGCAAGGATATTCATGCAAATCTCAGTTGGTGGGATATATGCAAGATATTTCAGATGAAATGGACAAGGGAGGCCAAATTGATAGTGTATCACTAGATCTTTCAAAGGCGATAGACAGAGTGAGTCATGGTAGTAAATAAGATTAAAACTATTGGAGTGGATGAGAAAGTGATTTGTTGGGTAGAAGAATTTAAAAAAAGTAGAAAACAGGAAGTTAGGGTAGGAAATGCGGTATCAAAAATAGTGAAATTAAAAATGGAAGTGTAGCGTATTGGGACCATTGCTATTCATTATTTTAATGAATAATTGTGTTGATTGTTTACTATTTGAAATTAGATTGTTTGCAGATGACATAATGCTATATAAAAATATCCAAACGATTGAGGACTGTAAACAGTTGCAGGTTGATCTGGACAGGATATCTAGTTGAGTTGGTAAAGATGGGATGAAGATAAATGCAAAGAAGAGTCAGCTTATTAGATACACAAATAAAAAGACTTGGAATGTAAATATCTTGGCATTACATTTGATAACAAGCTTAACTGGGCAGGGCACATAGGACAGGTGGTAGGAAAAAGTTTCAAAATCTGCACTTGTTGGAGAGAGTGATAATTGGACGAACGAGAGAAGTAAAGGAATTGGGTAACAAAACTTTGGTAAGACCATTGATTGAATATAGTAGTGTAGAATGGGACCCTCATTTTACGTATCAAATACAGGAATTGAAGAGGGTGCAAAAAAGGGCTGCTAGATTTTTTCTGGAAATTATCGCAGAATGCAATCAGTGATGGATATGATAAAGGAACTGGAATGAGATTCATTGCAAGACAGGAGGAGAATGAGGAGGGTCATGGAAGTGTACAGGGCGTATACTGGCGATGAGGCATGGAGCAGGTATGAAAAGTAGTGCATGGAAGAGAAAAGTTGACCATGACCACACTCGATTTCAGGCACAAGGGTGTGGGAAGATTTTCTTTTTAGGTAAGGGTGTCAGGGATTGGAATGAGTTACGAAGAGAAATGATGAATAACTTACCGGAAACGTTAAAAGGATTTAAAGTTAAAATTTGTAGAGGACAAATGTAGGTGGGTGCAGGATAAGGGGAAGATGGGTGTATATTGAAATTGTCACCGGAGCGTATGGTCTATTGCAATTAATTAAATTAAATAATAGTTATTTTTTCAGTTCCAGGCTATGTTAAAATACCTCTCATTTTCTTTTTTCCGAGGTAAGGCTTGCATATTTTGAAAGATGAGAATTTGGTCCGTTATTGTATAAGTAATATGCAATAATCCACTAATGGAGTGGTTTGTTCACAATTGGCTGAGCATTTCGTAAGATAATTGGTTAGGTAACATTTGGCTACCAATTCCAGGATAACTGAAATATTCTGGACTTGCATTCGGGAGGGGACAGGTTCAAATCCCCGTACGTCGGTTATCCAGATTTCGGTTTTCCATGACTTACCGTAATCACTCCAGGCGAACGCCGGGATGGTTCCTCCAAAATTCCATGACTGAATTCATTCCCGCTCCTTACCCACGGTCCTTTCCCTCCTTTAATGATCTCAATATCGAGTGGACGCATGGCCATAAAAAATTAACTTGACAGTTGTATGTGATTGACAAAACAATGTTATAAGACTTGTGAGACTGAACTGAATATTGTCTACTGTATTTCTACTGTATCTTGGAGAGCCATTGTACAAAAAATATTTTTTTCTAATTGAAATAATAATAATGATAAAAACTGGCACATGATGTTAAAATTAAATCCGAAAGCTAGTTATAACGCAAAAATTAAGCGGATAATATTTTCTTCTTTAACCACAGTAACACCGCTTGTGTTCATCATGATTCATGTGTAAAAAATAATTATTTCATCAATCTTTCATTTATCGCTTTGTGATCAATATAGCAGACAGAAAGACTTTGATAGATGCATTCAATCCGCTTGCTGAGTAAGCGAAGATGCCAGTGTAATTTGATTAAGACTGATCTACAGAATGGAGCTCATTAGCGTTGTCGAAGATCTTTTCCTAGCTGACACCTTGGAACAGAAACCTGTCGCATGTCTCGTCCTCTTCATGCTCTGTCGCTTTCGACTCGTGTAATACGCATTCCACAAAGACGTCAGCAAGAAAAATCTCTCTTAAAAATAGAGATAAATGCGTGATTAAAACAGTTTATATGGAGAACGGCAATTTTGTTATACAGGCAGATATCCTGCTTAACTGATTATTATATTATAAAATATTAGAATAACTAAAGGTGTCGAATAGTACGTTAGCTATTTTTAGGGTTTGAAGGAATGATAGGACACTCATTTGTCTTTCGGTTACAGCCTCATAGCTTCTGACATTTTTAAGTTAGAAATTCGTAATTGTGTACCATGTTACTGTTAGTTCTTGCTTCCCCAAACACGATTTTAATGTGAAATATGGAAAAATCAGCAGTGAGACTGTAAGTGTATGGATGTTTAAGGGAAGGGGAATGAACTAAATGAAAACATTAAATTCAGATGATATCCATGGATGTGAAGAGAAAGGTGGCATAACCTGCTGAATTTGAAAATGTTTGTGTTGTTTAAATTCCTCGATTTGCTATATGTTTTTGGCTGAAAACCATAAAATACTTGCCATCCCCCTTTCTTATTCCAGAAACTCTGATTTGAAAATCGTATTGTAATTTAAAATGATGTGTAGTTTCCTAAAAATCACTAAAATCTGTAGCAATCGTAGTAACTTTCGCAAAAAACTAAATTATTAATCTTATAAAATTGACAGTTCGTTTATCTAATTTTTTGACAAAAGCTTATTTGTCATTTGATAGAGAATTTCATGAATCTACTATAAAACATGCACCGAAAATACATTTAAGACCAACTTCCATATTTAGTGTTTTATTGAGATACATTATTTGTAGTAATTTCGTGAGAAAGAAATAGGCCTGCAAAAAAATGTCTTAAATAAAACAAATAACGTATGCTATAAAAAAAATTGTTTAGATGCAGACCATCAAGATTTCTATTTTCTATGGTTTCCTTAAACCACACCAGGAAGATGGCGGGATGGTTCCTACAAAGGCCAAGGCTGAATTCCTTCGCGCTCCATACTCCCAATCCTCGTCTGGCTCTAATGGCCCTGACGTTGATGAGACGTATTTCCCCTTCTCCCTCTCCTCCAAAATCACTAGCTTCTGACGCCTCGATCCAACTGCTATTACTCATACCCCCCCTCCCACCCAAAAAAATCAAGCTAAAGTTGAATTGAAATGAAAATTTTCAACTGAAACTTTTAATTGAGTGCTCGGGTAGTTCAGTCGTCAAGGCTCTCACCTCCAAACGTTCGCTGTTACGGTCCTGTCTTCACATCCCGGAGGGCGCAGTAATTTTTAACAGTCGTTTTTAATCGTATGAGATACGCCATGTGTTAAAATGTAGGTCCCAGAGGAAAGCAACTGGCCGTCGTTCCACTGACACAATGACTTAGAATGCCTCCTTCGGGAGGATCCAACCAACCTCCGGGTTTTGGACTAAATTATTTTACCTTCAAACTTTATCGATAACTGCGAAAACTTTTCTGTCTGTTTTCAAACAAAACAGCTTCTGACTACTATGAATTCCAGTACATTATCTAATATCATCTAGTCATCGTTTGTTTTTCCTGCGTCCAACTCCATAGCGGTCGTATATTTTCCGCTGCAATCAGCTAGTTATTAAAGATGGTAAGAACGAATTACTGTATTGAATTTGTTTGAACGCAGTCATCCACGTATTAGGTGTGTTTGTAAGTTCCATCTTGAAATGAATCATTATGTTACTCGAACAAATACACAAATCATTGCACAACTCTCTGAATATCTTGGAGGTGATGAAGGGAGGTTTAGCCCATATAGATTCATTTTAATTACTATCCTGAGATTTTACAGCTGATAAAAAGCATAAACTGCTGCTTCAGATTACTAACCGTCGTATAGCTTCAACCAGACACGTCCCTCTCTGCGGCGTTTACGTAAAGGTAAAACAACAAAATCAATGACTTGTAGAGCTTTTAACTCTTACCAGTCAGCGGCGGTAACGGTTAAGAGCATCCAGGAAGAAAGAGAATTATGGACCTCCACAAACCGTCTTAGGAGCTCGTTTATCCAGTGAAACATTACGTTGAATTACGGACTCCTGAAGCCAATACGTCATTACTTTAAAGGCCGTTATGGACTCGGAGTCTGCCATACAGGAACTGGTTGATTCTGTCACTTGCATGTAGGGGATAAGGCTTTCGCTTAACGCAGGAGATGCCAGTTTTTATGGTAAAATTACTATCTAATGTGGGCTCTGCACTAGGATTATGGAGATAAAGATTCAAACACTGTTAGAATGCACTCTGGATTAAAGACACTATTATAATACAAGGTTATTAAAAAAGAAGGCCAAAATTTTGCATTTTTAATTCTCAAAAATTTTACAGCAGTGCCTGTGTCGAGGATTTCCGAGTGCTCCGTACGAAAGAACTTCGGATACGCTCAACACTTCCATTTGATATTCGAGGACGACCAATGTTGTTTCCTTCCCATCTTCAACGAATTTCTTATGTCAATTGTAAATCTGTTTTTGATGAGGTGACACTTCATTAAACTTACAATGGAATGCATTAACAATGGATCCACTTTTTGCGTACTATAGAACACGTAACGACTGTGGCGTCGTCATTTCTGCGTATACCAGGCAACAGCGGCAGCGAATGGAACTAATAGGCGAGGATTACAAACTTTGAAACTCTTTATCTAGTGATGCATGGGACGAATTTGTATCATTTATAGTTTGTGAGAAATAAAAATATAATATCTGATCCTTCTTTTTGAATAACCTGTAGATATTGTGTCACAGACGGACGAATATTCTGAAAATAATAATAATAATAAAAAAAAAATTAATTACAGTTTAAGAGTGGTGAAATGTTATTTCCAATCAGAAAATTAATACAAACATCGAAGGAATCACTTTTCGCCAACCACAAAGGAAAGAGGAATAAAGATTTCCTTAATGTTATCAGGAAGAACATTACAGTTTTCTACATATGGTCACTTCATATTTATGGAGACGACTTTCAGGTCTTTATATGATGTAATCAAGTTGTAACAACCCTCTACTTCCCTCCCTACTTCTTATATAAACAATACACAACACACAATGCTGTCATAATAAATTCATAAAAACTTAATCATCAATCCGAAGGTTGGTTGGATCCTCCTGAAGGAGGCGCACGGAGTCCATTCCTACTGTTTTATGTGCAATACAAGCCATGAAAATTAACTTTAGGAATACTTTACTCCGATGAATGTTTTATTTCAAATCCATTTCATCTCCGCGATTCACTAAAAGTGTGTGGTGGAGGGTGCATTGCACCTATCCAAAAGGGTGATAGTTTGGAAAGGATATACGGGAAATGGCAGGAGGCGCCCATGGGCTATTGTGAGGAACCATCCCAGCATTCGCCTGGAGTGATCCGGGAAAACCATGGAAAACCCAGATCAGGATGGCCGGAGTTCTGATTTTTAGAAAACGTTGTTGCAAGCTACAACCGATATTTTCGGCGTTCGCTGATGAGAATTGGCCATTTAAACCCAAACGTTAGTAATCCTAATAAGTGACGTACCTTTCTAATGCAAGAACAATGTTTAACACAGTGGCTTGCTATCGTAAGAGTTAATGAAAGAAAGAAATCAAAAGATTTCATGTGTATGTTTTCTGTGAGTTGTAAAATAACTGTCCATTCTGATTATACTTCCTACATCTCCGTTCTTAAATTTTTCTGAGTTTGAGTGTTTCGTTGGAGATCTTGCTTTCATATATTTGCGATTGACTGATTAGCTGTTTCTTAAAATATTTGTTGCTTGTTCGGAAGAAACTATTCAAATTTTTTTTTTTTTTTTTTTCTTAAGGACAGTATGAACCGGCGTTTGAAAAGAGGTTGTATGAAATCCGAGGCCAATGACTTAGCCTTTTCGCATGCTATAATGTTCATAGATATTTCATAGTTTTATTGATTGCGTGTCAATATACAATGTGTTAATACTTTTTAAAAAAAATGACGGTTATACTGCTCATGTACCACTCTTGATAACGTGTTAGCTGATTGTCATTAATTTGAGGAATATTTCCCTGTTGTTTAGTATAAAATCAGACTGAACATAAATTTTCAAATAAATTAATTAATTATAAAATGAAATAAGATTGATTAGGATACTTCATACCTTGCAACTTTTATGTTCCAAAATGGATTTGCTGGATACCTTTTTCCTTTTAATTTTTCGCCGACTAATCATAGTTATTTAATTTATATTATACTAGCATTTAACCGTTGCTTTACACTCGTGGGTCTTAGCGTGTATAGAAGTACTCTCAGCTTTTAGTTTAGTATCAAATATTAACTTGGAGAAACAAAAAATATAGATTTCATTTAAAGATTTTCCTTTCTTTTAGTCACTACCTTAGATTATGTTTTCATATTATAGTTCGAAAATTTTTGTTATACTTATATTTTAGCACAGTATAATATATGAAAAGTAATAAATTACAGCTCGTACATGAAACATTCTCGCTAACAGTGCAATAAGGACCTACCGAGAATCAGGTGTCCTCTTGGTCAGAAATTTGAGACACATTTTGCGGAGGATCGAAACCACCTATTAATGCAAAAAACAAATGTACCTTAGACATAAAGGCGACACGAAAGTTACCGTATGAGAAAGATTTGAAAGTACGGTCAACGGCCATTTATAAAAATATGTTTGCCGCCAACGATAGCATTTACAAAAACGAATCTAAAATTGCTAGCCAGTTTTCGTATGCCATATTTGTGTAGTACGTTCTCATGCCGTAGGTAATAAAATTTATTTTTTGCTTATAACTTCTACGCATCCACCCGAACTTCTAGCCATATTTCATCGTCGTATCTCAAAATCGAAATAGATTGAAAGACGACCTGGTACAGAAAAGAAAAAGGTTGTCATTGACACACAGAAATATAGGCTGGACATGGCATCGGACATGGCATCGGATGTTTTGTTTTGGTGATTACACTTCATCACAAACATTGCATTCATTAAAGCAGCTTATTAATTATTAACAATAATTGAATGCCTCTTGCCTTTTGTTCTTCCAAGAACATTCTTGTTCAGGCTGCATTTTGACTTGCGATATCTCGAGAACTACCGCTAAACGATGTAATTGTTTATCACTATCAAATTGCGGCGATACGGTAAGGTGAAAACGTGTACTATCTATTTTAAGCACAAAATTACTTACCATAACTATTACATTTATTATTATTTGCTACGGCTTTACGCCTCGGCGATGGCTAAGGTCATTAAAGGCGGGATGGGACTGTGGACAAGGAACAGGAAGGAATTCGGCCATGGCCTTTTTGAAGGAAGCATCCCGGCATTCGCCTGGAGTGATTTGGGGAAACCATGGAAAACCCAACTCTGGATGCCCGGACGGGGATTCGAACCCGCGTCCTCCCGAATGTGAGGCCAGAACGTTAACCGTTCACCCACCACTCTCGGTTTAACCATTACACTTCTGTTACTCTTATTGAAGTGTTACTATATTATGTAGTGGTTTGAGTAACGATTTACTTTTAATTATACTTATCAAAATACTTGAAACAGGGAATATATGGCCAAAGACAAATAAAATATAAAAAATCCAGAGATCAGTATATTCGTCTGTGATCTAAAGCTTCAAATGCATTATTTTTACAGTTAATGAAGTATTAGTAATTATTATTCCATCTGATTCAGATATTCCATTTATTTACTGTTTTCAAGAAAACAGAAAACTAAATATTCGAAGTCAAAATACTAAACAGAATTCTAAGTTAGGTAGTGTCATATTTATTAGGTTTTTGTGCAAGGAGTGAACATCTCAATTACAGTGTGATCCATATCTCTTAATTTTATGTCTGGCAATGTATTTAATTATTTCCTCCATCCCTCGGTACATATAAGACATTAGCTATTTCCGCAGATTTTGATACGGACCATTAGCTCAAAAAATATGAAAACCCCGTCCAAAATGCTGCGGTAGTTTTTGCGGGGCTCCCGTTCAAATAAGAGACACACGCAGCTTGTTTACAGATTTATAATAGTATAGATAGTGTTATAATGTGTCAATGTTATTTTGTTGTTCTGTTGGCATGACAGCGAGTCAACCTTGGCGTTACATCAATAAAACAGCGCCAAATTCTTGGCTATGCTTATACCTACTGAAGTCGAAAATTATGGATGTTGTAAACCCAAACCACAATCACAACGTAAACAAATACAACTTATATGGATTCAGCTACTCGCGGGCAGTTTTATTAGTAGCACGATTTAATGATCTTTGACTTGAGGGAACGCGTTATTACAATGTTATCTAGTCTCGTTGACAGCTGTAAACGGTGCTCTTTGGCTCTTATTAACGGTCAGCCTTGGCAGTTTCATTTTATAGTTGGAACCAAAAGAACAAGCTCCTAAGATAACCAAAACCCATGATAGTACGCGGTTAAAAGAATACTGGTAACGGAAATATTACACGACGTAGGAAACGGAAACCTCTATCAAGGAAATCATGACGAATTGGAAAACTTTTACACGACACTAATACGTTTAAAAGACTGATTCGCCATCTTAAAAGAGACGATTGTTTAACTTCTTTTCCCGGTTGTAATTACTGTTGTTAGATATCGTTGTTTAGTTCTGTATTAGCCTTTACTACTAGTTTAATCTGGCAGTAAACTTCATTACATATTTATTTTTGCTGTCATCAGTTTCTTAATTGGTTTGATGTAATTCTCAATCTCTTCTGATCTACACCAAACCTCTTCCTCTCTACAGACCCCAAGCAACTTACGTTGTCAATTATCTGCTTAGTATATTCTGATCTTGGATGAAAAAATTACTTGCTGGGTAGAGGAATTATTAAAAGCCAGAAAGTAAAGTGTTAGAGTAGGAAATATGTTATCAAAACAGGTGAAAGTAAATATGGGAGAGCCACAGGGTAGTGTATTGGGACCATTGTTGTTCATTATCCTAATGAATGACTGTGTTGTTGGGTTACGGTCAGAATCTAGGTTTTTTTCAGTTTTTATAATGGTATATAATAGGATGAAAACATGTGTAGACTGTGAACAGCTGCAGGGCGACCTGGATAGAATATCCAAACGGGCAGGTCAGCATGGAATGAAGATAAATGCCAAGAAAAGTCAGCTAATTAGGTGTATAGATAAAAAACTAATTGTGATCATAAAGTTGGGTCAGAATTGCTTGTTGAAATCTTGCAGTGTTAATATCTTGGCATAACGTTTGGTAACAAACTCAACTAGGTGGAACACATTGGGCAGGTGGTAGAAAAAGGTAAAAATACCCTTCATTTACTGGAGAGGGTGATGAGAGGAAGTTACGAAACTGGGTCACAAAACATTGGTCAGACCATTGGTTGAATATGGTGGTGTAGTTTGGGACCCACATTTTGGTTATCAAATACAGGAGTTGGTGGGTGTGCAAAGAAGAGCAGCTAGCGTTGTTTGTGCAAATTATCGCAGGACCCAGTCAGCAGCTGATATAATAAATGATCTGGATTGGGAGTTATTAGAAGTAAGGAGCAGGGTGAAGAGAGTGCTGGGAATGAACGTCTTATGTTGGTGATGGGGCTTGGAGGGTTATTAGTCAAAGAATTAGGAATAGCGCATGGAAGAGGAAAGGCGACCATGACCACAAGCTGGCGCTCGATTTCATGCATAATGGGTGGAAAAAATTTACTTTTGTTGGTAAGGGTGTCAGAAATTGGAACATATTACCAAATGTAGTGATGGATAATTTACAAAAAACGCTTAAGGAATTTGACATTAAAGTTTGTAAATGGAAAAGTAAATGGGGGAGGAATTTAACACTCCAATTATAAATAAAATAAAGAAGGGGTAATTAGATGACTAGGAGAGTTGCTCTATCGCAATTAAAAATTAAACCCGAGAAGAATTTATATCGAAGATACGCCGAGAAAGACTTATATCTCATATAATAAATTTTGTCTCCTCCACAGTTTTTTCCTTCAACTGTTTGCTTCAATAAAAAATTAACCAATCCTACGTTCTTAAAATCTGGCCAACCATCCTGTCTCTTCTTTCTGTGGAAGTCTTCAACAAACTTCTTTCTTCGTCCATGATTTCGAAAAAATGTCCTCTTCGTTCTTTATCTGTCCACTTAATTTTCAGCATCCTCGTTTAACACTACATTTCAAATGCTTCAGTTTTTGTTCTTTCTTGTATTCGCCGTCATAAAGTGCTGTGCTCAATACATACTGTTCTTTTTTAATCCCAGAACGATATATGAAACTAAAAGAATTATTAAGTAATGTTCTTTTCGCTAGAGCAGTTATACTGTCAACAACATTCCTGCTTCGACCTTCCTAATTAGCAGAATTCGATTAATTCTCCTAATGAGTCGGATAATATTTTTTTATGTTTAATTTACTGTTGTCGCCATCATTTCTGTTACATTTCATAATTTCTGTCCTTCTTTAGTTTATTTTTAGTCTAAAACATACCCTCAGTATTTTTTATTTTCTACGCTTTCAGTACCAACGTTATAACAACGAAATATTTAACAAGTAATAGTTTTGGAGTAGCAGTAAGAGAATTCTGCTATTTAGGAAATAAAATTACAACTGATGATAAAGCGGCCCTTGCAGAGTAGGTGCCACCACGTTGGCTTCGCGTTGTAAGGGTCACCGGTTCGAGTTCGGCATGGGGCATAGACGGTTTCAATTAGTGTCGTGTTTCTATTTGTTGATCTCACTACAGTGTCCCACAGTTAAATGAGTAAATGTTTATATAATAATTAGAACAATGTAAATTATTGCAGAGACTGAAAGCCACATTTAAAAAATCAAACAAACCAAAAGTCCTGATGATTGAAGGAGAACAGTGGAAGTTAAGATTACGTATAGCATAAAGAAATGATTTGAAGTATCCAAATGTAGTGCTGTAGAATGATGCTGATGATTATGTAGACTGTTTTATAATTACCAAAAATGGTATTGGAGAAAGGGATCAATAATTCCCACCTTCTTTGTATGAGATATCACAGATTCGTTACATATCTTACACATGTATTAAATAAGAATTGAAATTGTGGAAAAAATAAAAGTTTGACTTTGAATCAATTCAGGTGGCAGAATAAAGATTTAAAACAGTTTTTGGGCTATGGCAAATATCATCGAAGAGATTAATATATTTTTTTTTTTTTTGGATTAAGGATGTTATTCCTTAATTTTTGCACAGTACTCTTTGTGATTAGGACTTCTGTGACACCAAGAGGGAGATATCTGATTAAAATGAAATTATGGACATGAAAATACAAAAATGATTAGAATTTCAGAACTCAAAATGCATTCTGACAGTAAGAATGTACTACAGTGTGAAGCTGCCACGTGCCACAATCATATAACCTCTTATGGTGGCTTCCCATGGGCCGTGGTTTTGTAGGCCGCGCCATGCAGGCGAAATACAAGAAACAGCACACGCCACGGGCTAGCCCTCGACACCTCGCAGCCACCTCCCCACCACGTTGCCTAGTGTCTTTTCAGTTACCCTGGTGTTTGATGTTAATGACTGGGCGACGGATACAGGTGCGCCATTCCTGCCAGCAGAGGCGGCTCCCTTCCCAAGGCCCCTATTGATAGCTAGACCAGCCTGGCTGACAAATGCACGCGCCGTAGTAAGACGCTACTAGCAAGGAGGACCGGAACGAACAAATTGCCGATGGACCATATCACAGACATGTTCGATGGGTGACACGTCAGGCAAGCCTACAGGACAGGGGAGCAGAGCTTCTTCGAAGCAAAAAGTTCTCATATATAGCGGTTGCTGTTCAGCTTACCCTCAATACTTAGGAGGCGTGATCGCATTTTATAGCCAATGGTAAACTAAACCATCACAATTGCCGTTTGTCTGCTATGCTACTCAACACTGTAGTCTGCCTGATTGCGTTCACCAAGGTAACGTGTAATACGCATCCTGTCATCACTGAAGAGAAAATGAAGCAGGACTCGAACGAAAACACTACACTATACCACTCAGCATGCCTGTGATGGCGTTCAATTGCCCATTGCAGTCTGAGACATTGGTCGTTTCTGGTCAGTGGAAGCCGACACAATGGCATGCATGTCACCAGTATGGCCTCCAACAGATAGAGTATAACAGTCGACGCAGACATGCCCAACCCGTTGCAGTGCTCAAACGTCGAGCCAGTACTGTGGACGAAGCTGTTCTATCGTTTACGGCCATGCGGGCATGACAGTGGCAACCCAGAATTGTGGTCACGTTACTTGCTCAGTATCCACATGTGTAAACTCACACCTCCGTCGTAGCAGCATGCCCTGCACGAGCCGCTATGTCAATGTGGACGACTTTCCCGGAGAGCAATTATTCTGTCAAGTTCGAACTCACTCAAATACTGATATGGCATCCTTTCACGTCGACGAGTGATATCGACATTTCGTGCACGTTTCCAGTTCGTTGGACGGCTCTGCACCGTCTGAGCGTAACGTAACGTTGACCTGTCTGGTGACACCAATGATAGCGCTGCTAGGCCTACGTGCAAGCTATATCTCTGCAATCTTAATTACTCATTATGTCATGAATGGTCTACACAGTTTCCGATTTTGGAGTGATTTAGACCATTCCTTCTGGGTGTTGCAATTTCAACATTCTGTAGTGTTTATTTCACATTGATCCTGAACAATCTCCGATAGGAGCATAAGGGAAGATATTGAAAATTTTGAATCAGTTTGAATTGAAATTTTAAAAAATGGTCAGTAGAAATTTCTCGAAATACCACGGAAAAGGCTATAATTAGATCGCAGTTGGCTGCTCAAAATAAACATGTTACAAAATTTACAATTATGAGAAATTCTGAATTCAAAATATTGTTGAATTGTTGATCATCATTTTACTAGTTGCTCAGTTGATAACTAATCAACCCAGACACGCTGTATCAGTTGATTATAAATCACCATTACAGGTATAAGCAACAGGAAATTTTTAAACAAAAATAAACTGTAATTGTGTTGATTTTTGTTGATTTTTTTCCTCTTTTTTTAATTTCAACCATGATACACAAGTTTTGATGTTCTAATTTTGTCTTTTTTTTTTTAAAAAAAAAAAAAAAAAAAAAAAAGATCGAGAATTAAGTTAAGCAATGGTTCTCAAATAGTTTTTCCCGAGTATCACTTCAAGAAAGAGCTCAACCTAGCGTATATCCCATCAGTGACGCTTCGTTATGACATTCGAGTGCTTCGCAAAACCACAGGATTACAGTAATTTGCCACACACAGGTTGATTGTCTTAAAATATATTTTGGTGATAGTAATGTTTGCGTAATTGTTTTTTAATTATTACAGTGATTACCTCAGCCAAGAGATTAACGCGTGTACCCTTGAAGCAACCCCTGGGGTACGCGTACCACTAATAGAGGGCAACTAGAGTTTATCATGCATCAATTTATTGAAAAAATTAGTTACTAGTGGCGAGATCGAAGGCGCTTCGTGGTAGGCAAGAACTGAAAATCGTAAGATTCCGCAGCATGGCTGTGGTCCTAGCCACCCTGCAGGTGACAATAGCAGCAAACTAACGAAAATATCGTGAGTCAGATTGTATTATGCCAAGATCGTCATTATAAAATTTTAAATTAATTTTAAATAAAATGTATTTTTAATCATGTTTCTCAACAATAAACAATGCGGGGCCCAAAACCAAAGAAATATACGGAGGGCAACATCAAATTTCACATTTCAGTAAATTGGCAGATATTAAAATAAAAAAAATAATAATAAAAAAATCGTTATCAGCTCCTAAAATACTACGTGATTATACTCTAGAGATGGTGTTTGAGGAAAAACGTTTGTGAAAAAGTTTTATGGAGAGATGTTTTGCGACGCGCAGGATTAATAAATGTGTTAGTTAAGAACGGAAATTAATAACCATGGAAAAAGATAAAGTTTATAGAGTGAATGAAGCACACAGATGAAGATGCTGATTGTAATGATTATGCTGATATGAACAGGAGGAGGATTACATCAAATCAGTTAAGACATCGATAAAAAGGGGAAAAATTAGGTCTAAAGAAAAATGGTATGGTCATGTAAGGAAAATGGAAGAAACTACAATATCAAAACTTGCACAAGAATTGGAAGTTGAAGGAAGGAGAAAAAGAGGATGATTCACGATTTCCTGCCTCCAAAATGTGCAGACAGCAATGAGAAGATTTTGTGCAAAAGAAGAAGATATTCAATTTTGAGAACATAAAGTCGGGTTCTGTGTTCCGAGTTTTTATTGTTATTGTGAAGGAAAACCTCCGTAGTAGGAAAAATCTACATGGCTCACAGATCGAAAATGCTCATTGAGCGAAAAAAACGACCACAACGCATTGTTGTTTCTTTAAAACGGCCTCAACATTTTGTGGTTTATCAGTATCTAACTCTTTGTTTTCACTACGAATCTGTCCATGCTGCATTTACTTTTTATGATTTTTCTCACCCATCGAGTTTCAAGGCTCTAAAGAAACCATACAAATGTGAGTCGTCATGTGTGGAGAATGCGACCTGGACGAAACCCGAATTTCGCGTAGTGGCAGTTTTTTGGAAGTGTCTAAAGAAATCAGAACACTTTGTGGTTTTTTTTCGATCAGTGATCGTTTTCGGTCTTTGAGCCTAACATATATATAATAGTCAAAGGCATTAAAGGAATGTATTTCGGCTTCACCGTAAGATCCTTCCGAGCAGTTGTTGACTGAATTTGGGAATCATTGCAATATAATTTTGTTTGGTGCTAGGGGGACATGGAACAAAGTTGGCTCAAACTACTTCTAATTCTCATAGGTAATAAAACAGTTGATACCTGGTGCTGTAACGTAAATCATAAACTTTTTTAATTACTGTTTGAATTGTCAACGCCTGGTGGGAACACCCAAAGTATTGGGTCGTACATTTAAGTGCTGTTGTAACTCAGAGATTGGAGCTGCCAACACACCATTAGTCTATATCTCGCTCCCATGCGACCGACAAAGCACTTCTAATGGATCCTCTCTGCTCACACTAAATGTTTCTAATTGGCTCATCACCACTAAGTAAACGCCAACGCGTGATCCATTTGACAGAGGAACCAAATTATTGTCTTGGGTTCCGCTATTGTCTACTTCAGACGTATGAGGGAAGGAAACCTGCCTGTTATTTCTGCCCCTTTCTTTTTGGGATTCCGCCCACTGCTGAAAGCCTTTTTCTTCGCAGCGGTTGAAGTAAACTTAATTGCCTCAACGAAAATACAACACTTTTTCTAACAACTTAAGATCGAATGCATTTCGCTTGTGCTGAAATGTTGTTAGCTATAAGCTTGCACCCTGCTTACAGATTGTTTCAGATAAGAATGTTAAAAATTTTCATGTACTGATTCTTTTTTTAGTGACTTTTTCGATCTGTAATAAAACTTTTATCGGAACAGAATTTCTGCTGTGGTAGAACAGACCGAACCTTAAGTGAAACGTCCGTTTACTGTACTGCGATTTAAAGTTGACCCACATAATCGTTTTATAAAAGCTAGGAACCCTGTGATATGTGTTTCTGATACACACGTTTCGGATTTTTAACGCTGCTGCCAATGATAGAATTTTGAAACCCTTTTTGACAGCAATAACCGTAACCACGCAATTAAGTAAACAACCTAAGATTTTTCTGTTATAGCATGTTCATAATTGTATTACATTTGACTTCTTTAACATATCTACATCTTTTTCTAATTCCCTCCATTAATTAGCTCTTACCAGTTTAAGACAGTAGTTCCACCAATTTTTACTCTCCAGAATTTGTTTTCGTTCTTTAAATTGATGCGTGAATGGCAACCTGCAGGTATGTGCTTTTGACTTGGGGTGAAGAAAATCCGTATCCACGTAGCCTGTCATATTTAATTTGGAGTATAACTTGTATTTTTTATCAATAATATTCTTTCGACGACATTGTTCACTGGATGAGATGTTGTTCTTCTTTTCATAGGATGCGTTTTAACCAACGTCAATCTTACCACTGCCGAGAATTTCACCTGTTCTTTATCCTGTTATTAATCAACAGTTCATAAACTATGGCAATGTTACTGTAATGACTATTTACCTAATATACTGGGCGGAACGAATGATAGAGTAATAACGTACTGGTTAGTGCTGTCATCGAATCGTTTGAGCATCTCAACAAAGTACATATCATTATTTATGACAGTGTGAGATTTCAAGTTACACGGGAGAAGTTCAGAATGTTGCTAACTGCGTGTTTATATCCTGCATAAATAA
Organism: Vandiemenella viatica; assembly: GCA_031002005.1. Taxonomy (NCBI): domain Eukaryota; kingdom Metazoa; phylum Arthropoda; class Insecta; order Orthoptera; family Morabidae; genus Vandiemenella; species Vandiemenella viatica. The sequence continues at coordinate 126,983,046 of JARYHS010009186.1, forward strand.
CACTGTAACGTTTAGTCTAATCCTAGCTTAAAGGGCCATAAAGAAAAATGAGGTAGTTAAGTTTTACGACTCCATTTTTATTGCTTCACGGATAGTATGTTTACTTTTCTTAGCATTAATAGCTTAGTTTAAATTTAATGCTCAAAATCATTGTTCTACAGTTACCTCCGTCGTTACAGAATTGCCTTCCGCCTGACTCAACAATAGCGGCAATTTCAAAGCGCTACCGATTCGAGTCTGTAGATCATTATACCTCGAGCTTCCTTAACAATAAAATGATGTTTAAAGACTGATTCAGACATAGTGAACCAAGAAAGAGTCCACAACATTTGCGCTGTAACCTGTAGATTACTAGGTACATTATCTAAGACCAAGAATCATGGTAAAAGAATGTTTGAGATTCCGCACCTTCTGAATGATGGAAAGAACTGTAATGGATTCACTCAAATGTCAATTTGTCTATCTGCCTCTTTCATAATTTTGGAATTTCGCAGTACTTTTGGTTTTACTGACTTATTGACGAAACTCTTCCATGGGGACAACTCTTCGTACAGTCTTCACTTTGACAGTGAATTGTTTATCTTTTGTAAATTTCTTCTTACTGAGCGTAACTGATGATATATATGATTCGTGTAGGTGACTGAGAATAACAATGACGACAACGCCGTTTTTTTAATTTAGTTCTTTACATTTCGTCAGGGGTAACTCAATAATATAACCGCGAGAGGATTGGTAAGAAGAAACGGATATCAATTTATCCACGACATTTTAAAGAATTAAACCATCATTCCCCTGGAGTCTAGAGGCTTCTCTGGAGATCGAAAGGCCCCAGTTTCGAATCCTACCTACACCTCTGGCAAAGCTTGTTTTTCGTATGTGAAGTACTCCAAAACGATTCTGTTGTTAAGATTCCCCCTCAAACCGTAGGTCCCATATATTATACACATCGGGTAACTGGATATTGAGCATATGAGCTGAAGACCGAACCCAAGACCTCCAGAATGCAAAACATGGACGTTAATAGCTCACTCACAACGCTCGGCGTTCGAGTAGCGCATTCTGTACTGAGCAGTGAAGAAAAAATTTTGTTTACATAATCTTTACGGCATCAAATGAAATCTGGTAACACACTGGCTCCCAGTATATTTAAATTTGTACCTTTTCCCCATGATTATGGCGAAAACAATTAAAATATCATTTTCCCTTCCCGCACTTATTTCCGATACTACCTAACAGAAAATTCTTTAAGAATTTAGAGTTGTAACGAAAAACTATAGCAATCTCTTTGGATTTCATAGTTTCTTCAAAATAACTAAGTGACTAATTTTAAAAAAATTGATACATCAGCAGATGTTTTGTGCAAAGAATCATATGCCTCATTTAACAGATAATTCTATGCATAGCATATTCAATATATCGAACATATTTTTTTGGAAAATTTCTAAATTTTTGTAAGACCTTCTGTAACTTTTTTTTGACTGTTTTTCGTTTGTTTGATTTATGTGTACATAATGTTTGAAAGACAATTTCACAAAATAATAATAAAATCTAGTTCAAGATCATTTATTTGTTTGTTTATTTTTCTTATGGTTGTACGGCTTGCCGATGTCGAGGTCATTAGAGGCGGGAAAGGACTGGGAGCAATGAACTGGAATGTACTTTTTGAAGAAACGATCCGGCGTACGCCTGGAGGCATTTTGGGAAACCCTAGAAAAACCAAATCCGGGTGGCCGGATGGGAATTCGAACCCGCGTCCTTCCGAATGCGAGGCCAGAGCACTAACACTTCCCCGCCACGCTCGGCCACATTTACTATCGATTAAAAAACAAAAAAACAGCGAATTTAATTTATCAAACAATCTGTATGTGAAAGCCACAGCGTTATAGAATACCAGGATTATTTTATTTTATTTTGAAGCTTAATGTCTGAAACACTCCTCTGTTTCCTAACAGCTCTGACCCACTCGTCCTGTTATCAGCTTCAGTAACAAATAGTTTTCCAACAACACAGGCATAGTGAATTCTAAATGCAGATGTGTATTACATCACTGCTACTATTAAAACCACTCTGTATTAAATTTTTTTCATATAATTGAACAATACAGTGGCTTTGTGACATTATCTAGGAGGCTAAGTGACTAAATTAAGCTCGAAAAAAAATAAAGTGCATATTAAAACTTTCTTTCGTTTGCTGGTAACAGTTGTACGCCTTGTTTCTGGTTCGGCGTAGTTACAGCTATGTTGCACCCAGAGGCACTAATCGTGTCTAGTAAACAAAAAAAAATAAAAAAAAAATACGGTATGTGTGTAGCTGGTGAATGTCGATGTTAACCTTGCCACTTACGAAATAGACTGCAAACATATTACAAGCAGTTGTTTGAGCTTCAGATATTGCCTAATAGTGCGTTACAAGCAGTCTTATTTTATTTTGTTGATGTTTAGTATCTAGTGATAAAGAAATCTGTTACAAACAAATACGTTACAAGCAGCTGTTTTACTCGCAGATATTTACCTTAGAGAACGTTATAAAAATAAAGTTTTACTGTCTTTGTTGTCATTTATTGTCTTATCGTCGACGAAGGCCATTACAAATGAACTATTATACGAGAGAGATCGAACTCGCACATTGAGTAGTAAGGTGTCGGCACTGGCAACAAGGAGTACGCTAGTTCGATCCTCAGATCAGTCATTCAAATTTGATTTTTTGTTGTTTCCCGAAATCCCTCGTTTCGAATGTCCGGAAAGTGCTTCAAAAGACCATATCTGTGTTACTTCTATTTCCTTGTCCACAATCCACTCCCAACTCAAATAATCTCAGCATTGAGAAACCGTTTATGCTCCTCATACCTAAAAAAAAAAAAAAGAAGCTAATCGCATATTTCATATTTAAATAAGTAATTTTTCAAACCAAAAGAGCTTGATACAGAAGTTGTTGTTTAATATTTGTGGGAGATTCTAACTAACACTCGATGTTACACCAGAATTTCCATCTAAGTTACTTATTTGGGGTAATGACAGAATTTTAATAATCAGTTCTATTAAAAAACAGAAGCAATATATTTATTGATCCAAGATTCATGTACTCAATCTTAGCTTACAGTTATTATTTTTAGTGTAGTATTGTTAAAGCAAATTCAATCAATAATATTTAAATCATTCGAGGTACTTATTCTTATCGCCATGCGCCACACTCATTCTACCGAACATCGGTGATTACTCTTTAGATAGCTTCTTTCCAGCGATTCTAAAATGATTTCTGTTTTTCTGAATAACCTTCTATTCTATAATATTATGAAACCAGGATTAGTAGTTGTAGGTATTGTAAATTCCTTATTTCCCTCATCTTTTCATTTCATAATTATTTGTAGCAGACTATATTTTCTTTCTCCTCCATATCAATTCTCACTTTGTTAAGGCCAGAATGGAAGCATTCGTTTATGTTTAATAATTCATCACAGGTTCGAGGTATCTCGCAGTCGTGATATGTATGAGTAAGTACGTTAATTATATAAGTATTGAGGCTAATTGGAAAATCAAATTAAACATTTATTCTTGCGTTAAGTATATTTATAAAACAAGCAGGTACATACACATTTTTTTTTAAGTGTCATAATTATTTTAAACCACATTTACATTCCTGGGGAACCAAATACTTCTTCATCTCTACAGTCCCTCTCATTCACAACCATATCACGCTAGATGATTTTTCGTTTTAATTATCTGCTGTAAAAAGTTATTACACACCGTCTCCTTAGACCACGACTCTGTGTCCGTCGATATATTTGCTTGCGCAACGGAGAATCTCAGCTGACTTTTGAAGATTGATGGAGGAGAAGAAATGATTGAAGATGCTGTAGCCGGATACAACTGACAACTACTGCGCATGTGGACTCCTCGAATGCGGGAGCGAGGTGATTGAACGTGAGCATTCGAAAAATGAGTTGCGGATATTTGAATATTTACATTCTACCTCACTGGAGTCGGTACAATTATGTAGTTCCATTCAATATTTGGAACATCCAGGGCCGGAAATCAGCTACAAAAAGATGGAGTTTGACTAGTTTCCTAAACTGTGACTGCCATGCCCACGTTACAGTGTATTATCTATAATAACTCCATGAACTTCTAATAGTTCTCTTGACGCCACCTCTCTTTTCTGAAATAATTATTTAATACTTTAATACCATGTGTCATTGTGCTTTAAACTTTATATTTGTGTATATGCTTGCAGATCAAATCTTAAACTTCAAGACATTTGGTGTAAGTTCTTTAAAGGAAGAATTATACGATAAACAAGATTAATACTTGAAGCAATTCTGTCTTTAATATTAATACTTGAAGGGCGGATCAAGAAAAACAAAGATACTTTTTTGGTGTTTGTTGATTTAGAAAAAGTTTTTGACAATGTTAGGTGGGACAAGATGTTCAAAATTTTAAAGAAATCAGGTGTAAAATATCGAGATAGAAGAATGCTTTATAAACTATATAAAAATCAAGTCGCTATAATAAAAGTTGAGAACTATAAGAGACATGCATCAGTTAAAAAGGGTGTAAGACAAGGTTGTAGTCCATCCCCGTTAATATTCAACTTGTATGTATAAGAAGCAATAAAGGAAATTAAAGAAAAATTTCCATGTGGCATAAGTGTTCAAGGAGAAAAAATCAGTATGTAACAATTTGCTGATGACATTGTCTTGTTAGCAGAACGAGCTGACGATATTGAGAAGTTACTGAGTATCATGAACAAAATACTGAAGGATGCTTTTGGACTGAATATGAATCAAAGCAAGACAAAAGTAGATTAAATATAAAAATAGGATCGGATGCAATAGGAGAAGTAAGTGAATTCTGCTACTTGGGAAGCAAAATTACAACCGATGGTCGAAGCAAGAATGATGTTAAAAGCAGAATAGCACTAGCAAAAAGAGCCTTCATGAAAAAGACAAATCTTTTAGTTTCAAACTTTGGTCTAGGAATTAGAAAGAACTTTTTAAAAATCTACGTGTGGAGCACAGAACTTTATGGACTTTACCATAAAGAATACCAGAAAGAAAGAAAATTGAAGCATTTGTAATTTGGTGCTACGGAAGAATGCTGAAAATTAAGCGGACAGACAAAGTAAGAAATGAAAGAGTTTTGTAAATAATGAGTGAGGAAAGAAGTTTGTCGAAGAAGCTTACAAAAAGAAGATACAGGTTGTTAGGTCATATTTTGAGACATGTATGATTGGCTAATTTGTTAGTGGAGGGAACAGTCGAAGGTAAGAACTGTAGAGGAGACAGAGATTAGAATATATGAAGCAGATAATTGAGGACGTGGGTTGTGGTATATGTAGAGATGAAGACGTTAGGACAAGATAGGAAGGTATGGAGGATTTCATCAAACCAGTCTAAAGACTGATGACAGCAAAAAAAAAAAAAAAATACCTACAATAGTACCACATTATCCTATACTATTAGTGCCAGTCACTTCACCCGCAAGAAATTTTCGTATTTGTGCTGTTAATTCATTGACAAACTTTCAAATAAATGTTGTTGGTTCTGAACCTATGTTGTGTGTAAATGTTATAAAGGCATATACACATTTTATTTGAATCGACAGCGGGCTGGTGACGCAGTGATTAAGGTGTCTGACTGAGGATCGAGAGGTCCCCGGTTCGGATCTCTGTCACGGCGGGGATTTTCAAATGCTCTTAACCAGACCTTCACCTTTGTAGCAGCGTACAGTGGGATGTGAAGTACGCCAGAACACTTCCGTGGTTAGGATTCCACGGTAAGCCGTAGGTCCTTTGTACTAGGTAGGATTTCCGGATTAGATTATGGCGGCTACAACAAGTGCGTAAAGCGTATCAAACAGAAACCCTGCTACCAGATCGTAACGATCATACGGAATTATTGTTATTATTTGATTTGACTACCCCCAGATGTTCATTTTATTTTGGTTGAAGATGGCTCACCGGCACACTTCACTATTGTTCGCGAAAGTTCTCTGTAAACAAAGTTTGAAGAGTTGCACGTGTATGAATATGTTGCCTTATTTTTATGTATATGAAATCATTAAGATTTGCTTATGAATATTGTTTAAAATTATTAGATAATATGTAACCTACAATATTCTATATTTAATTAAAACCCATACAATATTTTGGGCCGCATAGGTGCTATTAATGTTTTTTTTTTCTGATGTGGGTTCGTTCTAATGAAAACGTCCCTTAAAAAAACCAGTGTACTTTCAAATTGCTATAACGCATACTGACCAAATCCACCGATTTAAATGTCAATTTATAGAAGAGGTTCCCCAGCTTCCAACAAAACTTGCACACTTCTCCCCACTAATTTTGTTAGTTACTGACATCAGCGCGTATCAATATCTAAATTCATAACTAGGTACTGCATATGTCGAATTTTTAATGGTAGGCGTTTGCTGACTCTATAACATTGATGTAAGAACGAAGACTTACATTGTTTTGAAGATTTCCAACAGTTTAAAATGACAGATGGACATTGCAGCAACAATATTATTAAAAAATTGGATTGTAATCGTAAAAAGTTTGAGAAATACTGACTCTGAATCAGAACTTGAAGTGTTCCAAATCATCAGAAAATGTGAGACAAACCAAACGAACATGGAGTGGAGTAGCAACTAGAGTCTGAGTAAAAAATTAGCGCTGGAAAATTCGACTGAATAAATAAAGCAAATAACAAAAAAAAAAAGAAGATATTCGTGGGAAATTAAACAAAATTCAAACGTCGTTTCTCATGATCAGCCTTCTAAACAAGGTAAACTCATCAAAATTAAACTAAATCCAAATGAAATGCAAATCTTTTTCAACTTGACATATTTAAAAAAATGGACAAACAAATTTCAGTTGATTATTAGGTGAACTAGCAATATTTTATACAGTTAGCAAGCAACGAGCTAACTGTAAGAAATGTATAAGCTTGTTGGATGCAAGCCACGTACGAAATATCTAAACTACTAAAAGCTGTAGCGTACTGGCTGACCCGGTAATGCTTCACTATTCCTAAACTTGAGTACACATATAGTTTAAATGAATACATTTGAATGTTTGTATTTAGTTAAAATTATATATCTACATCCAAATTTTAATTACTGTTTCATTCGATTTCAAGTTCATTGTAATGGTATTGGATATACAATGTTTTTGGTGATACCATTCGGTACATATACAAAAATATCTCTCTGTTCATTTTGGAGAGATATGCTAAACACAGAAAAGTTGCACATGGAAATCAGTCTTAACATGAGGGAAAGGAGAGAGCGGGTGCAGTTCTGTAAAGATCATTTTCGCTTATATTAAAGCATATGTGTGCAAACTTCCTTCGATATCGAATAAAAACCTGTACATTTGTGCGCTGTCACAAAAACTTTAAAATAATTTTTAAAATTCAAGATCAAATTTCTTGGTCAGCAATTGTCCGATCGGAATTGGCCCAATGCAGTTTAACAGGAAATGTTGCATACTCTAAGAATATCGCTATCTATTTTAACTAATTTTCCCCTGCATGTTCGAGATATTTGCAATAAACTGAACGGTTTCAACTGAAAATTTTGCTTAATTGAGGTGAGGAGGGAAAGTGACTAGATTTTTCTAAACCAAATTAGACGGTATTTTTCTCTTTGCTTTAATGTATACATGTGCAAAAAAACATCCAAATCGAAAAAAATATGAGTTTGTGTAAGTAAAATTGGAAATTAAGATAAGAGGAAGTAAAGGGGGAGAGGGTATGGGATTTGGCAACCAAATGTATACAGTAATTTTCTGTTTCTTCCATCGATATCGGATAAAAACTGTGTGTGCGTATGTATAAAGAACATTGGCAAAAAATAAAGGGGGGAGGTGAAGGAGGAGGATGGTGGATCCTTGCTAACTAAATATAAACCAATTTTTCTGTTTATTTTGAAGGTCCATCGATATTGTATAAAAATATGGGTATGTATAAGAAACATTGGCAAAAATTATTGAAGGCGGAGAGTAGTTGGTTTTCTAAACCAAATGTGCACAGTATTTTTCTCCTTGTTTTAAAGTATACATATGCAAAGATCCATCGAAATCGGATAAAAAGTGTGGGTTTCTATAAAGATCATTGGAAATTACGAGTGGAGGGGGTAAAAGGGGAGAGGGCTGGGCTTTGGCAAACCAAATGTAGACAGTATATTTCTGTTTGTTTTAAAGTATACGTGTGCTAAGTTCCTTCAAAATAGGACAAAAACAGTAGCTTTGTATAAAACACATTGGCGAAAATTAAGAGGATTTAAAGGGGAAGATGGTTTGATTTTTTTGAAAACCCCATGTAAGCAGTATTTTTCTGTGTGTTTTTTAGTATACGTGTGCAAATTTCCATCGAAATCGGATAAAACCTGTGGTTTGTTTTGTTTAAATTAAGGGAATGTAAAGGGGAAGAGGATTTGCACTTTTGGAAGCCATATTATGTAGGCGGTATTTCTCTATTTGTTTTAAAGTATATGTGTGCAAATTTCCACCTAAATCGGATAAAGTTTGTGGGTTTTTTCAAATTAAGAAATGTAAGTGGAAAGAGGGGATGGTTTTTTTGGAGTTTTTGTTTTGTCAGGAACCTTCGCACACGCACACTCAACAACTTACCAAAACTTTATCGTAATTGGAAGAAAGGTACAGTAGCGCATAGAGGACAAACATACAAACATTTATTTCATATAGTATATATTGTTTCAGGAAATGTAAAAGTTTGAAATCCCAAAAGGGTGGAGCTAGCCCAGCCCATAAATTTGTTTTTCGTTCTCTTAAGTAACTACATAATGAGGAAAAAAGTATCCTCTAAGTGAACCCATGACCTAATAAATCACTGTGATTTTCATTGGAATCCTTTTTTTTTTTTAGTTTATGAAATGCACAGACAGACAAGAATTACAAAATTTACGGTTTTTGTCTCTGACGCACCGGGATTTTCGTATTTCTTTTTTCCTTACCTTCTGAATTTAGGTTTAGTGTAAATCATACGAACCAATTTATTTTGTTTCCATTGTAACTACCACGTACAACGTTGTGACTGAATAATTCACAGGTACGAATAAATTATTCGACCCTGACTCGTAAAACATTAAACATGATTTAATTCCTTTTCTCGCAGGTATTTTGTGTACTTTTTGCTATAAGTAAGATTATTTAAATTATTTTATTTAATATACAAATTTCATTGCACTTAGTTAAATGTTGTATAGAAGGTTACTGAAAGCTTACTGCCACCCTAATCCAAAATGAGAGGAGGCCAGTATTCGGCCTCCTACCTATCATTCGGGAAGACGAGGGTCAAATTTCGTTCGGCCATCCTGGTTGAGGTTTTCCGTGGTTTTCCTCAACCACTCTAGGCGAATGCTGGGATGGTTCCCTAGAAGGCCACGGCCGACCTTCCATCCCCTTCCCTCCCCGTAGTAGTAGATTGGCTGAAAAGAGTCCGCTATGACTCTCCAGCAGCCCGCCTCCCAGCCTTCAGCTGGGAGGAATGAAATAGTGAAAAAAAAATATTTTATTCCAGGTATACTCTAAATCTATAGCCGTTGAGTGGTTATCTCAACACTGAATTGTGAATCGTTTATTACACTTGTTATATATTACTAGCACCAAAGCCCGTCAAAAATGACGGGTTATCGGAGTGTTATGATAATTTATTTCTCTCCAGTTGCTTAACTAAATGGAATTGTTATAAAATAAAATTCAGTATAGTTCCTCGTGCCTTGCGCTGTAGCAAAAGTTTCCATTTCCATCCGAGTCAAGGTTGCATTTCAACCAACGGCATACTGCGCTAAATTTACTGCCAGAAGAACAATACTTCAATCTCACGCATATTAATACATGTACTGTATCGCATTTTAGTGGCAATAATGCATCGAGATATAAATATGATCTGAAATCTTCAAGGGATTTTACAACTTTCTTTTTTGTTATTCGTGATTCAGACCAATGTACAGTACAACGTTTGAATGGCTGACAGAGTTACATGTTGCTGAAATAATAACCTCAATAATATTGCTTAGTGAAGGCAAAGGAAATTAAAATAAATCTTATAAACTTACATTATGGCACGTAATATTTGTTTTAATTGTACTGTAGGCTGCACAGATCGCGATCGGTGTGCAACTATTTCCGTTCGTAGGATTTAATAATTTCAATAATATGACACTTTAAATTATTTTTTAAAAAAACTAACTTATTCATGCTCTCTGCTGTAACGTCAAATGCCAGTTGTAATTCTGACCCATGCTAAGCAACAATCTAATCAAAACTTTCGCTAACATTGATGCTCGAAACTTAAAGCTTTTATCTTACATCTCTATGGACAAAGAATTTAAGGAATACTTCTATACCGGCATATCAAAAGAAAATTACGTAGGCCTAAATATAAGCATCTAATGATTGATATATCGATTTAAACGCAATACATACTTTTATTTCAGTGTTATGTCAGTTAATTTCATTCGCGGATGCTTAGAAATGTTATTAAATATCGTGTATAACCCAGAACAATGGCGTAAATCGTGACGTCATATAGTTACGTCATGGCGTGACAGATGACGTCATAGATGATCCAGAGTTGCTTATTATAGTATTAGATAATGGAAAATGTTAATTTTCTTCCTTTTTAATTTTTAACAATTCAATTGAAAACGAAACACTAATAATAACTATTATAATTATAACAAAAATTAAGAAACACAAACGCAAAAATTGTACAGGATATTTAGAGCCAAATACATTGAAATAATACATTAAATTTTGGGTATCTTCATAGAATTCATGAAAAGATACAAAGTATTCTATCATCCAAAAATATCCACAGATTATTATAGAATGAAGCGATATTTTGAACAAAGATCCTATACTCAAAAGAAGTTGTAAAATATTTTTACTAGTGAAGAAGGCCCACAGTAATTGTACTGATGTTTGTTAGGTACTAGTAGTGATCATGTTATGAGTGGCTGCCGTCTACATTATTGATTGCACTATGACAAGTATATTTACAGCCACCGTAAGATCTTAAAACCTTTTCCCTTTTCCCTTTCTTCAAAAAAAAAAAAAAAAAAAAAAAAAAAGTCCCAAACATGAATATTGTAAGACCTTCAATGGCCTACCATCTACTGCGTTATGTTAATCGCAGTTACTATAAACTTTACTTTAGAAAAACATTTCTGATATGTGATCAAAGATGGTGTTAACATTTAATTGCAATAGGTTATGTCGTCATGGCAAATTCCTACACATCTATTTTCACACAATAAGGCCTTTCACTTAAAATTTTACAATGAACAAATACATTTCTAAAATGCTATGTCCAGTTCAATATACCACTGAAAACCACCTCAGAAGTAACAAATGCGAAAATACTTTCCATATGATATCAAATGCCAGGTTTAAAATCTACTATTCCTTTTTTACTTAGGATTATGTGCCACAGTAAACTTCGGTATCTTTTGTTAACAGCTATACTAACTGGAGTAACTACTACTGGAAGACAAGGTTCACTTTCCACACCTCCATCCGAAACTGCATTCAAGTTTCCTACAGCAAATGTATTTTAAATAAATTTTTAATAAGTTTTTGATAATTCGTTTTTATAACACTTTCACCAAATACGCCTAAATAAAAAAAAAATATGTTGAAAACTATTTTTCTGACTGTTGAAATTAACTATTCCAATTAACAAACGTAATAAGGACAAAAAATTTGAATTTTCGACGAAAAGCAACCGTTACATAATACTTGAGAACATGATACCAGTGTAACTAAAATCTTATTTCTGCATTTCCACAAAGCAATAATTTCCTGGATTAAAAAAAAATGCACATCATTTTAAGGCGAAAGAGGAACCAAACAATTAAAGCAGTTTAATCTACAATGTTGGCACTCACATGTAATTACGAACAACGGTATACTAGTTTCGTGTACTTAAGCCAATTTTTAATGTGCAGTAAACAAAAGCATTACACATATGTTTAATGTTTAATGGAACAACAAATTGCATAAGGTGTTTCATTTTGGAATTCACATATCACCAACTCTCAGAGCGCATAGATGAATCTTGTTCACATTCACAACGGTTTACTGCGTGGATTTTCAGAAACAATACACATCACAGCGCGACAATGTAAAAACGAAAGTAAATTGTTTACTCCTTTGTTCATAGCGATAAAAATAGTACAATAACGTTTAACAGGATCGATAAAGTATTAAAGCATCTGATACTTAGTGCAAACATAGTGGTATCTACGTAGAAATATATATTTCATGCAAAACACAAGTTGTATGCTAAAACAATATGGCCTCTGATAGACAATATATTTTAAATCAGACTTAACATTAACAGAAGGAAGAATGTAGTTCCACCTGACTGTGGAAAGTATAACTGCTTGCAGACAGAGATCGATCGCCGACGCTAACGCTCCAAGAATCAGTTCAGCGGACTACTACCGCGTTGAAACTTACCGGTCCAACTTGCCCATATGATACGAACAACCCCTGGTATGTAGATAGTTTGAAATTAGCAATATTTCAATTTCAATTGGTTTATAATTCTTGTGACATAGAGTGAATCATTTTTGTTGCTAGATATTTTTAATAAAGAGACACAAGTGTGTATAATGGAACGTGACGTTCATTTGTACTTGAAATATGTCTAAACATAAACAACATTTTATTCTTCGATTTCTTTCTTAATTTTAATTTAATTAATTGCTACAAGGGAAATATGACTACACACATATTTTCACATTTCTTGTTTTTTATCTTAAATTCTTTGAGTGCAATTTCTCAACCCACCTATTAATTCAGATTAACAATTTTAATTTTAAAGTTTTTAGTTGTTTTTCGCTTTCCTTATTCCACTGCATTAAGCCTCAAACCAACTGTCAGCTTGTGTTCACGGCCATCTTTGGCCTATATTTACTTAAAAAAAAAAAAAAAAATGTTCGCCGCTTTACTTTGCATATATTTTTGCACCAACAGAAAGAAATTTTTTACTTATTAGTAAAAGATTACCTTAATTCATTCCACTGGTTGGCACATCGGATTGGAAGAAATCTTCAATTGTAACAACTCTCCTCACATCCTGAACTTTGATAGTGAATTGTTTACCTTATGTAAATTTATTTTTATGGATCCCAATACATAGGAAATGGAAATGAATTTGGCCATGGCATTCTGAAGTAATCATTCCGGCATTCGCCTGAATTGTTATGGCTCAGTGATATTAAGCATCTGACTGGAGATTGAAAGATATAGGCTGCTATTCGAATTCCGGTCTCGGTCAACCATCACCTACACAACACTCACGGTCACCTATAAGGTTCAATCATTACGTATACTAATCATTGTCTTCCTCCACAATTCCTATAATCGACAGTTCCTTCCACTAACAAATTAACAAACCCTACTTGTCACAAAACGAGACCCACTATCCCGTTTCTTCTTTCTTTGAGAATCATCTACAAACTTCTTTCCTCGTACATCATTTCCAGAACACAATGAATTCGTTCTTTGTATGTTCAGTTAATTATGTACAGCACCACATTTCAAATGCTATATTTTCATTTTTATATACTATTTCTGAACCACAAGCTTCGATACCGTAAAGTGTTACGTTCCGCACACTTAGTTTTAGAAACTTCTTTCAGAGTCCTAAGGCGATATTAGGTACTAAAATATTTATCCTTTTCGAGAAGATTCTTTTTGCTAAGGGATCTTTGTACGGCAATCTAAATAACGAAAGTTCGGTTGGGAGAGGATATTCTCCACCCGCCCGAAACTGGTACTAACCTGTTGAAATTTGTTTTAAATGCTTCCTCTTCACGTTTTTCGCTCTGGTTTTTCGGAAAAGTCACCAGGAATTAAATTAAAAATGCCGAAATGTGAGAATGACACGCGACTATTAAATGCCACCGGCGCTACAAGAGCGATGACAACCTTTTGAAATGTTGGTCAAATCTTTTGTTGTTATATTTTCTTGCCGTTTTAGCTTCACTATGTTGTAAAACATCGCACGAAATTAACACACAGAAAATATTCATCCGAGATGCAGTACAACAACGCTCGCCGTCTTAAATCGATACAAGCGGTCGGAGATAATCGATTGCTTCCATTGTAAACAAATGCGCCGTTTCTGAGATGGATGCCGCAGAACGAATTTCCCATAAACTTTTTACTCTTGGTCCAGGCCGAATTTCAATCTAACCACGATCACTATGACGAAACGAAGCTGTTTAGGTTGATATGATCCCTGTACCGATAATTTTTGTTATTATCATTATTGCAGTGCTGCCAGCATTTCGCGGTCGTGGAACGTATCAAATTTCGGCATTTTTAGTTTAATTCCTAGAGACTTTTCCGGAAAACCAGAGCGGAAAACGCGAAGAGGACATTATAAGGAAGCAGTTAAAACAAATTTCAACAGGTTAGTACCAGTTTCGGTTAGGTGGACAATATCCGCTTCCCCCCGACATTTCTTTCGTCTTATATGACATGTGATTCTATTTTTACATTTGAAGGCTCGAGTGGGAGTAATGACCTGGTGACAGGGTTTTTATCGGTTGTGCATTCCTCCCCTATCGCAGCCACCTTAACCTAAGCCGGTAATCCCACCGGTTATTGGGGACCTTCAGTTTAATGTGGAATCCGAACAACAGAAAAGTTCTGGCGTTATTCACATTACACAGCAAGCAGTGCCAAAGGTGAATGTAAGGTTAAGGACCTTTGAAATTGGGATTCGAACCGCGGACCTTTCGATCTCCATTCAGCCGCCTTTACCACTGGGCCACCTGGCCACTTGTTTTTACCTTTAATCTGTTATGTTTGCTATCACTTCTGCTATATAAAATTTGTGTTGTCTTATTTTGACTTATATATAAACTTTAATTATAATCACCCTATATATATATACAGGGTGATTATAATTAAAGTTTATGTTTCAAAACGCTCTAAAAAACGAACCACTGATTAGAATGACGTTAAAATTGAACGGCGTATTATTGAAGAAGGGGGAAAGAACATGAATAGTGATTCTGCACCAGTAGCTCTGCAGAAGTTCAGGACCCTCAAGGGTATGAAAAAAGGAGTTGGACCGATGACTGTCGTGGGTCTGGTGAAAATGATGAAAAAATTCGAAGATTTAGGTTCGTTTGATGTGCAGTCTGGTAGAGGAAGGAAAAGATTTGATTCGACGGTAGTTGAAGAAGTAGCAGTTCAGGAGGCGTCGAGCGGTGGTGTGCAACCATGCATTGCACGAAGAATTGCGCGAACATTGGACAGGCCTGTGAGTACGGTGCATAACATTCTGCGAAACATCCTGCAATGCTAACAGTACAAAATTAACCATGTGCAGGAGTTGTTTCCTTCTGACCTGCCAGCAAGAGAGGGTTTTGCCTTGGAATTTCTTGCTCGCATGGAAGTGGACAATGATAGGGCGTGGAAAATTCTGTGGACAGACGAAGCCCATTTCCATATGACGGGATATGTTTTACGATTTGTCATTTGTAGACGAAATTCTGATGCTTACAGCGTCATCTGTTCGCTAAAATTTGGAACTATTTTTTTGGTTCATGTTCTTTCCCCCTACTTCAATAATACGCCGTTCAATTTTGACGTCATTCTAATCAGTGGTTCGTTTTTTAGAGCGTTTTGAAACTTAAACTTTAATTTTAACTATCCTGTGTATACATTCCAAATTCTTCTCCCGTTGTTCATTACATTCCGCAATTCAGTAATATCCTCGCGTTGTTACGTAAAACGTTTCTGTCTTTTTTATACAAAACATTTCCGCTGTTTACGCTACCAGTTCAGCAAAGAATTCTTTCAAATAACTTTCAAGACGTTATCAGAAAACGCGAAGCAAGATGGCCTAAGTCTCGTTTTTATGTAACTCGCAGAGCACTTTCCAACATCTGTTGGATCAGATGGAGGAATTAAGACGTCTGACATATCGTCGGGCTGGCGGTGACCTTGAAGGTTTCTATCGGCTACCTCGTCAGCCACAACGACCCAATAAAATAGAATACCCCGCCCCTACTATGGAGGAACCGTCGCATTATGCGCCTATTTTACATTCTCGCTCGTAAATATGTCCAAACTGGGGACGTAGCGATTTTACTGAATTATGTCACATGCAAAGCAAGTCGGGTAGGCGTTTGGCTCCACCCTACCTCTTCTTTTTCGTCCATAAATAAAGAATGAGTGATTGAGCGCTGTGCCAAACAAATTTTCACGTCATTCTGGATATTAGTGACTGGAAGGCTGATAAGAGTACTTTTATCCAGAAAGCATTAATCCAGTGCGCTGATGAATAGCACTTTGTATCTGCTCATAACAGTGGAAGGATTCATACTAAGAATTTCAGTATTTGTTACATAGATTGTAATGCGATTATTATTTCTGTTTATGACATTACAGCATTGGAATCGTATGAATGCCGTCTACACTCGGTGTTAAGGATGAATATACATTTACTGACGGCACTATTCTTAGTCTCATTTAGTGATAAGTATCATGTTATATAACTACAGTTGATATTAAAAAATGAAATCTTTACAGATAAGCTCCATCCGCAAAACAATCTTTTATTATCTATCCCAGTATTTCCTTACTGTACAGATGTATGGAATCGTTTATAATTGTACATTTTTTCAAGATTTTATTGAATTACTGAACTAAGAATTATTATGCGCAACACCAGAAACGAGAGATTTTAAAATGAATTTCAAAATTGGATATTTGTTTTAATATTTCACCTAAAATCATTCGAATTTCATTCCTTGAGTTCCCTTTTTTAAAAAGTTAAATTTCTTACTTAAAACAAAATATGTATGTTTATCCATCAATGAAAAGCATACGGGATATGGAATAAAAATCTGTGTATGCTGACGCTCTATCATAATATACCAGGGACATATTCTGATGGTATACTAATAATTTTTCGCATTACTTCTTCGATTTTCTATTATTGGTACTCTCTTCGGTATACTCTTCTTTGAAACCACTTTCAGTGATTGTGTTTCAACTCAAGGAGTAGTAAAACTGTCAAGAACTGCTCTACGAACCACTCACTTATGTGGGACTTATTTTTTTATCAATGTGTGAATTATTAAAGTTTGGAACATATTGTATTGTACTGTACCATTATAATATAATAAATTTAAAACCATGTATTCAATTTCTGCGGAACCACAGTTAAGAAAATAATAATGAACTATTAAAATGAAATTATATTATTTATATTGTATTCAATAAAATTTGTAAAAAGCCATGAAATGTGTAATATATTTTGTTTTTTTTTTTTACATCTCGGTTTTCACCCATACAGAAGAAGCGTAAAAGGTACAGAAGAACCATTTTCATTTTGGCCTTAAAACTATGCATTTTGTTTTTGTATGATGTATGCTTGTTCTTTATTATTTCCTGTAAAACAGGTAAAACTTGTATTCTATATTATTATTTTATATCTAAATTGGTATAAAAGACAACAGTGTGAATATTTTTTGTGTCCCGGCATTTTAAGTAATTCTAAAATCTAAACTTGAATTTCAGCTAGTTTCATTACAATTCTTACAGCACGTTTCTCTGACGGTAATTTTTCCTGAATTAGAGACCAATTGTGAATAAATAACAAGCATTTGTAAACTGTTTCATCTTTCTCTTGTTTTTTTTTTTTAATCAGATTGTACAGATTCTTACTAATAACGTTCCTCAATTATGTTTTGCTTTTGGAAGGTGATTGTTTTAACTGTAATTCACACAATGTCTGCAACACTGCTACTTCAAAGAGGATGCGGAATCCGTATCCCATAAAAACTTACGTGTAAAATCAATTTTGATCTCAAAGGGGAGTCACAATTTTTGGATCGAATTTTTGGGCAGTGAGATAAAAATTTTCGGTTCGTTGATGTCAAGGTAATTAGAGCTTGGAGAATTTAAATTCGTCCATTGCCTTTTGAACGTACCAGATTTCGCGCGGGTTGATTTCAGGTAGCCATGAAAACTAATGTATTGATGCCGAACCGGCGAAGAACCGATTTCGTCTATAGAGTCAGACCTGAACGTTAGAAGGTCAGTGAACCTGGTGGATGAGCGAAAACACTGGAGGCTGGCATTTGGGAGGAAGTAGGTTCATATACTCATCCGAGTACCGAGATTTCGGTTATCCATGATTTCGCTAAATGTGGGGATAGTTTCTTCAAAACGCTATGTCCAAATTCCTACCGGTTCCTAGCCCCAAACTTCTCCCGCATATAATAACCATGATGTAGACAATGTGTTAAGCCAAAGGCAAAAAAAAAAAAAAAACCAACTTATCCAGCAACGTAAATTGCTGGGTTTACATTTATTGTCGTATGTATCGAAACTTTTGGCGATGAGTGGTGTATAAAACGAAGAAATCATCAGATAGATAGGAAATGACTCACAATTTTATAATACATTTGTTTACTTTCATTTACTCAGAGATTACGTAAAGCAAACAATACTCTGGGTGTGTTACGTATCCGACTATCTCCACCACAGCCTTCTGTTGAAGTCAAAACAAATATTTTCTGTTCCACTGTGTCAGCTGTCTTGACAACAACATCGCAGTTTGTGCTGCTATTCTTTCGCGCAGCAAAAACCGAGGCAGCAAAACATCGGAACCACGTCGTGGCTCATTCGCTTGTCGTGTGATGTCCGCACTTCTTTACGAGACATTAAAATTCAAGGCAGGAACGCGGAGTTGTTGGCTCTCGGTATCGTTCTTGTTTTATAACGGCGACGTTTACCCGGCGCACAGTTTATTGAATTCGCCGCGTCTCAGGAGATAAGAGCGGACGGTTGCTTGTAGTGTCCAGTGGCGCGCATTTATAAGCGTGGTCCGACTGGATAGCGGACACTGGGCGAGTATTGTGAGGGACTGGGAGCGAGGATTCATATTTAAATGAGCCGCCTTGTATGGCTGGGATGTGCCCTTCGCATGAGATAGCGGCTCTTCACTTTCGGCAACAGGATATTTCGTAACGCTTCTCAACCGTACAGCATCTTCACCTTAGAAGGCTGTTCACAGCGATATAAGACAGCTTAGGTGACATCGTGTCGAAAGTACGAAATTACTTAATTTAACAGGACTTCACACTAAATCAATACGCCATTTTGTTTACAGTTATGCAACTGTATCGAGATAAATATGGATTTTTAACGGAGAAATTACTCTCCCAAAAGTAAGAAAATATTGAAAACAAAATAAAAAAAGCCAAATTTCTGGTAATTCTTTCACAGTTGCTAATTGTAATCTGAATGTTATATAATTAAAAAGTACAGTTATTCAGATTATTGTGTTTTAACTATGTAGTGGAATTGGTAGGTCTTTCATTACACATCGATCGGAATAGTACTGTCCATCAAAAAATGCAATTTTTTACGTATAACTCTAGCCTGAAGGGGGTTAATTGCAGAGAACACAGTTATTCTCTAATGATTATTTATAGTGAATATACAATACATTATATTTAGTTGATTAATATTTCATAACCAAAATCCGGTCATTCAGATTTCGGTATTCGATGGTTTCCCGTAATCACTCCTGGAAAATGCCGGGATAGTCCTCAAGAAGACTGAATTCCTATCTGTCCCTTGCCCCCGCCCCCTTCCCAGTCCTTTCACGTCTTTAATGACCTCGACGTAGACGAGGCGTAACGCCACAAGAAATAAATGTTCTTGTAGAGGTGAACGTATTTTTACATTCCATCCAAACTGAAACGGTATTACTTTTGTTACTGATACTCAAAGAAACCAGAAGTGTTATTCCGCTAATTAATACGAGATGGACGTCACTGTTGCATTTTTCAATGGTGTCTATTACTGATTGAGTTTTTTTCCTCCAATTCTATGATTTTTTTTTAGAGATGCCACGAATATTCGGCTACTATTCGCTATTCGGCCTATTCGGCCACTTTTTCCATATTCGGTATTCGGCCGAATGTTGTGTCTATTTGGCCGAATACCAAATCACGAAAAAAGAAAACTCAGATATTACCCAAAAATGTATTTATTTTAATTCCAAATTATTATATTTAATACTTAAAATCTACCAACGGTAAGATGTGATGTATGAAAAAAAAATTCAGCATTTTTTGATAGAAAACGGTTGCGCTTTTCCTCATAAACTAAACCTGCTTCTGAAAACAACCTCCCACTCTACACCGTACTGCCAGGAGACGATAAGTAAGTCCGAGCGAATTCTGTCAGTCTTGGATACTGTTCAGCGTTTGCTGACCACCACTTGTAAGGGTCTGCTGTCCGATGTAGGCAACTACTAGAATATTCACAATTAATTTTCAGAGCTTCTGAAATATTTTTTTGTTTTGCTCTTTGCATTTGAAGCAATCCGAAAAAACTGGTTTTTAAACGCGGGTCAAGAGAAGTGGCAACCAGATACTTATCATTTTCATCAAAGTTGAACCGTGTTTAAAGTTCAGCATGTAGCGAAGTTCTCATTATCAATAAATTTGGTGTTCTATATACAGTTTCTTCCTTCCCCAGGTATTTCAATAATGTGACGACATGTGGATTCACTTCAGACATGCAGGAAATACCTGAGCTGGTTATTCTGGTAATCTCCTCGAACGGCCTCAGGAGCTTGATACATTTTTCCATTAGCTGCCACTGAGAAGGTGTTAAATTGATTAAACACTCGTGATCAGTTATGTACAAAGAAACAGCTCACTTTTGTTCTAATAATCTCTCCTTTAAATAATATGTGGAATTTCAC
Source organism: Vandiemenella viatica (assembly GCA_031002005.1). Taxonomy (NCBI): domain Eukaryota; kingdom Metazoa; phylum Arthropoda; class Insecta; order Orthoptera; family Morabidae; genus Vandiemenella; species Vandiemenella viatica. The sequence continues at coordinate 127,003,819 of JARYHS010009186.1, forward strand.
TGAGTGCTTACATCTTGTACTTGTTGACGGTTTGGCAAGTCAAGTTCTTGGCGAATGAATTTCAACTTTTCTTGTGCAATACCAGAGTGGTTAAAATGGGTAGCAATTCGTCTTGCAGCAGCTACCATCTGCGTTATATCCGTTTGAGATTTTAGCGATTCCTCAACAGCTCGTTGCAGGCAATGAATAAAGAGCTTGGCAGAATCATATTGCGCATCTCGTACACTTTTTATCATGTTTGGCTCCACTGTCATGGACAAGTAAATGGATCTTGCTATGTGGAATATTCCATGTTTCTGCAATGGCAGTGAGTTCTTTTGCGATATTAGTACCAGTATGTGACACGATCAACTCGCAAATGAAACAAATACGCTCGCTGAGTGCACGGTATGGAGCCATCCATAAATGACGTGACTCGGTCGAGGGAGGGAGGCAAAAGCCACGTCGGACTACGTGGGAGGAGAGGGGGTTCACAGGAGTCCAAAATGGAGCACGGGGTTTATGGATGCCCCCATGAGATAGGTCGTAACCAGTCACCCGCGATAGCTACACAGTACACATTTTTGTCGAACATTCGGCTGCCGAATATTCGGCGCTTCAGCCAAGAGCGTAGCCGAATATTCGGTATTCGGCAAAATCACTATTCGTGGCATCTCTAATTTATTTTTGCCAAGTTACTACATTCAGTAAACATAATCTATTCATGTACGGATGTTTTTCAATGCTTATGTCACTCTTGCGTCAGATTTCACAATGTTGACATCGTGCTAAAACATACTTTCTTTGAGTCGAGGTTATACTAGGATGAAGTTAACTGCCAATAAGTATCAGCTTATTAGGTACAAAGATTAAAATAATAATGTTTCATTTTAAGAAGAGTGAGAAATTTCTTTTTGAAGAGATAAGATGTAATAAATGAAAATCTTCTGATAATAAACTCGGTAGGACAGGACACTCATTTGGTTATAAAGTACTGTAATAAGAGAGCTTGTCAGGAAGTTTGGCGGTAAAGGATGGGTCGATTCCTTGGTCGAGTACGATAACTTGAAGGAACAAGAGTTTTGCAGAGGAGAGCAGCTAGATTTTTCTGAGGAATTTTCCGTAGAACGTAATCAGCAATTGACATGATAGTCACCTGTGTTGAGAGTCATTTTAAGATAGGAGGTGGGCTAGGAGCGTGGTGGGTATGTTATAAGGAAACATATATTATAATTACTTGTAAGAAAGTACAAAATTGATTTTGATAAAATAGCGTATCGCTGGATCAAAGATTGTCAGTTGCATTATCGCATAGCAGACTTTCTGGTTGTTTAGAGTTAGAAGTAAAGCAACAGGAGTGTATGGTGGCATAAATTTGTTTTAAGGTAGTTGCGTTGTAATAGAGATAATAAGAAATGTTAAATAGAATATAGAAGATTCAGATATGGATGATTTATTAATTCGAATAAAAATAATTGAGTATTTCAGCTACAAATCGGTAAGATTCAAAACCGCTTAAGTAGACTACAATTTGTTTTTGTACAAAAGTGAAAGTAATCTTACAATGTATAAGTCATTTTATGATGATTGGGCATATATGGATATTTGACGATGAATTACAACCAGTATATGAAAGGGGAGAGAGGACGATGACCACAAATTAGCCATTGATATCAGGCAAAAGGGAGTAGGAGAACTTCCATATATAAGACCCGCCACTGAGGCGCAGTGTACTGGATCGGGGAGCTACAACAGGACCAGGCACGACCCCAGCGTACCGACCGTTTTCAGAAGGGACGATCACCAATCTCCACCACATAAACTACATATTACACAAAGAAAACACGTATCACACACAGAAAATAGTTACATGTTTCACAGACAGATGGCAACTCTTTACTTCCTCCTTTGTACGACCTGGCATTAGGTATAAAATGATTGGCGACAGCAAGGGCATGTGGCCGTAAAACCATAGCACCAAACTCTGCCATCGCAACGATCAGTAACACTCGTAAAAGACAGTCGATCCCAAAATGTTGGGAAAAGGTGCTGAAGAAAAAGAAGAAAATAATTTTCGCATTTAAAATGCCGCCAGGAATTGGAATAAGTTAGATAAGGAGGTGCTGAACATTTCATTACTAGCAATGGAAGAATCTAAAGTAAAGGCATCACTAGAACATAATTACATGTTAAAGGAAGTTTAACCTGGCGCCTAGGTTCCATCGCAATTAATCCTCTTATGTAAAATACGTTATCTGGAGACTGCGCATGTCGTCGATAGCTATTGGCTAGAGAACGGTCACGTGCCAGCCGTCACTTGCGAATCAGCAGCCACCATAAAGTTACAATCGTTCTTTCATGTTGCTTTTCGTTTATTTACGATAACTAGATGCAGAAATTTATGTAAGGAGAAAGTTATTCATGTTTCCGCTATATTATCTGTATCAGATGTAAGAATTATGTTAAAGCACAACCTAAGAAATATTTTTGGTAGAAGACAAGAAACAATGAAGTTTATTAAAAACTAAGAGAAAGTTTACACGCAACGTACGTAATTGCGAAATGTATCAGTCAAACAAATAACAGTTATCCGTTTTCGAAATGTTAATCTACGTTATTTAAACTAAAATGTATTTATTTAAATAAAATCCAAACAAATACTCTGATAATCTAATCAGAGTAAGGTACTCATATCACGAAATATATCGTTAAAAATGATTCTTATTCGTTTTTACCTACAAGCTTTTCAAGAATAAATTCCTATTAACAACATAGGTGATACCCGTCGTTTTTAATATTTTGCAACTGCGTAAAGATGGTTGCGTAACAAAATAATTCCTTCGATATTTCCTGTTGATGGGTTTACTTGCAAGGAAAACTAACACACATAAAGTTGTTTGGCTGGGGACTAAGACAATAACCGACGCATTGGCATGCCATAAAAAAAAAATCCGACTGTAAAAGTTTCCCGACATTGCGCAATGTGATGGCGTAATAATATGTAGCTGCATTAACTGGGAAATAAACGCAGAACTGCATTTATGTTATACGTGTTAAAAGTTATGTGAGTTAGCGGAAATTAATTCTTGTTGCCGTCACTACGTTTTCCCAATATCACCCTGAGTCAGACATATCATTAAAAAATAGAAAGAAACAACTGAGAAGAGATAGAATAATCTGCAAACATTAAGGCAGAGTATAAAATTTTCTAGGAATCTTATACTGAGGTACTTTCATTAAGACATTCTGCTCCATTATTTATTAATTTGTTCCATTAATAATATTTGAAAGGCGTCAGACATTTGGGCCAATCATTTGGAAGATTGATAATGATTTATTTTTATCAAACACAAGTCTTCGTTTTTCTTATCGATTAAATTTATATTACTTAGATTTCTTTTAAGTATAATAAATATCAATATTTTTCTTCCAAAAATATATTTTCCCGTTTATATATTTGTATATTCACATAATATTTTAAAATAGTTGTAAAAAAGTACAAAAATTGTTGTAAACTAACATTGTATGAAAAAATAACCGTACTTAGTATTCTGTTTGAATTTTAAGATGTTATTACTTTTTCTGTAAATTAGAGAAAGTATTGTGGTTGTACTAAGTTTAATTTTTGAGGTTTCAGTGACTATTTTTATTTTGGAGTATTTTTTGACGGTATCATATTCTTCTGAAAATGATGATATAATAATTAATAAATCGATTCCTGCCAAGTTTTAGACGAAGATTCGTAGTTAAGACTATAATGAATATGAGTTACATAACGTTTTTTTAGGCCCTTTTGCTGCATGCATTCTGATAAATCGACAATTATCCAATACTCCAATTTGCGCCAAATCGATCTTCAGCATTACTTTTTTCAACAGTTGGACTTGTGGATTCATAAATCATGGTTACACTTTATTGTGGCTGATGATAATTTATTGCGAAGAGTGCAAACTTTAGAGTAGGGCCTACTGTAACCAATGATCAACAGAGCGTTCATGCTGATATTTCGCTTACTGTGCGTGATAGGACACAGATCTTAAACGGAATCAGTTGGAAACTTCAAACTTCAAAGTTTTTTTATTTGTTTCGTTGACCCAAAACCAAACCCAGTGTTAATAATTTTACAAAATTATGTTCTCGTATTTTTCATATAAATAAAGGGTGTCAGAATTTTCATTTTCACCCTCGCGCGAGAGGAATAGATGTTTAGAGTAGTTGACTATGGAACTTAGATTTTCACTTACGATTTGGTAGGTCGTCGAAGTTAATGATTTTAGACTATCCTTCTTACCTCGCTTATCTAAAAAAAAAATGGGTTCACCTGCACACTTGAAATTCGTTCCGGATATTATGTCTTTAAATGACAAATAAAACAATCGTTTACATCAAACATAGTTTCTAAGGTTCGAAGAAAACAAATAAAAGTATTTATTTTGAGGTTACTTTGCCGTAGTTTAGTACTTCTTTAATTGATTTCGGACTGTATTGCTTCCTAAAAAACTACCATAAATTCTATTGGAACCGAACGTCTGCCTTAGCGGGTGCGAGCGCAACGTGAAAATGTGTCAAGAATTGCATTTTGTATCCAGCGGCTAATATGATACTCGGCTTACATTTACCCGCTATTTGTGAAAATAAGAGCATTGTTAGGAAATTTATTTTTGGATGATTCTATTCCTGATTTCTATATGATAATTTCTGATGTTTATATATTAATTTGTAGGTCTTTCTTACCGGTATCAATAATGATATCTCGCTTACGACTTACATTTTTCATACGTCTGCAACAATTATTAAAAACTGAATTTTTTGTAATTTTTATCTCTGCGAAATTTTTCACTGATGCCTTGGAGATAAAGAAAGATTAACAGCTACTTAAGAAAGAATGTTAAATCGATTTTAGTGGCGTTATTCCACTGATATTTATACCTCATAAACACAATCGGTTGACGTAGGTACAAATGTAATTTTAATTTAAAGCTATTAAAGCTGGAAGTTACTTAGAAAAATAGAAAAAAAACTCTCCTTGTAAACGTGACGATGAATTGTTTATGACAACAACAACAAACACAATGCTTCTATGACAAAAAGAGAAAGAATTTTACGACTTCGTATTCTGTCAGGCGGTATATTCCTTACAACGAGATTGCACTGGGACGGCTGCCAGCTAGCGATTAATGGTAAATAATTTCAAAGTTTTGCGTTTGACAGAGCGCCTAAACGGACAACGTATTACTCATACGATTGGCAATGCTTGTCTTGACACGGCTGTAATGCGACCACAAATCTGAACATTTCTGCTGTTCGGAATCCCTACTAAAAGATAAACGGGGCATAGGATTAGCTGAATAGAATAACCACTCAACGTGTGAAACTATTACAACTCCATCTTGCTTCCTGTCTAACAGGTATTCAGGAAGAGTGTGAATTTTTGTTTTCGAAACCAACCGTAATATCCATTCTTCTGACGGATATGGATTTAAATCTTGGCAAATTCATTTTTATGAATATCCAGAATTGATGGTCCTTTAATATATGAACCTAATGGTTTGCTTGTTATTATTTAATAATATTTCTTAGCAATTTCTCTTTAATCACTCGCTCTAACGTCAGTAAATCCAGAAAAAATATATTTTCAAGTGACAATCCCAACTATTGTAAAATGAGCTCTGATGTTTTCGTTAGGTACAGAATGACTTTTGCTGATTATGAGCCTTCCGTGACTGGTTTAGAGTGGTCTTGTAATCCACGAAAGCTATACTAGACTCCAGAGCCAGAGTCTTCCACTCGAACCGGATGGACATCCACTAACATAAAATTGCATCGTTACAACAGGAACGTCTTCACTGTATGTACACATTTATAATAATAGAAAAAATTAGTTCATTTTCGCCATATATCAAGTTTAAGTTAACCATTTTATAATTATTCACAATAAAATAATGCTTTTTTTAAGAGACGACTAATTAGTTTCGAGAAATCGCACCTGCAGCGACAACCTTTACCTATTCTTCTCAGCTGAACGTTGAGGACAGTCAACTGCAGATATAAGCGGTTCGTTATGTTAGAATGATACATTGCCATTCGTACTTGCCTCGGCAATAACAACTCTGCTCGTGGAAGCAAAACGAAGGTAGAAGTGATGTATTGCAGGCTTAAATTATAAGACGTTTGACTTATCTTACAAGAGTCTGAGAATGCAACAGGAAAACTTGAATATGGCCGTTAGCACTCGATATCGCGAAGCCATAGTGCATAATGTAGGTTCCAAGTTGAGATAAAAATCTGAGACTTGGCCTGTCCCCACGAAAGGCTTTTTGTTAATATTTAGTTATTATTAAGAAATTAGGTTATATACGAGTCTTTTTGAATAACTAGTATTTCTAAAACATTTCCTAAATTAATATTATGCTTTTGTAAATTTCTAATTCTTCACGTATCATATCTAATAAACTTTAACAAATTTTAACAAAATACGAAATTTCGTAGTAAATGGATTTATTTCAATTTATTTATTCAACATGTCCTTTCGATTAGGGTACCTTTCTACTTCTGTCCTTCAAAAAATTGCACGGAATCTAAGAAAACGAAGCGAGTGGTTTATTTTTTAAAATCAGTGAAGTTGAGGTAGATAAAAATTGTCGAAGAAAGTATAACTCTCTGGAATATGTGTTGTTTATAGTTTGAAGGATTGGAAAGTTTAAATACTTATGTGGATGTATAAAAAAGTGGTTTGTTAAAGGTTTCTTGTTTTAAGTGTTAGACAAAATATTATTTTCAACAGTTATAAGATTTAAGTGTTTGTTTAAATTGTTGTCAAGTATATTATAGAAAGCAAACATCAGAACACAAAAATAACAATTAACACTACGCAAACTAGTTGCTGTGCATAGTGAACCCAGATTACCATCCCAATAAACTAGAACAGTGGTTCACAATCAGTTTTCCCCGAGTACCCCTTCAAGAAAGAGCTCAACATATGCGTACCCTTTTCTCGTGTTAGAACAGAGACGTTGTAAAATGAAGTAAGAAAATTTTTGTTTTTATCTCACGAATTTAAAATGCGTCATCCAACCCCCATAAGAAGTGGAAATGGAAGTAGAATCTTCGTGCATAACTCTAAGATGAGAAAGAATTCTCAAATATTCTGGTACTATAATATATTGCGAAACCTGACCAAATTCCACTTTGTTTCAATTTAAGAAGTCACCAGATTTGAGTGACTGTACTACATGACCGTGGTAAATCTAATCTGGTGAGTCGAAGTCAATGTTTCGTCGAGAGTCGTTAAAGTTTTCATCAGCGAACCATCGTTTGTAACCTATAGGCGTGAACAAAATTAACGCTGTAGTCAATGAGCGCAATTACCTCTCCAATCACAGAGCGTACAAAGATAATTACATCCCAAAGCCAAGTAATGAGTTATACCCAGGTAAGGCAGTATAGTAAGCAGTTACATTGATGGGGAATTTTCTGTCACAATGTAATTAAATCCTGCGGCACACTCTGCCTTATTTAATACAAAATGGTTTCAATATAACTGAATATTTTATGCCTCAAATGATCCGAAAAGTAGAAGAATGTGGTAACTATAAATTCAAGTAAAATTGTGGCCCTTACATTGAGTAATTAACTCTAACCTTGTTTTAATTTCCCTGATTGTCGGAATACGGACTGAAACCTATATTCTAATTACCAACACCATTTAAGGCATTAAGCAACTGATTTCAAGGGGTTATAATCAGGAACGACCAACCACCCTTCGAGTTTTGTACTAAGTATTTTTTTTTTATTTTTTTTTACATTTAAATCTATTGCTGTTATTTAATTCCCATATCTCGTCTACATTGGCATCATTAGCCCATTTCAAGGTTATTCGTATAAGCAATGGATGACATCAAATATGAACAACACTTTATTATTTACTAATCAGTTTGATAATATATCAAAAACTGTTTGTAAAATCGAGTCGAGAAATTATGCCTAGACAAATTTGGCAAGAAATTTTTCTCAATCGCCTTTTTAATGGTTTTAATGTTTTAAAGAGAGGTTTGATTAGTTTGATCAAACTGAAACAGGAAAAGTGATTAATTCGTTTTGTTTAGTTACTTCCCATATCATTACATTTACTTATCTATGTGATTTTCCGAAAGCTGACCATCAACTGAATATTATTAAGAGCTCGTTTTCGATTAATGGTTTGTCCTCTTTCAATCAGTCATTTACGATTAAATAATATTTTTGGTAAACATTGCCTAATTTACATAAACCTCATAATTATGTCACTATCTTATTGCTTACAGTATGTACAATAATCTAAAGAGAAAACGTTAAGTGATTATTTTTTTATCATAGTTTGTTTGTGGTTCGAGTCAAAAGTAATTATTTCAGATTGATTTAGTATTCAGTTCATAACAAGTCCACCAAACTTGGTATCCGATTGTTGGATTTTAGTACGGTGGATGCCGGCATTCCACAGTAACTTACAGGTATAAAATTCGTGTGGTGACATGGTTTCTTACTGGCAGTGCAAACCACCTAGCCTAGCCCGGTAGTCCTACCGGGTGTCGTGGAACTACAGTTTGATGTGGAAGCCAGACCACGAAAGCACCCCGGTGTACATCACACTGCACAGCAAACTGGGTCAGAGGTGATGGTTATGATGTATGACGTATGCATCGTATTTCATCTTTGGTGTTTTTGGCAGTACATTCAGATTTTCATTTACCGTTCCGGCTTTATGTTACATTGATGAATAAGACATACCAAACAATTCACTTGAGATTCTAATCGGTGAAAACCCCATAGATATCTGCGCAGTAGTTTTTGAATTTTTATGGGACAAATTTACCCGGTTTTCGTTTTATAGATATAGATAACCAGATAAAAAATTGCTGATTTCAGATTACTATTGCATACAATAAAATTATTGAAATCGGAGACGAATGTTTACAGTTCCTTCCTTGGTAGTTTTAACAAACCTTCATTTCAGTGTCCGAATTGCAAAAGAGCAGTTGTTGCACAATATTTTGCTTCTCAAAGAGGAGCTATTATTAGGTTTTGTATAACGGGTTTTGAAGCAACTGCGGAACGAGAGCGCAGTCGGGATTAGTGGGCCCCAACAGGAAGAAGTGTTTTGAACCCAGGCCCCCCGCTATCTGCAGGGTCATCGCCGACACGACCAACTAGTCTTCCTTATTACATTCCCGCGAGAATGATACTCGTTTATTGCAGAGTATTTACAGCATGTTTGTTTGCCTGTATGTAATGTGTGCTTTTTCATGTATCTAAAGTCGTCGGGGTAGCGTGCTTGCTTGCTTAGCGTTGCAGAGGTCGCCAGTTCGTATCCGGCCTCGGGCACGAATGGTTTCAATTAAATGTAGTGTACGTCTTGCGTTATGTATATTTCGCGGGATAAATATACTATGAAAATTAAAGTGTGGACATAGGAATAGTCACAATACTGGAGTTGGCTGTATCGTCTCGCTTCAATGTTTTCTAAAACAAAAAAAAACAAAACAAAAAAAAAAGGACATTTATTTGTGAATAAAGGTATCTGGAGTGTGTTATTACAATGAAGTCCCTTCTTTGGAGAAAATTCTTAATGGAGCGAAGTAAAAAATTGCATACAACATAGTGCAAAATTATTGAAATCAGAGACGCACGCTTTAGGGACCATGGTAGTTCTAGCAAACATTCATGTGCAGTGTTCGAATAGCCATAGAACAGATGTTTAACCAAGGACACAACCGCTACTTCTCCCACGCTACTGCTTATGTCCCAATGATAAAAATTTCTTACACAAGCAGGAGTTAGAACGACCGTATCTGACGCCAAACATCATCGCACTGTTAGTTTATTACAACATAATATGGCCCCTCGTTACCAAAATTACATAAAATGTTGACCCTACTGTGCCGCTCCAATCTTACCATTTCATTATGCAGTTGGATGTATCTGGCCTCGCATTCGGGAGGACGGCGGTTCGAATCCCAGTCCGGGCATCCAGATTTGGGTTTTCCATGGTTTCTCAAATCACTCCAGGCAAATGCCGGGATGCTTCCTTCAAAACGCCATGGCCGAATTCCTTCCCATTCCTTGCCCCCCACCCTTTCCCGTCTCTAAAGACCTCGCTGTTAGAGAGACGTTAAGCAGATAAAAAAAGAAAAAAGTTGGATGTAATATCAACAAATTTACTATACAAGCTACAACAGCTGAATACAGACAGTTACGATCGATATCAACAAAATACATAAGCTCTATTGCCCAGATAGATTTGATTGTGTAATTGGTTTAAAATCGTTATAACCACTCTTGTACCGTAACCATCGTGCTTCTTAAGGAATTTAAATTGGGAGTTAATCTGTTTGTAGCATTTTGTAAAGATAAGCACTTAGGATTTAATTTGTTCAGCCTGCACCTTGTACCGGTCCTGCAATTGCAACAGTGAAAGCAAGTTTGAAGAGCAATCGCTTCCTGTAACAGAAACGTGTTAATTGGCTTCGTGTAGTGCTGGTACAGGAATCGACGCGGGTCAGCTTTCGTGTCCAGTTGGATGCATGCTGAACAGCAGTTCCCGGTACCGGTTCCTGAGATCGACTTCATCTCACATATTCACTGGTGACGGCAAATTGGCATCCTTTCCAACTGAATTTTCTCTTCGACCCCGTTTAAGTAAACAGTTTTACAACATCCGGAATTTAGCCTAGGTCAGCGATTTTAAACCTGTAATCCGGGGAAGTCGGTCCTCAGGCATAACATTACGATTCATCTGGTTTGTAAATATTAAGAGTCTGTTGAATAGGTAATTCAATTTTCATAGTTCACTTCCAAATTCACAGTTTCAGTAATAATGGTTTTAGATACATTGCTTTATAATTATACAATTTAATATGCCCCATATGTTACATAGACATAGGTAAAAAATAATTGTGGTCTGTAGCGTTATTTTTAACATTTTTCTGGTAGTCGGGATGAAAAAGGTGAAACGGTTACCTATGTTATAACTAATAAAATATCTGTTTCATAGGCTATATAAGGACCTGTAAGTTCAAACATGGCTTGCACGAAGCGATTGCCACTAATTAATATGGTTGAAAACATTAGTCTTAGTTATTGGTGAGTCATTTCACCTTCAAATTTGCATAAGCATAATTTCTGAAAGTATCTCGATTTATTATAAATCTTGAATATACATTCAAACGTGACGCACTTATTACGTGCACGTGTTAATCATAATCTGTTCCAAACAGCTATTTTACAATTTATAAGTTTTTCCATCGTTTCTTCTGTTTTGATTTTTATAACCTAAATATTTCATATCTCATCAATACAATTAATATTTAGCTTTCCTTATGGGTCAACAGATTTTATTTGCGAATTTACGCGTATAATTGTTCTGCTTATTGAACATAGAAACTAAAAGTAAAATCATTGTAAGTTTTCGATCCTTTCCGTTAAATTAATGTGCTTTGAAATAAAGATTCCTTGCCACCTTACATGAATTTATTTATACATAAAAAAATCCCTTTTTTACTTTCTTTTTTTTTTTTTACTTATGGCTTTACGCCTCGTCGACGTCGAGGTTATTAGAGGCGGGATGGGATCTAGGACAAGGAACTGGAAGGAATTCGGTCTTGGACTGTTGAGGAAAGCATCCAGGTATTCGTGTGGAGTGAGTTGGGGAAACCATAGAAAACCCAAATGAATACCCGTACGAGGATTCGAACCAGCGTCCTCCCGAATGCGAGGCCAGGGCGTTAACCACTCGCTCACCACGTTCTGTTTAATACTTGTTTTAATTTTAATGTTTATATAATATCATTATTGTTGAAGTGGGAAATGTGCATTTGTTGGATAGGGAGCCTGGAACTATAATAGGTTTTGAGCTATATCCGTCAAACACATGAAGAATTTAAACTAAAAGTTCCCATAAAGTAGTTGTCTAAGGAAATCGTTTCTGGAGAATAATCTCCATCGCCATTAATAGTAATAATTATTCCTGCTGAATTTCGTGAATATTGTTTTACTTACGTATGTACTTTTTTGTCTATATGTCATTCCTAGTAATTTCTTAATAGCGTTAATTATGCAATCTAAATTTTAATTTCATTTATTTTATGATTCGATATTTCAGAGCAATTCTTTCGCCCTTAACCATTGCTTCACATTTAAACCTTATTTACTATCTCTTCTTAGTATAGCTGGAATATCGGAATTTAGGTCTCCTTTTTTAAAACTGAACCTGTTACCTGTGTATCCTTCATTTTAACGATTGCCACCTCGTTCGCGAAAGTAGGTCAAAAATAATTTTTTCATTTACGCATATTAGAACTAATAAATTCAAAGTTTACGTGTTAGTTACAAACTTTGTAGTTTTAACCATTAGTTTCTGTGATATTTTCTCCAATACTTATCGCAGAGCTAAGCAAACTCCAATTTTTTCTTTTGGTAATGGTTTTACGTCTTATCAACGAGGAGATCACTAGAGCGTGGAGAAGATGGGAACAAGGAACGGGAAGGAATTTTGCCATTTCATTATGAACGAATTGTCATGGTATTCCCCTGGAATGATTACAGGAATCGAGGAATACAGTTATTGGATGGTTGGACAGAGGATCGAAGCAACGTCCTCCCGAATTTCATACCCAGCATTTTACACATCAATATCATATATAACACTTGTACATAGTTCATAAGTAAAAAAATTGTATTACTTGTAGAACTCCTCCATCAACAGGTTACAAGCTAACGTTGGAAAAGATTACGGGTTATTCTGTATTGGAATGACAAAAATTGTGCGTCTATTCATTAAGAAGAAAATGGAGGATTTCTTTAATATATCTCCCCAGCAGATGGCTGTAGAACATATAAATGTTGGAGGATCTCGGCAAAGATTGTACGTATTGACTGTAAAGGTGTCGTAACTTTTCTGTGTCGAATTGAAAAATCGATCAATAAATCTGAAAGCCAATCTTTAAATTATCGAACAGACGTAAAATAAAATTGATTGTATTGAATGCTTGATTAATATCGTTTCAAATCCTAAAGTAGAATCAAAGAAATTAGATAACTATACCCCTGACAATAAAAAGGAATTGAGTGAATGATTGACTGACAAAAAAGCAATTCATAGTAATATATATTCCATCGAAACGAATCAGTAATAATGGTTTAGAATTTCATCGTTTACTGATCATCACGTCCTTCGGTATCAATGAAGCAAAAACTAACTTCTAAAAAATGTCTGAAATATGGGTGATGAAGATCAAAAATACTTTCATTAATATTGAGGCACAGTTTAACACAAAAATAGGTAACAACAAAACTAAATATTCTTGTTACAATTACGAAAAATCACAGAAACTGGAAGATAGTTTATGATTATAATTTAATTGCGAAGGAGTCTATGCCCTTTTAGTTGTTTCCCTATAAAACTACTACAATTTCAAGTTTCACGATTCTATTTTAGAAAAAAAATTTTTTATTATGGAAACATTTGTCCCTCTCGAATTTTCCATTTTTTTTTTCAAATCTAATTCCCTCACTACCCAAAAAAAGAAGGATTTTGAAAATGCCCCCCTTCCACATGCACAACTGAGTTTGCTTTCAAATGTTAATGCAGCTTCCTGGATACTTATGTAGACATTTTTCCTGGTTGAGAAGAACGGAAGCATAATCCTGATTTACTCAACAATGTTCACACACAAAATCCCTGAGAAACCACTGCAGCAAGGTCTTGAAACTGTTTTTCATAGTTTCATCACTTCTGCGTGAAGGCTAGACCATCATTCCATATGCAGATAATTTTGCAACGGAGCAAACAGTGATACACATTGGCTCAAGGTGCTGGAAATTTTGAAACTATTTTGCCTTGTAAACATATATGGATAACTGATTGCCCGCATTTAGTTCCAGAGATTGCTGCATACCAACCTCCGCGTCCAGACTTCCTCGAATGACGTATTGACCAATCAGAAAGCTGCGGGTTGTTTTGGTGTCACGGGTGATTTATTTCCTTTAATAACAGTTAAAATAATGAAAACAGCTGGAATGAAAGATTCAGCTAATAAAATATGCAGCTGTTAATGGCACTCATTCAACTATAAAAAGACATTTCAGATAACATGCTAATTTTTGCAAGTTTCTCGAGACCCGGCTATTTTATAGTCCTATAATTTCGTTACAATTAATTCAAGAAAGCTTATCGCTGCTTAAATGAGTCCACACGTTCACCTGTTTTGATTTGAGTTTACTGCTTAGGTTTGTAAAGAATTACGATTAATTCTTACTAGGGATAAAACAACCAATAATTCAAACATGTATGAAATACATTCAAATTCTTTCTTCAATTGAGATTTTAATTTGCAATAACCATACAACACTTATCCGATAGCAGGTGGCTGATTATCGGGCAAAGAGCCAAGCAGTAAAATGAATTTAACGTCCATTGCGACAAACAATGACGCGGTACAGTGTCTAAAGTTACGAAATGGAAATTTCCTATAAAGTTATGGACCGGAAATTTTCCGTAAGGAAACGCATACCAATTTTTGATTTACCCGAACACCACAGTCATGGTAAATTCAAGTCAATTAAAACAGCTAGCTAAAATATGCGTTCTCAAAAATTGAATTGTGTACCTTGTCAGTTACAAACTCATGTTTTAAAATTATTTGACATTTGTTCAGCTTATTTCTGATTTCTTTATTTCTTACGAGTCCCTTCTACTATAGCAACGTTACGTTATGTAACGTAATGTAATGTTGTTTCATGTTATGTTATAGGGAGCCTGATATCACCAATACAAATAGAAAAATAAATAATCTACAAGCTTGTGTATTGGAAAAAATTTTATAGGAATTTGACTTACTTAATAATATGGATATTTCACGGGTTTTAGATTAAAGCTGTTTTAAGAATTCTAAAACTTATATTTTTTCTGAATTAGGTTTTTATGGAGTTCATGCTTCATGGACAGTTTACCAAAAACAGTGAACGAGTTAAAAAGTTGCAATTCGTAAAGGGCAGTAGTAGATAGGTAGTAACCATGGGAAGCTGGGGATGTGGATACATTGCCGCCGAATCATATGTGCTCCGTAGCAACTGAAATTGCTGATACAATTATTTTGTATAAATTTAATGATTAACAATGAACACAATATGTGAGGAGCGTAAGTGGTTTTCAAGTAGGAAAGATGGCTTTAGCCTGGGATATTCATGCGAATCTCACTTGGTGGGATATGTGCAAGATATTTCAGATGAAATGAACAAAGGAGGTCAAATTGATAGTGTAACACTAGATCTTTCAAAGGCTTTTGACACAGTGAGCAATAAAATGATAGTAAATAAAGTAAAAGCTATTAGCGTGGATAAAAAAGTGATTTACTGGGTAAAAGAATTTTTAAAAGATAGAAAACAGAAACTTATGGTAGGAAATGCAGTATCAAAAGAAGTGGAAGTAAAAATGGGGGTGCCACAGGGTAGCATATTGGGACTGTTGCTATTCATTATTCTAGTGAATAATTGTGTTGATTGTTTACTATCAGAAATTAGATTGTTTGCAGATGATATAATTCTATATAAAAGGATCAAAACGGTAGAGGGATATCAAGCTGGTTTGGTAAACATGGGATGAAGATAAATGCAAAGAAGAGTCAGCTTATTAGATATACAAATAATAAACTAAATATCTTGGCATTACATTTTATAACAAGCTTAACTGGGCAGGACTCATTGGACAGGTGGTAGGAAAAGGTTACAAAATTCTGCACTTGTGGAGAGAATGATGAGGGGATGTACGAGAGAAGTAAAAGAATTGGGTTACAAAACTTTGGTCCGACCTTAGCTTGAATATGGAAGTGTAGTATGGGACCCACATTTTTAGTATCAAATACGGGAGTTGGAGAGGGTGTAAAAAAGGGCTGCTAGATTTGTTTCTGGAAATTATCACAGAATGTAATCAGTAACAGATATGATAAAAGAGGTGTAATGGGATGCATTGGAAGACAGGAGGAGGGTGAAGAGGGTCATGGGAGTGCACAAGTCGTATATTGGTGATGAGGAATCGGAAAAGATGACCATGACCACAAGCTGGCACTCGATTTCAGGCACAAGGGGATAGGAAGATTCTCTTTTTGGGTAAGGGTGTCAGGGATTGGAATAAGTTACCAAGAGAAATGATGAATAATTTACCAAAAACGTTGAAAGAATTTAAAGCTAAAATTTACAGACGGCAAATGTTGGTGGGTTCAGGATAGGCGGAAGATTGGTGTGTAGGGAAATTGCCACCGGAGCATGCGCTCCACTGCAATTTAATTAAATATTATTATTACAATTTCCAAGAACTGGTAAACATGGCCAATAAATATCCTTTGAAGTATCATTAAAATTATACGTACAGTATTTTTTCAAATCCCGGAAATGGAGATATGTAACCCAAACAGTAGATGAATGACCAGCAGAAGAGAACCGCACATATCCGGTAAAATTAAATCTTCCTTATATGAGTTAATTAAATTGTTGTTAATAACTTCATTGAATGTATATAATGAAAAAAAATGTTATATTTGCAATTGAATGTTTCGTCACTTGCCGGTTATTTTAAAAGAAGCATCCCTGCGATCGAGACGCCGCCTTTGCGTGGCGGCGGGAACTAGTACGTCGAGTGGCCACTGGCTGTCTCGAAGCGCCACTTGTCGCGTCGTGTTGCCACGTGACCACGGGACCGCTCCTCAAAATGGTGACGCCCCGGCTTATATAACCACCACACCGCTGCCAAGGCAAGAATTGAAGCCAACGACGCCAAATACCGGCCTAAAATAAACACAGTTGCCAGGAAAAAATGTTTTAAACGTTGGTACACAGATAAAACCGAAAAAATTTTATACTTATTGTGATACTTGTCAAAATACTTACATAAAAACAGATTTACAACGATGAAATTCACTAGGTCTCGTAAATGTTTAAGTATTAATCAACTGAAACGCGGCTACCATTTTTTGGTAAGCTTGCAGGTATTACATTCAAGAAGACACATTACAAATTTCCCTGATTTAATACGACTTCACATATTCTGCAGTTGAATTACACAACCATTCATGTTTAACCTTTGGTCGTTAACAGAACGAGCAGCTAATCCGGAGCAATATTTATCATTTTGCTGAGTAATATATACAATTTTCAAAGAATCTCACATTTTCTAGAACAGTGGTCATTAGTTGAAGGTGATTCGGAGTAGCACATACGAGTAAGGCAACAGTCTGAAGAAAACTCGCTTTCCATCTGTGTTAACCAGTATCATATTTTTTAGTTTAGTTTGTAAAAGTGTTTCCTTCAAATAATTAACGATTTTTTTTCGGTTTGCGCACTTTGGTGTAACTTTTTTAGTTATAACAATATTTAGTGGTCATAACTTTGAATTTTGTAAATAAAAAATTTTTAGCGCGCATACGTCACGCCTATTTATTTATAATTATAAATATAAAATGTCTACTTTGGAAATTGTAAAATGTATGATACTAACGTTAATTTATAAATATCTTTAAAAGACAAAGCCTTACTGGTGGCCGAAACAAAAGAATGTAGGCCTACTCGTATATAAACAAGAAAGGAGAAAAAGGAAAGCAAATTATAGCGCAAGAGTGCGGTTGTAGCCTATTAAAGTAAAAGTAAGATAGTAATAATTAGGTTAAGACACGGTCATTAACAGTAAAAGGTTGATAGTTGTATATAAAAGTAAGTCATTAGAGAATGGGAGAAAACGAACACCCCAGTAAAACTAGGCAGAATCAGACTAAATATCTCATGTTTGGTCTTCGCAGATGATCTGGCTATTCTGTGAACAACAAATAGAATCCCTCAAAGAATTAGCAGAAAAAATGGGACTAAAAATCTCCTTTGAGAAAACGGTTTTTCTTAGCACATAAACTGAACATAAAACACTGGACATAAAATATGGAAAACAGAGATTAAATATTTAGGCGAAATTATGAGTGCAACACTACTCGAAAAGAAGGTACAACAAAACAGACTCAACAAAATGAAAAAGGCTTGCGGACAGACCTCCAACATCTACAACAAAAAGACCATAGGAATTCAATCAAAAATTAGACACTACAATACAGTTATTAAACCCAACGCTCTATACGCCACAGAAACACTCACACTAAACTCTAAGAGGGATATCGAGGACATCCAAAAAGAAGAACGAAGAATAATCAAGAAAATTATTGAACCAACCAAAACAGAAAAAGGCTACAGACTAAAGTAAAACAAAACTAAACAAAAAACTAGTAAAGCCCCACTCAAACATAGCCAACGACATCAGAAAACGCAGACTAAAATTCTACGGTCACATCTACAGGATGCCAGATAACAGATTAACTAAGCAGATATTCAAACTCATGCAACCATTAAAAATGCCTAACAGTTAGTTCGATCAAGTAACAAGAGACCTAGAAAAATCTAAAATCAAGAGTTCAGAAATCCTAGATCGCAAAATCTTCAGACAAAAAATACGCGACTGGGTAGTCATGCCAGAAACCAAAGCCAAGAAGACTGGCACAACATGGACAGAAGAGAGAAAACTTGCCTTCAGTAAACGGATGCGAGAATACTGGAATGGCAAAAGAAACGCAGACAGAAAATGACTACGTTTTGCGTGATCTGTATAGGTCTATTCGCATAAAAAAAGAAAAAAATAGTGAACCTTTTTTGTCTTCTGGAAAAGGTTGCCTGATTTCCTAATCCTTGTTTGAATCTATTATAAGTTACATAAAATGGTTCTCACACGGAAAGATGTAAAGGTTACACAGAGTTTTACATGAAGAAGTTTTCTTTGAATTTCAATTTATTAGTGGTACTATACCATTGTCACTATCAGCATCAAAGCGGGATTTCGAACTTAAAAAGCGAAAACTTGTCTTTCAGATAGAATCACTACAGATGTACTTTGTGCTGGATCATGGTTGTAGCAGTAGAAACTCAAAAGTTCACTGAATGGGATCCAATCATATTTATTTATCGCAGTGGAAAACGTGCCCTGACTTGCCACTCAGTCCAATCGATAGCTTACACCAACCTGACAGCCCACGAGCGCAATCAATAAATGCAAATCAATATCTAGTGAGCTTCCGTTATATAGTGACTCCATTAGTCGCCACACTCGATCATGATTTCGGAGAGCCATACTTCATCCACGACTGCGAGTTATCTAGTAGAATGAGTCACAACGGTTGTTCTACATAACAATTTCCTGTTGGTATTAGTAGCTCGTAGAAAATGTAAAGAGAAAACATGATAAGTTTTTTAAGGGCACCACCCCCAGGTATAGGTCGAAAAATATCGATTTTCGGTTTTCATCACATTTCGATAGATTTAAGTATTCTTTAAGTATCATGAAAAGAATTTCGCAAAAAAAAATCAAAAAAAATCGTGCATTTAAATAGCATTTTCCTACCACGTGCATTTCGGTGCCACGCCCACTTTCCTGCTATAACGCATGTATTGCATATTAGGGATATTTTTTCTGACTCTTGAGTGTGTTGGTTATCCTTGCAGGGCAACAGTCGTTATTCTCTTGTTTCTGCTGTTTGTAAACAACACACTTTGAAACACTCTGTTAGTTTCGTTTGAGTGCGTTTATGAGTAGTTGTTATCTTTAAAGTGAATTTCCCGCAAACTAAAATTTTCAGTACATATGCCCCATTGTATCATAAACTAACAAAGATAATTGAATAAAATTTTTAGAGTGCATGAAAAAAAAGAAAAAAAAAACACCTATGGTACTACAAGCATTAATATTCGATTATTAGGGTGTTCACAAAAAATATTTTCTACAGGAAAAAACTTAATATTTTTACTAAGAAATTTAAAAAAGTATAAAACGTATAAATTAGATTTTAGTACAGTTGATTTTACTAACATCATGTAACATTCAGTAAAAATATTAAGGTCCTGCATGAAATGGGTTAAATACTTGCATAAATTAACATGGTGTTAGATAGGCAGGAGGTGTTCCCCTTAATATCGATGCGATATTTAGGCACGTTCATTTCAAACTAACTTTTTTTTTATATAGCTTCACGTTTCGTCGTCGTCGGCAGAAAAGGACTGGTGGCAAGGAACAGAAAGGAGTTTATCCAAGTCCTTTGAAGGAACTATTGTAGCATTTGCCTAGAGGGATTCTGGAAAACCATGGAAAACCGAAATCTGGATGGCCGGACCGGAAATCCAAACCGCGTTCTCCGAATCATAGCACTTATTTTTACTTATGGCTTTACACCTCGTCGACGTCGAGGTCATTAGAGGCGGGATGGTATTGGGAACAAGGAACTGGAAGGAATTCGGCCATGGCCTTTTGAAGGAAGCATCCCGGCATTCGCATGGAGTGATTTGGGGAAAACCATGGAAAACACAAATCTGGATGCCCGGACGGGGATTCGAACCAGCGTCCTCCCGAATGCGAGGCCATAGCTTTAACCACTCACCCACCACTCTCGGTCATAGGACCGTGTGTTGCAGTTCACTCATCATGCTAGGCCTTCCAGACGGGATTGTTTTACATTGTTCGTCATAACCGAATAACGCAAACAACCAATTTTAAACACATTTTTACGGAAATCCTTTTCATTTGCCGCATGGGAGCAGTTTAATTAAAATAATTTCAATTAAGTATTTTAAAAACGCAGTGAGTGCAGTTGATGTTATGAGAAATATTACATACAAGTGATATAACATATGTTAATTAAGCTAACCAGAGTAGGTAAATTATTCTAACGTTGGTCCCTTGATACTAGCTGTTCGTACGCGTGGATTTGGACTTTCATTGCTAGAATTGGATACAGAGAGCTGTAAGTTACGTAATTTGGCTGCGAGAAAAAAGTTTTAGCGACCGATATAACATCACAGAAACTTATACACATCATCCGTCTGACTGTCACTGTTTGGCTAATTTTCAAGATTTCACTACAAAATATGTTATTTTTCTCTCGAAAAAAGTATCCTATGTCTTTCCTAACGATACATAGTATTTCCTTGTCAATTTTAGTCAAGATCTGTTTAGCTGTTTAGATGTGAATACCTGTATGTAACAAACAGAGAGAGAGAGAGACAGTGCTACTTTTGTATTTATAATATCTGTATAGATTGTTTCATATTTTATGAAGGTATACGCTGCATATAAATAAAAGCAAGACAAAAGTGATTAAATGTAGCAGAAATGATACCAATACTAGTAGATTAAATATAAAAATGGAATCGGATGAAACAGAAGAAGCAAGTGAATTCTGATACTTGCGAAGCGAAATTACAACCGGCGGCCGAAGCAGGAATGATGTTAAAAGCAGAATAGCAAAAAGAGCCTTCATGAAAAAGAGAAATCTTTTAATTTGAAATATTGATCTGCGACTTTTAAAAAATGTGTGGGGCACAGCACTTTATGGTAGCGAAGCATGGACTTTGGGAATAACTAAAAGAATGAAAATTGAAGCATTTGAAATGTGGTGCTACAGAAGAATGCTGAAAATTAGGTGGACAGACAAAGTACGAAATGAACGAGTTTTGGAAATGATGGGTGAGAAAAGAAGTTTGTGGAAGAAGCTTACAGAAAGAAGTGGCAGGACGGTAGGTCATATTTTGAGACATGTAGGACTGGTTAATTTGTTAGTGGAGGGAACCGTCGAATGGATGAACTACAGAGGAAGACAGAGATTAGAATATATGAGGCAGATAACTGAAGACGGGAGTTGTAAAGGGTGTGTAGAGATGAAGAGGTTAGCACAAGATGGGATGGGATGGGATGGAGGAATGCATCAAACCAGTCGAAATACTGATGACAGGAGGGGAAAAAACGCTGTGGTACATAAATAAGTAAATAGAAGTGAAGAAGATTCTTGTAAACAGAAGTGACGCTGTTTTAGTAGCGAATGAACTGGTTTGCAGGAGTGGTGTAGCATCCGACTCCTGAATACCAATCTACGCGCTGATTACACACCCCTCCTCTTTCCAACCTCTTTAAGAAGGTGCTCCACCCAATTACGAGAGCTGCCGCTATCCCGTTTTGGACCAACAACGACTGTCGAGTGTTAAACAGTATTTACGAGATCGGCCAAGTAGCTAGATAACGGACAAACGAAACAGAGGACCTGTAGGCACCTGCCAACTGTCAACCAGTAAAGTCTCAGATTTTGTTGTTGTGTGGGGCAACTGGTGGGTGATTGATAATCCTGGAGCCTGGCATTCGAAAAGACCATTTCATACAGATAAGTCCTGTAAAAATGTACCTGAGACTTTAAATCTTTTTAAAATAGGTGTTTATGGATACTGAAACCGGAGCGTATAAGCCATCACAGTTGAGTAATAGTAACGAAGAGTTTTTGTCTTACTAAAGTTCGAACTAATGAGAGTAAGATCCTTCTTAAGTATAGACCCAATGTCATAACGATCGATGAGCATGTAAGGCTATAGCTATTTCAATCGTTAGGATACCAATGTATAATGTTATTGATTGATGTCATAATACTGCAGTTATGCGGAGTGATTTCTCCTTAGTGAAAGTTGAAAATTGACAGAATCGGAGGAGTCGCAAGGTTTTATCAGTCTCCAATTAGTGTAAGTACATACAATATGCAAGCAGGTCACAAATTCTACAACTAATGACGGAAATGTAAATATAAGTAACACTACGACACCTATATATATAAAGTAATTGTATTATATGTAATCGAAATCTTTCTACACGAAATTTTAAAACCAGAAACAAATTACAGAAAAACTGTGGTGGCTGAAGGTATCTCGACGAGAGGCTAAACGCGTCTGAAAATAAATAAAATCCGACAACAGTCGCATTGGTATATTTATTAAATAATATTTTGTTATTTTAATAAACGTTTTAAGATGGAAAGCGGGCAATATAATATTATTAACTCTTATGCGCACGACGTTGCCTCTTTTCTTACAGAACCATGGTGGAAAGATTGAGTCACATCTGCAGCTAAAACGAAAGAAGATGGCACTGGCAGATGCAATTTACATCGTGCTCCAAAGGATCAACAACTGCAGTGACGAAATTACTTCCAGTAAATAATTTTATAGTAATATCAAAACTTTAATTTATGTAGTTGTTGTCTTGTAACATTAATGCTAGGGATTAAACCCAGCCTCCACGACCTTGTTTCAATTGTCATTGAACATACTATTTTTACCGGCACCTGTGAGCTATCACAAAACTACCGTATTTCTTTTAAATAGGTTCACTTTTGGTAGAAGTTGACAGTAATGGTGGTTCACTTGCAGATCACTAAATCTATTTTTGGTATCCAGGGATGTAACGCTCCAGTTCCCATTCATGTCCTTTAGAATTAGGGAGAAGGTTATGGTGTCAGCGCCTTGAAAAGTTTCTTCTTCAAGACTCATTGAATATGATCTTCACAAGTCTGGGGAACCATTGAAGACGTCACACTATAAAGAAAGTTCTAGGAATAGGACCGACTGAACCGCACAGAATACCCTTCCAAAGAGTTATTAAATATTAAGTAATTTACGGTCCTAACACCTGTTCAGTTTTTGAAAAGTAGTACAAACTGTTCAAATAAATGTGAATCTACTGCACGTTTTTATCATCAGTTCTATTGTTTCTTGACAAACAGCGTTACAGGCTGGCAAGGGGAAAAAATCGACTTACGACCCAAATAAAAATAAGAAAATGGGCTTCGTCATTTGTGGTCCATTTTTCAGAGTTCGATGTTGGTGACATCAAATGACACGTTGTTCCGACTACCTTCACTAGTTCTGATATTCTACCAATCGAAATAATTGAACTATTTTCTTGTCCGGTTTATTTTCTCATCAATCCTACCTGACCATGTCCTTCCGTTTTTCTTGAATGATGATCTTTCCATAGCATATGAAGCTCTGTTGAAATTACAAAATACTGATACTTTCTCTACGATCCTGTTTATTGGGACCGAAAAAAGTAGTGACGATACTGATGTAGAAATCGATAAAATTTACGTTTTCAGTAATGTAGCAGTTTCATCTGGTTTATCATCTTATTTCCTGACGTGAATCTGTTTTGTAATGAAAAGTTTCCTTATTATCTGATGTGTCAAACATAATTTTTAAAACTGATTATCTACATTGAATTTTTAAGGCTAGTAAAAATCTCAGAACTGACATGAAGCTGTTAAACAGTATCCGATTAAGTCAAAGCTATTTTTTTTTGCTTATGGCTTTACGCCTTGTCGACGTCGAGGTCATTAGAGGTGGGAAAGGACTTGGAACAAGGAACGGGAAGGAATTAGGGCTTAGCCGTTTTAAAGGAAAAATCGCAGCATCAGTCTGGAGTGATTTGGGGAAACCATGGAAAACTCAAATCCGGATGCCCGGGCGGGGATTCAAACCCGCGTCCTCCTGAATGCGAGGCCAGAGTGTTACCACCCAATCACCATACGGAAGCTTTTCTATCTTCCATATCTCTTTGCTAAAGTACTTGCTGTGTGAGGTTTTGATCAGGTGACCTTCGTTGCACGTGCAACTCTGGGAGAAGACAGAGTCCGATCCATGGTTTGGTGAAGGCGGCATTGGAGCCCCTAATCCGGACAGCTGCCTGCCATATGCTTTCATATGGAGATTGCGCGGCGGGAAAAATATGCCCCACATGTCGGTGCTGAGTTCTAGCATTGTTTAAACCAGTTCTGACCAGCACCGGGCATATTTCTCGGCACAATGAGTATTGCTTTTCGAAGTGGCCGGCCGTGTATAACCTGACTCGTAACATGTGCGTACAGTGTAGCCTCTGATGTGCGTGTCACCTCGTGTTTGCTGACACTGTTTCGCCGATACCGGCTGTTGTTATGCGCCGTGACACGGGTCGAGACAGTCAGAACACTTGTTATTCCAGCAAGTGAACATTGCAGTGCCTACCTTGTTGGCTCATTTGGTCGAAACATGATGCTGTCCGGCACTGCCACGAAGTTTCAGCATCAGGACTTGGGCTGCAGGGTAATCATCAGATTGTGTACCAAAGTCATGGGTTAAATCCCAAACCTGTGCGTTTGGAGTGAGGGATACAACACGGTTCATTCGTCATTCTGATGGGTACGTTAAGCCTAGGGGACCAATCGGTGCCTTTCGGAAGGGTATATCTGAATGGGTGGTACCGTGTTTCATCTCTCATCCACAACAAGAAACCGATCGTGGTGGATGAGCGGTTAACGCTGGCCTCGCATTCGGGAGGACACCGGTTCGAATCCCCGTCCGGGAATCCAAATTTGGGTTTCCCATGGTTTCCCCGAATGCTGGGATTCTTCCTTCGAAAGGCCATGGCCGAATTCCTTCCCGTTCCTTGCCCCAGTCCCATCCCGCCTCTAATGACCTCGACTTCGACGAGGGGTAAAAAGATAAAAAAATAATTAAAAAAAATCATGCATAAGCGGTGGTAAAATTTTCTTTTGTGGATGAGGGTGTAAGGGATTGGAACAAAGGACCAAGTGAAGTGATGAATGACTTACCAAAACGCTGAAAGAAATTTTAAATTCAAGTTCGTAAATCGCAAATATAGATGGCGGAGGAATTTAACACTAAAATTAAATAAGGTAATTAAAAAATAAGATAATAATGGTAATTAGAATGCGGGAATTGTCACCGGATAGTGTGACCCATCGCAGTTAAATTAATAATACTGACATTCCACACTGAACATTCGCACTATCACAGTTACACTTACGAACACCGACACACTTGGTAGGGCAAAGAGAAACCACCCATCTTAGTTTTCCTAGACATATTTTCAGGTTTCACTAATTGTTACCACAATACCACGCAGCCCAATCGTTCAATTGTAATTAAATTGTACTATGTGGTTTACGTAATAGCTATCAGATTAATTACCATCTATTCACGCTGAAGAGCATTTTCAATAAAATTATGTTATTGTAAATCAACTTATGTAATAGAAAAATAAATACTTTCCCTTTTTTATTGCACGTTATAACTTTTTGATATATAAGAGTTTTCTAACCACAGCATATGGCCTATATTCGATAAAAATTTCTAGTCCCTAGGTTATAATGTTTTTCAGATAGACATGTCAGCAATTATGATCTGAAAGTGACAAACATATGATTGCTATTTACCCGTTTACTTTTCATTAAAAACATTTAAAAAAGAAAATCCTAACTCTTCATTCAAAGAGCTGCAAACAACGATATCAGAAACACCGATGCAGAACTGATTATTATTATTTTTTTATTTTTTTATTTATTTATTTATTTATTTTTGCACACTAGCGTATGCATATAACAAGTGCTTTCTTCAAGTCTACAACTTATTCAATTTACGGCCTAGGGTTTAAATGTCATACGCGTGGAGCAAATCCCGAAGAAGTCGAGATTTTCCTGGAAAGTCCATAACAGCTACCCAGAACCACTCAAATAGCTGTTAATTGCCTACCGAAGGGTTTTCCCCCCTAAAAAAGTAAGCGGTCTGGTGGCTCAATGGTTAAGGGGTCTGACTGGGGAAGGGAAGGTCCCCAGTTTGAATCCCTGTCTGGGTGGAGATTTTCATAGGACCTCAACCCGACCTCTGGCACAGTTTGTTGTGTACTGTGAAGTACACCAGAACGATTCCATTGTTAGGATTCCACAATTAATTGTAAGTCCCCTATACCCGGTAGAACTACTGGGTTACGTTAAGACGGGAATGACAGGGGCGGAATGCGCAGCCAATAGAAACCCTGTCACGAGTCTTTACGACCACACGGAATTATTATTATATTCTAAGAAAATAAAGTGATGATGCCATCATAGTAAGAAAATTAACTGTATAATAGAGCGTAGATCATGGAAAATGAATATGAGTCTTTAATTCTTTAGTCCGACACAATGAGCGTGGTTGGATCATTTATCTGCTTCCTACTGAGTTTGTTTGTTTTCTTTTTTTTTTCCCCTATTGTTTGTCAGATTTTGATGTTTCACCATGTCAGTTTAATGTAGGATTGGGAGCAACAGGAAGAATTCAGTCATAATCTAAATATAAATTTAAAAAAGTGTTGCAATTCGCTTGGAGTGAGATAAGGATACACTCAATCTAACTTGCGAAATTAGTATTTACCATAATTTCGAAGAATTCACTTAATGAAACTATGAAGCAACCATTTTATTTATATTTCGCTGTTTATGATACAGGATGAAATACACATGAGTTTCTGGACGAAGTTTGTTTGATCCCCCATTTTGCCTTTCAGACGTCGTTTCCCCATCGCTTTCCGACGAATCAAATATCGGGATGGTTTCTTACAAATACCTTTCCACCCATTGTCGTAATACCGTCCCCATGTCGAATAGCCATAAAGTGCTACTAAATGAAGTTTATTGTTGATGAGAATGTACGTCGTATCAGTGGAATTGTAAGTATAAAGAACTTATCCGTATTCCCGATTTCAACATCAACGGAGAAGCTCTCAGAAAAATAAGTATAATCCATTTGATATTCTCTGCTCTGTATTATAAGAACAAGATCGTTACTCTACAAAGTGCCCGTTTTAACAGCGAAATCCCATTAGTAACTCTCTAATTTATCTCCAAACATCTGCTCTTTGTAGGTGGATGGACGCAGTATACAAATTATTGCTGCTTTTTCCACGAGATCCAACATTCACTCGTTTTTATTGGACGTCATCCTTCATTAGAGACGATTGCTAAACGATGGTGTTTGAGAGCGAACAGGCTAGTCGGTAGGCGTATCGCGAATTTAGATGGGACCGAGTTGTGTAAACTTACGACGAGCTTTTTCTTAATCGGTAATCTATTCGGGAAGTCGTTAGCCGGTGGCGGTGTACTTTATCGCAGCAATTACAGCGGCCGGCGGTTGATAAGACTCCTCGCCGTGGCTCGGTCGCCATTAGCGGGGCCCCAACCTCTCTCCGACATTTTTGGTGGCCGCTCGTTCCCCCCGTTAGGTTTTATGCCTCATTAGCATGTCGTTTGGCGAGTGCCGGTAACGAACGAGGTGGCGGCCGATAGGTAGGACGGCGGCCGAGGAATGTGCTAATTGAGGCTGAGCGAGCCGCCCTAACAAGACCACTGTGCGTCGACAGCCACCTGCCATGGTGACAAGCTGGAGGAGGCAACGCCTGGAACCAGCTTCAGGAGGCAGAGGTCGTCTCAAACTACTCAGCTCACCACAAAGTAAAACAACAAATAATCAATAGAAGCAACAACTCGATATTATAACACGGTTACGAAACTGTACAGAATATTATGAGTATTTCCACTAATTAGTGTGAAACAATTAGCTTTCGACAATTACCAACACAGCCCCAGAAGTATTACTTGGATTAACAACATTTCCACACTAGCAGGAGATGACATCGTGTTTTGAACTAGAAAGGCCCAACTCATTACGAATACATGCAAGCTGCATCTCATTTAGTTTTAATTAAAATACAGTTAGTGACCAAAAATGGTAGGTACTGTTATGGTTATCTAAATTAAATTCATTGTTCCAGTAAAAAATCAATCACTGTTACATGTAACCAACATTTAAATACCTGTACTGCACTTAGTTACAGGCTCAGAAATAAATCACAATCATTTTAGAGTCTCCATATGGCAGAGGTATTACAAGCGCCCGTATATCATAATAACCAGGCGCCACTTGTACACTACCGGCACTCAGCTGTTGTCAAACAAAGATCCTTACAGTTCTAGCTATCGCTAGCACAAGGACTATACAAACTACGTCTCGTGGAATCCTTTCTGTTAATAGTTTAATTTACAGACACCAATACAATTATATATAAACATTTATAACTAATTAATGATACGTTATGATTGTACAACATTAATTTCGTTAGATAAAATGCTGTAGATCATACATCTGTTTTGAAATATGCTAGCTTCAGTTTAATGTCTATTTTTATTTTTGAACATAATTACAGAAACAAAGAAACTGAATAATATAATCTTATCAAAGCCACATAGCATGGCAGCTTATGGTTTTAAAAAATCCTGCTACATGTATTTGAAACTGGCGATATACCTTATGTGGCTGACCTATCAAAATTTATCGTTGTTTTGACTATTCGCTTTCAGTATCATATCAGTGTTTACTTAAATTGCGATTACAATGGCGTTGTTAAATTCATTTCCATTACAAGTATGCTTCGTCCCTGTAATTAAACAATATACCTCTATAGTGTGAGCCTCCGAGAGATGTTTGGGAAACTCATATCGTTTCCATAAAGTTGTGTTTTAAATTGTTAATGACAGCGAAGCTAATTGAAAATTCGTAAGCAATCAGAATGTATTTCATGTGAGTATTGTGACTTACCATTTCGTGTCAAGCTTGAAGTCCCACCTGGTTTAGCAGTTAAAATTTACATAGTGAATGAATGGGTAATGAAATCCACGTATCTCTGTGGAACTTTCTATGGGACGGAAACGTAAAGACGATGACCGATTCGAAGCTCCAAAAAGATGGTTGTGATTGATACTCCATTTTTGTTTCCAATGAAGCAGAGATCATTTTTGAATCGATTTGTCCCACCTTGTACACACTATTTAATGCAAATATTTATTCGGAGATTTATTAGACGAAGTGTTGCTTAAAGAGCTGATTTTGTATAGTTGACTATCAACTTTCCACGAGAAATGTGATCCGAAAATCACAATAATTCCATCAGTCATTTCTAAGTTGTCATATTTTAATGAATGGAGTGATTTCAGTAAGTTTGATGATAATAACCGTATAGTGTAAACACGAACAGAAGATAGAGCTGATGCTGATGCAAATTTCTGGGTGTATACTAATGAAGAAAGGAGATGCCAGAGGCAGCAACTTAACGCCGTAGAAGATAGGCAACCAATGACACTTCGTAGACACGCTGGCTGAAGCCCTTTGACAGACACATCGCAATCATACTATCATGGTCTGGAAATCTCCTCCCTAATTATAGACTTTTCTATACAGTATTCAAGGTTTAGCCCAAAATAAATTTGCAGTACATCATAGGAAATACATTCGGTTGCATAAAGTAATGAACATTAAATTTTTGTAACTCGCAAACTAGATTTCCAACCTGTTGTAGAAATCGAAAAAATCTTCCAAATACTCTTTTATTTACTACGCAAACACAGGCTGCCAGATGCGGCTTTCAACACAAGAAACATCGTGTACAGTACCTTCAACAAAATATGAATTTTTAAAAGAAGACCTTTCTTTGTGTCGTTATTATTTCTCTCCCATTTTTGCATGTGAAATTAACGGTTTCTGTCCATCCAGAAAGTGACTGTGAAAACATGTTACAAAAGTTGTGGAAAACATAAATTTTAATTTCTAAGGAATATTTTATTTTCGTTTTGTTTTCATATTACGACAAAAATCCACAACTATTCATGGTAGATCAAACGTATCTTCTTGTTTGATCTCCATGAATAGTTGTGGATTTTTATTAGTTTATTGTCAGTCCTAAGATTCTTATATTTTTCCAGCACCTTCGAAATACATTAGCATGATCCTGTCTTAATTGCAGTTACAAATTCATTTATTGTTAACAGTTATTCGAGTTAATTATTAATAGCAACTTGTAAGCATTTTACTGAAATTTCTTACGTTTGGCCACTATTAATAAGTTATTTATTAAAAGAGGCAAAATAATAGGACTGAAACTTAAGATAGAAATCCAAAACTATATGACTGACCATGATGTCTGAGTCTCATAATCAAATTAATTCCTGAATACATATGAAATTATTCACTTTTTCTGAGCCCATGTACTCATTCATCTGATTCCGTTGCACAGTTAAAAGTAGTTCCTGCAGATTTAATAACGTAGTTGTTTCCCCTTTAGCTTTTCCGGGAAAGCAAGTATCAAAATTCGTCCGTGATTCGACATATTTCGTTCTGTATGATAAGTGACAAATCTCTTGTGCAAGTTTTGAGGGGAAAGTTTGCCTTGCTGGTTGGGGAAAACTATCTAAAAACCGTGCCAGTTATTGTGTATACCAGAGTCAAATATGGTTACAATCGTATTGCCAAGTCCTAACTAGCGCATGGAGTCTCTACTGTTTGATGTGTATGTAACTGAATAAATTAAATTGACTGAAGCAATTCTGAAATAAATTTAGAATGATAGTTTTCGGAATGCGCTGTACCCTTTCCTCCACCCGTAATCCAACAATTAAAAATTGAAACAGATTTTAATAGCAAAATTTCGTGTTATGATAAAAAATAACGATACGCTTTGAAAAATAATTAAAGGAGTTTTCCTGCTGATTATACAGAGCTCTAAACTTATTCATTTTAATTTCTCAGTATTTTTTTCGATTCGAAACTGAATAATATAGCTGGCTATTTCTCTGACTGCATGTGGAATCCTACTCAGATGCATGACGTCATCAGTGTCGCTCTACTAATTTTGTGATTGGCCGACGTACCTTTGACGCAAAATTACCGATGAGTTTGGTGGTAATCCCCGACTACATGAAAACGCCATTCGACCTATTTAGAATTCTGACAGTGGATTTCCCGCGGAAATGGTAAGGAGTTTCCTGTACAGAAATCAGATAGTTGGGTGTGTTGAGGAAGTTTCTGGAAAGGCGCCCAGATCGTCGCGCCAGGGAATTCCCAGTTGCGTGAGATCAGCGTACCTGTCCTTGAATACGCCGCTGAGAAGCAGGCAAGGGTGAACAGCGTAACGCTCACCTAGTCGTTGGCAGCAATTAGTTTTGAATGTGATACATGAAATTTCTCTCTAATGCGTTAAATACAGAAATTTACAGTTTCGCTCTACTGCTTTTCCAGATCTAGAGTTTCGAAGCAATAAATCTCCAGAAATTCATTTTATATTTCCGTTTTCTTTTGATTTCAGGCATAATTCTTAATAAAGACTCTTTCAAATTGTAATGTATATTGTCACATCTCCGCAAATGGAATGTTATGACCCTGAAAGGTGAAAGAGTGTTCTAGTTTTCGGGAGGTGGCAGGTTCATATTTCCATCGAGCCAACCAGATTTCGGTTTTCCATTGTTTCGCAAATCTCGGAATTGTTTCTTAATAAGGCCATAGACGAATTTCTTCCCGTAACTTTTTCCCAATCCTGTCTCACCTCCAAAGACCACGACGTTTACAGGGCCCAAAGCCCTAGAAAACAAAACAGTGCTGTGATTACTACTGAAGGATACAACACTATGAATACATTTATCTGAAATCTCTTTTTAAACACTGTAGGAAGGTTTGTTTACTGAAACAGATAAGGTCTTCAGTAACAGGTGTTTTGGTAAATACGATACTCAAATATTGCATACAGTTTTTTAAAATGATATAACTAAACGTGAGGTAGCGGTATTATTGCCTGAACAATGAACAAAAAATCATTGATAAATAAGATGATCCTAAAAATTAATTAATATATCTCAAATTGTAGGCATCTAGCTCGTTGCGACAGTAAATAAATGATAATCTTGCCTTTTAATTCGTTAACTAAATGGTGTAGAATAATACATTTGAAATTAGGAATAGAAGAAAAGTATAATTCTTATTTTTAATTTACTGTTTTTATTTATTTATGAAAGTATTATGTTATGTTCATACATAGTTTATAAATAATGATAATGGTTCAAAGTTTTAGTAATCAAAATACGCTGAAATTTAATGTTTGTTGGAGAATTTAAATTTCTTTTCTTCACTTCTATCCATTCTTTATTCTTTGCATAGAATTTTTCAATACACGTGTTCTAATAGGCTAATCTTTATATATATATTTCTTCTATCCGTGTGTATGTCACTGAACTCCTCCTAAACGGCTGGACTGATTTTTATGAAATTTTTTGCGTGTGATTAAGGTGATTCGAGAATGGTTTAGATTTACAATCTGATTTGCAAAAGCCCACCCCTCTCCCCACAGAAACTATTAACGAATATAGCGGCTTCGAGCATTGGCGACTGTTAACATAAACAGAATCTCTGAAGCGCGGCAGACGAGGAGGAAATATTGGTCGAGGTACACGGAATGCAAAAATAGTTCATAACCGTCGGTTAAACACAACGGCAGAAGATAAACTGACTGACAATGTAAATTTAAGTAACCAGGTTGCAAATTTCTGCATCAGGTTTACAAGAACCCAAGTATTTTCCCCATTTACCCCACACCCCTTTTTAATTTCCAGTGTTCTTTATAAAAACCCACAGTATTTTTATTTTTTTTAACTGCTTAACGTCTCTTAACAGCGAGGTCTTTAGAGACGGGAAAGGAGAGGTGGGGGGGGGGGGGCAAGGAATAGGAAGGAATTCGGCCATGGCCTTTTAAAGGAAGCATCTCGGCATTTGCCTGGAGTGATTTGGGGAACCATGGAAAACCCAAATCTGGAAGCCCGGACGGGGATTCGTTCCCCCGTCCTCCCGAATGCGAGGCCAGAACGCTAACCGTTACACCACCACGCTCAGTCCACAGTTTTAAAACCCGTCAAAATAAATTTTTAAGTTATTCATAAAATAAATGTGTCCTAATGTTTTAACATGTACGTACATCAGATATTTAGCATGGACACCCTAACCTTAAATATTGTGACCAATCAAAAATCCTTATTTTCTGCATTATGCTGGATCAAACTGATACAATCCAGGTACATATTTATGTATGCGGTATGTATTATTGCGCGGATGGTGGATGTTTTAACTAACGAGCAGCAACTTTAAGAGATGGTATGGTTAGGTCGAAATACAGCCTGGGCCAGAATGTAAACTGATATTCTGTATAACAGCATTCAATTCATCCCATTCTGGGAATTGTTCGGGTATATCAATGTTTAGTTTAATTCTGGAAATAGATGGTGCAAAATTAATGAACTTTGTAAGCATTATTTTCATCGGAAATATAAAAATTGTGTACGGATAAATCAATCCCGATTAGACCGGGCAACGCCAGGTACTCTGCTATTAATATATATAAACAATAAACCAAAAGTGAAATTCCCCTCCATAACTGAAGCTGTTTCCATTTGGCAAAGTGTTTTGTTTAAGATTTATTATTCAGCGTGTTTAGCTCATGGCTTGAGCTAGCAAATCAACTATCATTGTGCTCCACCATTTAGAAATGGCTAAGCATTCCTGCCTCAAGACATACCCGGAGTGAGATTGGATGTTTAGCTCCAAATTACGTTGTCTTGGCTCGTGGAAGTCAGCTACGGTGAAGGACATTGAGAATGACAAATGAGCGGCTGAGCGCTGCCAGAGGTTAGCGTAAAAGTCCGCAGTGTGGACAGCGAAGCCGAAACTGACGTTTAATTAACTTCGTCGTTGAAGCTGAGTAATAAAACGGACCGACGTGCTGATGGTTCTCCAAAACAACTCCGATTTGCTTGCGGCTTCTAAACCGGCGCATACTGCGTCACGCACAAATGAGAAACTGCCGACTTTTATGAGTCGGTGTGTACGAGAGTTTGTCGGACATCTTTATGCTGCGTCTGTGAAGGAAATACGCAGAAGCAGAAATAGTTACTCAGTACGCTGTTCATCTACAGCTACATTTGCATCTGCACTCGGCAATTCACAAATATTCTGGGCAAAACGTTCCGATCCCGAATAGCACACGGGAAGAAATAATTCTTATAAGCATCAGTACGGCATTTTATGACTCTAGTTTTCTCCCTTCTGTCATTGCAATCTGAATTGGTTGGTGAACTAACTATTACTTCCCAATTGCGTCAGATCTCGATGCTGTGTGTAAGGGGTGATCACCCTTCAATTATAAACTGAATTATTGGATTAATAAAAGAAAAACCGAAGGTGGTAGAACTGTCTGAGGCGTGGATATAATTAATATATTATTCTAGTAATTCGGAAGCCAGATTTTGTGGTATTTGTTAAGTCACTAATAGAGATGTAAAGTGATCGATGTTATTAAATTTCTTACAAAAGTAAGGGTGACAATAACATAATTTTGTGAAAAACCTATTAAGGAAGCGTAATTTAATATCATTGTCTAAAGCTTTTAAACGTTTTAACAGTGTATTAACTATGAGCAATACTTTCGCATCTAATAAGACCGACATTTATTTTTAATTAGTAACACCGAAGATAACAGATGCTTTGTACCACTAGTCTATAATGGAAGTTGATTGTACGAAAAAAAAAAAAAACCATTTAGTAGCCTACGTAAATTAGTTTCTTACGATAACTTCTGCTTAAATAAAATAATTATTGCTTAAATTGGAATGCCCATAATAGTGAGAAATTGTAACAACCTTAAGTGAGGTGTTAGATACAAAAGTGATAGGAAACAAGTTTTTGGAAAGTAATTCACCAAATATACGTCCCAAAGGACACGAGGTAAAGTGGAAACTAGCTTTTAGAAAATAGTAATAATGAAATGAGGTGGATGACTCAGAGAATTTAATTAGTAAAGCCAGTGTTAGAAATTGTAATTTTTCATATTAATTTTAAATAGCTAGTTTAGAATCTGAAGTGTTAAATTTCTATTTGTATAACCTTTTTCATTGTTAAGCTTCTAAATCCATTATTGTGTTTGCCTTATAATCGCTGCAATTCTCTTTAACGCACAACTAGGAAGAGAAAGAAGATACAGAAAAACAATTGGAAAATACCCAGCTCACAAATGGACCAACCAAAACGGACAGAGATTAGTTGAACTCTGCAGTAGATTCAATCTAAAAATCATGTCAACAAATTTTAAAAAGAAACCATCAAAACAGATGACATGGCGAGCACCAAACTCACTCCTAGGCGAGTTCCAAATCGATCATGTAGCCATCTCATACCCAAACCACAGAGAAATTTTGAATGTCCAAGTTAGAAGGGGTGCAAACATAGATTCTGACCATTACTTGACAAGAATTAAATTAAAGTTGAGACCACAAAGGATCATCAAAAAGAAACCACCAATCCCAAAATTCGATGCAGGCAAAATTCAACCTTCATTTACAGAAGAACTGGACAGAAAGAAATCAGAAAATTGGCAACAACTCAAAACCAAACTGATTGAAACAGCACAAAAACTAATTCCACAGCAAAAACACAGAAAACACCCTTGGTGGAACGAGCAATGTGACCAAGCAATCAAAGGACGACATCAAATGTACATCAAATGGAACAACAGAAAAACAGATGACAACTACAAAGAATACCTGAAAAGTAGGAAGGAAACAGCAAAACTAATCAGACAAACCAAAAGGAAATATGAAAATGGGCAACTGCTTGAAATTGAGAAAGACTTCCAGAAAAACAACACACGCAATTTCTACAGAACTTTCAAAAGAAAACTCACAGGATATCAACCACAAAGCCTCTGCTTTAAGAAAGAGAATGGGCAACTGGCATTAAACAATAAAGAAAACTGTACAGTGCTCGCAGAGTATTTTGAAAAACTCCTAAATTGTCCCGAACCAATACAACGTTTCGCACCACAAGAACCTAAAGAACAAAATCCAAATTCATTACCACCTGATGAAAATGAAATTGTTAGGCAAATCAAAAGACTCAAAAACAACAAAGCAGCTGGTGAAGATGGAATCACTGCAGAGCTTCTAAAAGCAGCAGGATCAAAAACTATAAAAGAGATCACAAAAATTATCCAAGACATTTGGAAAACAGAAAAAATTCCAGAAGATTGGAAAAATGCGTTAATCCACCCTTTACACAAAAAGGGAGACAGAGCAAGTGTTAATAATTATAGGGGAATCTCACTGCAGTCAGTGCCATACAAAATTTTCTCCCAGTGTCTCCTCGATAGGGCTCAACAACAACTAGAACCAAGGATCGGAGAATATCAAGCAGGATTTAGACCAGGTAGATCTTGCGCAGAACAAATACTCAACCTAAAACTTATCCTCAAACATCAAAGAATTTGTAGCAACCGTTTAGTCTGCACATTTGTAGATTTTAAAAAAGCATATGACTCAGTTGATCGAGAGTCATTATTCAAAATATTGAAAGAACAAGGCTTAGACCCCAAAACTCTTGCTTTAATACAACAAACACTAACAGAGACAAAGTCCAAAATAAAATTTTTAGGGGAGATATCAGAACCCTTCATTATTAAAACAGGAGTAAGACAAGGAGATGGACTTTCCCCGTTACTGTTCAACTGCGTCCTTGAAAAAGTGTTACAGGAATGGCGGAAACAAAAATCAATCCTTGGAATTGACCAGCCAATTATATTAGGCAGAGGAAAATTAAAGATAGATTGCCTAGCATTTGCAGACTACTTAGCAATCTTAACCCGTGACATTTCAATAGCCCAAAAACAGATCTAACTCTTGAAAGAAGTTGCGGATAAAGTAGGTCTACAGATTTCATTCGAGAAAACAGAATTTATGACCTGCAATAAAGAAACACCAAAATACATGGAGACAAAATATGGAAAAATTAAACGAGTCTCATACTTCAAGTATCTCGGTGAAACAATCCATGAGAATGGAACTGAAGCAAAAGCTAATGAAATTAGATGCCAGAAGATGGAAACAGCTTATCGCCTAACACAAAATGTCTACAACAAAAAATGCATCTCCAAGCACACAAAACTGAGACATTACAATACAGTTATTAAACCAGAATGTCTTTATGGATCAGAAACACTTATTTTTAACAGAAAAAAGATATAGAAAACATTGAGAAAAAAGAACGCAAAATTATAAGGAAAATTTTGGGCCCAAGACTCATAGGAGACCAGTACAGACTCAAAAGTAATCAGCAAATTCTACAATATGCAGACATTCACAGTGATATTAGAAAACGCCGACTAAAATTTTATGGACACATCAAAAGAATGAACCCTAACAGA
Organism: Vandiemenella viatica; assembly: GCA_031002005.1. NCBI lineage: Eukaryota > Metazoa > Arthropoda > Insecta > Orthoptera > Morabidae > Vandiemenella > Vandiemenella viatica. The sequence continues at coordinate 127,041,596 of JARYHS010009186.1, forward strand.
CTTACAAGACAAATAGTTGAATTCTATGAAAACCGAAGTAAATCAATATCGGATACAATGAAATGGATTGGAGAAATCAAGAAAGACCTCAAATTAGCAGGAATTGTTCCAGAAGATGTCGAAAACAGAGACACATTTAAATCAAAAATTCACAAGTGGCAAGTTGGCCGGGAGGAAAGATTAAAGAAAAGACCAGGAACAACATGGTCAGATGAGAGGAAAGAAGCCCACAGCAAGCGTATGAAGGAAATATGGGCACAAAGGAAAGCGAACAAACGCTTCTGAGTACTTTGCGTAGTCCTAATGGGCTTATCCGCAAATAATAATAATAATAAATGAAAAATTACAGTTTTCATTTACTGCTATGCTGAGAATGGTATGAAAATGAGTTGCATTTTGGAGTTCTGTCAAATTTTGTTCTTAATAGTCTCACCAGCATTTCTTAATGCCTTCGTTTCCAATTTCTGTTTCATGTAACCTCCTGATTGGTAACTTTGGTCCATTTTTTTTTCTGCTTTACGTCTCTCTAACAGCGAGGTCTTTTAGAGACGGGAAAGGATGGGGGGCAAGGAATGGGAAGGAATTCGGCCATGGCCTTTTGAAGGAAGCATCCCGGAATTTGCCTGGAGTGATTTGGGAAACCATAGAAAACCCAAATCTGGATGCCCGGACGGGGATTCGAACCGCCGTCCTCCCGAATGCGAGGCGAGAACGCTAGCCGTTACACCACCACGCTCGGTAACTTTGGTCCAGCTAGTTTAGAATCTGAAGTGTTAAATTTCTATTTGTATAACCTTTTTCATTGTTAAGCTTCTAAATCCATTATTGTGTTTGCCTTATAATCGCTGCAATTCTCCTGCCTTCATCTTTGGATAGTGATTTGTTTACTGATTGCAGCCTTGTTCTAAAATATTTTAATGTTATGTTAATGTTTACTCTCGGTATATGCTTTCTTAGTGCTTCACATCTATTATTCTAAATAGTAAATGTTATTAACATTTGATTCGTTCATATTTCATAGTTAAAGCTGCAGACCTATCTCGCTAAATTTCTTTTTTTCAGTTAATAATGCCATTGTTAGTCTGATTGCAGCTAACACACAAAACAGAGATGTATACAAATTGCAAAATCAAAATCTTCGCTGCAAAATATAATCTCGTAGAACATATACTTTAAGAGAGTCGTAAATGAAAATTAAATAATTATTAACAGAGAAACCATTTTGTGAAAATTATACCAGTTTGTGAAATACAGAAAGGAAACGGGCAGAATATTTCTGCTTCATGAATTGTTACGTTTATCACGTTTTGTCAAGCGTAAATAACATTCAGAGTTAACTGAGGAAATTGCAAGCTCATTACTTGTGAAAAATTTCTCAAATAGACGAAATGTATCAAAATATAGTCCCTATTAGGGTAGGGGCCACCATTAATTACGTGAGGTGAAATAAAAAAAAGTCTACAAATGACGTGAAAATCAATATTAAAAAAAAAAAAATCTCAAAAAGTTGAGAGGTCGATTTGTAGGAGGGGGGGGGGGGGGGTCGGGTCAAATGTCATGAAGTCTCACCAGAAGGGGTAGGGTGTCCTGAATTCTGGAAAAACACTACACGTTATTAATTATTATTTAAGTAGACAATAAAAATAAATTAAATTTACATAGTCTCAGTTCTTCAAGTATTACAGTTTCATCATGTCAGCCTAGAGTAAAGGAAATATAAACAGTAACAGCCCATATTAAATGGATTTATATTTAGCCATTTATGTTTGCAGAAATTACCTTTATTAAGAAAAATTTTCGTTTGCGCAGTAGTCCACAAGCAAATTTCTCTATCCAAGGGGGTTGTGCTATATATACAAAATATTTGGAACTTCATTCGTGTAAAGATGCGAAATATTCATTTTATGATTCTTTGGAGACCTTCAAATCTCCATACAGTTCCTTTCGTTTATAAATTATCAACAATTTTTCGTAGTTTAGAAAAGAAAATGAAAACTGTCAGCCCTCGCATATAGAGGCGTTAGTAACACCCGTTCTGATCTGTTCTTTTGTCTATCGACATACAAGTCCCAGTAAAAATCATAAAAAAAATATTTTTAGCTATTCAATATTAAAAGCTAAGTGTGATCCTCAAACCGAAGGTTGGTTGGGTCCTCCCAAAGAAGTCATTAAACTCTATTCACCCTCAGCTGGAAGTTCCCCTTGTTTCACCTTACAACCCCCTCCCATTGCTACCCCTCCAAACAGTTTCCAGGTAGACGAGTGGCAAATTTGTGAGCGGGCACTCTTTCCCCTTTGCATGTAGAGGTAACGGCAGTGGAGTGGGGATAGAGCAGAGTGACCTTGACCCGCCTCTGTTAACTAAACGCGCTAAACCTTCTTTCCTCCTTTCCTATTTTTACCCAGTAATCCGAGCGAGTAAAGGTGACCTGCAGTTGAACACGGAATTCGACTCATAGAAACATTCTGGCGTACTTCACATTACACAGCAAGCTGTGCCAGGGGTGAAGGTTGGGATAAGGGGCTTTGAAAATCGCTACCGAGACAAGGATTCGAAGAGGGGACCTTTCGATCTCCACTGAGTCACCAGACCACCCTTTTCTGAAATAATATATCTGATTTCCGTAATACCGTCTAGTCACGTCACTTTTTCAAAATCTCGGGTGTTTACTTTGGTCTGTGAAGCCGATCGTGTTGGGTGGGCGCGCTTTCTACCCGGGGTCCGGTGCTCCCCACCTTGAACGTCGCAACTCGAACACCGATCGCCATCCGCACTATTTGTAGCATCGCTTGCGGTGGCGTTTACGAGCTGGGTTATCGGCTGCTCCCATCTGCCGCTGACATTCATGGAGCGATTACCACTGCAGATCGCTTGTACCGAGACAGCAGTTCGTGATCCTGCCTGGAAAAGGGGACAGGCTTTACGAGATACTCCTCGACAGGGTGTTAAAGCAAAAGGTAGCATTGATATCAACCAAAAAACAAATAGGTGTGCTGAACGACGATTATAAATCAGAATGGAAGTAAATGTAGTATCGATCAGGCCATAGCGGCTCACTGGGTGATACTGGAATAGGTAAAGTTCAACACGTCTTTCATTACCATAGCGCTTCAATCAAGCATCTGTGGTCAGCAATGCACAATGTTCGCTGCCCAGAAAAAAAATCGCCGGCACTTATCTGATAAAAGACTGAATAGGCCTGGTTAGTCAATCCAAAAATTCAGCTTCAAGGAAAGATTTTCGACTTCTTTGGGATTTTAATACTACTTGTTTACTTCGAAGTTAAAAATTATGCTTATTAAGCTACACTCAACCACACTTCAGGGATAAGAACTGTATGTCAGTCAGTTAGTTGATAGGGCGATATCGGTGGGAGTGAGATCCACTGGAAATAACACACGACTGTTTGCAAGAGAAAGGAGTGGATAAATGCTGTTCGTGTTATTTGGGACCCAAATCGTCTAAAAGGTTCTTCAATGAGCCTCTAAGTTGGAAAAAGTTAATTATTATATTTCAAATTCAAATTAATGTCTGTAGCATTAAAATTCAAATCTTGCTCACTATGTAGCGCTGTCTGACGTCACGCTTCTGCGCGCAACCAACAACGACCGGAGATGTTGTTTGAGGTTACGCGCGTTATTTAATAACACTTATATTTGGCTAAACATCCACGAGTAAATGAGCTGTCAACACACTAAAAGAAAACTACGCATTTCGTAAAAATCGTCATATTAATTATTAGTTGCTTTTTCTTATTAAAATTTATTAGATACAGATTTTTTTATACTCTCTACAGTAACTCCTAGAGAAAGTTAAGAAAGTTAAGAAAAAAGATAGTATTCGCGCACGGGTAATAGTAGCTATGTATGTTGAACAGCAATATGAGTAGAAGTTGTGGTTATTTCAAAATGAAGACAGGACCAAAATGACAACTGACACAATTTTTTGCAGAATAATTTACAATGAATTTTGTCAATAATTTAAGCTGCTTCCATAAGCGCCCAGCTACTGAAGTTATTATTTCATTCGGACGGAACTAGTTCTGTATTTATACACGCTGAATGAGACAAAAAGACAGAGACTTACTTCCGTATTTATAAATAATATTACTGTGGTTCACACTCACAAATTGACTGCGAACAACACCTGAGGGATCATTATAACGTAAAAAAGTGTACACCTACAACATTGCAAGAGTACCTTCGATTTGCTTCGCATTGCACCTCTAACTTTCTAATATCTACAGTTTAACATTCGATCCGATTAACCTACAGCCCAGGCCTGACTCTTACGATGAAAAACAATTTTTAAAAATCTTAGCCCCCACAGAGATTTGAACCAGAGACCACAACGTTAGTAAGCAAGCGCTTTAGGCACTGATGTACCAGCCCACTTTACGGAAACATGGTACGGAGAAGTCCATATCCAACGTGTCTGTCTATCGCCGTATTTGGAAGTTATGAGACAAAATGTGTTATTTATACAGATAATTTTTCAGCCAAATGTAGACAGAATTTTTCCCCTTGTTTCAAAGGATAAGTGTGCAAAGTTTCATAGAGATAGGATGAAAACTGTTGATTTGTATGAAGAACAAACAAAGTCCAGTGCCCTCCCTACAGATTTTCTCGTCAAATTCCGTCAATATCGGTATAGGCATTTAATTGTCAAAACGTAACATAAGACAGAGACTTACTTTCGCATTTATAGTATTCCTACTGCAGATTACAGACACACTGACTACGAATCACCCCTGATGGATCAATATAACGTAAAAAAGTGTACATCTACTGTATTGCAAGACTACCTACGAATTGCCTCAGGTTGCACCCCTACCTTTGTGAAATCTACAGTTTAAAATTCAATCCGAATAACCGACAGCCCAACCGTGACTCTTACGATCAAAAACAATTTTTAAAAATGTTAGCTTCAACGGAGATTTGAACCGGAGACCACGACGTTCGCTAGCAAGCGCTTTAGCCACTTTTTTTTTTTTTTTTTTTTTTTTTTTAAATCTGATTCTTTTGAATGTCTTTGTAATCTGCGTCCTTTGTCACTCTCCACACGCGGCTGACAGGTTTTTTTTTTTTTTTTTTTTTTTTTTTTTTTTTTTTTTTTTTTAATTGGCTTTCGGCTGCTGAGGCCATACAGCCAGCTCAATGTGACAATTTTTTCCAGTGTATTAGTTTCTAGAGTAACTTGTTGCTATCAAGTATAGACACATGGACACCACAAGAAAGACACGACATTCACAACACTTAAACACCCATGCCCTCGGCCGGACTCGAACCGGCGACCTTCGGCACGTGGAGCTAGAGCTCTAGCCCCTACGCTACCGAGGCCGGCTCACTGAGCTGGCAGTCCACAACACGAAAACACGGCACGGAGACGTCCATATTCAACATGTCTGTCTATCGCCGTATTTCGAAGTTATGAGACAAAATGTGTTATTTATACAGATAATTTTCCAACCAAATGTAGACAGTATTTTCCTCCTTGTTTCAAAGGATAAGTGTGCAAAGTTTCATCGAGATCGGATGAAAACTGTGGATTTGTATGAAGAACAAACAAACAAACAAACCACCAAACCAACAAACAAACAAACATACATACTTTATATATAAAGATAATCTTGAATGGATAAGTTTTCATTTACAATAATTTACCGGTTATTAAAAAAATGACAATTTGAATAAATAATTAATGAAAAACCACTACATTCATGACTGGAATTTACATATGACAGAAATGATTTTTACTCGTGGAGGGCGTTATCTCAGCTAGCATAAAAAATTATTAGAGCACTAAGAAACTCTATTATCATTCAGGTCTCTCTGCCATGGGGTCTCAGGTTCGATCAAAATAGAAGTGCAATGCAGTTTCTTAACGATATTTACCGTTATTTTCAACCATTCAACACCACTGCTGCATCTGTTCACACCCGGTTCACAATTTCACAAGCTATGATATACATAGGAAGATGCCTGCACCACTCACAAACACTTATCACAGCCTTGTGCAGATCGACTCTATCTATGCCGCGCTTAACAACCGCTGGTCCAACTTTCCGCCACCGCGGCCGGCGACTCCAGTCGCAGACTCGAATAATCGTGCACCTCTCTGCCCCCAGACGCCTGGCCTCCACTTCCAGTTGGTTTTACAGGAAAAGAAAAAAAGGCAACAACCTTAAGAGATGATTGCATAGACTTCTGCAGTGGTTGTACGTATTATCTTGGTTCTTCAGGTGAAGCAGCGTCGATTTACTAAAACCTACCGTTTCAGCCATCGTGCTGTGGCTTTCGTCAGAGGTCTCTGATAAAACATTAAGAGCTGTTTCACAAGCGTGGCACATCCTAACAAAACTTCATCTCTCAATTGACCTCACAAAAGTTTTACATGACTTACTTTTTTCCCAAACTGTAAAAATATGAAATGATCAATAAACAACAATCATTTCAAGATGTGGTCAATGATCAAAAGGAATCTTATAGCAAACCTGTATCAGTAAAAAAGGTTTTTATCTTTATTACAACCTGCCAGTAGTCTATTTGAACGACCAGGTAAGTGATGATGTACTGCTTTTAATCCTCCAAACTTTCTTCTCAGAGAATCTCTCCGTTCACCTGGCTGTTATTTAATTTGATCACAACTTGCTATTTGTACAGGTCACCGACAGTTGCAGAAAACAATAAATTGTTAATGCTATCTTCATCGAAATTATGAGATGGCTAAAAGGATATGTTGAGATGGCTAATTTAATTATTCTCCTGGCCCACGCCATTGGTGATTTCTCTGGAATCGATAGCTGTTGTTGCAGTAAGCAAAAAAAAAAAAAAAAAAAAAAAAAAAAAAAAAAAAAAAAAAAAAAAAAAAAAAAAAAAAAAATTCTATAATTAATAAATGTTATGGTTAAAGCATCCTCTGGTAATAAATTTAAAGTTTCTGTTCATATATAACTTGGAAAGAAATGTAACGTCTGCGAAAAAAAGCATGTAAGAGCTGGATGTTTTTATTTTTATTACTCTTCTTCCATAGATCCTTGCCGAGGAAGGACGTCTGGGATTTGGAACATGTCATGGTTAATATATGCATTTATATGAATAGTAACTATAGTGAAAAAGTATTGTAAGTAATAAACAAACAAAAACAAAATGAAAATTAAATATTGCTTATAACAGAACCTAACATATTAGATTCAGTTAATTCTTTGGTATATATTCGTGGATAAGCTCTCAGTTTTTGTTTAGCATCATTATTATCTACAAATTGGTTTATAGGAAGTTTTATTAGCTCCTATTTTTACCAATGACTTTAGTGCTTTGTAGTAGTTATTTCCGTTTCTTATATTTAAGATGTGTACCTGTGAAATTAACTTAAACAAATTAAAATTTTCTTAGGCAAAACACGTGCGAGAACACATGTATATATATGTCATTGTAAGAAAAATTTGGTTCCAGTAAGTTCTTTACCACACACAGTATTCTAACAGTTCTTTTCTGCGCTACGAATACTTTTTTTTTTCTTATGAAGAGTTTCAGCAACAAATTTTCTACATGACATGGTTGACTGAAAATAAGAGAAGTAAACCTGTTTCGTTAATTCCAGATCTGATCCTAGAAAAATTCTTATTGCAAAGGTACCAACTCTTAACTTCATCAGTAGTAATGTGATATGTTCCTGTAATCTTTTAATGCCAAGGAAATTTGTATTATTTGTTTTCAAGGTTTTTTAAAAATAATTTATATCTAAATCTTATTAAGCATAATTTTTTGTTCTAAGCCTAATGTAGTGTGAGTAGTTAAAATTTAATTTTTTAATGAATTTGTCTTGAACCAGTTTGCTACTACACTGAGTTAACATTAAATTCCACATTACTGTTGGGATTTTTTTGTTTTGCAAAGGTTACTTTTATTATTGGTCAGTGTATGTAAGTAAAGCTTCGCGAGTTTTATAAAAATTGGTTCCGCAATTTACAGCTATTTGAAGTGTTTTATGTTGCGCCATTTTATATTTAAATGGCTTTTATTTCCATTTTCAACTGTTTCCTACTGATTTGTGAGTGATTCTGTACCAGTTGTAATTGTTTTCGTTGTAATGTGCTTTAGTACCTCTGGACGAAGTTTTATGCCTATCTGTTTTTGCTATCGAAGATTTCTTCAGAGTAAAAGTGAGATGAAAAGTGATTCAACTGTTTTGTTATTTAATTGAACTCCTTAGTCAGTTTCAGAAGTTGTGTTAATTATTATCCTTTGGTGTAATGAAAAATCACCGTGCGAGCTATGGACGGTAAACACTGTTAATGAAAGAACTAATGAATTAAGTTCCAATCAACGTTTTCTGAAAGGAATATTCTGCGAGATGCTTATCAAAGTCATTGTTTTTGAGATGGGTGAATAGTTTCATTTTGTTACGCATTATTGTTCTGAAAATTAACCACTTTTGATCAATTCCTTCCTACATCCATACAAATGTTTTTCTTTAATATATATATATATATATATATATATATATATATATATATATATATATATATATATGTAATATAACTTCCCCTTTACCAAGTATCTTAAAATTCGTCCAGGAAACACTGGTAAATTTTCCCTTTTCCTCAAGTGGTTAATAGTCATTTAATGGAGAAATACTATAATTAGTTACTAAAAACCTAATGCTTGCGTATTTATAAATCAACGTTACACAAACAAAGAGAGGACAAATACAATCCTTGATTAATAAACGATTATGTCCAACACGCAGATTGTACCCAGCAACTCCTATAACGTTTTTTTTTTTTATTATTAATTTTTTTAAATTTTTTTTTTCGCTTTACACCTGGTCAACGTCGAGGTCATTAGAGGCGGGAGGAGAAAGACGGAGGCAAGGAATGGCATGAAATTTGGCAATGACCTTTTGAAGGAACCATCCCGGCAGTCACATGGAGTGATTTTGAGAAACCACGGAAAACCGAAATCAGAATGACGCACGGGGATTGGAACCCACGTCTTTTCGAATGTAAAGCCAGAGCGTTTCTTCCCACCCATCACACTTGGCCCCACTTTGTAACTCTAGCCATTACACTACAAAAAAAGATTATGCTCAGTGTTGTACGACAGCGGACGTATATTAACAAGCAGATTAGTGAATACACAAAGTATGTCTCAAATAGTAAACTGGAACAGAGATACGACAGGGCGGCAAATCTGGCATCCACATCCGCAATATCAGCCTCGCCTCCTTTCGCCTCCGTGTTTATTATTGACTGCGGTCCTCGCTTCCTATAATTATACACAATAAATCAAGGGGAATGCCGCCGCTGGAAGGGCCGTAGATCGATTCCACTTCACGCTCCTCCTGCTGCACAGAAATAATTGTTGCTACACTTCACGTATACCAATGATTACGGACATTTGAGGGATAAAACAGTGCAGTAACAGGTCGACATTAAACACGCCGGCATATTTCAGTTGACACAGCGGTTCTGGATTCTGCATACTACCGGGACCTTGCCTGGTGTGTCATTACAGACCATTACGTGGCCCCCATTTCAATGACTTACTGAACACCTGTTGGATCCAATCTTGCGTGGGTCAGAAATTATCCTCTATATAGCAACTCGCAGTAGGCTGGTAATTACAACGAACAGGAGCTCTACACCGACAAACAACAGAGAAATACACACAGCCTTGAATACTAATTTACACTTTTCCCTGTCATTCACGAAATTTTAATTCGTCAATAATGGTGTAAATTACATAGGTTTTTTTTCATATATCTTTCGACTAATTTGATGAAGCCTTCCACTTCGTACTCTCCACTTCTTACTATATATACATAATCTCTTCATCATTTCAGATTCCATTACACTAGATTGGTTTCTGAAGTTACTTTTTTCTCCAGTGAAGTCTTAGGCCAAGTGGAAGACGAAGAATCAGATGAGGTATGTGATCAAGAAATGTATGAAGAACTTACATCACGCCATCTCGAAAGTTGGTATATATAAATTTAAATACCGGTATGTTTCATTATATAACAATAAAATATTGCTGTTTTCGAGCATCCTTGACGGCAAGGAATAAAGCGGGGCACAGGAGATCTTATATAACACCAGAAGCGATGAACAGATGTAATGGAAGCGGCAAGATCTGAGTTGCAAATGATGTAATGTTGTATAGTTGGACTTTAAGTTCTCAGAAGGACGGATTATATAAAGATTTTTACAGATGCGGCCAAAAAGGGAGGTGCAGTTGTATAAAAAATAAGTTGAGTACAGTTTAAAGTATGGCTGCATAATATATGTCTATTCAAGTGATTAATACTGATCAAGAATCCCTTTACTTATAAGAGAGAAAGGATGGTGAATGGTAATTTTCCCTTTCGGGTAAAAGGAAGAACTATTCGATAAAATACCACCGGAGAGCCCACATCAGACATCGTTTAATGTATAACAGAGGACGCAAAATATATTCCCTTTTGCAAGGAGGACCCAGAGAAATATATAAAAGATAAATTAAATTATAGTACTTGTAACAAGATATGGTTAGTAGTAATAAATTATGTGTGATATTTCAACTATGTAAAAGCTGGGAAAGTTATAAAGTTCTAGCAGAAGTTGACTTTATAAATTGGAATAAAATATTCTTTGTCCTTCATGATGCAATGATTTAATGGAGGACAAAATGCAGCTACGTGGTTTATGGACGCTATTGCAGAAACGGAAGAAGTTATTTTAGCATTCAGTGACCTGCAGCAGACATCGATCTTTTGCTGAGACGATATACGTACCCAAAAAAGGTTTTGTGGCAATCAACTCAATTTATTAACAGTATATCCCCTGTGCTATCCAGCCTTTCCATGTAATTAAAATTCCAGGTTCAACGAAATTATAAAAAGGCCTTTCTTCTCACGATCTTTTGTTGGACGGCCTCTCGCGGCTGTGCTGCGATTCACGCTGCCTCTAATGTACTGATAGCCGCATGAAAGCGAGTAATCGCATTCCCACTGACGAATACCACTTGTTGGCCTCCGCCTACACGATATCGTCTCATGAATGTTGTAGGTGTACATCTTGTTAGCACTCTGGTACAATTTACACGAACATTTACAGTATGAGTTGTCTCATACCACATTCTATTACATTGTTAGTAGTAGTTGCAATCACATTTTGGCAGGAAACATCACTCGCTGTCACACTGGCAGTGGTAATAATTGAGCTTGATTATACAAAAAAAAAAAAAATAATAATTTATGACTGCTGTCATCATTTGGGGGGGGGGGGGAACCAGATTTGATCAAACAAAACTGACTTGCTTGTGCTGTAATATCTGTTGATGCTAAAATAAATTTGTGTGTGCCTATATGTTTTGACCCACAACGTGTGTGTATTACTTTTGTCTGTCAACATTAATTTCTACTGGTTTGATTAGTGTTCCGTTTGCTATATTTGCTTGTTGAGTACCGTATTTCTCTAGGTTTGCTTTTTTTCAGATGTTTTCTTTGGCTAATATCTTCTTCTCTAGGAGAATTTTTGTGGACTGTTTGTTATAATGCAACGAGAATTCAGTAAATGTGGAGTGGTTTCTGTATATTATGCCCCAAATTTGTTCTTTGTATCTAGTAATGACATTTCTGGATGTTTGACCAGTGTTGTCTGACATTGATGGCAAGTCAGTTCGTCTATTCTTGAACGTAGGAAATACATTCACGGCTGGAGATAAGTATCGTAGTCCAAACCGACCTATATGGTCCACACCTTGGGTTGACTTATAAGATTATACTTTCACTAAACTTGGCTAGAAACTAGCCAGCACACCTGTAAGTGATGTGCATGTGATCTGTACGATTTTGTTGAAATCTTCCTAGTGATGAGGGTTTCAACCGTCACAATAACTTGCAATTTCTCCTCTTTGTCATGGATTGTCTGCAACAGAAAAAAATAATGACGGTAGAAAAGAGTTTAGAACCGAGGAAAAGGTTTCCAAAGTGTTACGTATGCAGCATTCTGCTATATGGACGCGGAAGAAGATAGGAAGAGACAGAAATTTTAGACAAGGATTTGGAAACAATAAATTTTGGTGGATAGAACCAGAAACGAACAGGTGTTGGAAAGTGTGAAAGAACACAGAACACGCCTAAGAATCATTAATAGATTTTTTTTTGCATCGATATTAGTCGACGTTGAGGTCATTTGAGTTGGGACGGGTTTGGAGTAAGTAACGGAAGTCCATCACCTTTTGAAGGAACCATGCTGGCATTCGCCTGGAGTAATTTCGGAAAAACCAAGCAAAACCGAAATATAGATGGCTGCAGCCGGTATCGAACCCGCAATCCCCCGATGGTCCTACTCGATCGTTTACCACTCCTGCAGCAGCCTCGGTGATTAATAAAGAAAAAAAAACATATAAGACATATCCGGCTGCAGCTTTAAAGGGAACAGTAAAAGCGAAAAGTACAACAAGTAGAAGAAGAATTACCCGACTGGAAACATAAAGTGTGGGAGGTGTCAAATAACTGACCAGTTTGTTGAGATATAAATGGTTGGAGGTGACAGAAGAGGAGATTATTCCCACCTCGTAAAATACTAGAAGATCTTAATGATTAAAAAACCTTCTGGCTCCAGACTTTTGGGTCGCGCTGTACCTTGCGTTCTCGGGCAGAAACAATTCGTGCAGGTGATCGCTGGGGGTGCGGGGTGCTCAATCATGGCTGTCTCGTCAGGCGCCCATCGTCAGAAGGCTCACTAGACCGTGGCGCCGGTAAGCTGTCTCGACTTATTTCTTTTTGCGTAAATTGTGTCCGAATCGATTTACCATGCAAATCTATTGGCTCGCGACGCCCTTTAAGGCGGCAAGGTCCATTTACACACACTTATACTGAGACTAATCCGACCGATAAAAACTGCGATAGATCTCCCAGACCTTGAAATACTATTTTTTTTAAGTTTTGCAATGTATTATAGATTTAAATTTTTTTTTTCTGAATGCTAAGAAGGCAGTTATGTAGAGCACTCTGAGTTAAATATAAAAGAATAAATGACCTGAAAAACTACTTTTTCAATATGTAAAACTATAAACACATCCGTAGACTCAATCATAAAAAGTCGATTGAATATCAGAGTGCGAATAATGTTTGTAATAAAAAGCGAATTACTAGAAATACTACTCAATAATGAATCTTTGAGGCAATTTGCTGTGGACCAATATTTTTATTTAAATCCTAAAAAAGTTTTTTTTGACAGAATAATACGATTACATTTACATCCCTTAAGTATATAATTATGTTCGAGAATGAGTTACCGAGTGTGGTGGTATAACGGCTAGCGTTCTGGCCTCGCATTCGGGAGGACGGCGGTTCGAATCCCAGTCCGGGCATCCAGATTTGGGTTGTCCATTGTTTCCCAAATAACTCCAGATAAATGCCGGGATGCTTCCATCAAATGGCCATCGCCGAATTCCTTCCCATTCCTTGCCCCCCATCCTTTCCCGTCTCTAAAGACCTCGCTGTTAGAGAGACCTTAAGCAGATTAAAAAAAGAAAAAGAAAGGAGAATGAATTGTATATGCAAGAAGACAAGTTATTGATCCAAGAGTTTTAGAAAATATATTTGCTATAAACCGTAATTTTAATAATGACACTAGCTCGGAATTTTTCGAATTGGATCTTTTTTTTTGGTACGCGATAGATTTTTAATTTATATTTGAAAAATAAATTTATGCTTATATTAAATTACAGCGATGATTGAGGTATTCAATAATAATAATTAATACTAATAATAATTTTAATCAGGGCAACCTGTGGTTTAAGGAATATCCTAAATACAGAAAAAAAAATAGAGCTAACAAATTTTACAGTGCAGGGTTCAAATAGGATAGAATCGAGTTGATTAAATTACGATATAATAAGGAATAAAACTAATATAGTAATCATTGATATACAGCAGGAAATAATGGAATATGTGTGTTCTCTTTAATCATATGTTATCTGCGGTGTCATCATGTAAAAATACATGTGTATGAAATTAATAAACATGATTACTGTCACTATTTGTGGGTACTAATTTCGAAGGATGTATCATAACGTATTAAAAAACTGGAAAATGAGATTTTAAACAACTATTTGTTTCCAATGTATCCACTATAACTATTATGAATTGTCATTCAGGCGAATTCTTGGGCTCTAGGGATGAGGTTAGTAACCAGAGCGGAAAATCATTAATGATTGAGTAAGATAAAACTTTACACTGAAGTCTCAATGTTACTCTTCATTCAACAGAAATTGGGAGGGAACATTGCGATAGGGCGAGAGAAGGAATAACCTACCTGTGGCCAATTGAAAATAAATTCAATTACTATTGAACTTACTTATGACATTCATTGGATAGTAAAGTAATTCTGTAAAGAATTATACATTATACTTCCTAAAAATAAAATACTTCTAGATTGATGTGTTGGTATCTGGAGTTTATAAACTTACCTTTAATTCTTCTCAAATATCGAGACGTTTACCCAAAAAATCACTCCGACTTAATATGGGCTCTGTCTTTAATATCATTATATATCAATAGGATGAACGTATTTTCAATGTTATAAGTCACTGTTGATATAGTTGTTTTCTTAGGGCTTTATGCGTCCATGTTGTTAGGAAAAAGAGATGATTAGAGGCAAAGAACGGGAAGGAGTATAGCCATGGTCTTTTGAAGGAACCACCCTGGCAAGGCAATCACCTGAAATGGTATCTAAAAACCGTGGAATACCAAGGTTTGAACCTGCGACTACTCAACCATATTTGACCTATTCTCTCCTAAAGAAGTGGAATAAAAATTTAACAGCAATGCATCTCTGTATATCTAGTGCTTTTTCTTTCTCATATTATTCACTGTATTGAATTGCGGTTTTTTCTTTATTCTCAATACAAGAACTCGGAAATATACGTACAATGTGCACCTATGCATAGAACTTTCCCGTATAGTTTTATAAATTCAAGAACTACGATGTTAGTAAAGCAAGTGTCTATTGTAGTTAATTACATTTATTTCTTTGCCTCATTATGTAGGGAAACCATTATGTCATCGTTTCATCTTACAAGCATAGCAAACAATCTTATTTTCCCCAAGTAAATGTTTGCGGCGAGGAAAAAACAAAACCCCGGAGAGAACAGTGACAGAAGGATTTATGTTCCTGTTCGGACTCAGCTTATCCAAACGGCCAATCGAATTGATATCTAGAAACAGCCGTGCATCGTGGACGCTGGCGGCATAAAATTATTATGTCCACATAATGACCCTTAACGCAGGAATACTGAAAACCATAAGTTACGAGCAAGTAATGACACCACTTAAACAGCAAAGCGGTCTGGATAACGACCCACAGTCGCACGCTGCTGGAGAATACGTAATGCGCTTTGTCTTGCCCAGCTGACATCATCCCGCCGAATATATTGGAGCTATTGGCTCAACAGCGCGTCCTGAACAGTGAATGATATCTTCACCACTCTTCACCTCTACAGCGTCGCGTTGGATGTAACGACCGCTGATTACTAACGCCACAAATTTTATAACACTAGTGCTAATCAAATAACAAACGTCCGAAAAATAAAAGTCAGTGTCCCGATGTTAGCTCAACAAATATCAAGCCACTGAAAATAAGTTCATTTCTACTCTAGACATGTATTTCCATTCCGGTTGATAAATAGAGTTGAACTATCAACTTAAATGATAGTCTGACGGGGTACAAGCAGTTAGAGCGAAAATTCACTATAAGGAAGGGAAAACTACTTTCTAGTCGGAATAGATAAATATATGCCTTGTAGCAGTTAACAATGGTAGTGAATTTGAAACTAAATTGTGTATTCCAGTTTTTGTTAATGTAACCTATATTATTCTCTCTTTTTTTTTTAACTGCTTTACGTCTCCTATAACAACAAGGTCTTTTAGAGACCGGAAAGGATGGGGGGCAAGGAAGGGGAAGGAATTAGGCCATGGCCTTTTGAAGGAAGCATCCCGGCATTCGCCTGGAGTGATTTGGGGAAACTATGGAAAACCCAAATCTGGATGCCCGGACGGGGATTCGAACCAGCGTCCTCCCGAAAGCGAGGCCAGAACGCTAGCCGTTACACCGCCACGCTCGGTATATATATTATTCTCGTTTACATGTATATGAAAAAGGGTACAAATGTTTAGTTTATATTACATAAAATATTACAATAGACTATCTTTTCCGATCAGTGTCCCAACAGTGCAGGTGATGGGGGATGTTTTCCCCTAGTAACGTCACGTGGGAGATGAACAGGTGTGGTTTTCCGTTGCCTTCCACGGTGTGATGATGTTCGTAAGTATATGTGATGAAGTATATGTTCAGTGTCGAGTGTGGATGAGAGGTGAAAGAAGGGAGAGGGTAAATACCGGTGCAGACAAATTCAGGCCTACTCTTCCGAAAGACAGCAGGCTTAACGTCCCCATCTGACAGACGATTCACGAAAACTATGTTGTATGCCCTCACTCCATACGCATTACGGACAGGTTTGGGATTTAACCTAGGACATTACTGCACAATCTGGTGGTAAGCTAAGTCCTGATGATGAAAATTTTTTCCACTACGAGGACTGGAACCATCTAATCCTGTTCCATTTGTCTTATTACAATCTACAAAATTCTCGTTTCCATGTTGTAGTGGGTACCTTGGTGGGCAAACCACGTTACAATTAATTTCATACCTTTATGATTAATAATTGTGGATTTTTTAATTTTAATTTTTATGAAGGAGTGAGAATTATTTAATTTTGCAAGAATCTCGACGTTAGTTGGAATTTAGGAAAAATTGTCACAATATGACATTTATTTTCTGATCAACTGGCGATTACAAGTCTGAGCGAATTTATCGTTAACATTAACACAAATTGGCAAAATCATAAAAGCAACGCTCAGAGTTACAATTAGCCGTCATGAGCAAGCAAACAACTGTATATTTACTTTTAAATATCTCAGAATCAAAATGCAAGAAGTAATGACAGTTGGAACAATAAAAATACAAGTTATGATGACCTCAGACAAAGGTATCATAATACTGTGACTTTACAATTAAACAAGAAAATCATGGGCGCCAGAATGAACAATATATCATTCGAAAATAACTAGTTCTGGCAAATTATGCCGCTAGCTCAGGGTTTTTTACAATTACAAAGTGAGAACATGGACCTATCCTCTCAAAGTCGCTTACGGGTTCTGTTTCACGGAATGCACAATCACATGGCTTGGTCATAATCAATTACCATTGTAGTTCTGCGTCTGATGTCTGTGATGAGTGTAGCGGACCCACGATATGTGAGATTATCTCACAAGTCGGCTACAGGCATCTCTGGTCTGGCAATGCGCATCATCGCATTACCGGCTGTGTTGCGGTGATACGCTCGCTCCAGCAAGGCAAGCTGCAGTTAGCGAAAGAAGTCAACTTTCCTAGTCAACCTCAGACTGGTGCGATCGAAGTTAGAATCTCCAGCTCCTCGCTCTTCGGTCCACGAGGAAACTTCTCGCTCCACCCATTTGTAGTCTCGAAGCTCACATACAACAAAAATTCCCAGGATTTTGAGTTATACGCTCATTTTGATTGGACCTTCAGGTCGGCACCTAATGTCACGTGATATCCTCGATATGTGATTTGGCCAAAGAATCCAACAGAGGTCGGACATATTCGGCTAAGTTCGCCGGGGCGAGAGAACATTCGGGTTTCGGACGGCAGGCTTTTCCCGCTCGGTGAGTGACCCATCCCCAGGGAGCAGTGTGTGTGGTCCGGCAAAAACCCAAATCCGCGACGTCCCGTCGCCATGATCCGGAAAGACCAAGATTAGCTTCTAGCCTACATAGCTCAATAACTCTTTTAATATTCGCTTTGCTACGATACACTGTATAAGTTCACCATTTCATTACAGTCCTCACTTGGAATCTTCCGTACTTTATAAAATTACAACAAAAATCTATTCACGTGGTTGCCCAAGATTTATGTAAATTACTCTTATATTATTACATATATAATAAAAAATGCACCTTGTAACGTGGCGACAGCGCGGCTCGTTTACATGTATCTGAAACTCGGCATAAATATTTGGTGGATGGTACCCAAAAAAAAAAAAAAACAACAACAAAACAATAAACAATAGGATTTCTAGAAATACTGTTGAAAAAGCGGGAACAAGCTGGCACATAAAATAATGGGAACGTCTTCGGGGACATAAAAGCTTGATTTGTTTACCAAGTCAACGCAGTTTCTCCTTCCATCTATCCTACGGAAATACAGTAACACAATGTTTCACTGATATCAACAAGTTCTACTATAACATTGAAAGATATCATAGGCAAAGTAATGTAGTCTTACACAATTTCGATTTCGAAACAGTATCATCGGTAGCTAAGTAAGTAATCGAAGAATTGATCATCCTATTGGTTAACCAATAACATAAACTATCACCTGGCTGAAATTTGGTCACTTGTGTTTACGTGATACGTCCACAAACAGATGGGAAAAAATTGCCATTTTTTCCGTTTGCTTCGTCTATAATCAGTAGTGCATATTACAAACGCTCTTCTTGAAAAATTATAGCGCTAATGACCCCGCTGTCGACGCGCCCTAAAGCAGCAGCAGCAGCAGCAACAACAACAACAACAACAAAAATTATATAAAGACAAAGTTCTTGTATCTATCGCTCTGGGAACTATTGCAAAGACAATATTTCTCTCGCAGTTGGTTAGTTTATAATTTGATGTAAGTTTCTTTACATTGGTAGTTGTAATTGAGCAGTCATTTTACAGTAACCTTAACGTTATTGAGCTCTGTACAGATATCCATGAAAGTGTATGCTTCACTTGTGCCTGATATATAATTTAAAATAAAGTTGACCAAGGTTTCTCGTTGTTCTGTGGTGACGACCAGCACATAGCATATGTTTGCGTAGAAAGTATTAATATAGTACGTGTTGTTGACTCATTTTGTGAGAATGCAGTGTTTTCCGTTGCACCGTTACATTTTCTTTACAGGAGGTGTGAGGTATAGTTTCGTCAATAATTTACTCATGGTTCATCTGCACGGTGTCATATTATCACCTTTTCACTCACTTCAGATGGTGAAGACAACAGTCGCTAGTTGTAGTACTTTTGTGGCTAGACTAAACTTCCCTGTTGAATAAACGAAAAACTATTTCACAGTTCGTCAGATAAATTAAAGTAGTTTTTACATTTCACAAAGAAAATGTAAGCTGAATAAAAACAACATAAATTTCAACAATATATATAGAGAGCAATTACAGAATTTTGTTTTTAGCCGAGCAGAATTGTCGCAGGTGGGAAAAGCACCAGTACTGAGAGGACATGTATACAAAAATATATTTGAAATATTTTTTTGTCTTTATGTACGATACACCAGTGATTTTCACAGATGAGCACTGAGAATGCCAAGAAAATAAAAATCAGAAGTATTTTAAATGTGGTAAAACTATAAAATAAAAATATGACCAATTACGGACAAATCTAATACATTTTTCAAACTACAGGCAGTGTATGAAATAAGATTCAGCATGGTGCGTCTAATTCTGATTTTGTTATTTGTTAGTAGAGGGTGCAAAGGAAGGAAAGATCAGAAAAGATGGAAAATGATAAAAAAAAAAATACGAAGCACCTGATAGAAGATGTAGGTTAGAGATCTCCAGAGGCGTAAGACGTAGTATTGCATCAAAATAATCAATAGACAATCGATTCATCCTTCGACACATAGAAACAGATTTTCACTTGATAAGAATTGCTGCAAAGAAGAAGGAGTGGCTGGCTTTTCTTTATTTGTGGGGAATTCATTTTATTCGTTCTTCTCCCTTACAACAAAGTTTTTGCCATCTATATAAACTTCCAGACAGCAAAAATGACAGAAGTAAGATACAATGTTCCATTGAATCTATTTATTTGGAAACCCAAATTCGTACCTGTAACCATGGAGGAGCCACGAAATACCGTAATAAGGGTTTTTAAATTTAGTGTATGATTCTAATGTTAATTAAGGTGATTACGAACTTATAATTCTACCATTTCTGTCATTACGCCAGAAAAAGATGTTTCCACTCTATTAAAAATCATTCAGTGCCCATTAAGTTGGTTCAACAAGGTGTTTTGGGAGGAGCACGGGAGTTGAAGGGACCGGAAAGACTGGTATCTTCTTGGTCATCCGAGTATGAATCTAATAACTGAACGCCATACATCTTTCCTAAAGACTGGATACGATCAAGGTAACACATCAAGTATGTGATATTATAATACCTAATAATATTATCTTCGGTAAAATGATAGACCAGTTTTGATTTGTGGGCCAGGAGGTCCCCTCCAAGGACCTGTTTCCATGACTGCACGGGGAAGCGAAATGAAGACATAATTCAAATAATTATACCACTGCTTAGCCGCTTGATTACAAGACAGTTTTAATGGCGTTTGGTTCCACGTTTTTGTAATTTATGGCCCCGGTGGAGATCTCAATCGCGCCAGGGACTCTGGCTACAGTTTCCAGCTCAGCGAATTCGGCAATAAACGTTAATGAGGTGCGGCAGGCTGGAATACACCTGCCGATCCGACACTCCACCTCCCGTTAATAATCTTACCGTTTAGTAGAGTCACAGTGTAAATGTCATAGTTTGTGCCTTAACATTTTTCTTTTTGCCTATGGTTTTACGCCTCGTCGACGTTGAGGGTAATATAGGCGGGAAAGAACTTGTGAACAAGGAAAGTAAGGAATTCGGCCATGCCTTTTTAAGGGAACCCATCCCGGCATTCGCGTGGAGTGATTTGGGAAGGGGCGTAGCTACAATGGGGCTGAGCGGTGCAGTAAACTGGGGCCCTTACTCTCAGGGGGCCCCCAAGCATACCTCAGGGGGTCCCCAAGCGCACCTCTGGCGTGCCCCAAGCACAGTTTAGAAGGCCCACGGCAAACTGGCGACCTTTGTTTCTTTAGCTCTACCGTCGTCTAAGGGGGCCCCTGAGACACAAGAAGCCCCTCACTGCTCAAGGGGCCCCAACCACTGCTCAGGGGGCCCCAAGCACAACTCAGGAGCTCCTCGCCTCAGCTCAGGAGGCCCCTACCAGCAACACAAAGCCTGAGGGCCCAAAATAAATTTTTGCACCGGGGAACTTGTTGACCTAGCTACGCCACTGGATTTGTGGAAACCATGGAATATCCAGATGTGGATGGCTGTACGGGGATTCGAACACGCGTCCTCCCTAATGCGAGGCCAGACATTTACCGCCCACCCACCACGCTCGGTGTGTTCCCTGGAGTAGAATGTTGCTGTGTGATAGTGATTTGTTCATAGTCGCAAAGCTCTGCCAATTACAACATCTATGGTTGTCTACCATTTCTGGCGGTTGTTCAAAGCGACTTTTAATCAGTTATTGTTCTCAACAGTATTAGTTCTGCTCGGTGACTTGTAACATTCGGATCTGGAATCTAAGAGGACATGGATTGGATTAATCGTTTAACAATATGGATTTGTGTTTACCTTGGTTTCTTGAAATATATGGTGCTATGGTTTATTCATGAACACCCCACAGTCCTGGGCCTATTAATATTTTTCTTATCGAACTTAAGAAATAATAATAAAAAAAGGTAGTTAAGTGATACATGTGTTCGCGACAGCAAAAATAACGGCAGTAGGATACACAGCTGTAAAAGTAACGAGAAATTCTCTACCCGTGTGTATTCGTTACTAAACCAATCAGTACTGGTTGCTATCGAATCGTTACTCGTTATTTTTGGTATAACCGAGCGCTAGCATGAAACATCGATTCGCGTAGTTTTTAAAGTTTAAGTAAATTGTTAATTTAGTAAAGTAAGTTTGAGTAAATTGTTCGTTTGATTAAACTTAAAGTAAAGTGATTAACATATGGATCTTACGGAAATATACTGAGTTTATGAGTGATTTACTGCACTGAATATTACATGCTTAACAATAATACCTAATGTCACAATTGCAGCACACTTAAGTCAACTAATTTCGAAAAAAAAGAAAAAAAAAAACCACCTGTTCATCCAATCTCTGGTTGAACCGTACCAGCTCCCGCATGTGTTCTTTCGTTTATCGAATCAAACTGACATATATACGAGAAATACGAGTAACTAAATATGCGAGAACCAAGTATGTGTGTAACGAAATATGCGAGTAAAGAAATTAATTTGTGAGTTACGTTTCGGCACTTCGAGTCAGGTACATACGGTTTGCTAATTCATACATTTAAGCACGAAGAGTTTAACGTGCCAGTGCTTTTGATTTCCTCAAAACGCCGTAATAAGAATTTTTAAATTTTATGTATCATTCTGATGTTAATTAAGGTGATTAGAAATGTACATTTCTATCATTTCTGTCGAGATGTGAAGCCGAAAGATAGTCTTTTTTCAACACCATACGGCGGAGACCCGTGAAGATTATATTTCAGCAACACGCTGCGAAAGCCTTCGTTCACATATTCACTATAGTATTTTACAGATTGATATCCTTCGTCCTCATATGTTATGCCATACGACATTCTCTAAGATATGTACGTACTATAGTCTCAAGCCTGCTCACGATCCGTATTTGTGTATTTGGGACGAGAATGTTTGTTTTAAACAGCTACACTTCCATCATCGTGCAATATTTTTTTTTTTTTTTTTAACTGAGTATCTCCATCAAAATACTAAACAAAACCTGCGATATCACAGAAGAAGGCTGAAAAGGTGGTTAATAAAGGTCTACTTCTCTAAGTATTTGTCAATTGTTCAAAATATTATTGCTTGAAATACTTTTCATCCGAAAGAATATATAGCAAAAACATTTGCGTTTATAGAAGTATGATGTCGTTATAATTACGGAACGGGTTTGTAAGTGCAGTTAATTCTATTAATGGGTGCCTAAATGCCCGTTACTTCGTACTACAGTACACTTATGTAACTTGTATTATACTGTCTGCAGGTGTCAGATGATACCTCTGAAAGTTATTAAAACTCTTCTACATGAAAATAAACATAAAAATCTACGGATCAAAACGGACTGGAAGCTTAAACGACAGTCAAAAATAGAAAAATAAACTTCTTTCTGTTTGTACGAAATAATAAACAAACTAAACCCGCAATTTCGTTCGTTGTTAATTGTCAGCCTTCTCTCTCTCTCTTCCTGTTTCAAAAATTTTCCGAACCACAACACATTCTTAAAAGTTTTACAACTTCGTTTTACGCCGGCCTCGGTAGCGTAGGGGCTAGAGTGCTAGCTCCACGCGCCGATGGTCACCGGTTCGAGTCCGGCCGCGGGCATGGGTGTTAAAGTGTTGTGTCTGTGAATGTCGTGTTTGTGTTGTAGTATCCTTGTGATTACACTTGAAAATATGTACACTGGAGAAACTAATACACTGAAAGAATCAGAATCACATTGAGCTGGCTGTGTGGCCTCAGTAGCCAAATGCCATTTTTTTTTTTTTTTTTTTTAAACCTTCGTTTTACAAAGTTTGTTTAAAGCATAAGAGACGTAACATGTGTCAGGAAGTTTCTTGGTTGAACGGACTACACACAATGACTACAATTTCTCCGGCCAAGTAGGCGCAACTATTTTCTATTTTTTTAAATAATTGTTTTACGCCTTGTTGACGTTAACTTCATTAGAGGTGGGATGAAACTGGCGACAAGGAAAGGAATGAATTAAGCTATTGCCTTTCGAAGGCTCAGAGCAATTTCAGGAAACCACGAAAACCGAAATCTGGAGAGCTGGGGATACGAACCTATGTCCTCCCGAATGCGAGGCCAGAGCGTTACCGCTAACCTGCCACGCTCGATGTAGCTCATTCACTCACAGCTTTCCTACAGAACTGGGACGTTATAATAACAACCTGCAGGTCTGCCAACTCGTGAATATACAATACACATCGACAGCACAGATATTGTTTATAAGCCAACAATTTTGTAATTATACTATAAAAGAAATACAGTAAAAGTCCGGTTATCCGATTTCCGATTTCCGGGCCGCCGGGTTAACCGAGGCAAATTTTTGAATTATGATAGGGAACTTTTATGAAGATATGGAATATTTTTCCAACTAGAGCGTGTACGATATTAAACGTGGTACTGTGACGCTTGCGTGTATCGCCTGTTGCTGTGCGAAACTTTTTGTTATGGAGAAGCTTAAAAAGGACGATCTAGCTCAACAAGATGTCAATTAACTGACACAGCCAACAAACCTCCAGTCGTAAAAGAAATTAACAATGACGATATACAAGAGTGGTTGTTTGATGACGATCAAAATCAGCTTAATGATGATGATATTGTTAATATGTTTGTCAGCGGACAAGAAGAAGACGAAGAAGATAAAAAGGAAATTGTTCCAAAAATTTCTGTTGCTGAAGGTTTAAAACTAATAGAAGCAGTACTTGAGTATATTGAGCAACAGGAAGAAAGCACAGCAGGCGACATAATGATGCTATACTTCCGCTAAGAAGAGAAACAAAATTATGACACAGAAGACAATTAAAGACTTTTTTGGCAAGTGATCGTAATTAATATACAAAACACAACTTTATTGCTTCACAAATTAGTTTTACACTATATATAAAGTGTATTATTTCAGTTTCAATACATTTTTTGATTCATTGTAACCTCTTTCCTTGACCTCCTGTTATAAGAGTTTTTCATTATCCGAGGTGCTCCCTGTCCCATTTACCTCGAATAATCGGACATCTACTGTATAACCAAACAGTTAACATTTTTAAATTACAAACAATATTGTACAGTATACCTAACAACTGTAATCAGTTTTTACTAAATACGATGCTCAAAACTGTTTGCCACGTAACTTATATTGAATGTTTCTCAGGTTTAAGAGGCATCATAATTTACACAATTGTTTTACTCCTCGCAATAATTTGCTAGGCTGTGTGAGGTGATAGAAAACAGTAGCATAGTTCTAATCAGAGCAGTATTTTTTTTAATAACAATGATTGACATGTGACTTGTAACCCGGAAGACTATTTGAGAGTTGACTTATATAGATATCTGTATGACGTGATCGGAACGTTACAAGCCCTTTGTATCGATTCATCACAAAACACCTGACACAAAAAACACAGCCTTGATAACTTTCACCTCTCCCGTATATGATTCTATTACCGATAACGCTTGTTTGATTTCCTCTCACTTCCTCTGACGTTCTCTGAGTGATCAACCGTTTTAATAATGTACTATAGTGTCCTTCAGTTTTAATATATTTCTCTCTGTGTAAGATCATTTCTATTGGTAAATGAGCAGTACTTATTAATTTCCTTTCGGCACTGCAGATTCATAGTAATTTACAAACAAAACTTTTTCCTTTAATAGGTGGAAATAATGAACGCAATGTACCAAATAAAGACATTGATAACCTTACATTTATACATCTTCATCTCCGAGAAAAGTAAATTTTTCCTTTATTGATGATTGCTTTTTTTAGCCTAACAACAATTGTTGGACGAATCACAGTTATTCAAACTTTGTTTTATAGTCACTAAGTGCAATCTTAAAATGATGTGTAATTCTCAGGATATATCACTGTATCTGTTAATAAACATGGACATAAAACATTTAAGAAAGTTCTAGCTAAATATTTTCTGGCTGAATAAACCGTGATGTTTGGATAGAGAATAAATGTTTATAATTATTATAAATTTAGACTTCAATGGACATTTCATATTCTAAATATTTCTTTGTACTAAATTTGAGTCCTTATTAGAAGTTGCAACAATACCCAGGCAAAACACAAAATTATAATCATTACACGTTGAGCCTAAGTTGTGAGGCGAATCAGAAAGTTTATGGATCTTCTATCGAATGGAGTGATTTGTAGGAACAACGGAAGTACGGCAAAACGACGAAGAGAGATTAAGCAAAACAAATTTTTCTGAGCTAAAAGAAACGTAAAGAAACTACGGATGTTGAGCAACATAAATGAATTTGATTTAGAATTCATTGTGATGTAGACTAAAATGAGGGAAAAGACGAAGTAAGTCGAACTGTTTGAGAATATTTAATGAATAAGATGGTAGACTATAGTTCTAGAAAATATTGCATACCATTTGTTTTAAACCGAGCGTGGCGGTTGTAACGGTTGGCGTTCTCGCCTCGCATTCGGGAGGATGGCGGTTCGAATCCCCGTCCGGGCATCCAGATTTGGGTTTTCCATGGTTTCCCAAATCACTCCAGGCAAATGCCGGGATGCTTCCTTCAAATGGCCATGGCCGAATTCCTTCACATTCCTTGCCACCCATCCCTGCCCCCCATCCTTTCCCGTCTCTAAAGACCTCGCTGTTGAGAGACGTTAAAGCAGTTATAAAAAAAAAAAAAAACACATTTGTTTAAGAACGCAAAACATACTGACTTGGGAAAAAGCAACGTTAGCTCCATGGGCTGACGTAAAATAAAAGCTATACTAGTGAGATTTCTTCCTGTTGAAAACTGCATCAACCTTTGTTTGGTGCCTGAAGTGCTGTAAACACTTATGAAGTACTATCAGCAAAGGAAATACTCACATAGGTTGTCACTTCTTTGAACCATTTATTTGTAGGCCTATCATTTCTTCATGAAAACTGAAGGGAGAAATACAAAATCAAATTTTTATTAGGAGTATTTATTTTTTCAAACTCTTGGTGCGTAATATTTGAGTGATTCATTGTTAGAGCTTTCATAAAAGGGATATAGGTAAAAAGTAATCGAAATTTGGAAATATTAAATTTTAGTGCAATGACCGTGACGTTAGAGTAAAAGGCTTCAACTCAAATTCTATCTCTATCAGTTTTGCAAGTAAAAATTGTTCTGTAGACACACCACGCTGATTTGTCTCTTTGGTAACCGAAGAAGCAGTTTTGTTCATGAATTGTACGCAGCGTTAGGATTAGGTACTGGAAATGACGAGATTTCATGTTTACATGGTTTCCAGGAATCACTCAATGCGAATAACGGCATGGTTCCTTCAAACAGCGCTATTTCTTGCCAACGATCATCTCCCGGCGTTGATCACCTCGACTTCGGTAAACCGACTGAAAGATAATTTAACTTAGTTGCAATTTTTTGCATACGCGGTATTGGAGTGGCTAATTATAAAGTAGGTTTTTCTTGGAAAATGTCAGAATCTTATAGTTATTCAACTTATATTCATATGAATATGCTTTCATCCAGGTTATTTTGTGTGCTTGCGTGCATGAGTATTGCGACAACAGTAATTACAATTATTATTAATTTTCAATTGGGATGGAGAACACACTTAGGTGGCAATTCCCTCAGTCATCTAATTAACCTTTTAAATATATTTTTTAATTATCATATATGATATAAGTGTTATATTCTCCCCCATCAACTTTTGCGATTTACGAATTTTGATTTTAAATTCCATCAGAATTTTTCGTAAATTATTCAACAATTCACTTGGTAATTTGTTCCAACCCCTGACACCCTTGTCCACACAAGAAAATTTTTTCCACTCGCTTATGCAAGAGATCGAATGGCAGCTTGTGATCACGGTCATCTTTTCCCTTCCATTCACTATTCCTAATTCTTCTAAAAATATTGTTCCAAGCCCCATCTCCAACAAATGGCTTGTACATTCCCAGCACTCTCTTCACCCTCCTCCTGTCTTCCAAAGAGTCCGTTGCATCACTGATTTGACTTTTCTCTCGAAACTTAATGCTTGAAACGGATTCCTAAAATCATTCAATCTTCTTTTATACAAAAACAGGGCTGAATTCTCCCAACTTTCTTCGCCTAGTCCCAGTATCAAGCATTTATTAGGCTATCAATTTACCAACTTATTACAATTTAATATCTCTCCACTTCACACCTCTGCCTTTGTATGCTGTTTATCAGCTATGTAATAGTTCATTAGATACATATCAATAGTAACAGAAATCTGACAGCGAAAATCCATCTTCTTAACTGTCACAGAACTCTTCCAAAATAAAGATTTGGGTTTTTATAACGTATTGTAAAGACAAAAGCACTATATGCATAAATTTTTCACAAAATTTAGTAGCTGGAATGACGTTTATATAGTAGTAAAAAACGTAGTTCCTCACAATATTCATTTAAGAGTGTAATAAATTTTAAATTTTCTGCGTTGTTAATTATTATCGAAATTTAATTTTATTGTATTGCATCGAAAATTCATTAGTACGTACATAGTTTAAATGCCAGCATTATCTGACTACCATCTGTCCGTAAGCGGTTCAGATATTTGTGTTTTACATATACTTCTGTTTTTTTAAATCCACCAAACTGTGTGTTGCTACGCAGTAAATATGATCTCGTCTCAATGCATACCTAATCACATGATGAGAGAAAGAATACAGAGTATAGCACCTTAGATTCTTATCGCTAAGACTGAAATGTATTCGTAGAAGAAGTAATTTCTTGCAATCGGAAACGAAAGTCGATATGTGTTCGATTTTCAGATAAACCTGAGCTGGGATTATGTCATATGCCTGCTAAATGATTCCAGTTCAACATCTATTTAATTATTTATTTATCGTATGATTATTTAACAAGGTACACAATAGGAAATGTACATATCACAAGCTTGTATAATTTCATATCTCGAGATCTAATGTTTTAATCCAGTCAACTGCACTGATCAACGCATCATGTACTTCCGCCATTGTTCCCTTGTACGCCCGAAGAGGACAGTCAGAAACGATGTGATTGATTGTCTGTAAGGTGGGTCCACAGTCACAGTTTGTATGTGACACTTAGAAGTGCTATTGGTCGATAATTTGCAAATTTTGTGGGCTCCTTATTTGGTTTCAATATGGCTAGTATTTTTGTTTTCTTCCTTTACGGTGGGAGGTTTCCATTATGTAGGATATTTGAGAAGAAGTTGGTAAGCCATCTTACGGTAGCTGGTCCACAATGGGCAAAAAGCTCAGGATATATACCATCAATCAAGCTGCTTTTCCCAATTTCATTTGTTTGATTGTATCTTTGGTTTCTTCGTCTTGGAATGGAATGGAGAATTCAGAAGATTGTGG
Organism: Vandiemenella viatica; assembly: GCA_031002005.1. Lineage (NCBI taxonomy): Eukaryota > Metazoa > Arthropoda > Insecta > Orthoptera > Morabidae > Vandiemenella > Vandiemenella viatica. The sequence goes on from JARYHS010009186.1 coordinate 127,070,616, forward strand.
GGCTGTTTTTTTTCTTGTTGCGTAATTTTAATCTGATATCTCTTTTGGTTTGCTTATCTTTTGTGTTCTTAGAAACCGATACTAGGTGTTTGGCAAAATTATTCAGATTGATGGCAGTTTTTAATCTTCTGATCACTGGGATTGAGCAGCATAATTTTCTAATGACTAACCAGGCTTTTCTGCTAGAGTGGGTGTAATCCAATGCTATGCCAGATATTTCTACGACCATAGGGCAGGAAAGGAATTTCTTGTTGAAGATCATAACTGTAAATGTCTTGGCATAACATTTGATGGTAAACTCAGATGGGCAGGTGATAAGAAGAGGTTACAGAGTCCTTTGTTTATTGGAGAGGGTGTTCAAGGGATTTACCAGGGAAGTGAGGTAACTGGTTAACCTCTTCTTGAATGTGATGGAGTGGAGTGCGACCCACATTATGTGTATCAAACTCAGGAGTGGGAAAGGGTGCAAAGAAGAGGAGTTATATTTGTTTGCGGAAATTGTCACAAAATGCAATCAATAACTAATATTCTGAAGAAGCTGGCTTGAGAATCATTGGAAGACAGAAGCCGGGTGAAGGGAGTGTTTGGTTTTATCAAGGCTTATAATCGCGATAATGCATGGATGTATATTACTAGAAGGATTAGGAGTTCTACATAGAGGGGAAGAGATGACCATAATCAAAAGCTGGCAATTGAATTCAGGTGAAAGGGAGTGAGATTTTTTTTCTCTTTTTTTTGTAGATAACTGAGTCAGGAACTGGAATAAATGACCAATGGAAACAATGAACATCTTACCAAAAACACTGGAAGAGTTTAAAACTGCAATTCGTAAACGGCAATCATAGGTTGGTGGTGGAGAAAAAAAAATTTAAGACACGGGACGGTGGGGGTTTTGGCACATTGTCACCGGAGCATCTGTGCTCTATCACACTTGAAATTAAATTAAAATTTCTAACTGGATTAACGACTCAGTCATTACAGGATTGAATTGACTGTTAATAATCACTATTGGAATAGTCGTCGGGATACCATCGGGGACCGGTGAGATCCCTAATTTCAGAATCTCCAGTTGCCGTATTCATTCCTAACAGTTCCGTATCTGACACTACAGTACTTGGAAAAACCAATATGTCATCTAAATGTTCTTTATTGAATGTGTAACAGAAGAGTGCCATGTATTTCCGTCCTCGCAGTATGTTTATTTGCTTTAGAGATTAACCCTTGCCCAAGTAAATCCAATAAAAGTTCATTTAGAGTGGCGAAAATTAAAAAAAAAAGGCTACGACTTTTTTTTTTCTTTATTTAGTTCCACAACGATTAAGAGTACGACTGAGGAGTTATTTCTCGATCATTTGGATCCTTTATTTGAAATCACTTTTAATTTCCCCAAAAATGTTTCTTTCTTTTCATAAATTTTATATTTTTTTGCTTTATTTAGTTTCATACTGTTCTTCTTGCATTTCGTTCCTTCTTCATTCTTATGCTTTACGACTGACTACTTCCAGTCCTTTACTTTCGACGCAACTGGAAATAACAGTTACATACAATATATACATTTAAATAGTATCGTCTTTAATTTATAAAAACGAGGATAAGCCTTTTTATCCGTATTGTAATTATATATGCTTACAAGTACTTGATTCTATTAAAATTGAGTTGTCTTCCTATTTCTACAATTATTTTTTTTCACAAATAAGTTTCTAATTCACATTTATTGTATCGGAACAGACACATTATAATTCTCCAACAATACAATCGGTATTCACCGATACTAACGTAGGCCGTAGGTAATATTGCAGTGATTCTTCCTCAAACTGTACCTTTTTCCGAATATGTAGAGCTCTTGCAACAATCTCTATCGCCAACCTATTATTCTCTGTTCCTCCGCCAGAGATCATATGCGTCGATACCGCAATTTCTGTTGGCTTCGTTCTGATAAACTTTTACTGTTGATTGGAGTTTCACATATTAAGTTTGTTGGTTCTTATCTGCCGCCTCACAGCAGGTCAAAAGATCAGGAACATCGCAGGTCAGATGTATTACTAACAAAGGAAAGCGTGGCTTAGCAATTAGCATACGGTTCCACCCGTGACCGAGTTGTCACTGGAGGGAGGCTCCACCCTGGCGAGAAAGCACATTCGCCAGTGAGTGACTTAGAAAGTCAGTCGAGGAGAAAGCCGGCCGGTAAATAAGGCAGCTGTCAGAGCCAGGCGATGAAGACGCGCTCGGCGGGGGGCAGCCTTTCAATAAACAAGGCGCAGATCGCATCTCGCGTCTCTTCATTAGGGCCAGCGTCGGCGAACAACGGGTTGTGACAACACGGAACGTGGGCAGTAAACAGAGCGCTAGACTCTCCGACAACGGGGAGCATCGTAACAAGCGAATTCACGGCCGTAACTTCTGGTTTCGGCTAACTCTGTAACGGAACACAGCAGCAAGTGGAGTTTATGTTAAAACCTAACATTACTATCAAATCCTCCAGTGGGACTGTGTAGGCACAGAGCAGCTCTTCACCAGGGCAGGAGTGGCTAACGTCGACATGGCCCATCCTCTACTTTTGAAGAGGTGTTTTCATAATAATGTATGGGTAATGTAGGCGAACATTACCAGCATAGAATTTCTGACGTAGAATACCTGGAAGCTTTTGACACTTGATGAAGACGGTAGCGCCAGATGTCGAAACGTTTCGTTTCTATGACACCATCCGGCTGGACAACCGAGAAGATAAAATTGTATCCCATAGTAAATTAAACTAACTTTCCTCCTTAAGTTAAGAAACATTTTTTATCACAACTAGTGGTATGTGACGATGTAAGACTATTAGTTACTATCGACTACATCAAAACCGAAAATTTATGGAATATATACAGTTGAAAGGAATATGTTTATAATACATTCCACTAGAATCCACATTTTAATTTGAATCAATCCATTCAAAAGATGCAATTCTTATTCCCTACATAAAAATAATAAAAAAAACTGGTGTTAATATTTTTAATATTGTAGAAGAAAATAGGGAAATCACGTGGATGTATTATTTCTTAAAACATTTAATTTGAATGAACTGAAATAAACTTTATTGATAATAATCCAGCGTCATATTGTTAAAGGTTAATAGAATGTGTGCAATAACGTTTCGTCATGATTTCAATAGATAATATTCTATTCGTGCTGACTCTATTGAAATTTTATTTACAAAATTTGATATAACTTGAAAACTGCTCTGCAGAAATTCCATTTCTTGCAATATTCTTCTGTTATTGGACGTTAACGTATGTCAAAAATAAAATCTTCATATTTTTATTTCATGATATTAAGTTATTTTTCACCAATAAGTCAGCACTATATATTCTAAAATTTGTTCATTTAATTAGTCCGCAAATTATAAACCAAGAACATATTATCAAATTTTTGGTACTGAATTATCAATCGATCCATCATTTAAATTACAGTACGCTCCAGCCTGAACACTTACTGAAATACTGAAGTTGACTGGTAAGCTATGCCGGACGAGAAACTTAATATCCGCATATACTGTAAACAAACAAAGCTAATGTTAGCCGCGTTTGGTGTTATTTTTTTTTTAAATAAATAAGAAACAAATCAACTTTTTTTTCTTCTCATAGTGCTGTTTAGTGTGGTATTGAACTATTCCTTCACTTCATTTGTTGTATATAATACGATCAGCAGAACCACTAATTTAAATTTTTCCATCTCTTGATAGGATGGCAATTTATATAGGTCACGTTCCTCAATTATCTATACATGTTATTGCTCGCAGGAGACATAAAAAAAGAATTCAATTGAATTTATATGCTAATTCATTTTATGGAATTACATTTATGATTTTAAATAATTATTCTAAGTGTTGTATCAGTCAAGAAGTCTTTTCGAAAATTGGTAACTTGAAGTACGAATGATGTACTTCAATTTACCGTAGGGTTTTACGTAATCTGATAAAGTCAATCACTGTTCTAAATAAAAGTTACAATTAGTAACTGCAAGGAAATCTTGACAGTAATAATTTCAGTTTGTAATGAGATACTACAGAAAATTCAGTTATGGTGCAGTAAAAAATCTGTATTTCATCATCTGGACGACAGAATTAAAGTCAGAAGCAGTGTAGATTCCAAGTAAGGAAACCACAACAGTTATGCCATAGTACACACTAAATGGTAATTCATAAAACCTGTTAGAAAGGAGCAGTTGGTAAACTTACCAGTACTGAAAATTATCTGAATATCCTCAATCAGAGACGGTTTAACATGTAGCCAATCATTTGTTTCCTTGTGCAATAAGCGTGTCTTTCTCCAAAAGGCGCGCCTTCTATTTTCTATTCCTTATTTTTTACCCAGTGTTTGAAGAACAGTAACTGATGGCAACTTGACTGGAAATTTGTTTGGTATTGATGCCCTACGAAGATGTGTGTTCATCTTCTATTGTGGTGTTTATATTCTTCATTCGCCTGCATGTTTTATCTTATAAACGATTCTTCATTCTCTGATCCTCGAAAGCAGCGATTCACTACAACCTGGTTGTAATAGCAAATAAATACCAAACAAATGATTAAACATTGTTTTTTAAACGTCAGTTATCAGTACTATAGAATGTGGGATATATGATAGTTTAAATAGAGCGTACTTACTACGTTGTACGAAAACTTGATGGTATAGACCCTGGTAGCTGATGCAGATTGTTCTAAGCCGTGTGGAAAATTTTCAAAATGCCTAAAGAAAACGGTATTTATTTGTAGATAGTGAATTTTTTAGTACCTTCTTGAAATTTTACGTTACGTTGCTTTACTTTATCATCGTCATCTATGGCCGTGTCCGAGAATGTTTCAAATATAGTATCTTTCTTCTTGTCCACAGAAGACGCATACTACATATAGATCAGCTAGATATTATAATTAATTAATTGTATCATCAATGTGTTGGCAGTACAATATATCGCCAAAATCAACGTGAGTACACGGTCGAAAGATTTTCAATATAGTTGAAAAGGTTATTTGCTTCATAAATTCATTAAATATAGAATTAGGTCATAGATCAGTGTATAAAGATTCCATATTCCATTGCAACAGGTAATAGCTTCTAAAAATAATTTTCAGATGTAGGCGTGATTAGTAGAAACGAGTGTGGAACATTCAAACAAAATATTAAACTACGAACACCATAATGCTTTAAATATGCGCATTTTAACGTTCGGCAACATTTGACATTTTGGCCTTGAATAGTTTGTTTCTATATCCCAAAAAACGAAGCATGGGGGGGGGAATGTTGCTGAGTACTCCTGCCGATAAGAATCAAAAATTTTTACGGTATCTATATCGAGGATCTACAGATACAAGCACGTCTGGACGATTGTGGAATGCCTGGCCTCAAAGAAGGTGAGTTCAATGACAAATCTTGTGAAATAGCTTTTAATATTTACGGATAATTGAGAAAATAAATTTTGTGTGACATAACGACAGATAAGTGCCAAGGACAGATTAATCGAACTGAGGAGGGGGAAAACATGTTTATTGCAACTTCACAACACAAGATTTAAAAGGCGGTGTAATTCGTAAAGAAACAAAATACACGACTCTCTTCTCGCAAACAAATCAATAAAGCTAAATACAAGTTTTTGCAGATGAACGCATATTGCTGTGCCTTAAAAACAAAATTCTGACTAGTAACCAACTAAGGTATGAATATTTCTTTTGCCACGAATAAATCCTTAGAAGGATGTCGCACAACGATAGTTATTCGTGTCGTGTCAAATATGTTGTGTACCACTGATTGCTATATAAAATACACAAAGCAATTAAATATTAATATGTGAATATTAATAATTATCGTGATTTTTTGGTTTATTATCAGAATCTCGAAGTTTTGGCCCATGCAAATGATAATCTCATCAATTCAACAAAATTACAATAATAGGAAAAGCGAGATCATATTATTAAATGAAGTAAATACTATTGAAACTAATATAAACGGACATGAAAGCAATTAGCAACCGTTTAATTAATTTAATGCCGTAGACATGACAGCAAAATGTGAACATGATATTAAATATTAATAAATAAGAACATTTTAGCAGACCATGTCCAGTTGGCTCTAACCCAGGTAATTGAAACAGAGCATGAAGAATCATATCTAATGATGTCAGTCATCAGGGCTTTACAGTGTGTCCAATATTGATTTTACGATGCACGGAGTATTATTTGATGCAGATATCTAGAGACGGGATTATATGCATTTGCATGTTTGCATAAGTATTTGCATATTAAGCACATTTTCACCGGTTATTGCATATTTTACCTAAAACCAAGTGATGATGCATATTTTCGCTATATTTATAATACGTAAATTAATAAATAAAATCTTACGTTGTAGCCGACAAAACCTACTAGCAGCACAGCTCTTAGTCTACTACGACTCGCTTTTGGGAATGTGAATAAACTGATTTTATTAACAAAAGGCACGTTCTTGTAATAATGCCTATAAAAAAAATCCAAATGTGCTTTTACCTCCGGATCCAGTAACTCGATGGGCGACTTGGGCTAAAGCTGTACTGTTTTACAATGAAGATTTCGAGGCCATTAAAGGTGGAGTAAACGCTTTTGATAGTGGAGAGGCCATGACAGTTTGTAGTACAGGGAAGCAATTAACAATTCTAATATTAAAATCATAGCTGTGATTAGCACTCATATTTCCTACATACCTGCGAGTATTAAAAAGCTCGAAATTCAAGGTGTGACGTTGACTGTATGTACAGTATACAGTTAATGAATAAAATGCGCATTGCCAGAGTTACTCCTGTGTAAACTTAAAATGTAGTTCGAAATATTTTGAACAATATCAGGGGTTTTGAACCTTTGGGTCAAATTGATAGTTTTAGTTATTTGACGGGTGAAATTTTTCCAGAAACAATGACTGCTAACACAGCACGCAAGTTCGAATACTGCCCAGTTACATCAGAGAATGTGGAACGGTCCATATCCAGTTATAAAAATATTTTGGGAGATCGAAGAAACAATCTTATTATTGAATATTTTGAACAGAGCCCGATTCTTTACGTTTATAAAATAAAAAAATTGAAATAATTATTAATTGTCGAACTATAAATATGTTATTCAACTACTTACTAATTGCATGCTGATTTTGAAACAAAAATATAAAAATAGCAATTTTTATATTATATATGTTGCATGTTTTAACACTTTTCATGCATATTCTAAGCATTTTGCATGCATATTTTTAGCTTTTTGTGTTGTATATAATCCGGCCTCTACTGATATCTAACAAAGTCGCTGCTGACTGCGCCGCGTATTAGTGCAACCAACAGATCATGTACTCAACACCCGCATAACCACAAGGTAGTCTGGTTTTACATTCATTTTTTCGTTAGTGTTGTGTTGGCGCATAGTGTCAAGGATTCGGCATCACTTATCGGTTTGAAGTATGGCATGAATGTGGTAGCACAGAAAATGCTATGTCTCATTCATGAGACCTAGACTTTATTACAAAGTAAACTGTAATTGAACTTGTCCCTACATCAGCTCGAATCAGTCTTTCAAGTTCTTTGTACTAAACCAGAATTCTTCTCAGAACAGAAAAAAGTCATTTCATGAATTTATCACCTCCGAATCAAGAAACCTATCGTAAGCAGAATCAGTGTTCTGAAGGAGAGATCAGGGGAATGAGAGCCTAAGGAATAAGAGAAATAAGTCTTAGAATCGTTTTTTATACTTTTTTTTTTTGAATTTACATGCTGTTTAGTCTAATCCATTGGCTGTGTAATACAAAACGGATTCTTCACTGAAGAGAAAAAGAAGAGAAACCAAACTGACTCGAATGGCTCTCATTACACAGTCAACTTGGTAAGGGAGTTCCCCATAAGTTAATGGGAGCCATAGCCAAATTAGTCCATAATAGTGACAAAATCTTGCGAATCTAAAAATTAATCATTTACTTTTTGTACATTACAAATACATTGTGGTTCCCTAGCACAAAATTTATAAATCAAGAACTGTCACCATCACAATCAGCACAGTCCAGATGCCCACTTCACAAGACGTGATTCAAACAAACGATTATCATACAGGAACCATCATTTTCATCGCTAATTGAAATCGATGAAAATTATGACAAACAGCTTGTAGCTCTAGATCTCTAATTAGGTGGTCTACCACTCCTTACATTCACCCTTGCTTTCCATTTTACTTTTTTTTTTTTTATTTTTTTTTCAGCAGCAAATACGGATTTTTTTTGGTGAACCATTATTGCCTTCTGACTTCTATTTCTTTCGTTTTTGCTCTTCCTCACAGATTTTTCTTAAGGGTGAAGCAGTCAGAATCTAAGAATATTTTTTTTTTTTTACAAGCTTCTTTGGGGATAGGGAGGGGGGTGTCGGTGTCCAAGGGGGGGAGGGGGGTGTCCGGTGGCCAATTTTGGCGTAGGGGAAATTATGAGTTACACGTTACGCATTACGAGATACGCGTTTGGTGCTCATGCGCTGCAACGTTCTGCGCTTGTGTACCTAACGAGTACAATGTATATAGTTTAATGCCATCAACAGTTGGTGACTTGTGAATGCCTCAGTGTCAAATTTATTAAGCAAAACATTAAGATTGCAGTAATGTAGTAGCATAGAAAATTTGCCACCCCAGCATGCTCTGCATAGCGATTAAATTCAATTCCCAAATAAAAAGTTGGATGATATTATCGAATCTTTTATTTGTTTGTCAGTTGCTTTTTGTTTATTTATATCCGTTCGATTTAGATGGTTTTATTATATTCTCTGATCGCTGTTATAGTAGGAAAAGAAATATAGAACCAAATTTATATCGCAATACAAAGAATATATTAATGCACCTGCGATAAAGCTTTCTTTTTCACGAAGCAATGTCTGCATTCGCCTTTACAACAAAGGAAATGAGTTATTTAAGCTTTATAAAAATTATTTAAATTATGAGCCAGAAATATGCGCTCATTTTTGATGGGCTTAGAAGCTATTTTATTTCAGAAAATTGGTTGTAAGAAATTTTATTAGATAATTTTGTCCAAGATGTTCTTTGAAACAAAACCTCTAAATACAAAGTACATACTAACGCTAGACATAATCCTCAATAAACTATTGAAGTGTCTACCTTTTTAATAATTTTCATTTATTTAAGGGAATTACTTGTACAAAAGTTCCTATTTATTGTAAAAATGTAATGTAGTATCGTCAGTGCACTCGACAGCGAAATAAACATAAAAAACCTCAAAACATACACAGAAAAATACATAGAAGGTTTACTTCTTGCTCACGTACACTCTGATACACGTACCAGTTATTTTTTAGTTTGTATTCTACATTAATGATCGAAGATCCTGTGCTGGCCTGTTCAGGTTTACTTTTCTGAATGATACCATAGGAGACATCAAGCTTAACGCTACTATCTAACGGACCAATTGCAATCAATAGTGTCTTCACCGCTCCCCCTGTATATATTGTAGAGATCTGGGATTCAGCCTTGTGATTTAGAATCGTAAACCATCACCACTAAGGGTATAACATTTCTTCCATCACCGGAACTCAAGCCAGTTAGCTCTATATCAAGCGCAGACACCGCGTTATGGTCACCTATGTCTGCAAGAGACAGTTATACAACAAGTTACTGCAGATCTATTTCTATGAACGGGAAAGGTATAGTAAATAGATGAAAAACTGAAAATAAATCTGTCAGAAATGTTTGTTTAGTTATTACCCTTTAAACAGTGTAGTAAACATTTATAAATTCCAATAAATTTGATAAATAAAACAAAAAGAATTTTATTATTATTCAGATATACAATACCTTCAAAAGTGTTTTTCCTGAATCATCAGTCATTTTTGACAGAAATAATGTAGCAATTCTACAGAATAATACACAGTAGAGAAAAAGGCAATGCAATAATTTTTTTATATGTCTCCAAACAGTAAAAGTGCCAGTATTATTGGTCCAGGGACCATTTCAAACTACCCTTATTTTCTTTGAATACTGTATTTATTCGCGTAATAGCACTTCTTACCTTTACTTAATTTGAAGAACAAATCTTAAACGAACAACTTATCCTTTGTATTTATTACGTCAACATATACAACCGGTATGTTGAACTACAAAAGGACTGAAGATTTTTCGGTGATACTAGTAATTCATTCGTCTCCAAGGAACTTTAGTGCCGTAACATACGTATCAAAATTTTTACACACATTATTTATCACGCTGCGGCACCCCATAATTAATGTTTTCACGGTAATATCTATCTTACGTTAGCTTGCGACAGAAAAAAGTAATAATGCCCCAGGCCAGACTCGAACCCGCAACGCTTGATTACGCGAGTCTAGTGCACTGCGCCGCATGAGAAGACTTCCTAAAGCACCTGCCAGTGGCCTCTGTAAACATATCACTCCGATGTTACACTCTAATATGCAGGAGCTGTAACTGTTTCTTCCTAGCACCCCGACACTATTACAAGACACGTCAGATAAAACCAATTGCTATCAGCGGCGAGGAAATCATTTTTGGGCCGTTGATATATATGATGACACCTTTATTAGGCTGGCTGCGGCGTAGCGAACAAATTGTCAGTCCGGAATTAATTGTTATTAATGGAAGTGGTCCTAATGGAGACGCCGTTGGCGGCTCGCAAGAGGACAGCTGATCCATTAGTCATAGCGGACTTCGCAGCGGGAGCTAACCACCTGGTGACACGGGGAGAGGGGAGCCGCGCCTGCAAACATATTGCATACATAACAGTATTTGTTTTATCTGTCCGACTGCCATTTAAAATACTTATTGGCCTCAGTAGATCGGGTACACTGCCAAACTTCAGACATATTTCACACAATGTTGTTTCTTAATACCTCTCATTTTCTTCAAACTCAAATTTTGCTGGGCGAATCTTTAGGATCAAATACAGATCAGATCATGTTTCGGCCAAATTAGGCTATGAGCTACCTTTGACATTAAAAACTCATTTATTGTCTTTTAGATTCTATACAATGCATTGTTAGAGTTAAATCGTTTTAACAGGTACAAGAACTTTACCCGGTCATAACCCACCACTCTAAGAACTCATCTATGTCCTATTTAAACTCTGTGAAACGAATTTTCGGTTTAAATCGATCATAAGATGGCAACGATTATTACACTCAAATATCAGATGAGATCAGGTCATGTGTTATCACCTGCTGCTAGGTACTCGGTATAGAATAAAAGTATCGATACTATACTCATGAGCGGTATCGGAAAGAAAAAGTATCGATACCTCGAAGTATCGAACGAAAACTATCGATAATACCATATTTTGCATATCATGCATTGGGATTGATGTTTTCTTTTATTTAATTTTTTATTTTAAGATTAAAGTCTTGCACCTGCACGTTAATTTCAAATTTTATCCCTTTTTTAACTTTTGTACTTTTATTTCTTAATACTATGTAATTTACAGCACTAAAACATGCTCATTTGTAGTCCTAATATTACAAAAATGAATTATAAATTAAATAAATTTAAACAAGATTAAACTTAATCAGACTAAATTTTTATTCCTTGAGTGGCTTTGTAGTACTGCCACTAATTTTTTCAGGTTATTTGGTATCGATACCTGCAATAAAGTACTGATATTGGTAAAAGTACCGTATTAAAAGTATCGAGTACAAAAGTATCGGTACCAATAGAAAAGTACTCGATACCAAAAAGTAACTATACTTTTTCAGTATCCCTACCTGTGGTCTAAATTTTTTTTTTTGGTCCCTAAAACCTCATATTTTGTCACTTTTCGTGACGATCTGTCACTATACCCAAAAATGGTTACACCTAGTTCTCATAAAAACAGTAAAAGAAGTATGCCTTATAAATGCTAGAACAGAGATGCAAAGTTGCAGACAAGTTGCAAAGAATAAAATTTCGCGGAAAGTTGCTGATCATCTCTATGCAGGCAACAATTACATTTTGTGAATGTGTTTATCATTAATCGTTAATAATGTTTAAAACAGTCTATGTCCCAGTTCAGAAGCTGGTTTACCATCATCGTTAGGCATCACTTGTCACTTTGGTGTCATCCATGTAAAATAAAAACCAAAATATTAATTTCAAATCATAGTATGTCTTCTTCAACCAAATAAATGAAGAAATGGAGCTGTTTTCTACTAGTAGCTGGTAGCTCAGTGGTTCAGGCGTCATACTGGACACCGATTGGTCCCTGCTTCGAAGCCATGTTTCGGAGGAAGTTTTCAAAGACCCTTAACCCAACCTTAACCCAACCTATGGCATAGTTTGCTTGTAATGTGAAGTACGCCTGAAAGCTTCCGTGTTTCGCATTCCACGTTAAGTGTTAGATCCTATTTACCCGGTACGATTATCAGTTTATGTTAGGTAAGGTAAAAAGGAACATATCATCCTACCGCTTATACCAGATGAAGTATACCTCCTTCGAGAGGGTCCAACCAACCTGCTGGTTGAACACCAAGGTTATTTGGATAATAAAAAATTATAATTCATTTAATCCATATAAGCAGCGAAACTAAATTCGTTTCCGAATAATAGTATATCCTCAAAGAGGATATTATATGTTTCATTCCATATTATTCTTTCTGTATTTTGTTTCTCTTAACAAGCAAGGGACGTAGTTTTTCTAACGTTCTATTTTAAGAATATAAATTTTAGTGATATTTGATGAAAACTGTATTACCACTACTTTTCTAACAATTATTCAAGTAATTTTGTTTTTAAGCGAAATGATGTTTTATTGGTTCATTTGATTTTATTTCTGCATGCTAACAAATGATACCGTCCTACTGAGACCCTTAAAATAGAAGAGATTGGTTGATTCGCGTTTTAAAAATTAAGCCATAATCACCAATAATCTTAAAACTTCACCGTATTTGCATGAAACGGTAGTAATTGTTTCGACGAATTCAAAGCTATTACAGATAATGATCAAGAATTATTTCCCTACAAGAAAAGCGGAGAATAGCCAAGAATATGAGTCATTTACACTTAGCAATACATTATTACAACGTCATTAGGAGCTAGACTTCAAGTATAACAACCAGTTTTTTTTATTGTTTCTTAGTCAAATGGGAAGTATGGAAAAATCACAATTACAATAATAAAAAAAAATACCTACCAACCTCGCCCCACCTACCGCCTCCCAAACTCCTGAAAAAACCCTATGCTTTACGTGCCAGTACGCACCTGGATTTATATTTCTCTCGCACATCCACCTAGAATATGACAAACACTATTTTAAGCTGGTCGATCCGCAGACCAGTTTTTTTCATAGTAATGACCTCGTACGTTTTGGAATAAATTACGGTATCGCATTATAATTCTTTTAGACAACTTTGATATGCAGACACGCATCTTTTCGTAGACGCTAAAAGGTTAATTTACTCTTTGATTTTTATATCTGTTGACATGATGAAGGAATCATTATTTTCACCGGTAAGGAAAGATTGAAATACTGTCTACGGGATTAGGTTTTTAATGTGATACAGTTTTCAGGTCATCCAATTGTTTAACTTCACTCACACTGAATGAATCATCTAACTGTCAACAGCTTTATTATTGATTAAGAACCCTAATAAAGTAAAGAGTTTTATTATTATTCTAACTGATCTTTGCGCATCACCATTCATAGAATTTCTGAACTGTTAGAACTTGGCATGTGAAATTTTTCAGCTTTTTGACTGACATAAAATAAAAACACGGCAAGACAGCTATAATTACCGAAGCAAAATAGCAAGTTGAAATGGATGCCTTAAACGTTACCTCCAGCAGGAGTGGTAACCTGAACCTCTCCTCCACTACATGATCCCATGAATTAATGAAGTGTGCTTTCTTTTAATACTACTCTCAGCTGCTCAATTGCCGATGTAACTTCAGACACCCGTCAGTTTCGTCTCTGGTCTGCGATAATTTGCCGGCGAAGCAGACATTTCTCATTACCACCGGCCGCTTAATTTCAACAACCTAAATGACGTCTTTGCACCTCGAAGAGAAACTAAACGACAGATTTCTTTCAGATCAAATTAATCATGTTGCTATCGTTTCTTTTGAAGAAAGTTTCTTCCTTCAGCGATCACGCATGGCTTACAACACTACTCACAGCAAACATATCCCAAATAATTGCCTGTTGATTTAGGAGTTACGTTATTGTTACAGTATAACAATACCCCAGAATTTTTAAGATAAATTGGAAAGGAAAATTTTCTCACAATACCTTTAAAAGAAGTATTATAGAATACTTACTTGACCCATAACACGCATGTACTTTTTTCATCACGACTATTAAATAGCCTCGGTGCAGACTAAAAAAGAAAAGGGGAAAACAATGTGTTCTTATGATTGAATAGTAGAAGCGAAACATATTTACATAATACTAATTGTGAAGAGAAAAAAGTTTGTGAAATTTATAAACACATAAGAATACGCCTTATAAGAAGAAAAAGATTTTATAAAAGGATTATAAATGGTAAAAATATTAGTTTTTGTACAAACTGGAAATAACTAAATTAAATTATTTTCTATTCAACAACTATATCACTGCGTGCAGTCGCAAAATAATTCTCTCTGTTCTATAACAAATTTTACTTTCAGTGAAGTCACTTTCGTTACACTGCTAAATGAAACCACTCCCCATGTCATCAGGAGAAAGAAGTTTCACCACTGAAATGCAGTCCAGTGTTTAGAGGATTTAGAATTGTGGGAAGTGGACACGTGATTTTATCGAGTGTTATAATTAATTATTTTGTTAGAAAAATGAGAGCTTTTCAGGTGCATCTACATGTGTCATAAAACTCCGCTACTTAGAGTCTGTGTACTGCTATGAAAATTAATACCATCAACAAAACGTATCCACTTTCAGTGGAATCTGATTCGCGTATTTTCGATAAAATAATTAATTGTTTGTTGAGTCTGTTTACAAGGACTGACTTCATAATTACAAATCTGACAGCTCCCCCCCCCCCCCAAATTGTTTTAGTCAATAATATTTTTGTTCTTAATAAAAATAATCATCATTAACTTTCTTCTTCGGAAGATTGTTTTAGTAAAGATAGAAACCCCAGTAACCGAAGTCTTGCACCTTACATCCACTGAGGAAAACTTTTAAGAATTGATTATTAATTAAGAGTAATGCATATTAAATAGATTCAGTTCGCTTAATTCGATCACTTAGTTTCTCCGATCTGATTGGTAATGAATAGAGACGAGTACCTACGTAGTCAGATTACATCGAAGCAAGCTTAGCTCCATATCACAGCTTCCAGTTGACAGTATGAACAAGAAAGGAAGCTGGGGAAGTTCTATTGATACAGTTTTACCAATAGCGTAAGTAAGATAAACCAATGAATGTATGCAAAACCCGCCAGTATTGGGATGCACAACGAGGCCGGGCACGGGTACCTGACTCCCACCGAGTGGGGCGGTGTAACGGTTAGCGTTCTCGCCTCGCATTCGGGAGGACGGCGGTTCGAATCCCCGTCCGGGCATCCAGATTTGGGTTTTCCATGGTTTCCCCAAATCACTCCCGGCAAATGCCGGGATGCTTCCTTCAAAAGGCCATGGCCGAATTCCTTCCCATTCCTTGCCCCCATCCTTGCCCCCCATCCTTTCCCGTCTCTAAAGACCTCGATGTTAAAAAGAGACGTAAAGCAGTTAAAAAAAAAAAAAAAAACAGACTCCCGCGTACCGGCTGTCCTGGCAGCGGTTTTTAGGCGGTTTCAGCAGCCATCAAAGAGAATGCCTGGACAGTCTCCAATTTCCGCCCCATAAACTACACATTCAACAAAAAAAAAAAAAAAGGAAGAAGAAAAAAAAACTTATCACACACAGAACATACTTTCACATTTCGCAGGCAGATGGCAATAGTACCCAGTACGACCTGGCAGTAGATATAAAATGCTTGGTGTAAAATCAAAGCTTCAGATTTGACCATGCCAATGATTAGAAAAAAAACTCAGCAAAGGCAGCCGATCCTTATTTTGTGAAAAGTTGTATAAGAGGAAGAATGAATCTATGCAGCGCTTCAAGCTTCTTAACATAAGCAAAAATTTATAGAAAGGTACTTTGCTAAAGATATATTATCCATCCAATTTAATTATCATGAATTACAAAAAAAAATTAGTCCACAAAAAGCAGCCATAGTTTAAGATCAGATTCTGTGACCAATAAAATTATGGGAGGACCAAATATCGAAATCTCTGAATTTTTAGCTCAGGCAATAAGAGTTATCTAACTAGAATTAATTAAAACGTTGATGAAATAACCCTCAATAGAGAAAAATCGACAGGAGGGTAAATGGAAATGCAATCAACATAATAATAATGACGTGCTCTTGGAAATTAGTGGAAACATCCACTGTCTATATGAAAATGAATGAGGAGTTAAACACAAAAGTATCTTCTTTTCTCCCTCGGTTTTTATGTTTTATTGATAATATACATCAGAAACTCGAACAACGTTATCAGCAAGGAAAGGGAAGGCAATGGTTATAGTTAATATTAAGGAACCATCACAGAATGCACTTGCAGATGTTCCTGGAAAAAATTGCCTGGCGCTATACTTCACGAAATCATTCCTCGATGTTTTCTTGCTCACCCTCAGGTCACAATAAGAATGCTTTAGCTGATTTATCGTCCTTGAGCAGTTAATTTCAGAATAGATATGGAAATAATGCAGTAACGTATATTTCTTAACAGGAAAAATCCGAATAAAATATTCTTGGGTAACAAGCCGAGTGACTCCATCGATAAAACACGACGTTTAGGCGGTGTTGTCAAGTGACTCACTGTCACGTGACAATGGCGGCATAGTTAAGATCGCCGAAACGTCATGTTTTATCGATGGACTCACTCCGCAAGTTACCCAAGAAGATTTTATTCATATTAAACGCCGAGAAAACCTCTAGTATTACCTAGTAAAAATCTGAATTATTATTATTCTTGTTAACATTGCTGGTTATTACTCCAACGGGTGTTTTGTTTAATGCTCATATCGACCAGTTCAATAGTTGCTGAGAATATTAACATTTGATTGAAGCATAAAATTGAAAAAATTGACACGTACTAATATAAGATTTTTTTTTTAATTGCAACAGATATCTATCCTCCCAACAGTCGTAAAACCGAGTTCAGCATTACAGATGTCTATAAGAGTTTAAAATGCAAAATAATAATACGTTGGAACAAATTTACTGACAGTATAATAACAAAGGGTGATTAGGGATTAAGTGTCACCAAAAAGTATGAAGTTATCTTGCCAGCTAAGCGTAGATCTCAATGCTTGAGAGCTTTTTAGTCTTTACTAAAAAAGTAAGTAGCAACAATTTCTCGTGCATTTAATCGGCTTTAGGGTAGAGTGCGATCCGTGTACAACTCTTAAACAACATTCAACCGTCATTATTACTTTTTTATCGTTTTCATAATTTCACTACTGGACTACGCAAATCTACAGTAGCAAACAGATATCGAGATCGGTGATTTATTTAATACCACTTGCTGCTGCCAACTTGGAGCAGCATTTAACATAAACCGAAAACAAGTGTTTCGATTCTGACAGCAGTCTGCTTTCACACACGTGCTCAGAAACGCATTTGGCACGCTGATCAGCTTCACTTGTATTTTTGCTTATGCAAATTAGCGTGTCAGCCCCTTAACGCATAGCAACGCCCAAATGTCAGACCGCTCTCTGTGACGTAACGTGGGTGCTGGCTTGCGACACCTCCACATCTGTAGAAGCGGCTTCGCGCTGATCGATGGGA
Source organism: Vandiemenella viatica (assembly GCA_031002005.1). NCBI lineage: Eukaryota > Metazoa > Arthropoda > Insecta > Orthoptera > Morabidae > Vandiemenella > Vandiemenella viatica. The sequence continues at coordinate 127,088,399 of JARYHS010009186.1, forward strand.
AAGAGAAAATTATGGAACCAGTATTATAAACACAAGAAATGGTCACCAATTACAGCTTCCGCATGCAAGACGGTGAGCTAGCATGCGGAATGGAACGAACATACTCGTATTTCTTTTTCTCTCAGTTGCAAGCCGATATTACATCTTTATACCACTCTGTAATGACATCACTGACCAAGAGCAGTAATACTGTGCCAAAGCAGTATCTGTCATGGCAACTCTGCTGTGAATTAAGGATGGAATTTAATTTCATTGCGATGGAGCGCACGTCCCGGTGGCAATTTTCCTCCACACTTTCTTGTTCCCGCCTACTTTCACCCTCTACGAATGTTAATTTTAAATTCTTTTAGCGTTTTTGGTAAATGATTCACATTTTCCCTTGGTAATTTATTCCAGTCCCCGACCTCTTATCTACGAATGAAACACCCTTACACCAGAAATCAAGTGCCAGCTTGTGATCATTCTATCTTTACTCTTCCATGCCCCTGTCTCAGTATGGTCTGAATATACATTGCGAAGTATTATCACGTTATTTTATTGCGTGTAAGACAGACACACAAGGAATGTGAAAAATGCAATTAATTTTTTTGTATAACTATTATAGATATAGCGTATCCAACACGACTTACAGATCGGAGGACAATATAAGTAGTCAGAAGGTAGGCGAGCTATACTGAATTCCTGTATCAGTTTTCACTAGACTATTACAGGCAACAAACTCGGTCAATGTATAATAGTGCTTGAGACCGATAAAAAAGGATGAAATTACAAAATTTATTTTTAACAGTGTTATATAGAGAATTGTTGTCATAAATCTATCAATTATTGCGAGAAACAATCAGTAAACAAAACAATAATAATAGTAATAACAGCTATATTATCAGTTCAAGTTTTTAAAAACTAAGCTTGGCATACGTTTTCTTAACTACAATCTCCCTCTTATTCAACTTTATGCCGTCGTTTGTTGGTAACTTACTTATTCACCGAGAAAACTTTTATTGACAACAGATGTTTTCTTACGTCGTGAATGTGGTTCTTATTTTTCCATATTTGAATGCTTTAATCCTTTTACAGACGATAATGTCTGATAAATATTTCTTAAAACACTGTATTTGAAGTACCTAGAAATATCTTACTGTTTTCTAATGTAAATTTAACAATAATTCACTGTCCTGGAAGCATTACTACTTCCTTCGTACAATACAAACATAGAAACAAATAACGTTGAGCTAGGTTGATGAACAATTGGAAAAATAGGTTAGTATTAGTTCCTGCCCATTTTTTATTACTAAGCATTAAAGTCAAGATTTTCGTTTAATGTTCCCGGCAAGTATCCTTTCTCGTTTTCACACTCTTAAATCAATGATTCTGTTATTGAGAGAAGCGTAAAAATAATACCGGGTATTCTTTTAGCTATACGAACAGTCAGAAACGAGACTTTACTTAGTCATGAGATAAGGGAGCTTTCTGAGGTAGACTAAAACATTTCTTTCACAGCAAACTATGTGTTGTCCTACAGATGAAACTTAACGATATATGAACTACAACTACATCACTTTGCACTTTGGCTGTTTTCCAGCGTGTGAAGCGGGTAGCAACATTCTCTAATTTAAATCAGTATGTTTCCAACTGTATCTATGGCAGGGTTGTTGCCATATTTTATACCTGCTCTTCCTGGTGAAAAAAGTGAATATCCTTAATACAGACGAAAAATGAATTTTTCTAAAAGATGATTTTTTTTTCTTTTAATTTACCTAAGCTTTTTTTTTTTTTTTTAACTAAGAAAGCATTACACAGCATTAAGAAAACATTAGGCTTTGTCCACACTTGTATTCAAAGTCGAGCGATTCTTATATCTAGAAATGTTTATAAGAAATCAAGCGATTGTCTATAGACATTCAAAAGACAATTCATGTCTATAGACATGCTTTTAGTAAAAAATCGCCGAAATTTGGTCTCCCGTTCAAAATAGGAGACATGAGACAATTGTTAGGCAATGTTGCGCAATATTTCGTAGTGTGGACGTTTTGGTAGACTTTGTCTTCAGTTGTCGGTTATCTCTGGAGAAGGCCAGGTCGATTTTCTTAATTCTTGTTTTTTACTGTCAAGATGTGGCTTGCAGAGAGAATGTTATCGTTAATACATGTCTTCTTGTTTGTGGGTAATGACTAATCCCGAATAAAAAAAAATCGTAACTAGAAGAAAATGGTTATTAAAGAGCTGCCAAAAATATGCAGTGTACATAGGCGATGTAGGAAAGAAAACTCCAAAATTTGAAAACAGCTTTTCATCGGTAGCATAAAAAAATAAATCAGGTGAAGAAGAATGTAGTATCTCTTGTAAAGAATGCTTGGTTCGCATACAAACACTTATTTCTACTGCAAGGTTTAGGAATCAAGGGGTAGCAGAAGCACAGACTGCGGTGAAGTAAGAAAATAGTGAATCAGATAGTACAGAAAACATTGTAAGTACATTAAAAATCTGTTTTTTTATATACATGGATATGGAACAAAAAACATTGTTATTAAAATACAAATGATTTTACTAATAATAACAACCTACCAACAGAAAATATTATTATGTGGTGTTGGTAAAAAATTTCACGCCTCCACCAACGCTTCTTTTTTCGCTTATTTTCATTGTCCATGATTAGAACTTCACAAGCAGCGATCCCAAAAAAGCCAGCCATATTTAGGAACTAACGAACAACAAGGCTTTCAAGTGTGTACACGCGACAAAGTCTCTAGACTGTCTATATACATTGTCTATGTACATATCTATAGACAGTTTACAACATGTCTATAGAGGATCGTTCGACTTTGTATACAAGTGTGTACTTAGCCTTTGATCAGTAACCTGTCATTTTTTTAAAAAAAGGATGCGATAGTGATGTAATAACAATATGTATGTGTGTTTCTTTGGGCCAACTAGGATCACGTTATGTCTTTGTTTGGCTTGAATGTTGTTGTGGATGTGTACACATCAGTGTTACAACCACTAGAGGAGACCTACAGTTTAACATGGAATCCGAACCTCGGGCGTTCTAGTGTAATTCACATTACACAGTAAGCTTTGCCAGAAGGGAAGGTTTGGTTAAGGCCTTATGAATATCCCCGCTGGAAGCAATAGGAGAATTAAGTGAATTTTGTTACTTAGGAAGTATAATTATAAACAATGGGCGATACAGGAATGATGTTAAAAGCAGATAGCACCAGCGGGAAGAGCCCTTTTGAAAAAGAAAATTCATTTAGTATCAAATATTGATCTAGGGATAAGAAAGAACGTTTTAAAATTCTACGTGTGGAGCACAGCACTTTATGGTAGTAAAGCTTGGACATTAGGAATACCAGAAAGAAAGAAAATTGAAATATTTGAAATGTGATGCTACAGAAGGATTCTAAAAATTAAATCGACAGATAAAGTACGATATAAGCGAGTTTTGGCAATGATGGATGAGGAAAAAAAATCTTGAAGAAAGAAGAGACGAGATAGTGAGTCACACTTTAAGACATGTGGGATTGCTTAAAGTTGAGGGAACATTTGAAGTCAAGAACTGTAGAGGAATATATAAAGCAGATAATTGAGGACGTAGGTTGAAAGGAGTATGCTGAGATAAAAAGCTCAGCTTACAATAGGAAGACATGGAGGATTTATTAAAAAAAAAAGAATTCAGGGATGTTTACGCGCATTCATACTTCTGAGTATATAACTATGTAACTTATATAAGAATAACTGAACTCTACTTTTAACATAATTATAGAGCATCCAAAAGGATAAACGTGTATTTTTATATTCATTCTGAACGTCAACACCTCCAGCATACTCCACATATCCTTCAACCAAATATCTAGAGCATTGCAATTCAAACTAATCTAACCCCAAATAGATAGTACAAAGAACGAGTAGAAATAACGTAGAAGATACATAAGGAAATATAAATTCAATCTGAGTTGCTTTATTTGGGGTAAAGTTTCATCCTATGACAGTGATTAGAAATCGGATGTGACTAGCAATAACTTCTTGTGGAAAACTGAAATAAACGAACTCTGCAATGAACGATGTTCCAACTGTCACTCCAAATTAGGGAGCGCGCATAATCTACGAGGCTCGGTTTGTCACAGTTAAAATGAAGTACAGATCACCCACCAATAGCATGTGAATATTTATTTCCGTCATTTAATTATCTCCGCAAGTAGTTTACGATAGTCTGACAAGAGAAAAACAGTACAAAATGTCTTCTGAAATCAAAAGGGTATAAGGCTACGTGGGGGGGGGGGGGGGGGGGGGGGAGGAAGGTGGGGTTCAAAGGAAGTCAAAATGGAACTACGTAATTTATGAACGCCCCCTTATGTATAATGCGTTCAGTTAATAGAGGTTCTCTATATTCTACTCCCACTCCGCTGCCTTTACCTCTACATGCGAGGGGGAAAGACTACCCGCTAGCAAATCTGCCACCCGGTTGACTGGACACACAGTGGTCCGCTCGCAGGGGTAGGCAACGGGAGGCGATGGTGGTGTGAGGAGCAAGGGAAGGGGAATATGACCCTGAACCGCCAGTTGAGGGTTAACGGAGTATAATGTGCTTGAATAAACTCAATCGCAATACCATTTATGTGACTTATCCCAGAGACTTCGTTATTTGCCACAGCGATCGCAGCTTGTCTTCTTATATCATACATGCATATTTTAAAAAAATGTTTTTATTCAAATAAAAAATTATTCTTCGCACGAAATATGTATCTGATGAATGCTGACATAGAAACCATCGTTAAGTTAGTTTCGCAAGGTCCGCGCATTTACCGGCCTCGCCAGTTGAGCTATCCACAGCTGGCCATGGGAAGAGAGTCACCTCTCTCTGTTCGTCGCCCAGTCGGTAAACATCAAACGCCCGGGTAGCTGAAACGACACTAGGTAACGTGCTGCGTGCTGATCCACACAATTAGACTGCTCGGTGCGGCCTACAAAACCACGGGCCGTCGTAAAAAATAATTACAGTGCTGCTGGGGTCTCTGATTAGTGTTACACCGTTCGTTGCACAGTGCGGCTCGACCATTCATCACGACTGACAGCTCCGCCACTGTCGCGCGCTCAAGTCTAGAAGCATGAGCGCCCATCGCAATGCTGCCAAGATCCCACAGGAGATTGGCGCAACAGGAAAACGTGACCGGGAAGCTAATACTATACACACAGAAGTAAGAAAACGTTCAGAACAGCAAGGAGCTGGAACCGTTGATCTAAAAGATAGCTGCAAGGCTGAAACTGTTTTTATTTTTATTTTCCTTATGGCTTTACGCCTCGTCGACGTCGAGGTCATTAGAGCCGGTATGGGATTGGGTACAAGGAACGGGAGGAATTCGACCATGGCATTTTGAAGGAAGTATCCCAGCTGTGTTCTTAATAACATCTGTTACTTAAAAAGAAACTTGTTGCATTGAGTAAAATTAGACTTCAAATTAAACTTTCTATAAAGTAGTATAACTTTTAATACTACATTACTCTTACCCTAAATTAGTCTTTCTTGCTGTTACAGCTATATAGAAATAAATTTTTGTTCTTCAACAATATTTCGTAAATAATGTTACTATTCCCTATCAATCGTGTAGCTGTTATTTGGGGAAATACTACAGCATTTATATTACTTCCCACTGTCGCGTCTATCTTTTCCAGTTTGGTCCAAATTCAGGTGTGAGCAATGAAACGGCAGAATAAAAGTGGGGAAAGTGGGCAGAGGATGTGTTTCGGAAGATGCTAATTTGTCACCCTACAATTTCTCCTAAAACTGAGATCGGTTAAAATTTACTTTTTGATAACTAAATCCACAAATAAATGTTATCACATACTTTCACTGACAAATAAAAACATGCAGATTAATTTGCGGCACCCTCATCTTTTCCCCTTAATTATACCCTTTTTTCGCTTGTGCTTCTGAGTTTTAAGCGCTACAATAATTTGTTTACCTTTTTATTAGAAGATTTATTCTGAAAGTGTATCCAGGCATTCTAAAATGTAATCTGTCACCCAGGTTAACTTTTATTGTTTAATATAGACAAATATTCTGACAAGAGAACAGCCCATTAATGTTTCTTTATGCTGATACTAAATATAAAATATCAAGTTAAATTTACTGGAGATCTGGAATGTTTAAGTCAGTCTATTGTGATTGCGCTGTTCGACAGTACCTTGAGGATGTCATTGTATTATTTTCATTATTATTTCTGGCCCGAATCCTTCTATTTTACTAATACTAATAGGAAAAAGTTGCATACATCCAGTTATTGTAGCTCAAGGCCTGCTATTATGAACTACTGTAGTTAGTTAAAGACAGCAGGCCCTTGAACTGTTTAACCGACAAATGTCATCCCACCTCGCACATTGTTTAAAATGCTGATATCCCTACAATTTAACGTAATAACATGATTTTTTTTGTCCACAGTCCTGATGTAAAAACGAAATATACCTAATGTCCTTTCCGGGACGTGGAAGCAAAAAAACATCGATCTCTTCCTCCACCATTCACGGACCACCATGGTACAGTAATAATACCAACTAGAGAAACAGACGCAATTGTTTTCCTTCTAAAATGCAGTGAAATTGTTGTTATTAATCAGAAATATTAACTGAACTTTCAGAGCCATACATAATCTAACAAAAATAAATCATTAATATACCCTAAACGTAAGAATACATAACTGGACTTGGAGAGATACCATAGTCCAATGTATAAATATTATAATACTAGTTTTAATGCAATGTCGGATATCACCTGTGGTGGTAGTAGGAATTTATTCTGGAAAACTAAAAAAAGATTATTTTTGTTGATATTTTTGTGATATGAGTATCTTACTCTAGTTAGATTCTAGGAGTATTTGTCTAAGATTTAAAAAAAATCATTTTACTTTAAATGACGGAAAGTATAATTTGAAAAACGAATAACTGATGTTTATTTGATTGATATATAACGCCATTACGTACGTTTCGTGTAAACCTTCTCTGAGTTTTTAATAAACTTCATTGTTTCTTATCGTCTGTAAAAATAAATCTTAGGGTATGTTGTATGACCTAGTTCTATTTTTTTGCTACAGAGAACATAGCGTAAATATCGAATGACCTTCTTCTTACATGATTTTCTGTATTTAGTCGTTTTAAATAAACAAAAGAACAACACGTAAATTTAAACGAGTGTACCTGTCATTTAATTTATATATATATATATATATATAACTGCTGGTATTTTTATGCAGTTACTTCCACAACAGAGAATTATATTTTATCTGGCATCGCAATTACAATTTCTTTTAACACTATAAGGGCAAATAAAATCAAATTCGATTATTTATTTGAAATTTACAGTTTCTGTTAGCAATATACCGTAAGCGTAAATAAAATAATATGCAGTTACTTATTTGAAATTTCCGGTTAACCCAGCAGCGCTCTGGTGGCGGTCAGTGTAACTAACACTTCGGGCATTATCGAGACTCGCCGAAGATTGCCGATATATTGAGGTGAGCGCAGTTTTCAGACAACTCATTTTACACAAGGGAATTATAACGTTTATTAATTTCCAAGTGATTTTCCTTTCTTACTATTGTTTATTACTAGAGGTCAACGTGTTAATTAAATCCGCGCTTGGAAAGCGGTTGAAGAATATATAGGAAATCAGCCATAGCCTTTAATGAAGAACCATCACCTTGAGTGATTTCTTGAAATCATGGAAAACCAGAATCTGGATTGCCAGGCCGTGAGTGGAGCCTGCGTCTTTCGGAATGCCAGAGCTCGATGTCAGCGAATCTAATGGAAATAAAATAGCGGCAGCTGCTGCCATAGTATCTAACTTGCCAACTGACGGTGAAACTTTTGAAGGCGAGATCTTTACCCAGCGTCGAGCGAGTTGTCTGTTAGATGGAGTGTTTCCACTTCTCTGGATGTCAGCCAATTAGAAGCAGTGACAAACGAGAGCGGTTAGTACGTGCGCTGACACCTTCAATAACCTGGCCAACAACACTCTTTACTTTTCTGCTGAATCAAAAAGGAAGAGAAGTGGGAGTAGTAGCCATCGAATCTACTCCATTACTTTTCTTAGAATGTGAAAGGAGTAGAGAAACTTATCTGGAATTCAGAATTCCAAGCACAACTCCCTCATCATATTTTTAAAAATTATTATTATGGCTTTAGGAAAGGCAGATATTTGGCCATGGCGTTTTGTAGTAATCTTCCCTACATTCGTCTGGAGTAATTTCGTGAAACCATGGAAAACCAAAATATGAACGGTTGGAGGGAGATTCGAACCTGCGTCCTCCCGAATATGCATTATCACTCACCTAAATCGCCAGGTCTCTTTCGTCACACATTTGTCTACAACCACACAAAACGCCATTTAATACTCACAATTTTGTTAATTAAATAGTATAAATATAAATAAGTGTATTCTCCGATCCTAATTGGATAATGGAGACCTGAAATGACCAACCAAATTAACTATAACTAACTGGGAAGACTTCCGTGATATGATCACGGAATCTCTTCATCGCCTCAGACCAATCGATGCAAGGTAAATAGAGATCGCTATAAAACAAATCTCTATTACCATAGTTGAAGCGGCTATCAGATCAACACCTTCATCAGCACCAAGACATCAATCCCGGCAACTACCACCACAACTGTAAGCCGCAGATAAAATATAAAAACAGGGTGCCGAAGAAATGGCGCTTAACCAGGCGCCCTGACACCCGCCGACTTCTTAATCACCTCCAGCGAGAGTTGAAGGCAGCACTACAGGGCCGCAGAAACCAGGAGTGGTCAGCACGTCTGGTCTTCCTCAACATAAATGATGGCAACCTTTGGGTTGAGTCCAGACGCTTCACGAAACGGCGTGCCAGACTTCTCCCTCTCCTTGGTGAAAGAGGCCCAGTCCTCAGCAATGCAGACAAAGCCAACGCACTGGTAAATCACTTCAAAAAAACAATCAGGCAAGCCCAAGATAATAACGAGAAAGAATATGCCGTTATCCGAAGAAGGTTAGTCAGTTTCCTAGCTGCTGAAGATAACGGATTTAAGATTGATGAAATCTCTACCGAAGAAGTCAGACGAGTCCTAACTCAACTGCACATCAGGAAGGCTCCAGGCAATGACAATCAGAGCAACCAATTGTTAAAGAATCTACCGCAACAGGGCGTGGAACATATTACTGACATCTTCAATATAATACTTAGCAGCCAACATTATCCTAGATGTTGGAAGCAAGCGATAGTGATCGCCGTGCCTAAACCGGGAATTGACAGCTTATTCCGCAGATCTACCTCCCCATAAGTCACCTCTCTTCGCTCAGTAAGATCTTCGAGCGGCTCCTGCTCAGACGAATGAAAGCTCTTATTCAGAGATAAAACATCATACCAGACTTCCAGTTGGGATTTCAGAAGATGCACTCTGCTACCCAGCAGATTATACGAATTGTTGAAAGGGCCACGACAACCTTCAATCAACGCGTCTACTGCACACTAATACTGCTCGACGTGGCGCGGGCATTCTATTCCGTCTGGAACAGAGACCTACTGTACAAGGTTTACGAGCAGGGACTTCCCAGCCCACTCCTAAAGCTTATTCGGAGTTACATATCAGGTTGGTCTTTCCGTGTGAGGGTAGGCAACGATCAATCAACACGTCGACCCATAAATGGCGGAGTACCACAAGGGTCGGTACTGGGACCTGTACTATACATCCTTTATACAACTGACATACCAGCTCCAGCATCGGTCCGTACCGCCCTTTACGCGGATGATACGGCTTTCTTCACGTCACATAGGTGCAAAATTACTGCCATTTGATGACTACAAGTGGTCCTACAGCATACCGAAGCCTGGGGCAGACGGTGGAGAATCACCCTCAACATGGTAAAAACCCAAGCTATTATGCTGACTAGGCACCTGGGGAAGCGTGATCGTCATCGGAAACGTACCATGAACTCACACTTCAATGGTTTCCAAGAGCTGACCTGCATGAAGCCGCAGGGTTCCCACTGCTCCTCGAAAGAATATGGGAGAGTAACAAATTTTTCTATAGAGAATCAAGAAAGTCCACAAACTCATTAAGTGCCAACCTAGGCCAGTACTACAATACATTCGACAAACACAAAAGACCATTTTCCATCCTGACCAGCAATTGAAACCAACAATAGCACAATAAAGACAAACCCGCAGTAAAGCCTCTTAACTTCTAAGTCTGATGGAAATGTCCATCGACAAAACATTCGCTTCTACTGCTTGCAAATGAAAGCAGAAATTGCTGCGGCGGCATGCCTGTCTGTGTGAGGATGAATGTAAGAATTTGAAAGCAGACCACACAGTACTTACAAGCTATATTCAAAGCTATCAAAACTTGAACTGAGAATGAATTCTTAGTTAGAAGATTATTTTAACTACACTCCTGGAAATTGAAATAAGAACCCCTTGAATTCACTGTCCCAGGAATGGGAAACTTTATATACACATTCCTGGGGTCAGATACAACACATGATCACACAGACAGAACCATAGGCACATAGGCACAGGCAACAGAGCATGCACAATGTCGGCACTAGTACCGTGTTTATCCTCCTTTCGCAGCAATGCAGGCTGCAATTCTCCCATGGAGACGATCGTAGAGGTGCTGGATGTAGTCCTGTGGAACGGCATGCCAAGCCTTTTCCACCTGGCGCCTCAGCTGGACCAGCGTTCGTGCTGGACGTGCAGACCGCGTGAGACGACGTTTCATTCAGTCCCAAACATGCTCAATGGGGGACAGATCCGGAGATCTCGCTGGCCAGGGTAGTTGACTTACACCTTCTAGAGCATGTTGGGTGGCACGGGATACATGTGGACGTGCATTGTCCTGTTGGAACAGCATGTTCCCTTGCCGGTCTAGGAATGGAAGAACGTTGGGTTCGATGACGGTTTTGAATGTACCGTGCACTGTTCAGTGTCCCCTCGACGATCACCAGAGGTGTACGGCCAGTGTAGGAGATCGCTCCCCACACCATGATGCCGGGTGTTGGCCCTGTGTGCTTCGGTGGTATGCAGTCCTGATTGTGGCGCTCACCTGCACGGCGCCAAACACGCATACGACCATCATTGGCACCAAGGCAGAAGCGACTCTCATCACTGAAGACGACACATCTCCATTCGTCCCTCCATACACGCCTGTCGCGACACCAATGGAGGCGGGCTGCACGATGTTGGGGCGTGAGCGGAAGACGACCTAACGGTGTGCGGGACCGTAGCACAGCTTCATGGAGACGGTTGCGAATGGTCCTCTCTGATACCCCAGGAGCAACAGTGTCCCTAATTTGCCGGGAAGTGGCGGTGCGGTCCCCTACGGCACTGCGCAGGATGCGACGGTCTTGGCGTGCGTCCGTGCGTCGCTGCTGTCCGGACCCAGGTCGACGGGCACGTGCACCTTCCGCCGACCACTGGCGACAACATCGATGTACTGTGGAGACCTCGCGCCCCACATGTTGAGCAATTCGGCGGTACGTCCACCCGGCCTCCCGCATGCCCACTATACGCCCTCGCTCAAAGTCCGTCAACTGCACATACGGTTTACGTACACGCTGTCGCGGCATGCTACCAGTGTTAAAGACTGAGATGGAGCTCCGTATGCCACGGCAAACTGGCTGACGCTGACTGCGGCGGTGCCCAACCGCTGCGCAGCTAGCGCCCTTCGACGGCCAACACTGCTGTTCCTGGTGTGTCCGCTGTGCCGTGCGTTTGATCATTGCTTGTACAGCCCTCTCGTAGTGTCCGGAGCAAGTATGGTGGGTGTTACACACCGGCGTCAATGTGTACTTATTTCAATTTCCAGGAGTGTATTTTAAAGTATGTTTCTGTGACTTTATTTGATTCTTAGTACACAAGAGTGTTCTCGCTAGTCTCGCGCAAAAACATCGTAAATGTTAATAGTAAACAGAAAAAATTTGAGGTAACAAGCTTAAAACTAATAAATATGAAATGAAATACCAAAAATAATATGTTGTGTACGAGGGAAACGGCTGCAGCATAAGAGTAGAGCGTGTAAGCTAGATTTAATACGATGAATATCAGCAAAGAGGATTGTGTTTGTTATTAGCGCAATAACAATTGACTCTCCTCACATTTTTCACTATTTAACATTAATTTCATTTACTTCATGAATCTTTTTTTTTAATTTCTTCTTTATGACGCACTACATTAAAATGTTCTTTCTATTCGTCCCTAACGATTCAGGGAGGAAGGGACCGTAACAATACAACTGTTAATAAGCCCTATTACTAGGAAAAAAAAAAAATAAAAAACGTTGGAAAAAACTATTAGTGCGAATTTTTAAAAGTTTAATTATTTCGAAAATGGTTACTCATTTTTAGATTAAAAAAATCATTAGAAGAAATTACAATCGTGCTCGTAGCTTGGTATAGCTGTTTCGGTGTACTGATTGAACTGCCTTCAAGCAATAAGATTCCCCCATCCCCACCCCCTCCCTCTTTCCTGCAAGGTACTACTTTACATTCTGGCTTTGGGTGTGTCATTCGATTATTAACCCAGTTGCGTATTATTTCCAATTTGAGGGTATATATTGTATTGAAATAATCGTAATCAGCTGACAATGTTTCCTCCTTTTGTGATGAACATCCAGATTTGTTAAAACATAAATTATGAGTGCAGTAACTCACCATCGGTACTCATTTTCGACAGCACAAAGAGAAAGCACGATCTATCCACTATGATTGAAATGCTGACTAATATAATTGCACACCAGTGCTAGGTGAAGAAACATGAAGGAAAGGATGAATTGTGCTGTCATGTTACGTGAATAGTTTGAAGTTATAATTATAATCCCAGAAATACCGTTGCCATGAAGCATGTAATCTAGAAATGCGCGATAATTGCTATCTACTATTGTTTTTGGTAACGCGTTTCTCACGCTATGACCTTTCACATATACCCTCAACATAGAGCGGCTAGTTACAAAGTTTTCTTAAACACCTTTACAAATTTGTTCTTTATATTACTGCTGTGAAAGGCAATACGAAAAAAACTTAGATTACACTTACAGCTATATGCTATAAATGCTACATGATAAATGTCTGATTCTTACATTTTCCTATTATTCTCTCAATAGATTTAACGCCGTCCACCAACTGTTCGTATCCACTTTTGACCTCTTCGTCTTCATGTATCTACTTCATTTACTCCAATTGTTTGTCTTTCTCTACATATCTCAATTTCATTGCTCCCATCGTTAACAGAATAAACAGCTCATTGTAGCTCAAAAAGTGGCGGAACTGTACGGTTCTTCTTTCGTTAGGAGTGTTCATAAAATTCACTACTTCGCTTATTACTGCCAGAGAGCGATGATTTTGTGCTTGAATCAGCCTCACTATTGTCAGTATACAATTACAACACCATATTACAAAATTTAAAGTTTTATTTTAAATTTTTTTATTTTTTTATAATTTTTTAAAGGATTTGTAGTACGAATCTTTCCTTCCATAAAGTGTTTTTATCCGTAGATACAGCTTTTAAAAACGTTGACAGTCAGTGTCAGGTCAGTTTTTGATGAGAACAAATTTATCCTTCTGTCCTGAAGTATTTTTAGTGGAAATCTGCTGTTAATATTTTCTTTGTCGTAGTTTCATACTGTGAAAAACAAATTTTGATTTGTTTCCAGTTTTAGAATTTAATGTATTCTCATTTCAGTAGCATTTCAGTTACCTAGGTTTTTAGGATTCTGTACTACGAATGGCAGATGGAAAGTTATGATCTATTAATCCATCTGTCCGTTGTTAAAGCATCATAACTCATAAGCATTAAAAGCTTTAATTTGAAAATTTTTAGATCATTTACATAAGCACGAGTATAACGAAGCCCGAAGAGAAATATCATGGAGTTTAAATTAACTGTGGAGATTTATCTTTGGTTTGTACGAATTTTTCTTATATAATCTGCATGCGTAATAAATGAAATCTAGCAACCTGCCAACACTAAAAATATTTGGATTCTTTTTTTTTCCACAATTTGCAGCAATTTCTGGGGAAGTGCATTTACAAAAATATATTTCCTTTTCTTTTTATTTTCAAAACTACTTATCCGAAAATTCTCTGTAATTGGCAGAGCTATGTAGTCATCTAAAATTACAGGAAAACTTAAGCTACCGTTCCAGAGTTTATGACTTTCGTAAACAACAAATTAATGGGGTTATATTGAAAAAAACTTTATTTTCTCGCAGGTAAATTTTTTACAAATAATTATATAAATATCATTCCAAATTGTACATTTTCGGAAATTGGCAAACATATTTGACTTTGACTTGCAGTCGGATATATTTCATGAGACGATGACAAGGCCTGTTGGATACGATTAATTGATTAAAACTAGAGATGGGTCAACAGTTCCTCTGAAAGAGCAAGTGAGCAGTCGCTCACTAAAAGTGAGCGGTAGTTCTTCTTGGAAGCCGTAATGACGGTGGTGTGTCAGTCTCGATTGAACTTAATCGAGTGTGCGCCAACAATAAGTCGTTTTCGGCTTTGCCACTGTCGCCCGCGGCCCGACTCATGTTTGTTCTCAGTTCCTTGCCGTTCATTGTTTATCCACTCCGCTCTGAAAGAATAAGAAATCCTGTAGATCGAGAAGAGCTAGTTCGTTCACAACGTTCTTTGATCCCATGGCTCAGCACGGAAAGAGCTAGGTAGTTCGCGACGTTCTCTGATTCCATCGCTCGGCACCGAAAAGAGCTAGTTCGTTCGCGACGTTCTCCGATTCCATCGCTCAGTACAGCGCGGAGCAGTGCCAATGGGGAGCTAGTTCTTTCGAATCTGATGTCCCGCTGCGCTTCTCTTTGTGTATTCCGGCTACAAGCTTGCCTTGTGAAATAATATTTTCAAAAGCTGGATAAATTTGCATTGAAAAAAGAAGTAGGTTGCTGAATGGCAAAATAAGTAAAATTTTACTTGTGAACAGTAACCTTCATTTCATTTAAAGCAAAAAGTTATTTAAAATTGATTGTACTTTGTGTTTGTAAATAAATTAATGTAAAATTACCTATGCTCAAATATCAAATATTTCCAGTAAGCCGAACAATATTTCATTGACTCTGATATGGCCTATTATGCGTGAAAGTAATCCGGTAGTATTAGGAAACAAAAATGTTTCGGAATAAATAAAAAATAAATGAAAATAACCAATATGAGATTAACCTAAGTAATCAGTATAAATGTAAATAAAACGAAGAGATACTACATTCAAAATGGATATAACTGTTCATTTTCTTTAAACTGAGCCAGTGAACTAATGAACCGTTGAAAAAAACTAGTTCTTTTCGTAGAGTGATCAAATGAACACCGCTCTTTTTAGTGAGTCACTTTGCCCACCTCTTATGAAGACCACAGAGACGTTATCGAAACGTGTCATTGTTTCATTAAATATCTTGCTGCAAACCCTTGATGATTATGTTGCATTTATACGCCAGCAAAATCCGTGTTCACATGTCTTGATTGAAACCTGTACTCTTTCAGTTTCCTCTGGGCGGAGACGCACTTGGTGCCTATATTGCCCTGGGCTTGCCCTGGTCATCACGAATCTCAAAAGTGCAGTGAAAACACTCAAGAAACTACAAATCTTATCCAACTCTTGCTATAATCTTAACAACTAAAATTTTTTGTGCTTGATGTAGGTACCTTTTGAAGACAATTTCACAAATTTAATAATACATAGAAGTTTTCGGATAATTCATATTAGTACAGAATTTGGGCAAGTAAAACTTACCACACAAGAGTAGCTCCCACTAGACGGAATTTTTAGTTGTTAAATTATTTTATTTATTCTCCTAGGAATTTCTGCCTGAATATAAAGTACTTGCAGCACCATATTGCCTCTGTATCAGCGTCCTTATTCCTGATGTATGATCCCAATATATTTTAATCATTCTGTCCTTCCAAAACGCACAGAGTAGAAGGGAACAATTATTGGTCCGTTATTCTGGGATGACGAAGTAGCAGCAGTCTATAATCATCCATGGTAAACGTTGTTACTGAATCTCTGATCTGATCGACAGTTCAAGGAGATACCCTGGGCTATATCTTCCGTTGGATATCGTCGTTTAAGATGTCAGAAAAGACAGACAGGGTCTTCAGTAAACACAGACGAAGGTTCACCATGGACCAATTTCTTTCTCTTCCTCTAGCCTTGCTAACCAAACGGTATTGAACATCTGACGCTTCAAATCAATAACATCAATTCTTACGAAGCTCCAGGCAATGTTGGCAGCTAAATTTCACAACGATGCTTGTGAATTATCTTGTGGCCTCTTGAAACCAGTAAATCGTTCTTTTACGAACACTGATCCCCAATCAAAACTTCGTGCTTCAAATAATGTCAATGTCGTGCAGTAGTTCAGAATTACCATCACATTATAGTGTTCAATGCTTTCAAATAAATCACTGGTACTTTATAGTCAAAATTTCCAGCTCATACGTATATATTTATACTATTTATCACATCCATCATAAGTATAACCAAATTACTCATAACGTTTATTGATTTCATTAGATTTTCATGTCACATATTAGTGATACATGCTTTAATTAACGTCATGCCTTCCTTGTTGGTATTATAATAATTTTTCTGTTGGGTTGTAGATCGACCTTCATGTCAGATAAGGTGTCCACTGTATTTTCACGTCCTTCATTTATTCACATGTCTATTTCTTCGTGTTACAATTTTCACAAACAGAAGTGTATATTTTACTGTAAAATTACACAAAAATTTACCTCTTTTATTCTATAGAGTCATTAACTCCTTATCTCGGTACTGATTCTCTGTAATAGAAGATTGTCTAGAAAATAGTTCACACACGACTTCGTTTCTGATATAGGCACTTCAAATTATTTATGCTTCATACATTCAAGGTAATTGTCTTTTTCCTTCTCTTTTATGCAGATTCAACTCTTTTATTCATTTTACTGTATTTTGTTAACATTCAATAGTTTACACGTTTTCATTACTTTACAGACTCAAGTACAATTCTTACATTGGTCAATTACACCGTATAACATTATTACACATTATTTACATCAGAGTTTCTTAATGTGCGTGTGTTTTTTTGTTTTTGTTTCTTTCTTTCAAAAATCGTTCTATAATGGTTTCGTGCTAGTAGCCTATGCCGTAAAACATAATCGCTGTACTCATCCAAAGATCCTCTCCTTCTGGGTAGAACCGCAAAAGAATTATTTTTTCAACCTCCTCTTACAGATATTCCAACATATCCAGCCACCAACATCTGTACCATTAGAAATATTAGCTATCTTGTACACGATAGACAAACGAACGTGAGTTGTCGCTAGACATTGCCAGTTGTTTATTTATAAAAACTAGTGCGTATATCAGTGTGTACACACGCACAAGAACTGGAACTTCTACTTTTTTTTTCTGTGTCATCTTAAGTTTCCTTCGTACTTGAGTGAACTTGAGATACTAACTTCTCCAGTTACTCTGGTAAATGAATTTAAATAAACAAAAAGCTACTAATAAAAAAGGAACTAAAAATGCTGGTGCATGTATCGTGCAATAATGGCGAGCCCTCCGGATATAAATATACTGTCTGCCGTTGTCACGTAATTTTCATTTAGTTTTAAAGCAATATAAGTTTTAATATTTTTTATAAATTTTACGTATAAAGTAAATGACCTGCTGCTAGTGTTTACTATTGGCTGTGCAATCCCCACCTGTAGTAGCTTCCTAACCAAACCAGAAATCATACTGGGCATTGAGGACAAACAACTTAATGTAGAATCTGAACCACGGCAGCATTCAGGCATACTCCACATTACACAGCAATCTGTGCGAGAGGTAAAGGTCGGACTAACGGCCTTTGAAAATCTCCGCCGAGACTAGGATTCGGACCGGGGACCTCTCGATCTCTAGTGTGGCTCCTTAAACACTGAGCCACAAGTATACTGATGAAACATAATATTCAGACTTACGCATACAAGCATAGTAAACGTAACGCATAAAGCGAACCAACTCAAAAAGATGTAGCGATTGATCACTGTTTAACGCGAGCATAAGTGACAACGGATGGTATCGTAGTTGCTTGCTTAAAAGTAACATCAAATGCGCATGCGCGGAACGTTAAGTTTGATGCGCAGAACGTTGCGGCGCATGCGCATTTAACGCGTAACTCTAACAATTTATTCCCTACTGTGCCGAAAGAAGTTTCACTTCAATAATGTTTCTTTCCTGAGAGTAGCGTAAGATAAAGCATACTGAATCGAGCCAGTAAACCATCAAACCGCAAGCTGTCATATAAAACACTACTATATAGGTAGGGAGAAACAACACGCAAGTTTCACTTCAGAAATGTTTAAAATGTTTCTTTCCTGAAAGTAGCATAAGATAAAGCACACTGAATATAGCCAGTAAACCATCGAATCGCAAGCTGTCACATAAAACACTACTATAAAGGTCGGGAGAAACAAAACGAAGTTTCATTTCAATAATGTTTAAAATGTATCATTCCTGAGAGTAGAGTAGGATAAAGCATTCTGAATCGAGCCAGTAAACCATCGAACTACAAGCTGTCGTCTGGAGAAACAAAACGCAAGGTCATGAACATTTTGTCTGAGACTCAGTTTTACCACAAACATCTAGTTTACTAATAAGGCAGAAGGGACGGCGCGTCGGAACTGCTTCCGGTTGTCAGTGATTTATTCGTGAAGTGTGGGAACAGCGTTTCGCCGCGAGCTATTCGGATGTCTGTAATGTACTGTAATTATTTATAATTGCGAGCTAACTGGCGTGATTACGGAACTAAATTACGAGACGCGCAGAGGCGCCTGCTCGCAGTTCTTCGCGGGAAAACTCGGAATGAATATTTAACCAGCCTTGAATAATAAAGCCCACGACTTTTGTGCCAGGACAGCAGCCATAAAGATCCTGGCTCCGCGATTACCAGCAGTAATTACCCGCGTCTCGGTATCCACCTGTTGGCTTTTCGGCAGTCTGTTTGTTTTCTGCGTGCGGATCATTGCTGTGTTGAAACAGCGATGAAGGCAAACAATAAATTAAGCGCCACTCTCCCGCTTCGTGTGACTGTCTGAGAACGTTTTATTTGGATTTTTTTTGTGATCATGGTGACTATTACACTTAATACGCACTAAGTCAGTTGAGTTATTAACAGCGTGGGGGATACACGGGTTACTATTCATCACTGGATAACAATCTGATGCAAAAACAGTAATGAAACATTGTTTAATTCTTGTGACAGCATCTATGTCTGAATCAGTGAGACGCTCGTAACTTTATTGTGAAGCAGGAATTCTGTTTTAAGCTGTACGATGCTTTGTGTCTCTTAGGGAAATGAGCCGTATGAAACTACTACTTCGTCAGAGCTTGTTAGAGACTCCAAATATGAAGGATTCGACTTTTCATCAAACCGCAACTTCATTCGAAGATGGCGACAGAGGTTTCGATCGCCGAAATATCGTGTGTAATGCCTTGTTCAGTTGCCCAGTCACCCAAGAACATTATATTAATTCTCAATGCCGTAAAAAAAAAAATCGTTCTTATGTAGTATGATCTAAAAAACAAAAAAAAAAAAAAAAAAAACCCGAAGAAGTGAAAATTTAAAAGTATGAATATCATACGCGTAGCACCTCATACTTACAGCTACAGATAAATTAAATATTAATAATTCCGTCTGGTCGTAATGACATGGTTACAGGAATTTTACTGGCTGCGCATTCCGCCCCTGTCTTAGCCGCCTTAACCTAACCCGGTAGTGCTACCAGGCACAGGGAACCTATGTTTTAACGTGGAATCCGAACAATTTAAGCGTTCTGGCGTACTTCACATTATCCAGCAAGCTGTGCTGGAGACAGAGGTCGGGTGAAGAGTTTATGAAAATCCCCGCCCAGGCAGAGATTCGATCCGGGGACCTTTCGTTACCCAGTCAGACACCTTAACCACTACGAGATTTGAACCAGCGACCGGTGAGAGAAACTTCCGGAAATAAGCGCCTTTACCGCTGAACTATCAGACCGCCTTGGTTTGAAACATAGTACGTGTGCCAAGTACTATCAAAATCGGATTAAAAACTGTAGGTTTGTATGAACAACGATGACAGAAATTAAGGTGAGGGGGGAAAAGAAGGAGAGGGTTTAGGTGTTTGTAAATCAAACGTAAACAGTGTTTTATATTTGTTTTAAAGTATATGTAACAAAGTTCCATCAAAATTTGATAAAAATGCGCCTTTACTGACAAAAAAATCAAAACAAAGAATTAAAAAATAATAAAACAAGCATTCATTTTTATATATTAGATACAAGTATCAGTTTTTCTCTGTTTTCGCTTGAATCATTACTCGAAAATCTTAAAACAGGATATTTGCAGAAAGTATTTTGTATAGTATGAATATTTTTCATGTGGAATGTGCGACCAGTAAGAGGGAGTACGTAAGGTGAAAGATGACAATCAGCTTAAGTGGTATGTGAAACTCCACTAATTGTAATTATCCAAAGTGCGGTAAGCATTAATATGACGCAAACTATCTTTGACGGATCTGATAGCGAAGAGGAGAATCGTTGCCGCATGACGATTGTTGGAAGAGCTTGCTACATCTTGATGAAGAGACATTTTAAAAGGGATTCCTTTTTGATAGTAAGAGTGACTTGGGAAACCATGGGAAACGAAAATCTGGCTGGCTGGACGAGGATTTGAACACGCATCCTCCCGAATGCGAGGCCAGAGCGTTTAACTGTTGACCTATCACGCTCACTGCCGTTAAGTCAATCAGGAAGCTGGTTTATAATAAGTAAACTTGGTGCAAGAAGACGGCTAATTTATTGTATAAATAAAAAGGAATTGAATTGAAAGAAAAGAATAATAACTGTTTAAGAAATGCTTATTACGTTCCTAGTCATTAATAATTGAGAAATTATATTATTTAGAAGGATATTTTTTCTGAAAAATTGTTTTTATTTGCAGAGAAGAAGTACTGAGAAATTAAAAGCAGAAAAGATGATAGAACCTAAGGTTAACAGATATTATAAAATGAGGATTGAAGCGATGGGAGACCTTTATCCGTTTATCCTCTAGAATCCGAACACCAGGTTACTTGAAATCAAGAACCTTTTTTTTTTTCCTACGATGGTTGTTCAAGTCGTAATTATAATTCGGATTTAGCATCTAATGAACGAAACTAATCATAAAGTTTCCTCTCGAAATTGAACAGTGTAAATGTATTTCATTCGTTTATTAGCCAGCGTGTAGTTTAATTTGTCGGATTGAAAGGAGTACCATAGAAGAGCATTATCAACAGTAAATTTTTTATAAAATAAATTGCAAAACATTTAGAAGTTAAAAAAGTGACAAATTGTCGTAGGGAATAAGATTTCAAAATACAGTCAAAATCTTTTGGAGAATAAATTGTTCTATCAACTTCTGAAACCTTAGACAGCAGAAAATTTTTCTTAACCTCTAGGTTTACGTAGGTCAACGGAAAGATAGCACCAGTTATAACTGAAATGGATGTTTATCGTATCGATAAATAATAGTATATTAAATAGTTGTTTAATGTTACCTGTGGATAAAAATAATTCGCAGTTTTTCTCGTTTCTTGACACATCAGCTATAGTTTGCTACAACTGATTTCATTACTATTATTTATAATGAAAATTGTGCTGGCTGACCCACTATGTCATTCCATTACAAGCTTACATATTTTTTTTATTGAACGTAGTTTGTTTAAGTAACCTGTGAGAGTCCAGCAAAAAATACTTACCTTCAACGTGTTTATTATTTCCAAATAGTTTACGCTTTATTGTTATAAATCTACTTGCTACCCTGTCTTCCCTCCACTTTCCTCATCGACCCAATACACTACCATACACAGACAATAGACTTCTAACATTCTGGTGAATTAGCCTAATCCTTACGCATAACGCATACTCGTACAGTTAGTATATCGTTTTCTTGTGCCCTCAGTGTGCAGATGTCGGATGGACGACGTGAGGTCGCCATTTAGTCGACCTGAGTGAGCCTTATTTGTGGAGAAGGCTGCTCGCATCGCCAAACCGGTAGCCGGGTCAACCATAATTAGATGTTTAATTTCATGTCGCCGCAATAATTACAACAGTTAACGTCGATGTCTCAAGAGGGCAACGCGTGTAATAAAAGATAGGTTTTTTCGTGATGGCAGAGCCTCATAAATTATGTGACGGTCGTCTGACAGTTTTTAGTTCCTTAGAACGTGACAAATGTTTAGCTGCGTGTTTCTTGCAGGGCTCTGATCAGGACAGGCTACTGACGCTCCTACAGGATAGTGAATATATCATTACCTTGGAGCGACAGTCAGGCCGGAAGGTAATTATCACGCAGGATGTTACACAAAGCAACTCCTAGGGCAATTTTGATAATGGAGTCTACACCAATGTCGCAAGTATTTTCCGTAAATAATAGTGTAGACGACTGTGTGGTCAGATTTTCCCATAGTTCGTACTAGCACTAGGTTGAAGGCTGGATCAGAAAATTCAGGTTTCCTTGATAGGAATTTTAGTAATTATTGCGGTTGTTTTTTAGTTTAATTATCTTCAGTTAAATGGCTTTTGGGCCCTCCTTTTTAGTTTCTGTAATTTAAATGAGAAAGTAAACCTTAAGCGGACCACCCTCTGCCTATCTAATTTACTTAATTTAAGCAAGTATTTGACCAATTTCTGGAAAAACTATTTGAAGCAAGACCTTAATATTTTTAGTGAATGTTACATGATGCTAGTAAAGTCAACTTAACTAATATCTACTTTATACGTTTTATAGTTTTTAAGAAATACTTTTTTAAAAAATATTAATAAAAATAAGTTTTTTCGGCAGAATTTTATTTTATTTTATTATTATTTTTTTTTTTTTGTGGACAGCTTAGTAGGGGAATATTAATGCTTGTAGTATCGGAGGTGGCTTTTTTTGTTATGCAGAGTCTCTGAAAATTTCATTCAATTATCTCTGATAATTTCTGATCTAATGGGGCATATGTACTGAAAATTTTAGTTTGCGGGAAATTGAATTTAAAGAAAACTACAACTCGCAAACGCACTCGAACAAAACTAACAGCGTGTTTCAGAGTGTGTTATTTATAAACAGCAGAAACAAGAGAATACTGACCGTAGCCCTCCAAGGATAGCCAACACACTCAGGAATCAGAAAAAAATCCTTAACGTGCAATATAGGGAATATAAACGTCTAAAATATATGCGAAAAAGTGGGCGTGGAACCGAAACGCACGTGGTAGGGAAATGGTATTTAAATGCCCGATTTTTTTTCAGCGAAATCCTTTACATAATACTTAAAGAATACCTTAATCTATCGAAATATGATGAAAACCGAAAATCGATTTTTTTTTCGACCTGAACCACGGGGTGGTCCCCTTAAAATAAGTAAGCAGACTATTTACAGCCAGCCTCAGTAGCGAAGGGGCAGAGTGATAGCTCTATGTGTCGAGGATCGCAGGTTCGAGTCCCGCAGAGGGCATGGATGTCTAGTTTAATTGTGTGTCGTGTGCTATCCAACACCTGAATAACAGGTAAACACTGAATGGTGCATTAACATATACACATAATGGTCATATAAGTAAATTGACGAGTGATGGCTAATTGGCCATAATACTGAGCGCCATTTTGTAAAAAAATTTACACGTTAAATAATTCACAATAACTGACGTTCACAAATTAAAAGTATACTTCTCCTTTCTTTCCGGGAAGATTTATCCAACTGATAAAATGAAATAACATCTCTTGAGCTTCAAGATATAGAATAATTAGTCTCTCTTCCTAAATATCATTAACTTCATGATACCATTAGCTTCTGTGCCTTTATGTACCATATTTAATAATCTGTTTTAATCCTTCAGAAATTTTTCTTTGGACTTTGGCGATCAGGCCTTTTTTCCTCGCTCTCTCGCATTCCCTAAACTCACGTATGTTTTGCTCTTTCTAGATAACGATCGAACCTCTTAGGGTTGACAAAAAAAAATTCTTTAAAATAGCAGCATGAGTATTTGTCCATATACTGTTTCTCTTCTTCCATTTTCCATGCGTAGTTGGAATAAGACGCTTTAGCTAACGCTCCCATCACATTCAGTTACAAAACTAACCATATCCGATAACTTGAAAATAAACCACCTCATTCAAAATTTTGCTCTTGATTGTAACCATCTTAATTTGGATAAAACCGTGTCATTTCATTCATTTGTGTTATTTCATGCATTCATCCTGAAGGACTGAGTAAAACTAGAGAGTACCATCACACAGAACACATTAAATTACATCTATGATTTTTTTGCAGATATCAGAGAACAGGCAGCCTGTGACCCAACCATGGAGGCAACACGTTGACTCAGCTCATTCTAACCAAATTAATTATTTCGATACAGCTGTGAAGGACATGCCGAGATAAAAGAATTGCATACGAAAGATAACTCCAAAACAAGGATGCAAGTGAATGGAAGCGAAGTGAGATTCCGCTGCGTCATTTCTATGGTAGAGATTGCCCTTGGCGTCGGGTCAGGGTCTATAGTCTGTTGCCTTTCGCTTTCGAGTTAGAACATGATCATAAATGGCGTCACCTCATTACCAAATAAATATTTATTGCAATTTTGCGCCTTCTGTTCCGCCCGTGACATTTTAATAACACCTGCAATACTGCCCTGGGGATTTTAACGAAGCTTGACATGTATTTTCGAAATACAGGGACAAATGCCAACGGTTGGGCCATATCTGAGGTTAACCACGCGTGAGAAAATGACAGCAGCACAGCTTCATTAATGTGTTTCGTATCCCTGAAGTGCTTATACGCCTCGAGCAATCGGCGATTGTATCGCCACGAGTTATTACATAGCTATGTTTCGGAATGTTTCACTGCTTGCCGAGGATCGCCAATCCATCATTAGCCTTCACCAATCTCATGTTGGCATTCACCTAATTTCCTTTTAGTTATTGAGGCCGAATGGGACGCAAGGTGCTAAAACAGAGCAGGTTGTCACTCCAAGAACACTCGAGAGAAAGATTTCATCAAGGGCACCTGCTTTTGTGTATCTGTCTAGCTCTTTTCGTGTTTAGATACAGAGAGGAGTGTTTTCCAGGGTGATAGTTTCATTGACGGTAGTCTGGTAGCTCAGTAATTAATGTGCTTGCTTTCAAAGTTTCGGGGTCTAGTCACGGATTCAGGTGGGGCCAGGATATTTTTAGATTTATTGTATGAGCTACATCAGTACGTTCAATGGTTCCGAATGCACGTTAAACTGTAGTTCCCAGAGTGAAGAAACTGGCTGTCTTACATCTAACACAATGACTTACTATTACTTCTTCTGGAGGATCCAACTAATTACTACAATAAAAGCAGAAACAGTTGCTGGCCTACTACGAAGTACTTTTTATTTGTTTTAGCTTATGTTTTTTCGCCTCGTTGAGGTCATTGGAGGCGGGAAAGGACTGGGGCAAGTAACGGGGGAGGGATTCGGCCTGAACTTTTAAAGTAACCATCCCGGCATTTGCCTAGAGTGATTTGAAGAAACCACGGAAGACCCAAATCTGAAATGCCAGACGGGGATTCGGACCCTCGTCCTTCCGAATGCGAGGCCAGAGCGTTAACGGTCACCCACCATGCTCGGTCGAAAATAGTTAACCGTAGTATCGGGGTTACGTTGTCCATATAGGAGCCTCAAGACGAAAGGTAACCCTAAAATACTTACGTAGGATGGGGAGATCAAACTTAACGCCTCCTAATAATTAGAAATGTATCATAGGAAATTCTTTAGCTGAAACTTCGTTGCAGTTCTGTGGATTAGTTGAGTCCAAAAAAGTGTGAAAGTAAATAATAGTACTTGCATTATGATAAAATGATAGCATCTTTCAATCACTTTAGCTATACTCAGTGACTCACTCCGGTGTTATTTCAAAATTTGGGTAAATAAAGAGACGAAAGAATAAGAAATAGGTTTATAGAGGGGCAAGAATAATAAAAACTCAGCTTAATAAAAAATCTTTTATGTAATTGTAAATTATTCTAGTCATGATAGTTGTATTTTGTGCTGACGTCCCCCAGTTAATAATGTCATCATAGCCTACAAAGCTTGCTTTATGAATTGTACACAAAAACATTCTTTCATAACACTACAGTGATGCCAATACATTTTTTATCAAATAACTATAACACAAACTTAGCCGAAACACTGGTAAGTATATTAGGAAATTTCAATTACCTATTTTAAACACAAAAAGCTTGAAATTTCCGTTTTTAATCTTCTCATTTTTAATCAAAACGGTTTTAATTTTCTCATAAGTCTCGTGATACCTTACCAGACATTTGGTATTGACTGTCGCAAATACGTATGTCTGAGCCATTTACTACTTTCTCTAAACTGTGTCTACTCCTTATACTGTATGTAACGGAACCAGCCTTTCCGCCTATTTAAACTTACTCAAATTCAAATTAATAATGTGTTTGGTACGATAACAACACGAGAAAATGTTTCACTGTATTTTCATTTATTTTAGTTTATTGATTGCATTCCAATCTATTCAGATGATTTCAAATTATTTTTAGTATCGTTTAAAGTCACCTGATAAAGTTTAATAAATTATTTTCTATAACTGGTAGATTGTTACGTAATAAATAAACAATGTTTAGGCTTAATCAAATATTCCACTTACACGCCGTCGGTTTTGTCCTGTTTTATCGAAAATTTTAAGACATTGCAGAACTTTGGCATGATCGCTAGAATGAAGTGGCAGAATTCCGAAGAGGCTCCATGATTTCGCCAATACCAAAGCTGTGGACCCTGTTTTGTTTGTGTTTTGCTGTAGACGTTTTTCCGGGTGACATTCCACTCATATTCGGCGGGAAAGCTGGCCCGGAAATCAGCAAACATCGCCAAGGCCGGTCGGAATGAGGTGAACCTGTGAACAGACACTAAACGACGAGCTTTCTGGAGTGGGCGTCGTCCAGGAAAGGACGTGCGTATTCGCCGGTACGCGCCTAGTGTTTAAAGGAAATTTCATTGGTATTGCCAACGTTCAGGCTATATTTTATTTGGCTGAGAAAATGCGAGAGGGTCGTCTGCGATGCTGCGGCTATGTACTGAGCAGCAACCACACCTCAGCTGCAAGAACTGCACTTGCTTTAATCCTGTGGGCCGAAGAGCACGAGAGAGACCCAGGAACCCCTGGCTGGGTACCTTTCGGGAGGACATGCGACTACGTAATGCCTCTCCTGAAGATGCATTAAATCGGCTTAGGAGACCCTGCAATGCGGAATAAATGCTGGGAAGAAGAAGGAGACATTGGTATTGGTATGGTTGCTCTAAGAAGCCATATAAGTTGCTAGTATTCCGTGGAACGTCATATTTTGCACACAAAGCATAAGGTTTGGTTACTGAAGTAACATTAAGATGAATCAGATCACCACGCGTGAATTAAACGCAAAAAGTAGCCTTCAACGGCAGTTGCTGCAGAAAAATTGATGAGTAACATTTTATCACCCATTCACCCTGTGCCGACTTGAGAAAGAAATATCATCTAGACCAGAGGTACCCAAACTTATTTTTCTCATAGACCACTTTCAAAATTTTGATGGTTCCGGTGGACCCCCTGAAGCTACATTTCTACCATATTTTTGTCAAATGTGAAGATCTAACTATGAAAATTTGCGTTGCGGCTGAGTTCCAACCATGTACCTATTAATAGTTTTTGAAAAAGAAGTGATAAATCGACTGGTTAATTAATTAATTGATTGTGCTAAGAGTGGTTGTCAAAAAACAACTCACAGCACAAGAAACCAATTAATTCTCACTATTACAAGTAATAGTCGCTGAGATTTTTAAAATATTATCTGCCTACATAGATAGGTGAAGTCAAACCTACATTTTTTTACTATCGAAGTTCTTTACTATCGAAACCAGATAAATTTTCGTGGACCCCCGCTATCGAATCGTGAACCCCCATTTTTTTATCACGCCAACATAGACCCCTGTCGAGTATCCCGTGGACCCCTGGGGGTCCACCTGGACCACTTTGGGAATCAATGATCTGGACAATAGACTCTCATGTTCACTATAGTTGAGAATTTTGAAGTATAGATAAATTTTGTTTTCAATGCTGAGATCATAGTAATATCGACAGTGTTTTACGTGTTATAAAGTTGTGCTGATATTTTTTTTAAATCAACTAGCTGGTACCCACGACTTCGCTCTTGTTTGTAAAGAAATTGCATTGACAGCTACCGACATCTAACCACCATAGTGCACGATGGGAGACTCGATGATATTACCACACACAAACGCCAGTCATCTATCCTATGTAGTTCTGGCAGCAAAGTATAATATACGGACACACATGCCTTTGGTCGAAATACGAAAATATCCTTGATCGGTCACTTTCAACCACCATATCTCCCACACTACCACAGTTACCGAAATTCGGCCAACATTGTTATCGACGGGTGACTCTGTGCTACTACCACACACAGTGATCTGCGCTAGATGGTTTAGGCTGAAAAGTGATACACCATGACACATTCGTTTTAGGTAGAAATATGAAAATGCCACAGGTCAACCATTTTCAACCACCATATCTCCCACACCCCCATACCTACCGACATCTAACCACCATAGTACACGATAGGAGACACGATACCTCTACCACACACAAACACCATTGCTCTATGCTATGTAGTTGTGGCAGCAGAGTGACATATACGGAGACACATGTCTTTGGTCGAAATACGAAAATGCTCTGCATCGACCACTTTTAACCATCATATCTCCCACATCCCCACAGCTACCGTCATTCGGCCAACGTTGTGCATGCCAGGAAACTCCATGCTACTCCACACACAAAGACCAGTGATCTGTGCTAGGTAGTGGTGGCTGAAAAGTAAAATATAAGAAAACACACGTCTACTTTATATATAAATAAGAATTTGTCTCGCCTTGTTCATTTTATAATTGGAGTATACAAAACTTGATTTTCCAACTATCCCATCTCAGTATTTAATTTTAATTTCCATTTAGTAAAGAATAATTTTTTGAGTTTGTACAAGGACACTGTGGTCACTTAAATGAGTATACGACGCAGTTATATCGGCTCAAAACAACTGTAATCCAGAAATTTTTGTGATAAACGTTGGCAACAATATTCTCAAATCTCGTGCGCGTCTGTCTGCGATTTCTTAAGTGCTCCCAATTGAATAAGCTGCTGTGAAAAATAACGTTTTCTTTGAACAATGTCTTATCATTGTAATCTGGTAACTGAAACAGTTTAATTTTTGCTTGTTAATAAATTCAGTGGTTGTTCGTTATCTCCATTCCATTCATAATACAACATTGTTAGTCCACGTTAATTCAATCAATTTATATTCGTAAATTCCCACAAGTCATCTCACATACATTTGGTAGCTTTCAATTGTAATTATGGCCAAATAATATTTTACCTACATGGCACTCAGTAACAAATTGACAAACAGTAATGTCAGACCAAAGAGGTCATCAAAAGATGGTTAACAAAAACTACATCAGAATTTCTAACAAAGAATTATTGCATCTCCTGCAGAGAAATTTAGTGTCATATATTTCTTCTGCATTTGAGATTTAAGTTTTCATAAAGTAACGGGAACTTTTCACAAGCTTTATGTTTTATCTCCAAATTTCATTACTTATATGACCAGCGTGTTTTGTCACGTATTTGAAGGTTTTATTAGTCAGTCAACGCAAGTACAACTTTAGCGCGAGAGCCTACGGGATCTTAAAATTACATATGTGTTATTTTTTCGCTACATGTTCACACGAAGAAGTTATCAATCAATTCTGAGGTTCGTAAATATTATTGGAAACGAATTTGCGATGTCTGTTTCGCAGCAAGTTTTAAATTAAGGAAAAAGTATTGCAGATACACGGCTAATCATACTACAAAACACAAGCTTCAAGATAAACATCGATATAAAGGAAGCATAAACCATATATGTATAAACTGCTCTCGGGTGACTAGCCGAGTCAAGAGTGCGAGTCTAGTTGCCGAAATATCGTGTGACAACGCACTCTTGACTCGGCTAGTCACCCGAGAGCAGTTTATACATTCTCAACGCCGAGAAAGACTTCGTTCTTATATATAAACCATATAGTTACCGGAAAAACCTGCAGTTATGAATAGATTTACAGGTAACAGGTATTGAGCAGGGACAGATTCGTTGTGTCACCAATGCAGGCTGGAGAAATACGAGTAGCAGCAATAACTCTGCTACACGGAGTGATATATTTAACATTTATTTCAAGACTCCATTCATAGTTATTTTCAAAATGACATGAAGAAATTTGTTCGACTGAGGAAAACATACTTCATTAAGGCGTTAAATACATTAATTTAGTCTGCCGACGTGTGACAATTTTTTTGACAGCTGCAGGTGGCCAGCTGAACATAACTTGAAGGCCGGGCGACGACCGGAAGTGCCGCCATATTTGTCGCGGGCGTCGCCCAATGGCGGGGCACTTCCTGCCCGGTGGCCGCCGCCTTTCCTCGGAGTGGCGGCCGAATAAATCAGACGTGGTCAAGAGAAACGAACCGCTCCGCGCTCTGCCCACCAATAATTACCGCTGGCCGCAAACAGTCGATAAATCATCTGCGGCCGCAGGCGCTGCCCCGCAGCTAACGAACCACCCGGATCTGCTCCAATTACTGCACTACGCGCGCTCACGAGGATTTACGGCGTGGAGTGCTACCGCGGTAGTTCGCGGCACTCTATAAATATCACCGCGACCTGCTAATGAACGGAGAACTTCATTTCCTACCACAGCAGCGTTCCCGGAAAGGAATCGAGGAAATCCGTGGCGTGGAACGCTAATTTTCAATATGTCGTGCAACGATGTCCCTTCAGATAGAGAGTTATAATAGAAAAGATGAAATCCGATTCAACCAAGTAATCATAATTGGCTTTTACAAAACCCCATTTCCTACAAAAATCGTATTTAATATCTGTACATTCATAGTGCAATAAATTTATCTGAATATCACGAAATTTATTTATTTTATGGTTTTGGGCTTTTATAATTTTAACCAAGTAACAAAAAACGTTACTTCGCATAAAAAAATTATAAACACTAAATAATACATTATTTAATTTAATTGCAATAGAGCACAGGCACCGATGGCAATTTCCCTACACCTATATCTTCCCCCTATTCTGCACCCACCTACATTTGCCCTTTACAAATTTTATCTTTAATTTCTTTCAACATTTTCGGTAAATCATTCATCATTTCTCTTGGTAACTCATTCCAATCCCTGACAACCTTATCTAAAAAAGAGAATCTTCCCACGCTCTTGTGCCTGAAATCGAATGCCAGCGTGTGGTCATGGTCATCTTTTCCCTTCCATGCACCATTATTATAAATATAATGTAACAACGAACAAATTCAAGCACTTGAACTACGTTATATATCCAATATTAAAAAAATAAAACACTATTTAATATCTACAAAGAAACATTATTTAGTATCCAATACACCACACACATTTATAACACATTATTTCGCCATCACATAGAACATAATGTTGCAGCAAATCTTATCCAACCACTTGAAAAACATTATACAGCCATCATAAAAAGGAAGGATCAAATTGTTTGGTATCAAACACATTAAAATACTTTTTCTTAAAACATTACATTTATTTAGAACACGTGACCTAGTCATCATTAGAAACAATTGTTAAGTATGTAAAAAGGCGATGATAAGTAAAGAATAAAGAGGCAAATGTTGAAATTATCACTAATTTGTTATTGCGATGTAGCTAACACTCCAGTGGCAATTTCACTGATTTTTTTTTTTTGGCCTCGTCGACGGCTAAGGTCATTAGAGGCGGGATGGGTCTGGGCACAAGGATCGGCGGGAAAGAATTCGGCCATGTCCTTTCTGAAGGAAGCATCCCGGCATTCGTCTGGAGTGATTTGTGGAAATCATGGAAAACCCAAATCTGGATGCCCGGATGGGGATTCGAACCGGTGCGGCGTCCTTCGAATCCGAGGCCAGAACGTTAACCGTACACCCACCACGCTCGGTTTTCCCTAGTCATCTAATTACCCTTTTATATATATTTTTTTAATTATCTTTTATAAATGGAGTATTAAATCCCTCCCCCATCTACGTTTCCAATTTACAAATTTTAATTTTAAATTCCTTTAGCGTTTTTCGTAAATGCGTGATAGGAGGAGTAGGAAATTGAAGTTTTTATGATAGAAATCTGTTCGAAATTTCTTCACTAAAATAATGAGACAAAAGTTGCGGGACAGAAAATTCTTGCGTTTTTTTCGATACCATTCCTCATTCCGAATCTAGAAATTGGCTTGGCCAAACTCTCAATGAATAGTAAGCTCGTTGAACAATGGAGCAAGCTGTAGCTCGTTAGACAATACAGTAGGCTATCTATCTTCTCTTCGGCAGTCTGCAGTCGTGATCGGCTTAGCAATATATCAGACGGCAGGACTTTTTAGTCCTCTTTTTTTATCTTACCCCTTAACTAATTTCATGCATGAAGGTGCAGCCTCTGTCTACTTGAACAATGTCTGTTAACCGTTAGACTTATATTAAGCGTCCGATGCCAGTGTTGCTCCTTTGAATCAGATAACTAAAATATTAAGCGGGGCAATCGCTCGGAACATGACCTAGAAACTTTCACGCCGTGGACTGAGGAGGGACTGGCCCTTGGCAATCAGTGGCGTGTGAAGGACGAGAGGGGTGAAAGCCACTGTGCATTCCTGATATTTCCTGAAAGGAGACTCCAACGGGTTTCTTGTACTTTCAGATGTTGGTACAAGTGTAAAAGGACTAGCAATTTTATTTCAAATTTGATTTGACTTGTTGTCATCTGACAACTACAATGGGACTCTTCTCGGTCCTTATTCAAATTCTTCTCTAAACTCTGATCTTGTTATCGAATAGTCGTGAAGCCCTAACAGTAAACGAAAAAAGTCAGTCGAGCAGAGGAGACAATTTTTGTTTTATTTGGTTTGTTTGTTAAAACTTGAATTTATCCAGGGTACAAACACATATATTCCTCCACCAGATATAACATAAATTTCATCAGAGTGGGAAAAAATCCAAAGCATATTAACTATTAACAGAACACTTAAAGGATTATGCAGCGCAGGACCCAAAGCATGCTACATATTTAATCACATTATCCCCGCGAAGAGACAACAACGTATTCAAGCAACTACAAACAGGAAATCAGGTGAAACAGAATCAGAAACGAATTAGTACGACTTCAACTAGATCTACAAAAGAAGCGTTCTAAACATCTTGGAAGAATAAAGGCAGAAAAGGATTGCTAACATGATGAGAATCGCACCAAACAGACTAAACAAAGCATATTTCAACAATTGGTAGCTGGAAAAAAAATCAAGAGAAAGACCACGAGAGAAACAGATAAAACAAGTACAAAAGACTGGGATAATTGCAATCCATAATGGTTTAAGATACTAGAATGGCGGTGGTGGTAAGTCAGTAGATTATGGAAACGGCCTGCTTATTATCGGACTAGAAAATGGATTACGATGAATTTCCTCAGAAATAACTTTCTTGCAGATCTTCCATTTATGTTTTATTATTTCACTGCACGGCACTTCTGGACGTCTGTAGAACGGTTAAACAAGTAAAAAAATATATAATAATATAGCGAATTCAACTCCTCTTTACATGTGTTTAATAATCTTTCTGTTACAAAAGTGAATCTGCAACATATCTAACTATTAAAGTCAAAAAGTTTTTTTGTTTTTAATAATTTGAATAAGCTTTTAGCTATACCACCGAAGATTTAGTACATCAGCCTCTTCGGCAAAAAAAAAATACAAAAAAATCTGTTATGAAATATATTAAAATCAAACTAGTTCAATGATTAAAGATTTCAGTTTAAAGTGCAACATATGAACTAGCGTAGTATATACTTTAAAGCGAAGGACTGCCAACTGGAAGACTGGGAATCAAGCGCCTTTGATGTGTCGAATCTCACATGGTGTCAGTATGCTACGGATTGATCCCCGGCCTACTTACTCTACTCGTCAATGAGAGGACCAAGCCAAAGTGTGGTCCCAATCTCCATTTGAGTTACTAGATACTAAAAAGGAATGTAAACACCTGCCAAATTAAGAGTCTCGATGGATTTCCCCTGATCTCCTCTGATAAGAACAGGCAGTCCCAAATTTAAATTCAGATTTTTTGGATACGACGAATTAGTAAATATAATAACAAAATTAAAAAAAGAAAATCGATCAACTCAACTTTCCGTATAAAATAAATGCACATTTACAATCTTTTCATGCCTATAGTCCATGGAAGTATAGGAATTCAGTCACGCACAGCAGTTGCATCACGTGTTTACAATTCCAATATTACGCCTGATTTTTTCTATCTGGAGCATTTTTAATAATTCTCAATGTGGTAGCTTAATGTCTACAGAGTATTCACGTTAACGCCATAGCTGAAGTAAAATAAAGTTATTGGCATAAAACTTCGCACGTATTAGTTGTCAATGTGATTAAACGTTTTATCTTCACATTTCAGGTTAACGACTTTTTCTAGGTCTACACAACGTTTTTGGAAACACCATCTCATTATTCTGGAAGCTAATAGGATTTCCAGCAGACTCGATTCCCGAAACACAACCAGCCTTTTGGAATTACCTATCCTCCTTCCGCCACCTGTGACGCCAGTTCAATGAAATCTTTCCACGCACGCCTGTTCGCTTGATGGAGAAATGCCTTAAGAGTGCATAGGTAAATTTGGCCTTCGAGTGACTCCTGTTGAAAGTCCCCGCTGCGGATGGACGCCGAGGACCAATGGAATGTGTTCGCTCTTTGGACAACACGGAGGCAGTAATTGGATGACGTCTTCGTCTGAATATTTCTTGTGCAAGGTCGCTGAGAGAAAAAACCGGAAAAACCTCACACGTTCCAGTTTATTCAAGGTCATACTGTAAACATTCTACTACCGTTTTTCCAAATCACACAGCTGATTTAGAGCATAACACTGTCATAAGGCTTTTTATCGACAGGTAAAATAATTAAAACAGCATTGTTTTAGTGTTAATGAGTTTCCTGAATCATATTTATGATGCTTAAACATTATTTTTATATATATCATTAGCGAATGCCCTAAAAGTCATTTTACTCTGTGGTGGAGAATTACGATACTGTCAACTGACGATTAAAATTATCTTGTCTTCTGATCGCCCAGAATAAAATTTCATCCCTCACATACGTTCACAAATATCTATGTCAACAGTGACACAAAAACAACGTTAATACAACAACGGGAACAATAACAGACCGCAGCAAAGCAGCAGCAGCAGCAAAAACAAAAACGACAGAAACAACGACAACAGGAACAGCAACAACAATGATGACAACACCACCAGCAACAACAACGGCAGAGTTAGTAACAACAACAGCAGCAACAACGACTTTGACGATGTCGACCACAGCAACAACAACAGCAGAATAAGCAACCACAGCAACGGCAACAAGAACGACGACGACGACGTCGATGGCAGCAACAACAGCAGAATAAGCAATCACAACAACGGCATCAAGAACGACGACGACGATGTCGATGGCAGCAACAACAGCAGAATAAGCAACCACAACAACGGCATCAAGAACGACGATGACGACGTCGATGGCAGCAACAACAGCAGAATAAGCAACCACAACAACGGCATCAAGAACGACGATGACTACGTCGATGGCAGCAACAACAACAGAATAATCAACCACAACAACGGCATCAAGAACGACGATGACGACGTCGATGGCAGCAACAACAGCAGAATAAGCAACCACAACAACGGCATCAAGAACGACGACGACGATGTCGATGGCAGCAACAACAGCAGAATAAGCAACCACAACAACGGCATCAAGAACGACGATGACGACGTCGATGGCAGCAACAACAGCAGAATAAGCAACCACAACAACGGCGTCAAGAACGACGATGAGACGTCGATGGCAGCAACAACAGCAGAATAAGCAACCACAACAACGGCATCAAGAACGACGATGACGACGTCGATGGCAGCAACAACAGAAGAATAAGCAACCACAACAACGGCATCAAGAAGGACGATGACGGCGTCGATGGCAGCAATAACAGTAACGACGATGAAGGCAACAACAACACAGACGACAACAGCAGCAACAGTAACAACGACGATAACACAGTCTTGATTTCTATTTCTTTTTTCATTATGTCATCAGTCTCTCGCCTGGTTTGATGGAATTCTCCGTCTCATACCTTCTTGAGCTTATCTCTTCATCTCAGTATATATATCAAAAAGATTTTTCCCTCATTTTGGTTTCATAGCTCGCGATAGGCAAACCACTAAGGTTAGGGTAAAGGATGGAAGGAAATAAGCTGATGGTATTCGCCTTGAAGGTAATTGAAAATCATAGTTTTGATAGTGGAACATGAAATTAATCGAACATTCTCTCGCATTCACACTCTAAGCGTGCGGGTTATGGAACAACTGATAACTGTACAACGTTGAAATAGGTAATGCAAACTTTTCCGGTACTAACCGCACGAAGTAACTTCTGTCGAAATGAATTCGTAACTGGTGTGAATTAGGACCGAGTGACAAAAATTTCAAACTATAGCGATTTTGCAACTGGAGCTAAAATTGAATTTCGAATCGAACTGAGCAGTATTTGCAGGTTTAGCGGAATGCACATTCAGGAAACAATGTTCTCACGTATGAAAATAACATTTAGAGCCAATAAAAGACTAGAGATGGATTCGAACCAACAATTTGTACATTTCATGGTGGATACTTAAACCAGAGCGTTCTTGAAGAAATATCTCAACACACATGTAGGCATCAACATCATTATCGTTGTGGACCATCTCCAGTTTCCCGGGTATTGTTATCACCAAATTAAAATCCTTTAGATACAACTTTCTTGGAAAGGACCCTGAATTTTATAAACGATATTGACTTGAACATTGTTACCTGAATTATTACTACACGTATTTCAGTATTTAAATTTCTGCACTTCCTCAATAAAAGGAGAAATAATTTACTTATAGATGATTAAGATAGCCACACAAAATCCTTTCATATTCACATAAATCTGGGATGTTTATGAAAATATATAAATGTGTGATCAGTAAGTTACTACGTATGGGACCACGATATTTATTGTGTATTTTGGCTGACTTTTTCTAAGGGAAAAAAATTGTAGGGAATACATAGGCATCAAAAATTCAATTTTTACAATACTTTTATTTTAGAATAGATTATTGTATGGGTGTTGTAAGCACACACCATCAGATTGTCAATTACTAATTAGAGGAGAGGGAAGCTGAGAATTGGAAACTGTTGCTGTTTGTGGCTGAATCTAAAATGATTAGTGCTATTTGAAAGCTGAAAGGATGGGAACACCAGTGCACTAAAATCCTAAACAATACTTCAAGGAAATTTAAACTTCAAATATGAATATACTATTGAAACAAATTAGCTGAGAGACAGATGACAAGAAAATACCGTGCTTGGTGGATGAGCGGTAACGGTCAGGGCTTGTATGCGGGAGGGAGTGGGTTCAAATCCCCGTCAGGTCATCCAGATTCCGGTTTTACATGGTTTCTGGAGGTCGCTCCAACATAATGCTGGATTGGTTCCTTCAAAAGGTCGTAACAAAATTCCTTCCGGTTCCTTGCCACCGTCCTCTTCCGCCTCTAATGACCTTGATGTCGACGAAGCGTAAAAACGAAGGATTGGGTGAGAGCGCATGGCAATATATCAGCTCCACATGAGCACCTAGTTCTTTGTATAACGTGTCACGTAACCAGGTTGAAGTTCGAAAAAACTGTTAACAATTGCTTTTTTTTACCTTATCCTGAGCACTGTTGATGTATCTTGTGAAACTCGATACCAACCTTGGAACTAATTTCAGTGGAAGCTTCACATCTGAAATTAAAAGTTAAGAAGGAATTCCAGTTTTTGAGGTTTACTGCTCCGTATAGCAGGGTCATAGAGCCATAAACCTTGCACAGTTCCTTGACCTATAATTTAAGTACGAAATTAGTTTATCTCAAAGGACATCTCTTAATAAATAATGATGGTTGAAATTTTATGGTTTCGGATCAGGAATCGAAACCTTCGACTGTTCCAGTTTCTTGATTCCAAGAGTTAACATAACGTTCCTTTACAAAATCCTTTTAAATTCCGGTATCTTTGTCTTTAACCAAAGAACTTCATGTCATTGTTCCTGCATTACGTATTTTGAGTGAATTAATTAAATAAAAATGTATTTACTCTATCAGCTTCACTATTGCAATCTGTAATCATTTGACTTGTATTCGATACCACGTATCTTCTGTATTCGGGTTTATGTTGTTGCCGTATGTGCATTATTCTTCAGGGAAAAAAGAAACCTAATTTCGGATGTAAAATATTTGCGCTGAAACCGAGATGAAGACTTTGAAAAACGACGTTGTTAAATATATAGGTGGAAGTGAATACGCAGTTGGTCATTTAAAAGTCTACGCTTTTGCTAAGCCAAAAATGATTTGAATTTGTGATAGGATTTTCCAAAAATATATTATTGTAACTTTCAAAACTTGCTCCTTGATTTTACTTATTCAAATTCATTTTCCATTTGTATTATAAATCCATTTATATATATATATATATATATATATATATATATATAGTGTTAAAAAAAGGATTGAATACTTTAGGGGGTAATGATATGCATCAAAACAAGACAAAAATGTTTTATAAATACTGGGCTGCAAACACATACTACATCGTAGTTTTATCAGTTGCAGAATGTGACGTCCTTCCATGGCAATGCAATGCGTTAGGCATAAGAAATCATACAATCCTTTAAACTGTCCCGGTTGTTTCCTCTAGGTTTTAGGACTCCAAAATCGTGTCTATCATGTGTCACCACTTTCAAGATCATTTAGGACAGTTTTAAAGATTGCCTGATTCCTTACTTCGAAGGGCAGAAACATTCATTGCTGTGGCGAATGTCACATTGCATAACCGATATTAACTACGAATGTATGTGTTTTCGGCCCGATGTTTACTGCACATTTTTGTATTGTTTTGATGCTTACTATCACCTTTTAAAATATTCTACATATTTTTTTAACATCCTGTGTATTTCACATTCGACAGATTATGGTCCGGGTTATTTTAAGAGTGTGCACAGAAAATGAAACAGTTTTTGCTTCTTCTTTTTTGTCAGATACAGCTGCATATGCATAGATGCTGTTAATGTTGCTCATAATTGTGGGTGAACGCTAAAGCTCTGGCCTGGATTCGGGAGGACGCTGATTCAAATCCTCATGCGCTTTTCAACGGTTTCCAGAATTTATTCCAGAGGTCTGTCAGGATGGTTACTTCGAAAGACTATAGCCGAATTCCGTTCCTTTCTTCCAACCCTCTCAAGAATCTGATGATCTTACATCGATAAGGTGCTTAACAGTAAGAAAAAAAATAATAATATTTTATCCATGATGGATTGTTGGAACTTCCGCGACTGTGATGTCAAATATGGGTTGTAAAAAATACAGCAACCAGTCACAATATGATGTTGTTTATTAAACCATTACCGGTTTCGAGCTATACCTGCTCATCTTCAGATGGTTTGTAAATTTTACATCAACAAATGTAATATACAGGAATGTATGGTTGTCATTTTGCATCTGAATATATCCGAAAGCAAAACTAAAGCACTATAAATGCACATATTTACAAACATGCGCTGCACTAGCACTGATGGAGATGGATAGGAGCACACTGTGTTTGCCACCATTTCACACATGATATCAAATGTACATATGATATACATGATATACAAGTATATTTGTATATCATGTGTGAAATGGTGGCAAACACAGTGTGCTCCTATCCATCTCCATCAGTGCTAGTGCAGCGCATGTTTGTAAATATGTGCATTTATAGTGCTTTAGTTTTGCTTTCGAATATATTCAGATGCAAAATGACAACCATACATTCCTGTATATTACATTTGTTGATGTAAAATTTACAAACCATCTGAAGATGAGCAGGTATAGCTCGAAACCGGTAATGGTTTAATAAACAACATCATATTGTGACTGGTTGCTGTATTTTTTACAACCCATATTTAAAAAAAAAATGTTTCTGTGTAAATGAACATGTTAAATTCTGAGTGAATGCCTTAGGGGGCATCCATTAATGACGTTAGGTGTTTTTCCGGAATTCCGTCCGCCCCCCCCCCCTCATATGAGACTTTGTGAGATCTGGTTTGACCCCCCCCCCAAAAAAAAAATGACGTGAGATTGTGAGATTTTGATTGATTACCCCCCCCCTTTTTACTAATCGACCTCGTAACTTTTTAAGACCCTTTTTTTAGGTCTCATGCTTCCAGGGGCAGTTATCCCCTCTAAGGGACGAGATACCCCTCCCCCCTCCCCCCTCCCCCCGCCAAAAAGTCGACTTACCTCATGTGAGATTTCCGTTGACTCTCCCTCCCCCTTGGTGAGGCTTCGTGAGATTTGC
The DNA here is from genome assembly GCA_031002005.1 of Vandiemenella viatica. Classification (NCBI taxonomy): domain Eukaryota; kingdom Metazoa; phylum Arthropoda; class Insecta; order Orthoptera; family Morabidae; genus Vandiemenella; species Vandiemenella viatica. The sequence goes on from JARYHS010009186.1 coordinate 127,128,981, forward strand.
CCCCCCCCCTATTTCACCTCAAGTAATTACTGGACGCCCTCTTATATGATAGCAGGTGAAGCAAAATGTTTTTACAAATTTGAAAATAATAATGAAAAAGTCAGTGTTCATTGGAGAATATTATAACTACAATAATTAAAAGAAATATTAATTTCAATTTTCACCTTGAATACCTATATCTTCTCAAACAATTGTTAATGTGGATGTTCTAAGCTTTTAAGCTTAGACCAGACAACGTTGAACTGCACAGAACACAAACTCCGCAGGGGTTTTTCACCATTAAGATGGTCATAGCCCTGTTTTTTTCCCCTGAAGGTGAAATAAAAAGTGTCCCAAAACAACACCCTTACCTGACACGTAGAAGTTATACTACCAAAGGTAGTAGGGCTTCACCAACAGCCGCTGAGGCAGCGAAAAAATAATAATAATAATAAAATCATGTGTTGCTTAATCGATTTTTTGGCGTTCACGTGACAACCACTGGAAAAAACAATAACATTTATCATGAACAGTTTTTTAGTGTTTTATGATTGACTTACGGAAAAAATTCTTAATTGGTACTGGTAATTTCTTTACATCCACAAAAAATGGCAGTCTTTGAAATTATACAATTTAAAACAGATAGTATCAGGGGAATAAAAAATTTTGGCACCAGTACCCATTGGTAATATAGCGCAGTCTTAACATGGAGGTAGTGCTCAGTAAGTAACGTTAACTGAGAAATTAGTCATTATTCATCCGTTTGGTATTCCTAGTAATCGAGATAGCACTAGTCTCATTCTGCATGAATTCTTATGCTCTGTCATTGCTTCGTATTGGTTCTCAGCAAGTAATGTGTACGTTTAATCAGTAGATGTAACGTAAGTTTAACGCTACTATAGCAGTGAACATTCAGTTTTCTTGAACGTTGTAACGCCGCTACTGCGAAATGCCTACACTAGTGTCACGGTCATATTTAACGGACCAGATAGAACAGCACATGCTTCCGAGTTCCCTTCACTCTCCAGACCACAGAGCAGTAATTACTACACTTGATGGCTTCTGTCAGGACGTCATACCCCTACATTAACACAACGTATTCTGTTCTTAACAGTATTTACGATACAAAATCTATACTTTACAGGACGTGACTAGAAGACAAACTCCTATTTCTGCCGGTGAAACCTTTCTCCTAGTAATCGAGATAACACTAGTCCCATTTAGCATGAATTCGTATGCTCTCTTATTGCGTCGTGCAGATGCTCCGCAAGTATTATGTACTGTATCTGATAATAAGTAGATGTAAATTCTAGGCTGGGAAATAAAAAATATCACAAGGCAAAGTGAAACATGACGCGGGAGATATCTGAGTGCCTATAGCATCGTCCACATCCAGTATGAAGAATTTTTGCTGACAGAAGGGGATGACGTTGATCTCTTTCCCAAATGATGATGGAGGGAAGACAAAATTTCTACGCCTGTATTATTTGCCTTATTACCACCTAAACAATCAAAACACGGTGAATCGGCATAATTTGGTTTCTTCAGGAAGACGGGGAGCGTCCATAAACGATTTGTCTACATTTTTGCCTCTGTTGAACCCCCCCAGCCATCCTCCCTCTGTAGCCTAACGTGGCTTTCGCCTTTACCGCCATCCCCTCCTCACTTGGCAGAAACATAGTTTTTTTCCTATTAATTAAAAAGAAGAAGAGATTTTGTGCTGTTTTCTCACACCAGACTAATGTCATAATTATTGGGTTTATAATAAACACGACCAATTTCTGCTTTATAATTATAAATATTGTAAATCAAACTATAACACCAGCCACTCGTGTAAATGATCAATAATTGGGAAAATAATTTTCTTAGGTACAGTCAGGTGGTCCCTTTCTCCTTGAGACGTTACTAAACATAGGCATTCTCTTAATTGTTTATTAAATAATAAAATGTGTCGCGTAAAAATACTATGTAGAGTTGCACCTTCTTTGTTTTTTTTTTTTTTTGTTTTTTTTTTTTGTTTTTTTTTTTTTACGCCTGTTGATGGCTAAAGGTCATTAGAGGCGGGATGGGACAATGAACGGGAAGGAATTCGGCCATGGCTTTTTTGAAGTAAGCATCCCGGCATTCGCCTGGAGTGATTTGGGGAAACCATGGAAAACCCAAATCTGGATTCTTGGACGGGGATTCTAATCCGCATCCACCCGAATGCGAGGCCAGAACGTTAACCGTTCACCCATCACGCTCGGTTTTGGTTTTTAAAACGCTATTCCTAGCTTGACCTGTGTGTGTGTGAATGTAATGGTATCTTTCAACTCACATTTCACTCATTTCAAGATGTCTTGCTTAGAGTATTTCGAGAGCTCATTGACGCCGTTTGAAACTTCGGAAATACACTGGAAAAACATTTCCAATTTTTTTTGTGAGCGACATTTCATATTATAATCACACTTTAAACCAGAAATAATAGATCAGAGAGACCCAGAATTTAAGATGCCCTATAATTCACTTAAAGGAACAAAATTGAATTATTAAACTCAGGGAGTGGTGTTGTGACACGCTAGTGATCAGATTTTTTTTTTTTTTCCTTCTTCTCCTTCTTCTTACAGCTTTTCGTCTCGTCGACGGCTAAGGTCATTAGAGGCGGGATGGGACTGGGGACAAGGAACGGGAAGGAATTCGGCCATGGCCTTTTTGAACGAAGCATCCCGGCATTCGCCTGGAGTGATTTGGAGAAACCATAGAAAACCCAAATCTGGATGCCCGGACGGGGATTCGAAGCGGCGTCCTCCCGAATGCGAGGCCGGAACGTTAACCGTTCACTCACCATGCTCGGTGTGATGATCCGAATCAAAATAGCATTCTTTAAAAACATTAGACAATATAAAGTGTCATTGGCATGAGAAATCACCTGCAAGTGAATCTGAGCCTCTTTACAGCATGTCTAATATTTGTAATGTATTATAACAGGTACTGTAAGTGCAATGTGCCAGCCCCGCTGCACCCAAGCACTTGAATCACTTCATGTCACACGCATGTATGGAAGTGTGAGCATTTTCTTCTTTTAGTGTACTCGTTTCCAAGTGCAGGTGGTTACTATGAAGGATATTTGACGTTAACCGCACGTGGCAACGCCCCGGGGGATACAAACTGGGGTGGTTTACCTTTGTCTTTCCCAATGTGACAGTCTTCATAATTGTAATTGTGTATGACTATGATTATGTGTGTGTACAGTGCAGAGTGTTGTTTGTATTGTGGATGCGAGATGAAAGAAGGGGGCCGGCCCATTCTGGTGTACTCTTCCGAAAGACTCTGGGGGCAGCCGCCGGGCTTAATACCCCATCCGACGGATGAATCATCAGCAACAGTGACATATGTCCTCACTCCACGCGCACTGTGGAATGGTTTGGATTTAAATCAGGATTCTGGTGTACAATCTGGTAACTAGGAATTGTTCATCACCACTTCTCCTACGCTGTCAGCCGACTACTGATAAAGAAAATTTCCTCCATCTACAAAACTCGAACCAGCTAACTCCATGTCAGCGCCGAACACCATCACGGTGTTGTAACCAACTGCGCCAATCATATACAGGGTGCTACAAAAAGGTACGGCCAAACTTTCAGGAAACATTCCTCACACACAAAGAACATATGTTATGTGGACATGTGTCCGGAAACGCTTACTTTCCATGTTAGAGCTCATTTTAGTTTCGTTAGTATGTACTGTACTTCCTAGATTCACCGCTCGTATTGTGGACGGCTGTGATACAATACGCCATTCTCCAGGGCTGCATCAGCGCATCAGGGATTCCATGCGACGGAGGGTGGATGCATGTATCCTCGCCAACGGAGGACATTTTGAACATTTACTGTAACAAAGTGTTTGAAGTCACGCTGGTACGTTCTGTTGCTGTGTGTTTCCATTCCATGTTTAATGTGATTTGAAGAGAAGTAATAAAATGAGCTCTAACATGGAAAGTAAGCGTTTCCGGACACATGTCCACATAACATATTTTCATTGTTTGTGTGTGAGGAATGTTTCCTGAAAGTTTGGCCGTACCTTTTTGTAACACCCTGTATATAAAATGAATGTTTGTATGTTCGTCTTCTATGCGTTCCTGTCCGATTACGATAAAAATATCACCCACCCTCCCCCTTTACAGCTATTAATTTTATACGGACCCACATTTTTTAATCCCATTTCGACCCGCTTATTTTTGTTATCGTTCTTTATACTCACCCACAGATTTTAACCGATTTCAATGGTCCTTTGCACACGTGTACATTAAAACAAACCAAAAAATACTGTCTAAATTTGCTTTTCGGAAACCACTCTCACTCTTTCCACCCCATTAATTTTTGTCAATATTCTTTTTACAAAGCTACAGTTTCTATCCGATTATGAAGGAACTTTGCACACGTATACTTTAAAGTAAATAGAAAAGTGCTGTTTACGTCTGGTTTATAAATACCCACCCACTCTCCACCTTTACCCCCTCCCCTCTAAAGTTGCAATGATCTTTATAGAAACCCACAGTTTTTATCCGATTTCAATGCAACTTTGCACGCCTACATTTTAGAACAAAGAGAAAAATGCTGTCTAAATTTAGTTTGCCGAAACCTAACCTCTCTCTCCCCTTTACCCTCCCCTCTTAATTTCTGATGTTATTTACACAAACTCACAGTCTTTATTCGATTTCGATGGCGCTTTGCTCACGAAAACAAAGAGCAAAATACCGCCTACATTTGGTTTTTTTATAACCCACCCACTTTCCCCTATCACCCCTTCTAAGCGAAATTTACTCTGGAAACCATTAAGTTGTTGCAAATGTCTCGAAAACGGTGTGGAAATTAGCCAAAGTAGACAGCAATATTCTAAGAGTACATAACATTTCCTATCAAACAGCGTTGAGCCGATTCCGATCGGACAATTGCTGAGCAAGAAACTCGAACATGAATTTTAAAAATTATAATGTTTTTGTGACGACACACAAATCTATAGTTTTTATTCGATATTGAAGGAACTTTGCGCACATATGCTTTAAAATAAGTGAAAATGATAATTACATTTAGTTTACAAAACTGCACCCGCTCTCTTTCTTCACACCTCTTAGGACAAGTTCAAAAGTGCAACTTTTCAGTGTTTTGCACGCATCTCGAAAACAGTACTGAAATCTGGCAACGTGGACGGTGATGGAGAATGTGTATTACAATCCGATCAATAGGGGGGAAAAATCAGAATTTTCATATTGAGCCCCCGAGCAAAGCTGAGTACTCTGCTTTTGCAGATGACGAAAAGACCAAAAAAATTGCATATCCCAAAACAATTGAATAAACTTTTTCCAATTAAAATTCTACACGAAAACCTATACTCATATATTTTGTTAATATAATGTGTCTGTATTATGTATTTGTACCCACTTAGAAAGAAAATTAGGCATTGTAGTGCATGCCGGGCAAAGTTATTTATCTTTTTATTTGGCATTTAACTTTTAGGTCTTACAGCCATACACGTGCTATTAATTTCCTATAAATGTTCAAGCTATTATTTTTCTCAAAAGTATATATTAAAAGGTACATGTCGAAACTTTCAGTGGCCAGTAAATGATTTATGTTGAGAGGTAACTGGCTTTCCTCTTCTGAGAGTTCTTTCATTAAATTTGTGATGCTGTTCCAGTTTTTCTTGCATCCTAACCTCGTCTTCACAGTCGCATCGGGGTGATTCAATTGCTTTGATTCTATACAGACGGGTGGGAAAGAAGCCATGGTTAAACATTAACCTGGCTATTGTAGTTACTAGTCCTCTTGATGGGGAGCCTTTTTGGTGCTACTGGGATGTTGGTATATGGGGGTGGATGCAGGGGTAGTGGTGACCTCTGAGTTGTGATGTTTCCGACAGAAATAAATAACAACGCTATTCTTAACTATCCCAAAAAATATCATGAAAAGCTAGGTAACTCAGGTCGAAACCCCTCACGTAAACCAGCGTAGTTTTCTATCCAAACCAAACCTCCCCTTTTTTCACCCTGACCAGACTACTTGGTCTATGGACGCTCCTATGGTAGCAGAGATACTAGTCAAAACGTCTTGCCTTGCAATTGCATCTAGGCAACTGTCAACTTGAGGGTGTATCACTGTTGTTTAACAGCAAAAGTATTATAACATTGTTGGTGGTTTAATTAATCTGATAAATAATCAGTCCACCATAAAGTTCAATTTAACATTTGTTTTTATTCTCAAAGAAAATGACGTCAACGATACTGTTTATATGAATACACACAATCCAGCGATTGTATACAACACTTCTTCCACAGACAATGCAGATCTTGGCCGTCGTAAAATTTAGTCCGTGAAAATTTTGCCGAAAGAACTAACTAACTCTGTCTTGGAAGATCGCTTTATACAAACTCTACCGATATTTCTAGAACACTTCAAAAGATACCGACATATATTTCTCGAATCTTAACAATACTTAAACAATTGAAACATATCAAAAACAATCAGAATTAATACATAATCATATACCATCATTACAAAATGGTCAGAAATGGATATTAAATATACTTAAACACAAAATTATTCACAGAAATCATTTTAAACTGTAGCAAATTGTCCTTTAGACATCGTAACTTGCCTCAATACTGTACTTGGAATTATGAACATTTAAGCAATTCTCTTGCACAATTCGATTCTTAAACATATTAAATGGCCTTTAAATAATTTCTTTTCATAAAACAAAGTCTATATACACTGATTGACAGTTAATTGTGAAACAAACATACAGGATCATATTCAACAAAACCCTAGCTTACTACAATTGCTTCATAAAATACAATTCCATTTAATTATAGGTTTGAGGGCTGTTACAGTATCCTTACTTCGTCCTTACTAACAGTTCAAACAAAGTGAATTAGTAATTCTAAAAACTGGACGAAGTCCAAATTAATGTAAAAGAGGTGAAACACTGTTTCTTTGGCCCAAGTCTGAGATATGGTACGCGGAAGCTAACCCCTCATGGCCGTTGTTCCGTGACAGAGCGCAGTCATTCGTGCGAATCCGCAATTTCTCACCGGCTGCGGGAAAACTACGAGCGAGCCCCTCGCAACAGGCGATGTATCTCCGCGTTATGACGTATTGTTCGGGTCACTCGCCTACTAAATCCCCAGCTCTTCCCTATTCTCGACGGCCACTTTCCACGTCTCCGTCGTACCTCTAATATCTCCCTCATTTATGGCCGGCTATCTTAATCTACCGTTAATATTCACCGGGTCTGCGGCGCCGCTAGCATAAATATTCATGCCCCGAGTGCGCCGGTGATGAACAAATATCCCGAAATCGATAACATCCTGAGCATCATGGCCCCTAAGTGCCTTCCCTCGCCGCTTCCCACAATATGTAAATGCAGTCGCCGGCGGCAGCACGTGGTAACTGCGCTTTTGTTCTTGTACGAGAGCGGATTGGCGCGTTTATTGTTTCCGACGTCCAATACGCGCCGTGTAAACTGCGCAAAGTGGTTTTTTACAACCCGCTGTAGCAACAAGGGTCTCTGATCGTATCTCCTCCACCCACCTCTGACGTTCAACAGTGATAGGACTTTTTTTTCATACAGTAGGAAAATATAAACCCAGAACACAAGTTGAAGCACTTTACGATGTAAAGTGTAATAGCACTCGTGGCTAATTTCCTTCAGGCGTGATATTGTTTCCAAACGGTTAGTGTAAAATTTAGAAGTTGCGCAAAGATTTCTTAAATGTAAATAAAAGTTTATTTCTTTCGTTCGTTGTTTACAAAAACGAACCTGCCTGATAAACCAACAAAAGTTTTTTTGGTACAAAAATAACTATAATTACAATATTAATTATATCATTGTGTTTAAGACATTACGGATTGTTGACATTGAGGTAATTAAAACCAGGAGAGGGTTACGGTCAAGGAAAAGGAAGGAATTTAGTAGTGGATTTTAGACCTGACATTCTCGTACAGTGATCTGGGCAAATCATAAAATCGGCAACCAAAGCAATTGAATTTTGTTTGTTTATTTAATTTCCGAAGGCGTTACAGTTTTTTTTTTTTTTTTATTTTAAATAGCATCTTCAGTGGTTTCTCGTGTTAATTGTATATACAGTACATGCTACAATGTGGTTATGCTATTACATGTGCATTGTACACTGAAGTTGTGATGTATAATACATAACCATATTATACCATGTGTATACGATTAACTGGAGAAATAGCTGAAGGTGCTACTACGTTTAAGAAGTGTAACGCGTTCTGAAATCAAATGAATGAACAAAATTCAATTTCTTCAGCATTTATTTGTCAGTATTATCAGAAATTGAGGAAAATGATCCATAAATTCAAAACATTCAAACATAGAATCGAAATCTGGATGGCTGAACTGGAATTCGTTTCCCCGTCCTCCCGAATGCCAGACGTTGATTAGAAAGTATACCATTGAAGCACTAATGAAAACATAATATTTTGACTGTAACTTGAAAGATAATTATAACAGAGTGACTGTTTAATTATGACATAATACTGCGATATAGCTGTAATACAAATTGTAGTTTTTTTTCGTTTCTAAAGAAAAATATTCTTCTTCTTCTTCACAACCTTTCCGCAACATTAGGGACCGATTGCCTTTGATGAGTTTTACTCCCAATTGGAAAGGTCAAATTTGGAGCTTTTGTTTTTACGGCTGCATGCCCTTGTTGACGTCAAGAATTTCAGTCCTACTGCTGAGTCGCAATGAAGAAGTGAAGTGTTGTCATGTGTCTGCGAAATGTATAACTACGGTATATTCTGTGTGTGATAAGTGTATGTTTTTTGTTTTTGTTTGTTTGTTTGCTTTTGATTTTTTTTTTCTTTCTAAGATTATGTAGTTTATGAGCCGGAGATTGGGAACCATCCCGCCATTCGCCTAGATGCGTGCTGAAAACCGCCTATAAATTGCAATCATGACGGCGGTAGGCGTGGGTCTGAGCTCATGCCCCGCTCCATTGTACCTCCACGATCCAATGTGCGGCACCTCAGTGTACTGAACCTCACTTGGAGGGTTTCTAAAGGAAAACAATGTACTTTATAACAGATTTTCGTGCTCCTGCTCTCAGAAGACCGTTAAACAACAATTTGTTAGTTACTTCCTCGAAAAAATTTAACTTTTATATACATCTGCGAATTTTAATGAGCTCCACTCTACAAATCTTAAATTTTCGTTCATTAATTTATATGCTTGGGTTTTCGTTGTTAGCTACCACACAGCTGTTTCTATGTTCTAGTTCAAACAATAGCACATAAACTGTTTGTTTACACCATTAAGTTCGCCATTGGTTTTGGTTACAGGTTCATTATAATCGATTCGCTATTATCACCCACTGTCTTTTTCTTCCATTTATATAACTCCCGTAATATGCACTTATTTGCAGAAGAATATAAGTATTTTTTTTATTTGTAGTAATAGAGGCATTATGCAAAACAAACTCTGAAAAGAAGCTGAACCATTTTCCTTATGTATTGAAGTATCCTGACTGTTGGTTCTCTCAGAAGTGAAATAAGTATTATGGATAAGGTAAACTGACCGCAGATATATATTTTACATTTCTAAATTATTAATTACTGTGTTTTTTTTTTCGATTTCAGCATAGTACATATTATCTAAATCTTCCGTTTAATCTGCGCTCGAAGATGTTTAGCAAGATTCCTTGGATATAATGAAAGGTGCGTTGATGGCAAAAATCACCATACATTTTCAGTTCAGAAAGCGAAATTAAAAGCAGAATCTAATAACTCTATATCATCGTTGTAGCATTAACTTTTACAGTCCAAAGAACCAATAGTCACAAGAACCAGACGATGGTCGCTTCTGGAACAAGTTAATTTCCTTGGCCAGCCCTGTACATGTTTACTGTTTTTCCGGCCCGGTTTAAAGCAGCCGATACTCTAAAGCACAGACCTATAATTTAAGAAAATAATTGCCCAGATGCTATAAACGCACAATTTATTTTTTCCTTTCTCCGAGTGTTTCGTTAATGGCGCATTATGAAGTAATAAGTGGCGAATGCTTTGTGGTTGACTAGTGTAAATTGCAGTCGTATTAGGCCTCTACATCTGAGACACAAAAAAGCATATTTACCACGTCATTCTCTGTCACTAAATCTGGCCTGTATTTTAATGCTTGGTCGTAAGAAAAGTTATAGCCTTACCTGCAGTTGCGGGGTGACTGTGAAGTGAGAGTTGTAGAGAGATTAACACACCAACAATTAATAACTGAAAAAGCCACTGCGAAGGTCGAACAGCCGTCCCTTGGAACATTTACACGCGAAAAGTTACAAGCGAAATGTTCGCAGGAATATGAACGAGGAAACATTCTGCACCAGACAAATAAACGACTGGCAGCAGTTAGCGACTGCATGCTGGGAACACACGCTAAAGAGCCGTTACACCATATGTTGATATAGGACCCAAGTGTTAAGCAATGATATAATACGTTTACTACTTTCTTAACGTGTGGGAACTGAAATTTTTAATTCCTTCATGTACACTGATCTGGATATAACGTATTATTGGTAACATATTATTTTTTTGTTTTTGGATTTTAAAGTATCTTAATTCCCTTTAAATGTCTGTAAGATGTTTCAGTTGTCCTTAATGCGTCTAATGGGGGGAGCGGGGAAAATTACTATAATTAAAATAATGCAAATTTCGTAGGTTGGTATATAGTTGCGGAGTATCGATAGGATTATATAACCCTCTAGGTCATTTAAGTCCTTCCACTTCCTTGCCCCTAATATTCCCCCGCCTCTAATGATTACGACGTAACGAGGTGTAAGGCCATTAACGAAACAAAAACATCTTTGTAACCAAAATATTTTTTTTCTTCTACCCATTGAGTGAATAGGCCTTTTGACCTGTTTCAGGGACTGTTCCCATCTCTTCCTTGGTCCACTAATCTTTATATATAAAGATGAATGTATGTTTGTTTGTTTGTTAGTTTGTTCTTCATACAAATCCACAGTTTTCATCCGATCTCGATGAAACTTTGCACACTTATCCTTTGAAACAAGGAGAAAAATACTGTCTACATTTGGTTGAAAAATTATCTGTATAAATAACACATGTTGTCTCATAACTTCGAAATACGGCGATAGACAGACGCGTTGGATATGGACGTCTCCCTACCGTGTTTCCGCGTAGTGGACTGGCAGCTCAGTGGTTAAAGCGATTGCTTCTGAACGTCGTGGTCTCCGGTTCAAATCTCCGTGGACGCCAAGATTTTTAAAAATTGTTTTTCATCGTAAGAGTCAGGCCTGGGCCGTGGGTTATTCGGATTGAATGTTAAACTGTAGATATTAGAAAGTTAGGGGTGCAATGCGAGGCAAATCGTAGGTAGTCTTGCATTGTTGTAGGTGTACACTTTTTTACGTTATAATGATCCCTCAGGTGTTGTTCGCAGTCAGTGTGTGAGTGTGAACCACAGTAATATTATTATAAATACGGAAGTAAGTCTCTGTCTTTTTGTTACGTTTTGACGACTAAATGGCTATATCGTTGTGAGGGAATTTTATAAGGAAATCTGTATGAAGGGCACAGGATAATTTTTCCAGTATGATTAACAGTTGTAGTCACTAAATTTTGAGACCTTAACGAATGGTGACAGAAATATGTTGGAAATTGATTCTCTTCAAGAGACAGGTTCGACGGTGCAATGATATAGTGATAGCTTTCCTGTCATATTATTCCCACTCGATATTGTTTTAGACCAATCCTTCGTTACCAACAACTTTCTATATTTACTTCTGGCAAAAAAATTCTTTATGCACGCGTACGAAGTAGCGGGTACGAGCTAGTACATCATATATCTTTAGGTTTACATTAATTTACTACTTTTGGTAATCGTGCATCATCCATTCTATACCAATGGTCTCTCCAGTTATTCCTGTGCTCCTTTATCTTGTCATTCATAATATATATTTTCAACTCCTCCTTTAAAGTGTCGTTTCTTATTACTTATTAGCTGTAGCCTTGTACATCCCTTTAAAGATCTTAGGAACTTCATCTCCATTCCTTTTATGCGGCTTTTGTCTCTTCTGTTCATTACCCAAGAATTGCTTCCATAGAAGAACTGCTAATATTTTTTACTGTCATAATATAGTCACAACGTACTTGGAGAACATGTCCGCAATGTTAATTTATACCCGTGCTTACGGCCATGTGATGTACGCATTGTGTCACCGAGCAAGGTCGACCACTGATGATGGTAATAATATAATTTCTAAGCTATTGCTTATTTAGTGGTTACACAACGAGATTCTTCTTCATTTAGACCTGATGATTAGGGTAAGGTGGGGCTATTTGGACCATTTCAAGATTGAAGCTTTATACTGTCTAGCCACTGCATGTTATCAGACTTAATGTGATATAGAAGTTTAGCTCTGAATATTGTGCAACTAATAAACCCTCGAGAAAACTTAATTGTATATGCATTTATTAGAAAAAATAATTTTGCAAAACACTGCATAAGAATGAGATTTCAAAAAGTGTGGGGCTATTTAGATCACATTATTTGCTGCTTCATAGTGCGTGTATTAGGTTTATAAAGTCTTTAATAGTCACCAAAAAGTTTTAAACACATTTAAATTGGAACCTGATTGCCAAGAAGCATTCCATGCTTATATTCTACCGTCTATCTTTTCTCTTTGAAAATAATGAATGTGGCACTACAACTGACAAGTGCTGTTATGTTTTTCCCTCGTTCTAGATTTATCAGTGATGTAACTTCTCTGTTGCCCGTTTCACTAAACATTTTCAAGGGCCTGCTGTTCATTGGAAACCCACTTCGTCAACGTTATAAATACTCTGAAGTTTGTCTAGAAATTTTAACTCAACGTAAACACTGTCCACAACCTCTTTGTTGTGCTTTCAAAAGATCTTCAGCTTTTTGAAGGAAATGGATCTTCCATCTCTGTCATGAAAAAAAACAATCTTTTACAGACATCTTTGTTTCATCACTGCATGGAGTGTTTATGTTTATCTTATATAGCTTTGTATAGTGGTATGCTGCCCTTCTCACACTCATAGGCGAAGGACCAAAACCGCTTCTAGTAAAGACATTTAAACCTATCTACCAGATCGGTAGCTTATTCTTGAGACAAAATTGATGGTTGACAATAGACTTCCTAATTATTTGAATCTGCTGGTATCACTCATGAAGCCTCTGTGAACACGAATTTCTTGAGTTGTACTATATGGAACGATGAAATGCGATGCTGCCACTCTCGCACTTTAAATGATCACGAATGTAATGTCACTGACCACTTTTTTGCTTGAGTCATTCATTCCTCGACCACTGCAAATACGTTTGGTTTTATATTTCCGTAACATCTGAAAACATAAAAAAAACCTTAAGTCGCCTCCGTGTGAATTTCAAAAATGATAAATATGCATTATAAACACAAAAAATTAGTATTTCCTTATGATTCAAATAGCCCTGTCGAAAGTATTGCAAATATCCCCACATGAGCAAATTTCGTTGAGTTGTAATAGTTCGGTAAAATGGCAATAAATGCAGCTAGTAGTAATAGAGAACTGTTAAACAGTCCTTGCAGACCATACATAATGCATACAAAATGTGCACATTTTAGCTATCTGTTCTTCACATCAAAGATTATATTTCAAGCATTGGAAAGTACATCAGCGTGATTTCTACACAGATAGCACTTACAACAACTGTTTCAAATAAACTTTGTGGGAGTCGTTGAAGATAATTACTGAACTCTTCTTGTGCTTTCTTCTAAAACACCACACACAAGCTAAAACACGACAAATGACGTCCAGGATGGGCGCAAAAGATGCGCAAAGAAAAATGTAGTTATTTTGATCCAAATAGCCCAGTGGCCCAAATAGTTCCACCTTACCCTATACCACTGTCATGAAACATCTTGTGACCCTTTTGCAAGATATTCGATGGTGGTAGGTTTTTTTTTTAACTAATGGTTAAATTGACGTTCTTGAGAAAAGTAAAAATTCTGCCCTATGGTGATCAAAGCTTTATGAAATTTTGTATTCATTATTTTCACAAGTTTCTTTCATAATTATATTTCATCACTTGGCTTAGTTTAAATCCTTATATACTGTCATGATCTTTATTTGAAATGTTTTATATTCTGGTATATGGCATTTATATTCATGTACATAAGGTAAACATTTGACACCTATATGGCAGTTTATATAATATGTGATATATAACTTACTTTTTGGTTGGGTCTAAATGCCCAGATGTTTGTTAATTTACTTTAAAAAAAAAAAAAAAAAAAAAAAAAAAAAAAAAAAAAAAAAAAAAAAAAATTAGATACTTTTAACGTGTATCAAACAAGTATACAACTGTAAGTTTGACTACATTTCTTTATGCCTTACTGATCAAAATGTTTTGTGCAGTAAAAATATGAGAACATCCTACTTGAAAAACGTGATTTAAATATACTTTTTGACCTCCACTACTATATGGATTAAGCTTATTTATAGACTGAAAATTGTCTGTCGAAGCGGAAAATCTATCTCAAGATTCATTTTAATTTTAGAAATTGAAAACGATTTTTCTGTGAATTTGACGGTAAATCATGGAAATAGTCTTATTGTAATTTTTGGAAAGTGTTGTCAACACGTACGTACGCTTGGAAGGTAAAATTGTTTCTTGTTGAAAGAAGTAGTTTATACCAATTTAGTGTTTGTATATAATAGTTAATTGGAAATTCAAATGCTGGTACACAAATTATATTAATAGTACATATTGATATGATGGTTCAATAAATGAAATAAATAGTTATGTTTATATTGAAATAAAGTGGGAACAGATGAAGTTTAATAAAAATGGAATCATTAATCAGCAATACTAAACAGCAGTTATTACTGTTTTCTACATATCTGGAACCGTTAGCCTTAATTATTTGTTGATTTATTGTTTTGGCATCTCTAATAGTTACTCATTCTTATTTTTTTTATTTTTTAGATATCAAAATCTATTGGATCGGCTAGTTTATTTATGACCTGTAAAAAAAGCACAATAACATTTGTGTTTCAGTTTTATTAAGCTTTCGAGTATCTATTAATTCGTAACATCATTGTTTTTCTATCGCATCACTATTGCTATTCTTCATTTCGATTCTTGAATGTTCTCTAGAAGTTGACTCGCACTGTTCCTTCCTTGCTCTGCTGCAGCTACGATATGAAGATCGATCGTTTGCTCGTTCAGACGATTCCAACTGTCGTCGGACTGTTTCTTCCGTTGCACTCGAGGTCCGGTCACTGTGAACTAAGAAACACATAACTGCTTTGTTAACATTATTAAAGTTGTGGGATAGCATCATAATCATTAATATGTTGGTCACAAGAAGGAATCTGCAATGGAATAGTGTGTCTTGTACTGTAATTTTATCAGTTTGTACTAGCTCGAAAACATAAGTAATTAATATTGTATAACGATTATGATCTACTCTTCGAAACGTTGTTTCTTGTTATGCACTCGTTGGATCATACCGTAGGTCACGATATCATTTTCTCATGACTAGTGTATTAAGTGAGATTCAGATTTTTCTGCATTTGTTCTTCGCTGCTCCGAATTTTCTTATTGACATTAAGAAAGAAAAGCTTCTAGCATCCATCTAGTAACAGTCTCAAACCCTCCATAAGCATTCCTCTTCAATTTCTGGTTAATTTTTAATATTGCTCATTGGTAATTACCAAATTTTGGTTAGATGAATTTCAAAATATATGTATTCGTTGCTGATTCATTTATTTTAAAAATTACGCTAAAAAAAAAGTTTTAAAATGACACAATTGCATACAGATCTTTACAATACACACGACTATTATTTGCACATAAATGGGGAATAGTGAGTCAAATTACATATGATTTTTTTCTACTTCATTTTTAAAACAATTGTTAGTTTTTTACAGTTTCAGATATTAATCTCAGTAGTCATTCAACAAGCTATTTCAATTTTATTTTGCTTCATTCATTGGATTTTTTGAATATATAACAAAAAATCACAATGAAGTACTCTTCAAGAATTAAGAAACGAATTATTGAAAAGTACATTGAGAATTTACTATCAAATTAAACGTTCACAAACATAGATAAACATGAAATTGTTTGTTGCATCTATTTTCAAACTCCACTGTAACCTCTAACGGGAAAGCAAATGCATATCTGATGCATGGTTTGTTATTACATTAAGTGGAATCCATTATTCTGAACTCTTATTCGATTCCCTATAGAGAAAACGTCGAATAATTTTTTGTCAAATTATTTTTAATTCATGCATATCTGAGGACACATATTCTCACTTTTACTTTTGTGCTTTTTCCATCTTTCGACATGTCGCCCATTTCAAATTTAAATCTTTCACTTGTGAATGTATTATAATTTTACGTAAATATAATTCAGCATCTTAGAAACAAAAAAATCGATTTACTTTATTATATTAAATTTACAAACTAACTATAAATTTAAAGTTTTTCAAGCAAAAAAAAAAAAAAAAAAAAAATGTAATCCTTCAGCTTTTTGCTGTTATTTACTATCTGAAGTATGCTTTTTTCCCAGATGCACAATTTGCTTTCCATGAAATTTCTACCTACTGAAAGAAGTAAAGTAAATATAACAGTGAATGATACTCACCTGATACGAGTAAATTTATTTTTCTTGCAGGTGAAGATC
The DNA here is from genome assembly GCA_031002005.1 of Vandiemenella viatica. Lineage (NCBI taxonomy): Eukaryota > Metazoa > Arthropoda > Insecta > Orthoptera > Morabidae > Vandiemenella > Vandiemenella viatica. The sequence continues at coordinate 127,145,670 of JARYHS010009186.1, forward strand.
GCTTGAGATCTTTGGGTCTCCAGGTTCTCCCTACCAGCATCAAGTCACACTATTTCACGGTTCTAGAACCTGCAACGGAGAAGTGCAGTTAGACAGCTACCAACGAAATCAATTATCATCCATACAACAGCAAGTGTGAACAACAATAAAGTTTTAAGCTAGTAATTTCTGAAATTCACTGAACCCTTAAACACCGAACATTATGATTATCGCCTCTTCTAACAACCCAATGTGCTTCCCGACTGTCAGTTATTTGAGAGAGATTAGTAGGATGAAATCTAAGGGTTTTTTTTCTGCTTAATGTCTTTCTAACAGCGAGGTCTTTAGAGACGGGAAAGGATGGGCGGCAAGGAATGGAAAGGAATTCGGCCATGCCCTTTTGAAGGAAGCATTCCGGCATTTGCCTGGAGTGATTTGGGAAACCATGGAAAACCCAAATCTGAATGCCCGGACGGGGATTCGAACCAACCGTCCTCCCGAATGCGAGGCCAGAACGTTAGCCGTTACACCACCACACTCGGTGAAATCTAAGGGATCAATTTAGTGTAGAAACAGGAATTGATTTTATATATAAATAAACACATTGCTTCTGTATAGGAAATGTTCGAAGAATGGAAATCATTGTCTACAAAGTCTTATTAGTCAAGAATATCTCGTTATTTATGGTTGGCTACAAAATTCAAATCAGTGACAGAAAGGTGTTTAAGAACACGAAAAAAGAGTTTGACTGGATGTTGATGAACGTTCACATTTTAAATTAGATGTGAGAGCAGCTTGCAGTATAGCAGTAAACCTTCTGTATTGCTTGACTAAAGCAGTTATTTCTCTAAATGGCTATGAAATTGTATTTCCGTAGGCTTGTGACCACGTTTTTTTTTTAGCACATCACTGTTAATACGAGTGTTAAAATTAAGAATGTGTCGCAGCTTATTCTCCAACCATCTAATGTATTTTATTCAGCATTAAATTACTTCTTCGCGTTCTCCAGACTAAAATTCGCTAAGGAAGTTTGCACTTTCAGATTCACCGACGCCACTAACAAAACCTCGTTAGAACCTACTCCAGTACCGAAAATAGTGAGTGGTGGTTATAAGAATCATTCCTTTAGCTGCTGAGATGGTAGAAGCTTTGAGGGAAACAGAACTGAAAGGTTGCTTATGAAATTCTCGAATTTTCCTAGAAGAATTTGAAAGAGCAAGATCCTTAGATCTAATTTAGTTTCCGTAGGTTTTAAAACCAATACCTCGATATTTCAAAGCTAAACATTCCATCTGTAATGAAAGCAACCTAGAAAGGCCCAGGATAACGGTAAAAAATCTGTGTCTCATTTACAACTACTAAAAAAAACGTAAAAATTGGATAATTCAAAGTTGGTTTTTGAGAAATTGTTAGATTAATCGTCAAAGAGGTCAATTAAAAAACTTGATTATTTTAAATAAATATATGCAGCAGATAGTACCCGGATGTGACAATATCGAAACAGGTGCAGTTTTTATAATATCCTTTAAGCTTCCCCAGTTATTTATTACCATTACGAAAAAAATTATCTGAGGAGCGTTTTTTCTTGGTTTTGGAGTAATTAGTAGTAACATCCTTCGTGAATCATGCAACGTTTATTAAAAGTGGGAAAAAAAACGAAATTTTAAAACATGGTCAGGTTAATAGCTGGAATGTCGCTTCCTCGAAATAAAATTGCGCATATTCTGCTATATCAAGTCAGTAATTTGTGGTTTACATAACACTGATGAGGAACAGATTAAGAAATTTTCTTCTGATTTTATGGATACAGGGACAGGCTCTTTAATGAGGTAAATGTAGCATCCATAACTTTATAGGCTATTAGCGAACTTAATCGTCGGGGCAATAATTTCAAAGTGTTTTCGTACCGTTAACATACACTTATAGGGATACTGTTATTTTATGAAGGAAGTATGAAGTTCTAAGAAACTAATACTTACGTGATGATTATTTATACAATTCTTTCTTAAGTGATAATTCATTTTAGTTAGACTACAAGTTTTTTTTAAAGGATAAAGTATCTTTGACCATCGCAGTTAGATACCTATTATTGCCTCACATGATTAAGAACATTATTCTGATAATACAGCCTTCTATATATTAAATTTACACAAGCCTTATCAACATAATATAAAGAGTCTCCTTAATTCTGTCTCTTCCGACAGAGCGTGGTGGGTGAGAGGTAACGCTCTAGCTTCGCATTCGGAAGGACGCGAATCCCCTTCCGGCAATCCAGAAGCGTGAACTATATTCGGGTAAAAATTATTCTCTTCCTAACTGATATGGCGGTGTCCAAACAGCTGAATATGACAATCAGTGCTTAACTAGATTCAGCCGTAAATAAAATTATAAATGCAGATGATGAAATGCACTGTTTTCTCTTTGCTTGCTAAGGTACGACGCAGTAAGGAAACTAAAAGCTGGATACTTTATATCTAATCAAATGATTTTAATTTTTTTACATGAAACGATAGCATTTTTGTTCACCAGCTTCTAAACTTGTTGAAAGCCTGCCATTTATTGATGAAAGTTCCGCAGACCAATAGAGCTTAAAAAAAAAACCATACATATGTGTGATGATCAAGTGCAAGATTTCTGAAAAGCTTAAATTTTAGTGTTTTAGGAAATGCATGAAATGAAAAGATATCGTCCTATATTAGTTTAGCATGCCTGAAGCTGGGATATAATAGTGATGCGGTGGATTATTGGCAAAGGAATTAACTTGGTTTTTTTAGCAGGTAACAGAAAAACTGCATGATATTTTACTGTATCGTACTTTTATATAAAAATATTATATTTCAGGTGGTTAGTAAAAACGTAAAAAACGAATTAAGAAAAAATCAAAGACATTTACTAGAAATGATGTGACCAACTCTGTTATCAGCGAAATGTAGTTAAATATTGCTACCGCCCACGTGAATCTGGTACGGCAAGACTATCGATATTTACTTGGGGATGAATTTTATACACATGTTATCTGAAGGAAGTGTGTAGCCGTTAATAATTCCACTCCACATCTTGGAACGAAATAGCATTTCTGTGTTATAATGAATATATAATCCGTAAGGTAGATTTCATTGTGAATGGTTAGCGACTGATGTCAATGTAGGCTTGCAAGAAAGCTCAAGATGCACTAAACGAAAAGTCATCAATAATGGACCACTACTTGTGCGAGTAATATCTCATAAAAGTTGACTTTTTCTATATTAAATCTAGGGAAATTCTGTATTTAAAGGCTTGGCTCAAATTTTTATCTTCTTAATCTTAAAGTTTAGGAACAAAAAAAAAACAAGTCTCTAACTTTTGCACACCTCGTGTTCCTGAGCGATTACACGGCCTCTATTTTGGAATAAAATTTTGCACGATGAGGTACATCAGTATCCTGCAACTTTCTAACCATTATTTTTTTGCTGAGCCGAAATAATCAAAAGAAAATTTAACAAGGATAACCACTTGTGTCGCATTTTTAACTTAAGTATGTCACTGCTGGAAACAGAAATTCCACAGCGAAATAACACGAAAAGAGGAATCGTCGGCATCCTCGGCACCTGTGTAAAGATATCCCCGAGTCGTAGTTGCTCAACCTTGTACCGGCGAATTCTGGGAGTTAATGTCTGGCGCAGGCAGTATTTCAACATTATGCAAAGCTCGCGGAGGAATAGACTCGTAACGAGGCGGCGCCAGACTGCGCTTTGCACCTAAATCACAGACGGACCCTCAGCGCGCGATTAACTGTGACAAATGCGTTTTGCTCTCGGCCTTCCCTCTAAATGGGTCTCCGAGCTTCGGCGAGGCTCGGAAGACGGAGTGTGGAGATGGTATCGGGCACTTGTTGAACAGTTGTAGCCCTCGGGATGGCAGCAGTGGTCAGCCGCGTATATCACGGGTATCATGAACCATCTGATACAGACTCAACACGCGAGCCTTTAGGGTGAGCGGTTAATATTCGGACCTGCCATTCGAGAGTGTTCGAGTAGCCGGAATTCGGTTTTACGTTGTTTACCGATACCAATCCAGGTTAGCGCTTGTAATGTTACTTTAAAGCGACGTGGCCTAATTTTTTTCTTATCCTAGTCTCAAATCCTCTCCCGGTTTTGGTGACATATTGACGAGCCTTAAATTCATAACAAAAATATACTAAACTATATCCCAGAAATACAATTCTTGTAAAAATAAGCCAAGTCTGTTGCTCGTGTAGTGACAAAAAGTTATGACATCTTCTTCTGAGCCAAGTCTACACTTTACAGCGTGTGTTCATGCCGTGTTTTATTAAATCTATATACATAACTTAAATGCGTTGCTTTATCAAACTTACAAATACATAAGAGCCAAGATTTCCCTCGCACTTTTTCCAATTTCACAAGTATATATTACGCCTTTCATTTTAGTAAAAATTATGACACGTATAATAGCCAAGTTACCATAATTTTTTGTTTTTTATTCTAAATAAAATCTGTAACATTGAGAGAAACCATTTTGTTTCATAAAGTGATGTGAATTAGACTTGTCACAGACGAAGATCTCATATTTTTTTGTCACTACACGAGCACGAGACATGGCCTATGTTTACAAGAATTGTTTTTCTGGGGTCTCATTTCTTTCTGTAAGTTGATCGCTTATTCCGAATCGTTGCTCAAATGTAATGATTCCAATCAAAAATAGGTGTATAAGAAGAATTGAAGACATCAATATACGTTACCAACAATGCCCCACTCTCTGAAAACAAATGGTGTGCACCGTAGACAAACAATGCAGATTGCCGCTGGTTTAACTATCACCATAAGTAAATACCGAGTAAGTTCCAAACTAAGCATAGGAACAAAGTAAAATTTAATATTTTAATTAAACTTGCTGATCTCTATGCATTAAAGAAATAACGGGCATAGAGCTTCATCAGGAGCAAAGCAACTAACCCACAAATATGTGCCAGAATTTTTCATGTTTGGGATTGTAATTAATGTATGATTTGGTGAATAAACTGATCACCCTTCCTGCGTACCATTTTTCACGGTTCTTTTTTTATCGTGTCATCAGTTCCTTGATTGGTTTGATGTATCCTATCCATCTCGATCTAATCTCTTCATTTCAGTTTTCCACACTACAACTCTTAGAATATTTCTATCAATTTTGATGATTCCTTCCTGAGCAGTCTCCTTCCGGAAATCATATTAAAGTACAGTAGAATTCCAGTTATCCGAATCAATTGGGACCGGACTACATACGCATAGTAAAAAATTCGGATAATTAGATATTTTCCGAAAAAGGGTCTATTTTAATTAATTACTGTATCTATGTTGAAAATGGGGGAAAAAACTACATGTTAAACGCACTTACAAGTGCTGTACATTAGTACAGTATGTACGTACCGTACTATAGGTAAAAGTCATTGCTTGCTGAACATCTCGGTCAAAGTAAGCTGTTTGGCTGTATTCATCCGCTTTCGGGCAGCTAAATCGCGCATCCGCTCGACAGTGAGAAGTTACATGTGGTCACACTTGGGCTGACGCTTTATCCACACAGTTTGAAGGCCGGCAAACGCTTGACTAACTGATGGTTAATTTCGACATTAAGGTCATATTCTTCCTCGACACTTTCTTTTCTCAGACTTTCAATAAGTTCATCATCATTCAGAATTTCATACCCAGGGTCTGACGAATCACACATCACCCACTCTCCCAAATCTTCAGCACTGACGTCTAGACATCCAGGAATTTTCAGAAGAATGTTTCTGAATTCCTCAAGTGATACGTCATCCCCATCTTCCCTTTCCTTTTCTTGAGCTTCTTTTCTCTTTTTTTCCTTTTCCTTCTCTTTTTCATTTGATATGCCTTTCAACTTGTTCCACGCACGTCCTAATGTGACTGGCTTAGGCGATTCGGATAGGCGGAGTTCGGATGATTGGATTTCTGCTTCATTGTTTTACCTCCGGAACATTTTGTCCACGAAGGAACCATCATTTCGAATATAATTCGACAGAGTTAATATGATGTGTGTGTGGAGACTTTCCCGGCTTACTGATACAATAAAATCCTCTCGATTGTCCAGCCGGATAGTGTTGTATAAACGCGATGTCTCGATAGCTTGCTCTGCTGTCTTCATCAGGTGTCAGGTCCCTTCTAGCTGTCACAAGCTGATACCTGATGAAGACAGCAGATCTAGCTGTCGAAACGTCGTATTTATACAACACTATCCAGATGGACATCCGAGAGGATTTTATCACAGAGTTAATATGGCCAATGGACACCCTATGGATCTTTAATGTAGATGCATCCCGCTGCTTTCTGCGTTTAGGGACCATTTCTAAGCCCAAGGGTTAGGGGTGCACTGAACCACTCCTTGACCTTCCTCTCTCCTTTTAGGATGCCGCTGGTAAGCAGTGGGGTGACTTCATTTACAAGGATTCGTGCAGTTTCTAGAACCACACCTCTGCAAATAGAAGCCAAAACCTTTTTATGTCACAACTACTCAGTTCAGATATTTAGAAGTTGGAACAGGTGAGAAATATCGACATCCTCTTTTTAATAAGACATTATAACCAAGGAACGCTCGATCAAAACGAACCATTTCAATGTCAACCGGTTATATCAATAACTTGATGTCCATTTCTCTGGACAAGTGGTTGATTCAGAAAGTTGCTCCACAGACAACTTTCAAGCTTTGATGTTGCATGACTCACCTCTTTAATTTTCCGGTTGGTCGTCACCTGGCGTGCACTTGCCAAACTGGCAAATCGAGTGTCAACGACCGTGAGTTATTCGGGGCTTCAGCGAGAGAAAAGCTATGCAGTTGTGAGTGATTCGTACCACCTGAAAACTGACAATTACGGGTTATGCAGTATACGGAGTTAATAACAGAAACCGATAAAGCTAATGGTTCGCTAATCATAGATTATAGAGCACCCACAAGTTTATAACTGTTCAGAAAGTAACTTTGCTCACAGATTTGGTTAGAACTTTTAATCTTGTTTTACAATACCAGCAAATCCTCAGCTATTAGGCGTAACATTGGATCTATTCATATTCACATTTAAAATTATCGCAAAGTTATTAGAATATAAATTCTCATTTATGTTCTAAAAATACGTGTTCTTCTCTTCCGCAGTTTTACGCATTCTAAGTTTAATAAATTTGGAAAATGAACTTCTTGAAGATTATTTTATTAATTACTTTCTTATTTATAATTTTCAGAACTATTGTTTTCAATTCTTTCAAAAGATTGTATCTCATGTGGATGGTAGGAAGGCTTTAAACGAGCTGATTTCTCACTGTAAGTTAAATCCTCAAGCTGTTTACTGTAACCAACTCAATCGTCTTTAAGACGCACTTCCATGAAAAAGAAGGGATCATCCACTTTAACTTTATCCTTCTAGCTCTTTATTAGTCAAGCAAAACCTGAATTCTTAGACGAAAATGATTCTGTCGCACCATGTGAAGGAGTTATTCAAATTTTTCGCTTTCGGCTAATATATTTGCACCCAGGCGTTATCATCAAAGGAAAGAGAAATTATTGATGTTATTGCTATATATAAAATATATTAATATTGCATTACCACTCATTATTAAAAGCACTTTGATCTAAAGTAGTTCCATTGACATAATATTACTTTGAAGATTAAAAAATTGTAACCTCCTTAATCTCCTGTTTGGCGACGATATGAATCTTCAGTTTCGATATCAATCAACACAAATTGTCGTCACTTCGCATTCTACTGAAAATCAAAATGTACGAATTGGACAAGGTTGCAGGTTGGGATAGCAAATGGAATTGTTGATCACTAAAATTGATCAAAGAGGTCTGTCATGAGTTAAAGACTGTAACGCCACTTTGTTTACAAGTTATTCAGTTTAGTTGCCTAAGGAGATATGAGAAGTAACTAAGAACAATATTGACTGCTCAAATACTGACTCGTAAATCTTTATAAGAAGTGCTATTTAAGCGAGAGAAGGTCAGCAGGTGTTTATACCTAATTATAGTTGGAAGGCTAAACAAGATAAAATTGGTTGTTACTGATTTAACAAACACTATGATACCCATTCAAAAAAAAGTAAGTGAAGAAAGGCTTTTTATGAAGGCGTTTCTCGAGCAACACGAAAAGAGTTGCGGAATCCAACATTTAAATACATGGTTATCTTTGAATCAGAGGATAAATACTATGATTTCAGAAAACCATGAAAACTAAAAACTTCAGAATGTTTCACCGAAAGGATTTGCCTCCAAATGATGAACTGTATAATCTTCGGGTTGTTCCGTCTGGAATCGCCCGTGGCTCGTTGGTCTTAATTACCAACTCCACACTACCTGCAATGTCCACACTGTATGATTTCATTGTATTATAGGTTAGGGCGGCACAAACAACAAGTACTGGGCAATCTTTACATCGTGAAAAAATGTTGAATAATTTTTATACACACACAAGTAAATTATAATCATATACGCCACCGTTAATTACAATGAAGACAGTTGATTTTCTGGTAGTGGGAACGTACTCGTCTAGTTATTTTTCTCGCGGTTGAGTTGTAACAAACGGGTGTATGAATTTCCTTGAAGAATAATTTAAGGTTTGTGTAAAAAGTTATATTTAACTTGATTTTGTAGTATTTTTAATTGAGAACGTAGTCATTCAGTAATGTAAATCGATCCATCAATGCCCTTCCAGCGAAGTCATGTTCAACACGCGGATTCTCGTTGCAGCCGGATCTAGTTTTCGCTCTTTTGCTTCCATATACCTCACTGTCATGATATATCTCGCATGAGTAGCGATGTCTTGGCACTAAAATCATCTACATAGAAACTAAACATTCGTATTGGTTCAAATTCCTAATGTTTATTAATAATGTGCCCTGTGGCGTCGTTGAAAAATAGTAAAAGCTGACAACATTTTGACAGCTCACTATCAACATTACACTTCTGTGGCTCCTTGGCAGTTCTCCATTTACACAGTAGTTAAGATGGCGCTGTTGGTATGAGACTGGTTCAGTTATTCTGCAATGCAAATCATTATAATTTAATGCTTCTGGTATATCCGTTAACGGTTTAGCAACATATAGGTATGACAATTTAGTTTGCTAACCTGTCAAAATGTGCACAGGTACGGAGCCGTATACGACTTTGGTACTATTTCTTAAGGTTCATGTATCAGTTTCTCGCAGATATGTTTGCACACTTCCGCGTGACGAAACGCCGACGTGTGCAAACTGTGGCTCTGACCACGTCGCCAGTTATGGAGGATGCCCCATAAGAAGAAAGCTTCAAGCAGCCATCAGAAGCCGTCAACGCCAGCGCCAACCAAGTTACTCTCAACAAATCGGTAGACTGGAAGGACCTCAGAGATGGTCATCAGAGCAACTTCAATAATCATCCGCCAACCAACACAAATGACCAACACGGGCACCAATGCTGCAAACAAGAACCAAGACGAGCAAATCAGCTGGGGAAAATTGTCGAGTTGTTAACACAACTGATTGCGGCAATGATCCCCAACTGACCACTTGAAACCAGTTAGCTATTAAACAATAAGAATATCAAAAGGGTTTCCATACAGGCCGTAATCATTACGGTCAAAGCCGGTTTTCCCCCAAAGTGTACAATTCGTGAAAACAAAATCCATCACCACCAATGAAACCACAGATAAAGCTACAAATCGTAGCGGGACTGTATAACGCCGTTGAGGCAGTGATAAAAATAATAATAATAATATGTTGTACTGGATTCGTGTCTGGCGATCTAGGTAGCCAAACCGTGCGGTAGAATTGTCAACGAGGTTCCCCAAACCAGTCGTGATACTCATAGATTGTAGTCGGTGACACTGTGCATTGGAAAGGTTATAGTTCGGGAACACGAAGAGCAGTAATGGCTGCAAATTGTCCACATGTAGCTAATCAAAAAAATCCAAGTTAATGAACGGTTCAGTTTGACCAGAGGTCCCAGTCCATGCCGTGTTGAGACAGTCTACTAGGATGGAGCCACCACTTGCCTGCACTGTGCCTTCCTAACAACTCGAGGCGTCTTCGACAGACTCGACCCCTACTATCAGTGCTTACTAACTGGAATATTGTCTCATCTTCCCTTTTACCAGTCATTTAGCACACAACCGATACGTTCACGAGCCCAGGAGAGGCGCTGCAGCCGATGGTGTTTAGTCGGGTCGGTCTTCTGCTGGCATATCCCATCAACGCCAAATTTCGCTGCACTGTCCGCACGCTACACTGAGTGTTGGTGTTCCTTGACACAGTGCTGCCTGATTGTCAACACTGACACTTCGACGCAGCAGTCCCACGTCTCGGACATTAAGTAGATGTGTTCGTCACTGCATTCTCCATGACGGGAGGTAATGCCTGGAACCACATATTCACGGCACACACTAGAGATTGTGGACCGAAGAATGTTGAAATCACGACTAATTTCCGAAATTTAATGCCTCATATGTCTAACGTTGACTACCATTATGTGCTAAAAATCTGTTAATTCACGTTAAGTAGCACGTCAGATAATATTTCACACGATTCACGAGAGCACAAATGAAAGCACCGACACTCCACGGCACAATATTCGTTTCTTCCGCGGTGTTACCGCTATCTAGGTGGGTATTTGTATTTTCCTATCGAATGTATATATGTATGTATGTATATACACCAGTTTCCAGCTTGACCAAGCTATGACAATTCACTGACACACTGATTTATGCAAAGTTACAACTGTTTAGGGATCGAAGTTTTAAACTTTGGACATTGTGTTTCTAATTATGGTTTTTAGGCTCCTTCCAATAATCCTGCAGCTGAACTTCGGAATAGTCCTAAAAAGATTTAAAAAATTGACAGTTATTAGAGACTGGCGACAGAAGTGAAAACTTAAAACTATGCATATGATACGCACTACACATCATACTTACAGCTACAAATATACTAAATAACAGTAATTACGTGTATTCGTAATTAATTAGTTACATGGTTTCCATAGGTTGCTCATTCCGCCTCTGTCTTAGCTGCCGTTACCTAACCCGGTAGTGGTTAGGACACATAGTTTAACTCGTAATCTAAACCACGGAAGCGTTCTGGTGTACTTCGCATTACAGAGCAATGGATGCCAGACATGAAGGTTGGGTTAAGGGTCAATGAAAATACCCTCTGAGAAAGGGATTAGAACTGGAGACGATACGCCCCAGTCAGATACTTTATCCACTGAGCCACCAGGCCGCTATAGATATACTGTTAACATTAGCATGTCGGTGACGCGACCTCATAAGAGTTTACCCGTCCAACACGCCTTTAAAAACTAAAAACCTAAATTAGTTCACTAGCCGAATGTTGGTTGAATCTACCCGAAGGAGACATCCAAGCTATTGTGTCGGAGGTATGAAAGCCAATTCCTTTACTCAGGAGCCCACAGTATAACTGGAATCAGAACCATGGAACGTCCCGGCATAACTCTTATAATCAAATATAACTCCTAAAAATTTCTTCTCGCCATAGGATTTGAACCCCGCGATCAGAGAGAGAAACTGCCGGAAGTAAGCACCTTAATCGCTCCTCTACCAGACCGCCTTGTTTTGAAGTATATGTGTGCTAAGTACTATAAAAATTAGAAAAAACTGTGAATTTATATGAACAACGTTGACAGAAAACAAGGTAGGGGATAGAAAGGAGGAGAGGGTTTAGGTTTTTGCAAATCTAAACGTAAACAATGTTTTTCTACTTGTTTTAAAGTATACGTATGCAAAGTTCCATTAAAATCGGATTAAAACTGTGTGTTTATATAAAGAACATAGGAAAATGTGAACAAACATTCACTGTTATATATTACACACAAGTATAATCTATACTTTCACTGAATTCCAAGCGTAATTCTTCGTACCTTTATAGCTACAGATATACTGTTAACATCAGCATGTTGTTGACACGTCTAACGGGCAGCACATCATAGCATGCTGTTGACGGGAAGTCATGAACTCATAGATTTACCGCCATCCAAACATCGCATAACACTACTATAGAAGCTTTCACTTCAAAAACCTTTATAGAAATACAGAGCAGTCCTGTATTCGAAGAAATTTCGAGTTGAGCAGATAAGACCAACATTCAGTTTTGTTAAACCAACTATGCGACAACATAAGTAGGTCTTTTCCTACTCACTGATACGACGTTTCATATGTTCGGACTTGTGAAGAAAAACTGAAAACTGTCAATTTTTAGCAGCACCTTATTGCATTTTACGACACTAGCATTCAGTTTCAAGTCTTTACTTTTCGTAGCGATAAACATCGTCTTAACTTACGCATACATGAAACCGTCTCTCTTAGCTCCGTGAAGGCCATAGGGTGACCAACACTTGTACTCATCGCCAGCCGTAAGGCTTTGGATCCGCCGCAATTAAGTAAATTACACGTTTCTTTATCCAGCTATAACGAAGCTTTAATCTGTGGTATTGCGTTTCTTACATTCATAAGACGAGCATAACGATTATATGAAACGAATTAAAGGATGCTGCTGTATGTTAAAAATTCAAATAGATGTGCCGGAGAAGGTAGATAATAAACTTTACGAGCATTTCCAAGTTTATCAGAAAAAGGAAAACTATCATTAAATGTTGTAATTTTTTTTGTCAATCTTTACAAAACTTATAAATGTAATTCCTGTTTACGGGGAATACATTTCTGTTCATTTGTGATTGGTGTTGTATTAACAGAAAATGTAGGAAATAGGAATATGTACAAAATTTCATTGAATAGATGTTTGAACACCATACTGCAATAAACTGATAAAATTGTGCTGGTTAATACCAGTTCCCAAAGTGCAGTTTTCATTGTGAGATCATGAAAACCTGTCAAAGAAACGTAGTTATCATGATTTCAGTCGTTGTTGTTTTTATTGGGGTTTAAGGCGCATCGACTTCAAGGTATTTAGCGCCCACTGAAATCTCAACACCAAAGAAATTTTCGTATTATTTAATACAAATGAATAATTTTCGTTATAGTACATGAAGTTCGAGGTTATCATGTTTTGAATGAGTTAAATGATTACATGGAAAACTTTGCCACAAAATACTTTTAAGTTTGTGACACATGTTGCCACATATTTCAGGAGAAAGTGAATGGCATTGAGCAGTGTGTACGGAAAATTATTCAAACTGGCTAAGAGAACACATAACCTCTACGAACAGTTTCGATTCAATACCTTTGATTGTTGGTTTGCAGTAAGATTAATGTTTCATGTAGGCGGGGATAATTTTTAATGTTAGAACCACATGCTTAATAATTATAAAATCAAATATTTACTAATTAATTTGGTGGACGACAGAATGAAGGTCTCGAAAGTGCGTTCAAGATGCTCTACTCCCAGGACCGATAAGGACCATGGTTCTTAATGATTTACAGCAGTGTATCTGCATATGAATTACGAATGAATTTCGGTTTGCATAAATTAGATGATTACGAAACCTAAGTAGTTAGTGGTGAATGTTAATTACTCTCAAAGCAAACAAAGTTTTTAATTTTAATTTCAGTCATATATCGTAATTATCTTCATTGGTCAGCAGTTTCTTCATTGGTTTGATGCAATTCTCCATTTCTGAGCCAGTTTCTTCGCACCTATACCCATACAGTTTATCTACTTATTGTACTTCTACCACTGCAGTTTCGCAAGATATCTTAACACACTGACCTATGCTGACTGTCACAAAATTACACTCTCCACCCTATCTACATTTTTTTATATTTCTTATCTTTCTTTTTTATAGGATAATAGTTTGATAGATTTCTTTTAACGCCCATCGTTTGGACAATATATTTTATTTGTATTTTTTCCGACCAATTAATTTTAAACATTCCTCCACAGCACCATACTTTAAGTGCTTGAATGACTTTTCCTTTCGAAAACACTAATGTTGAATCTCACACAATATTTTCATAAATGTACACAGCTTTAAGAATCTCATTCATTGTTCACAGTCGATATTTGCTGTCGACCGGTATCTATACATTAAAAATGTTCGTTTTGATAGTGCTAATCTGGTATAGATATCATTCGTTTTTTGGCAATCTGTTGTATTTTTGGTTCTTGAATAACAGGGTTTTCTTACTTCTTTTTTTTTCTTTTTTTTTCTTTTTTTGTTTTAACTTGACAACCAAAAACTAAGGATTTCAAAATCATGACGTCATTTATAATTCGAGTTGCAATGGTGTAGACAGAAAGACATGTGATCTCCATACTAGTAGCCTATTCACATTTGGGCAGCATTTTTTAAAATTGTTATTTCACAGCTCACAATTTTTTTTTAAGTTTTACAATAATCAGAATTTATCTCATGATTGTATGGAAGAATCGCATCGCAGTTTTTTACTGCATTTATACAGATTTCCGTCTACGTTTAAATCACATCATGACTGATACAGAAATACCGTAATAAAATATTAAAGTTGTACCTTTCCCATGCTCCTATCGGTAAATTATGTCCCTTATGTTCGTGTTGAATTATCATGGTTTGCTTAGTCATCAATTAAGAATCTATCGGACCAAACTAAACAACTTAATCTTTTCGCTTGGCTTGGACGTTGAGTCACTTTATGAGGTACATGAGTGAAACGCAGAACACGGCCGTTTGGTGACATTTGGGTCAACGGACCCATAACACAGTGTAAATAAGGGGCGCCTACTCTGCAGTGTTGAGAAACTCGCACTCTCTTCAGAACTGGACCCATACCCTCAAGCAGGCTGCCAACCGCTCACACTCCAATTAACTTTCTTAATCGTATAACACTTTCTGTAACGAATTGCACCTACATAAATCTACATCCAATTCAGAACGATTTCCCCGCAAATTCTGTCCTTGTAATTAGGACAACTACTCAGTGCTACAGTAAAGGTATGTACTGCGACTTTCTTTTGAAATTGTGGAAGCACTTCCACATTGATTTTACAGTTTTATCCAATACTGGCTATTACCCACGACTTTTGTACACGTTAATTTTATAACTAGAGTGGGATGAATTTTATGAAAAGATCGTACACAAATAGACTACCATAGACACAAAGCCTGAGGAACCGATATAACATCATAGAGACTTGCATACGCTATCCGTCTGTTTGTCACCGTTCGGTTAGTTTCCAAAATTTCATTAAAATATTTTATTTATTAAAAAAAAAAAATCCATGTATTTCCTTGTCAATTTTCATCAAGATTGGTTTTGCCGTTTAGTTATGAAAAGATAACAATCACACAGTGTTACTCTCGCTTAATGTAGATAAATCTGTCATACGAACGCAGTGAACTAATTCTCCACCAAAGTACTGGGGTCACAGTAGATAAGATCGTGCAGGAAGGTGCCGTTCTGATACCCATCTGAATTCTTTCTTCCATCTTATCGTTAGGGATTAGAACACACAGAACAGAGATTATCTACGATGCAAAGTCCCCTCCGCAGCCCACAGTTCTCTGTGAATTGCAGACCATAGCTGGAGATGGATTATCCTTTCCGAAATCTACGCAACGTTTTCTTATCAAAGACTTCCCTGCTTATCAAACCATCCAGACCCGAACTAATGATGCTGATATAAATGAGTCGTAAAACTTCGATTAAAGCAAATGGTAGAATGTTACAAATATTACGTTTAAAAACCCATTAACATAAGCAATCAACCGTTCATGATTTCATAAGATTAATCAAACTCTTTAAGACCATAGTTTTCTTTTAAGTGTTACGTGCGTCATAGTATAGATAAAGTTTCAATGACGGTAAATCTTAATTTCCTCGTTTCACGGGTTTTTTAATATAATTTTTTACTGTTATAATGTTTTTAATATTATTAACAATACTTACGGCTCGTCGATGTAATTATCGTCAGGAAAGGACTCAAGGATAAGGAATCCGGCCATGACGTTTTCAAGGAATCAACCTAAGCGATTCTGAAGATCGAATGTAAGTCGAAATCTCCATGGCCGGACAGGATATTGAATCCGAGAGATACTGTTCACCCACCAGATTCAATATTTTAATAGTTACATCTATGTGTGTTACTTTGCACCAACCTTCGTATATACATTTATCTTACGAACAAAATAACCCGAGATCTAATTGCAGCACGGTATTTATTTTTCAGCAATCAGGCCTTTTAACTAAAATCTCAACTACAAAATTTTAATGAAGCTTTAACAGCTAATACCTATGACAATTGGTAGAAACTGACCTACCACGTGATATCTGGATGAATAATGACTAATGTAAAATGCTTCCAGTCTCACACTTTCGATTTTAGTTTTCACTGATAGATCAACGAAAAAATTAAATTTTTTACCAAAATTTTGGCCTTTGGTGATTTTTTCCTTCCATCTATATAATTTTATAGTTTGAATTTTAACATGAAACTGTACCATAATGGAAGTTATTTTTTGTAACGAGATGTCCACTTACCAGCTAATCAATTTGTCCTCGATCGTAAACAAAACTTTTTCTGATTAATGGATAAGGTATTACAAAAATTATATTTTATAATGTTTACATTTTATCTCCTAAACGTGACTATAGTTTATTCTGTACCAAGAAACTCATGCCCGTCCTGGCATCCAGATTTTGGTTTTCCATGTTTTCCCCAAATCACTCCACGCGAATGCCGGGATGCTTTCTTCAAAAGACCATGGCCAAATTCCTTTCCGTTCCTTGTCCCCAGCCCCATTCCGCTTCTAATGACCTCGACGTCGACGAGGCGTAATGCAACAAATAAAAAAATGAAGAAATGTATTACACAAATCTCTCATATTGCTTCACCTTCAACTGGTGTCAATAAAATGACGCTGTTCACCACTATTTCTAGCAAACTTTTCACACAACTTACACAGCCTTGCTCGACGACGCTGTAATTAACTCTCAGCATGCAATTCAGGGTAGCACAATGCAGCGCCACGCGAGGGGACGTGGAACTGGAAATACCAGACTGGATGCTGCAGCTGAAGTGTTAACCAGTCATTAATTATCCATACACCTGACCCTGCACACCGTCTCTGCTAGTACTATGGCGGGTCTATAAAGTCTGCATCCACTTATATTTACAGAGCTAGTTGTGAATCAGTTATTTATCACCTTGTATAACGGAATGAATATTAAGCTATTTCATGATTCGTGATGTGTTATTGATCATTTGCTATTTGTTAAGAATTCGAATTTTATAAGGGCAATCGCAGGTGCTTGATTTTCATCGTTCAGCACTTCAGACTTGACTTCAGATATCCAGTTAAAGTTTCCTGCTACTGACACAGTAATTAATGGAAGTGGTTAAAACTGCTGCCTGGATTAAATACATGCAATGAATCGTAATCGTTCGTTTTGTGGATAGTTTGTTGCTATTCGCTCCAATAAACTTCTTAAACGGCTTGAAGTAACAGCAGTATGGGTGTTATTACATGATGCATGTCGTGATTTAATGAGCTAGATGGACAAGGTTCAACCAGGTTGTTCTCGAGAAGCAGCTTGTAACCTATCCTGACTCAAACCAGGGATACAGCTCAGCAAAGCATTCCCGAATGAAACAACTTACCATCTTTATGTGGAACTATCAATTCGATGAAAGTGTTTTAAGCTAATTATTATTGATTTAATTTCTCCTTAGTCTTTTTGGTCGTTTCCAGCCAAGACCAGAACAACTTGCGTTTCTTTTGAACTTAGTTGACTTATGAAGGTATCTCTCGTGATACAATTTTCGAGAAAGCTCCTCGTTTCTTTCTCTTTTTTTATCCTAAAGAAAATGTTTACATAACATTGCTTTTTTTTTAAAACATTCAAATATTTTTTGATTACGTTTTGACAAATAACTTCGCTAGTTAAACCGAATACAAATTTTATTTTACAACTTTTCATACTTAACCACAAACCAATAATACTTATTCGTCCGCTGTCGTAATAAACTTCATAATATTCAATTCGTTTTTCCATTCGCAGCCCAACTAAATTTTTTACAATTTTTTGCACCTTCATCTATGCTGCCACCGTATTCTTAAGCCATCTCAGGCTGTCTTTTACTTCACCATTCTTAATTTCATATCCTATTCTATGAAGTTTCCGAAACTGAGTCAATAAGGGAGATAAATGGCTCGCCGAGAAACAATAAAAAAATTGATGTCTACACATCCGTGTTACAAGTAAGGTTGTTAGCCCTACAGGTTGCCTCATGGTGTTCTCTGACCTCTTACTTTCCCATAGTCTGGACAGAGGAGCGCAAACAGGCGCATTCAAAACGAATGAAGGAGTTCTGGGCCCAAAGGAAGAAGAAAATCGCTGCCAAATGCGCAAAGGCTTAACGTGGTCCTAGTTGGCCTCAACGAATAAATAAATAATAATAATAAACATGTAGGAAATATTTGATTATTGCAGGCCATTTTTTTCTACAGTTACTTGATAAATTAGTATTTGTTGTTTTATAATACGCCATTACAACTGTTTGATATTGTTTTTATTTTCCGGACGCGTTTCGCCTCTCGCCGAGGTATCTTCAGCGTACAGTTTTGCTGTAATATGTGATTTGTTATTGACTTTTGAATACAATGATTTTTTGATTTACCAAAATTATTCTTATATAGGCAGCATAATATTACTTATACTCATATATCAGTTTGATTACTAATATTTTTATATCCGTTTTGGGTTATCATGCAAGATGTTTTGTTTACATAAGTCTTCTAGGATATGTTTTATATTGCAACTTACATTTTACATTTGCATTTTGAGGTGTGGTCGTTGCTCACCTGCGACCTCAACCAGCATGTTGTTTTTTACACTATTGTACCCATAAATTTAAATGTAGACATGAAAATCCTAACAACAAACAACACAAAACACAATATTTTAACTCTGCAAGAAAATTATCAAATTCAAAAATCAATAGTCTCAGGAAAACACATACTTAATGACCATGTAAACTTAACCAACCAAACCTTGTTCAAGCTAATAAAAATCGAAACTGACGTAAAACATCATCAAACACACAAAACACCACCACAACAGTAATATAATACCACGTTGCGTCTCCACCATCCACCATACATGCACATTTAGCAAAAACAAAGCAAACAACATCACACAAATTCAATTACGAAATTCAAACTCGCCGATCACTACACTACCAATAGAGCACCGTCAAGAAAACAGCAGAACAGCAAAAGCGCACACATAAAGTTTGACAATGTCGTGCATTGAAAACTATGCCTCAAAATTGATTGCTAGTCAAGTCACGAGAGCAAACTATACCAAGTACAATAGTGTAAAAAACAACATGCTGGTTGAGGTCGCAGGCGAGCAACGACCACACCTCAAAATGAAAGTGTAAAATGTAAGTTACAATATAAAACATATCCTAGTAGACTTATGTAAACAAAACATGTTGCATGATAATCCAAAACGGATATAAAAATATTAGTAATCAAACTGATATATGAGTATAAGTAATATTATGTTGCTTATATAAGAATAATTTCGGTAAATCTAAAAATCATTGTATTCAAAAGTCAATAACAAATCACATATTACAGCAAAACTGTACGCTGAAGATACCTCGGCGAGAGGCGAAACGCGTCCGGAAAGTAAAAACAATATCAAACAGTTGTAATGGCGTATTATTAAACAACAAATACTAATGTAGGAAATGATGATGCCTTTGCCCTTTAACGGCTGAATTCCGGAAAATTCCTTTTTCAGTTTATGATGTTATCAAAAAGGAGACTTTGATCGTTGAAACGGTAATTATTTAACGATTTCGGTTTTATATATATACGAAGTTAAGATGCTTGTCACAAAAAAACCTGTTAGAAAAAATATATGTGATGGGAGTACGAAACAGTCATTAGAATCTGCCAGCAATCAAGACAGAAAATTCTTAAAAAATCTTATTCAACGTAAAAAGTCACAGCCTCCAAAGGATCCACTAACTTGAAGCTGACAAGCTCCACAGAATACTTTAACATCGTCTGGACAAAACCGCACTGGAAAGGAGTTCGTTTAGAGTCCCTTTGAAAATAATGTTATTTTCTTTGTGTGGAGTAACGAAAGACTGTTTACGTTTTTCCTGGGGTGGAGGAATCGTTAATTCGTGTTGCGGCGCTTCGATCCCGGCCGACGCTTTGTTGTGCGATTTACGAGTGAGCCAGGAGCGGGGAGCGGCTGCCACGGGCCAGTGAGCAGACAGCCGTTCGCACGGCTACTGGCGGCGCCTCACGCCTGAAGAAACGGCCGTCCCGCATACCTCGCTCCGTAATCGCTTTACTTGTGTCACATTCATCATGCGGATCGCTGATTCACTGCTCTATAAATTTGGCAACAGACAACTGATTGCGCCGACCACAACCGGGTCAATTCTACACGCTCGTTGATAACGTCCGGAACGAGAAAATAAGTAACACAAACCGCTGCTATAAATTTTGAAATGAAATTCGAAGCAGTATCCGTAGATTGCTTTTGCTGTGGCTATCGAATTTTAGTGCTGTTAGCTGTATAAGAATGGTACAATCGCGTATTCATTTCTATTCAATGTAAGTAATTTATTGCTGTTGTATGCGTGGAAACTATTGAAGTGTTTGATATCCCGTGACGTTTTTTGTTCATTTAAGCATAAAAAGTAGTGATATCGATCGAAAAACATCAATATTTAAACGTGTAGGCTGCTGTGACAAGGGAACAGTTTGTAGTATAGTTTCATCTGTGTGAGTGGAGTATGACGTTATATCTACTATGTTATGACGTCATTACTTTGCATGTCGTAAAGCAGTCAAGCATATATTTCACACATCAGTATTAGCAATACTCGTAAGTTTCTGAACTGAATGATTAATTGGGATAGAGACCAATTTTCCTACTTATGTAATTACTCCTTTTAAGTATTTTTTAAGGATTTGTTATAAGAATTTGGGAGACTCTAAATTAGTCTATTCCAACCAGATGTCAACCTCTCCTTCACATGGTGCAGTGTGTTTGCAAGCACGGGGTTTTGACGAATAAAAGATTACCGGTATAAGGAGTCACCCACTGCTTGCCAACGGTCCCTAAAGGAGGGCGGAAGAGCGGGCAGCGGTCCAGGGCACCATCTTATCCTTGGGGTTGAATTAGACGTGATCAACGGCACGGGGATGCAGAGGGCAACGGGACGCCACTGCATTAAAGGCCCAAAGGGTATCCAGAGGACATGTAAACCTCTCAAATTACATACATCATGATGGTTTCTTCCTGGGTAAAATATTCCGGAGATAAAATAGTCCCCTAATTGGATCACCGGGTGGGGACAGCTCAGGGAGTACTCATCAGAATGAATAGACATATTCTACGAGTCGGTGCGTGGAATGGTAGAAGTCTGAATGGGACAGGTAGAATAGAAAACTTAAAAAGAGAGGTGGAAAGACTTAAGTTAGATGTCGTTGGGATTAGTGAAATTAAGTGGAAGGATTCATAGGATTTCTGGTCTAGCGATCACAGAATAATAAACACAAAAGCTGTCAGTGGAGTTAGTGTTGTCGGATTTGTAATGAACAAGAGAGTAGGAAAATGGGCGTGTTATTTCGAACAGTTTAGTGACAGGATTATTTTGATATAAACTACTCGAGGCGAGCACAACATTTAAGAATCATGCACGATGAATATACACCTGGGAACGTCATGGGACACAGGAGGCTTTCAGCTAAATTATATTATGGTCAAACAGAGATTCAGGTATCAAGTTGTAGACTGTAAAGCTTACCCGGGAGCAGACATAGACTCTGACCTTTATCTGATAGTTATAACGTGCAGGCTGAAATTCAAGAGATTAAAGAAAGAATACAATTAGAACAGACTGGAAGTGAACAAATTAAAATAATCAAACACTGGAGAAAAATTTAAAGAAATGGCAGACGTTGGTTTGAGTAGAAACTCTAAAAGGTGATCAACTGAGGACGAATGTAGTGTTCAAGAAAGAAATAATGAAAGCTGGTAAAGAAACAGTACGGTCTAGGAAACAAACCGCCCGAAAACTTTGGATAACGGAAGAAATTTCGAAGCTGATGGATCTAGATAAGAAAGCACAAAAATGCTCAGGTTATAGCAGGAAGAGAGCTATACACACAATTTAGAATTCAAATAAAAAGCAAACAGCAAAAGAAAAAACTGTATGATGAGTATGACTTGAAAAACATCGTAGTGAGAAGGAAGGCGACGTCGACATTGATAACTTAAGTGATTCTGTTTTGAGGAGAGAATTAGTTAGAGCTTTCAATGATTTGAAATCAAATAAAACAGTTGGAATCGATGAGATTCCTGCAGAACTTCTGAAATCCCTAGGAGAAGAAGGAATCCAAAGATTATTCAAACTGATGTCAAAAAGTTGGAGATATTCCAATTGATCTTAGTAAAAGTATTAACTTTTCCGAAGAAATCACAAGCCGACAAATGTGACAATTATCGCACCAAGCTTCAAAATTATATAGGAACGAAGTCTTTCTCGGCGTTGAGAATGGATGTAGTCTTCTCGGGAGACTAGCCGAGTGAGTAAGATGTTTCCACACGATATTTCGGCGATCTCAGACTCCGTCGCCATCTTCTTCACCAGAAGATGGCGACGGAGTCTGAGATCGCCGAAATATCGTGTGGAAACATCTTACTCACTCGGCTAGTCTCCCGAGAAGACTACATCCAAGCTTCAAAATTATTGACCAAAATAATATACATTAGAATGGGAAGAATAGTAGAAGAGGTAGTAGGTGAAGATAAGCTTGGGTTTAGGAAAAGTCTCAGTATCAGAGAAGCGATTTTGACGTTAATATTAATACTTGAGGGGTGGATCAAGAAAAATAAAGATACTTTCATGGGGTTTGTTGATTTAAAAAGCTTTTGATAATGATTGGTGTGGCAGGCTGTTCAATATTTTAAAGAAGTCATGTCCTAAAATATGTAGATATGAGAATACTTTAAAATCTATATAAGGATCAAGTGGCTGTAACAAATATTGAAGAAAGATTTTGGATTAAATACAAAGCAAAGCAAGACAGAAGTGATTAAATGTAGCAAAATGATACGAATAATAGTAGATTAAACATAAAAATATGTTCGGATGCGATAGAAGAAGTTAGTGAATTTTGCAACTTAGGAAGTAAGATTACAAGCGATGGCCGAAGCAGGAATGATGTTAAAAGCAGAACAGCACTAGCAAAAAGAGAAGTCTTTAGTTTCAAATATTATTCTAGGACTCAGAAAGAACTTTTTTAAACTCTATGTGCGTAGCATTGCACTTTATGGCAGCAAAGCATCGGCTTTAGAAATGCCAGAAAGAAGCAAAATTAAAGCTTTTAAAATGTGGAAGCTGAAAATTAATTGGACAGATAAAGTGCGAAACGAACGACTTTTGTAAATGATGTGTGAGGAAAGAAATTAGTGGAAGAGTCTTACAGAAAGAAGAGACAGTCTGGTAGGACATGCAGGATTGCTTAATTTGTTAGAGGAGGGAACAGTTGAAGGTAAGAACTATAGAGGAAGACAGACTGGAATATATGAAGCAGTTCATTGAGGACGTGGGTTGTAAGGGGTACTCTGTTGAGATGAAGAGATTGACACCATGTAGGAAGGAATGGAGGATTTCATCAAACCAGGAAAAAAGTAGTTTTTTTATTTTTTATTTGAATGTTAAAATTTCTCCCCATCTACATTTGCAATTTATGAATTTTATAATTTTAAATTCCTTCAACGAATATGCAGTTTTGATAGCCGTGTGTGCGATTCTGAGATAGTTACCATAAAACAAAAATACAGTGTATCTAACTGTACTGCTAATCACGTATAAATAGTGAGGCATTTATTTACTCGTTCATTGACTACTTAGCAACCTTGTGCCCTTCATTTATCCTTCCTGCAACTAATTAAATATGATAAAATAGAGAAGACGATTTGTTTTCTTAAAACTGGTTTGCTAAGTCAAGACATTTTGGACTACAGATTATGTGAGAAAGTTACGAAGCAGTTTGACAGATTTTCTAATTGAATAAATTGAATTTCGTATTTAACATATTTTTTCTAAAAAACATTGATATTTATTGCCGATATTTTTATTTTCGATATATCGATACATCGATATTGTATTTAGTGTATCGATTTTAAGCACCAATTCGATATTTTTCCTACGAACGCAATTCAGTATCCAATTTAATCGTTACATGTATATAGGATAAATATACGTATATATCCAATCTTCTGAAAGTGTCTAAAAAAGTAAATTCGTCGAAATATAACAGCTTCATCAGCGGTTGATAGGTTAAAAAAAAGCTGTTAAATATTAACAATTTTACGTTAACGTCATTTTTATATTAGCATGTAAGCGGTTGTTTTATCTTTTTAGTTGAAATATTATCTTTTCAACTGTTTTTTTTTTCATTTACGAATAACAATTAATGGGTTGATAAAGCACAAGTCATTATGAATGACTGTTAATTCATTTAAATGTCTACAATCTAGTCTACATTCAAAACTCCTTAATCGCAAGGAATACGTTCCGTAAATTAGCCGCAAATACGAAAATCTTGAATACGGAAACCTTGAATACAGAATGTTAGTTTATATAGGATTATAGGGAATACGTTCCAAGTATACAGAAAAATTTTGATGTAATGGAGTGATTATCGCACTTTGAACTTAATAGACCAATTCTGGATTGCTTTAAATCCTCTATCCTAAAGTTCATTGTAATGCTATTTAAAATATGCATATAGCTTGCTCGTGAATTACAGCCCCACTAAAGAATACTTTCTTGTGATTGCTGTCTTCTATTGATGTAGTGAGAGCGGTTTTTAATTTTTTATTCACTGAGACAACAATGGTTTTTACTGATAGTAAGGTCCTCTTCGAACGCCTCTCCCGTGTCAGGGTGTAGGCGATTACATCGGTGACGTATATCCCTCCAAGTAAAGTCCTAGGAAGATGAACTGGAGTGGTTTCCCGTTTCACCGAACATGGTGGTGTAATGGTTAGCGTTCTGGCCTCGCATTCGGGAGAAGGGTGGGTCGAATCCCCGTCCTGGCATTCAGATTTGGGTTTTCCATGGTTTCCCAAATCACTCCAGGCAAATGCGGGGATGCTTCCTTCAAAAGGCCATGGCCGAATTCCTTCCCATTCCTTGTCCCCCATCCTTTCCCGTCTCTAAAGACCTCAATGTTAAGAGACGTTAAGCAGTTAAAAAAAATTCCCCGTTTACTTCCTCAGAGTGACAGTGCTCCTAAATGTGTATGATAGTGACACTGTGTGGCTCGGTATAGAGTGTTGTGGATGAGAGATGAAAGAAGGGAGAGGGTGGAAGCCGGAGTTGGCATGTTCAGGTCTACTTTTGCGAAACATTGTAAGGGGGCGCCAAAATTAACATTCCCATCCAACGGATGAATCACCATCAACAACATCGTATGCCCTTGCACCATACGCAATGCAGAGAGGTTTGGTGATTAGAAATTGCAACTTACTGGTCAAGCCCTGATGATGAAAATCGTTGATGTAGTGTTAAGTGAAAATAATTCATTTGCAGCACTCTGCGATCACGCAAAATGTATTGTGACTTATTTTAAGCAGTCTGTCAATGCTATGGATCTATTAAGATTTGAACAAGAAGCATCTGGGGAAAAGGAAGGAGAGGTGTTGACTTTGACACAAGCTGTTAGCACTAGATGGAACTCCTACTTTAATATGTTAGAGCGTTTTGTCAGACTCTCTGCAATTGTAGCTAAAATCTTAGCTACAAAAAGTCAGTCAAATATAAACTCACTTAATATGGTTGCAACTTAACAGCTTAATGTAATACGTGACCTCATTGTCCTGCTTGGTCTTTTCAAAGAAGCCACTGAAGAGGTTAGTGGTACAAATTATGTGACTGCTAGCTTAGCCATTCCTGTTACAAATTTGATTCGACAAGTAACGGAACAAGCTACTCCTTCGACCACTTTAGGATTCATGGTAAAAGAGGCTTTACTCCAAAGAATTCAACAGAAATTAAGTCCTTTAGAAAGAAATACATTCCTTGCAGCAGCTACCATTTCGGACCCGCGTTTCAAACGTATACACTTCACTTCTCCAATCGGTGTGTCAAATGCGATATCTACAATAAGTAATGATATTCGCTTGGAACTTAGACGACGAGGACAATGTTCTCCAGAAGTAAAGTCTACAGCAGCAACACAATATATCGCAGATAACGTATCAATTTGGTTTGCACATGAAAAGCTATTATCCCTTAGCACTACTGTTATGCAAGAGATTCCAAGCTCTGGCTCAGTTCCTAACGAGCTTAAGCAGTATCTGGACCAACCGTTAATAGACAGAAAATCAGACCCAGTAAAGTTTTGGGTGATTTCCAGTGCTCCAGCGCGCTGAAATACCTTATATGTCAAGCTTCTTCTGTGTCGTCCAAGAGAGTGGCTCCTGCAGTCAACTGAGATGTGCTGAACAACAGGAGTAGATTGACGGGGGAGCACATAAAACAGAGAGTCCTTTTGATGTCCATATCAGACGAATACTGGTTTGATTGATTGAAAAAAATAATAAATTAATAAAAGTTTGTATAATTACTACCTGTGTCTTTAATTTTCAGAATTTTCTTAAATATTTTGATGTATTTTATGATTTTTTTAAAGATAATTACTCCCTTTAGACAAAAATATCGAAATATCGATATTTTTTCCCCGATATATATGGATAGTGTTTGTAAATATCGTTTCGATATTTATCGATATATTTTTTTGAATGCCCATGCCTATTTATTATTATCAAAACATTTCAAATCTGTTTTAACTATTTATAATTTTATTTAAAATGGTTACCATTTTAATTTCTAGTCCGATAAAAAATTGTTTGAAATTGTAATCCAATGTTCGTCATTGTTTAGCGTTTTTAACAATCCAGTATTTATATCTATGGTAGAAAATGCTGCTTTAAAAGTACAACATATTTCTCTCTCATGTCATTACAGGAAATTTTAACTCTTTTATTAAAAACAGTGTGGAACTAGCTTCTTTATTTAAAAAGCTACGTCGTCATTACAACTGCGAGAGAATTAAACACTTGGAGAATATACTAGTTGAATTTACTAGCAGGAACGTACTAATTTTGAGTAAGATTACAGTGGTCAACTCGTATTAAGCACTAATCAAACTGTCAGTTAGCCACTGTACCTTCAGAGATTTAAACTTCTTGGATTGGGAACAAGGTTCATCTAGTTTCTAAACAGGAATGTCTACACCACTTAATTAGTATGTTAAATTTTCTTGTTATATTCTCTTTCTGACAATCTCTTTGTCGTACCGGAGTGAGTCTTGTCATGGAATGAATTCTTCTTTTTCACAACGTTCTCCCAATATTTTGGGTTCGTTGCCTTCGATGAGTTTTTATTTTTACTGGCGTGGTCAACTATGGATTTACGGCCGCTGACGCCAAGCATTTTTATACCGGCTGCTAAGTTGTAGTAAGTAATAATAGGGGAAGTGAAATGTTGCCATTTGTCGGCGAAAGGTTCAGAGTGTGATTTTTTTTTTTTTTTTTTTTCTGAGCCACACTGTCGGGTAGTCATTTAATGAAATGCTGGTACATAAATCGAAGTATTGCCGAGAAAGTAGTCTTCTTCTTCTTATCCAGTGTTAGGTCTGATGGCCTGTTACGGTCTCTGTTCATCTTCTTGGTGGTCTTCCTACATCTCTCTGCCTCTGGGATGGTATTTGAGAATTTTTCGTAGGGTTCGGTCCGTCTTCATCCTCAGTACATGGTCTGTCCAAGATGTTCTGTAGGTTTGCAAAGTTTGGAGAACTGGTTTGACTTCGAGTTCTTTAAGCATTTCATCAGATCTCTTTCTGTCTCGTGTCAGATGAAATTGCTCCTTTCGTGACGCGCAACAAGTTTTTATTCGCACATTAACCTTAGAGCCACGAGAATTACCACATAATTGACGGAGGCCCACAATATTACCGCTACGGCCGCTAGTAAAACGTGTTTAGTGACTCGTTGCGCGGAAGTTGACGAATATTCCTGCGCACTCAAGTGTCCAAATATCCCGCCCTAATCGCCGCGTTTATTGCAAGTACTTTTTCCGAACACCGCAGTTATAAAAATACGGCCGTTCTTTTACTGCTGCCGCGGCGTATAAATCTGGTGTCGTTACTGCTTTCTGTTAATCTTTTCTTTATCTGACGGATTCTTCCTTGTTGTTGGCAGCGCAAGACGATGCTAGCTTTTTCGTAAGTGCTCGCAGACTAACCTCACGAAAAGGTCACGAAATTAAACTGCTTAATGGGCTCACAACTGTCTCGTTTGGAGCCTCACGGTGACTATTATTTTAACACACGATTTCCTCTCTTACTGTAAATGGTGTCTATAAAAGCGATCATTTGAAGCGAGAAGATAGAATAACAGTCGCAACTTGTCACTGCTCTGGGCGGTACGCACTTTATATTGACTAGCGGGTTGGAGCTCTTCAGTTCCTTCCATTCCTTTGCAATTAAGAGTTAAGGAGCTATGGTCAGCACTACTCGAAGCTCGGCACGTCTGGAAGTAAAATGAAGAAATAGTAATTAGTCAGCAAATGCTGGGTTACGTTAGCCTGGGTGGTGCATCCAGAAATTAAACAGATAATCGAATTATTTGTTTCAATTCCTTTTTTTTGCTTATGGCTTTGCACCTCGTCGACGTCGAGGTCATTAGAGACAGGAAAGGACTAGGGACAAGGAACGGGAAGGAATTAGGACATGGCCCTTTGAAGGAAGCTTCTCGGAATTCACCTGAACTGATTCGGGAAAACCATTTAAAACCCAGGTTTGGATACCCGGGTTGGGAATTGAAACCGCGTCCTCACGAATATGTGGCCAGAGCTTTACCGCTCACCCACCACGCTCGGTATTTTTGTTTTACGCCTTGCTCATTATCGCCGAGGTCCTTATAGACTGTGACTAGCGAACTAAAAGGAATTTGGCAAGAGGAGTAAAGTTATAACTTGTAACAGAACTATTCGGTGTTGATTGAGAGAGTAGAATTAGTATATATGATGACTGACCAAATTTCAGTGATCTTGTCCTTTTAACTTTTAACATCCTAATACGATCGATATTCTAATGCAACTTTTCAGCTTCCCTGCTGGAAGACCCGAGAACAATTTATAAAACTTCATGTTTGTTTGAAAAATTGTCCTATCTGATCAAATTTTTGTTTCTGGTTGGCGCATCATGTCTTTAAGACCGCTGAAACGGTGTTAGAACACCTCATGACTATCGCATAACTGCTTCAAAATTCTCTTGCATCTAATCGTGATTAGAGTATGGCTGGCTGAGTTGAATTGACGGCATTTCACTGCCTTTCGATTCAGTCTTCGCTTATTTACAACTGCCTAGTCACTGCCCTGTCCCTCAGGCGAAGAGTTCCTTAAACGAATTTTACCCACGAACGTTTGGAAACTTGGTGAGCTCCAAGAAAAAGTTCCACTACAGCTACGCTTTGTCAAACAGTCTCGTAATTCCCCACAGGACAATCTTGGTGGATCGTCCCATTTACCTCAAAGAATGAGCATCTTTAGTTCATGTTTTTATTCATTACTGTGTTGCATCTACCCATCCTGCAATGTGCTAACGTGCATAAGTATACTTAAGGATGCGCGGTATGATGGCTAAGTAGATAGTTAAAGCGTCTGACTGGAGATTGGTAGCTCCACGGTTCAAATCCCTATCTCGGCGGAGATTTTCATAGAACTTTAACCCGACCATCACCTCTGGCCCTGCTTGCTATGTGATGTGAAGTACGGTAGAATGCTTTCGCGGTGCGGATCCCTCGTTAAACTGCATCTCGTGTTAGGTTATATGCTACAAGAGTACGCATGTACGGCAAATTGCAAAACTTCTCTCTCTTGGAGGCCTGTCCAGTCGGTTGTATCTCAGCTAATAGTGCCAGACACATTTAAATTTTATACTCAGGGGGCTTCCATTAATTATGTGAGTTGGTTTTTTTTTTTTTTTTGGAAATCTGGACTTCCTCCCCGTGGTGAGATTTGGTTGGAATTCCCCCTCCCCCCCTCCCCCCTCCCCCCAATAAGGTGAGGCGAGATCACGGGGGCCTCCCCCGCTATCCCTGCTGACTACTTCGTAATTTTTTCAGGATTTTTTTTTTTTTTTTTTTTTTTTTTTTTTTTTTGAGCTCTCTTGTTTTCAAGAGCGGTAAGACACTCCCCTCCCTTCCCCTAACGTTGGAATTGACGTCACAAGTAGTTTGTAGACCTTTTAAATTTTAGCTCTACTGTTCTTCAAGGAAATAAAATATGACATGAGATTTCTGTTGACCCTCCCCCCCTTTTCCCCTTACCCTAGCCCTCTATTTCACCCTCACGTAATTAATGGACGCCCCTTAAGGGTTAGATTTTTCTAACGATTGTCACATTATCCACAAGTCTGACAATGACCTAACGTACGAAAGTTCAATTTAGTTTGACAAACGGAAAATGTTGAAAAACATATACATGTTCAGATTTTTTACTGGACTGTTATGAAGTATTTTTACTTCAAGTTATACAAGCCGTAATAACAGAAAGAGTAGAGAAGCAACATTCCATAAACACATCAATAAACTGTTATACTAATACCGTGGTGCTATAAACTCGACTATAAATAATTTCTTTAAGCGGAATTGCAGGATAACAAATATGAAATGCGGTTAGAGATGGGTGAAGGAATAGCTAATTCGTTGCATTCACAGCACGGAGAATACGTAACCTATTCTCTTCCTGCTAGCCAAATTTTGGTCCATTTGGAATTTTTTCTAAATCAGGCTAGTTAAATGTTAAGATGATTGATTAGTATAAGAACAAGCATACAATTTTTTTTTTATTTTGCAAACTATACTACAGTCTTAGAAGTAAATACCATGATTAATCCTCCAGATTTTAACACCGTGTAAAGCCACAAGATTAACAATGATATATGCATTATGATTCCTGATAAATAGCTGATTGGAGTTTTTTATATGCAATAATTTTTTCTGGCATTGAATTAAGAAACTAGTGAAGAAGACAATGCGACGATCAAAACATCATGTCCCTCATCACTACTTGTACAGATTATTATTTTGAAAAAATTTTATGGTTCAAACATAGAGATAAGATAGGAAGGAACTCTCTAAATCTGCATGTATACAGTACAGCCGTTTACGAAATGAAAGTTTGGAATTTACCAGCAAAAAAAATGAAAGCAAAGGTACCTCAAATGCGATATTGTAGAACGATGCCCGAAATTAAGTGAGCCAGATTGGGGAAAGAGCGGTAAAGCTCTGCCCTTTCATTCGAGAGGACGTGATTTCGAATCTCCGTCTGGCCATTTCGGTTTTTCAGTGTTTCTCTAAATCGCACCAGGCGAAAGTCGGGATGGTTCAGTCAATAAAGGTCATGGCCGAATTCCTTCCCTTTAGTCCTTTCCGTCTCTGTTGACCTCGACGTCGGTGAGGCGTAAAGACATAACAGAAGAAATTGGAAATGATGGGTGAAGAAAGAGAAGCTTGAGGTATGGTCTCACAAAAAGAAGAAAAATGGTATATAGTCACATTTTAAGATATACTGAATTCGTTAATTTGTTAGTGGAAGGAACAATCGAAGATAAGATCCACGGAGGGAAGAAAAATATTTGGGATTTATGGCGCAAACAACTAAAGAAATACGGCATAATAGTTATCTTGGTATGAAGAAATTAGATCAAGATAGAGGGTTTTTTGTTTGTGGATTTACGGCCCATCGACGTCGAAGATATTAGAGGTGGGATTGGACTGGATGCGAAGGAATTCGTTCATGACCTTTTTAAACGACCCATTCCGGAATTTGCGTGGAGTGATTTGGGCAAACCGTGGAAAACCCAAATCTAGATGGCAGCGGTGGATTCGAACCTGTGTCCTACCGAATGTGAGGTCAGAGCGTTACCGCTCACCCACTACCCTCGGTAAGATTGAAATAGATAGAGGTTCGCATCTGTTCAGTCGAGAGACTGATGATATGTGAATATTGTGTGGGGGCCAGTGTGACCTGTATGCATTGCGAGGGAGAGCGCATCGCACCCCAGTTCCGGGACCTGCTCCCTCTTCCCAGAACACAAAAGCTCGTTCCCCGTCACCCCTCGACCTTATTGAATGGAGTCCCGGCTGGCTGGGCGCACTCCAGTTATTCCAGCGACGCTTTTTGTAGTCGGGCGTCTGTCTGTGTTGGAAGGGTGCACCAGGTGCCGTCTGACACGTACACCATACCTATCTCCGCCATCTCTAGCTGTGGCGTGTTTCCTTTCCAGCATGAATGTATTGCAGCTGGCTGATATCTATCAGGTGTCACAACCCTTAGAGCTCAGCCTCGTAGTCGTGAAATCTGTTGCATAGAGGATACATTGCAGAAAATTACTAGCTGCTGTATTCTCCACTTGAAGGTTACTGATATAATAATACCTCACTATTCGCGAGTGGTATGAAAAAACTTCTAGACTCTGCCAGTCACGAGCGTGGTGGGTGAGTGGCAAAGCTAAGACCTTGCATTCTGGAGGGCGCCGGTTCGAATCCTCGTCCGGGCATCTAGATTTCAGTCTTCTATGGGGTCCAGAAATCACTCCAGGTGAATTCCAGGATGGTTCCTTTAAAAGGCCATTGCCGAATTCCTTTCCGTTCCTTCCCCTTTGCCCTCGCACATTTCTCCCTTCTAATGACCTCGACTTTGGCCGATTTTTGCCATATTGCAGCACACCAAAATATCTGCGTATAACACTGTACAGAACTCTGACTTTCAAGCAGAATCTCTTAAACGTTGCTGATAAAGTCATAACAAGAAATAATATTCTTCAAAAGCTTGCGGATACTTCATGGGGAGCCAAAGCCCATGTCTTAAGATCCACAGCCTTAGCTCTGTCATTCTTTGTTGCTTAATACTGCTGCTCGACATAGACCAATAGCACCAACACGAAGAAGGTAGACGTGCAACTCAATCGGGCAATACGGATCATTACGGGATGCATTCGGTGTACGAACACTATATGGTATAAAGTACTTTTTAACATTTCCAACTCCAGCTCTAAGAATATCAGAAGCTCCCCTGAAGGTCTGGAAAGACAGTCTGAAAAACCCTCAGCTTGCCTATCTATCTAGATATTACTCAAGCTAAACATCAACACTTGAAATTGACGAAACCACCGTGGCGCACAGCAATCAACAAGCTGTGAATAACTCAGTGGGAGCAGTAATCAGGAGCCAATCAAAATCTAGTAGAGGATCCATCAGTATGGTTACAAGGATTCGATGTCTCAAGACGGCAGTGGAGAATTATCAGTCGGACTCGATCAAGACACTTGTTACGTAAATGGGGCTAGGTAGACTACGCACATTGTCACTGTACAACCACCTTACAGACAATCCACCACATCTTTTCTGACTGTCCTCTTCGAGCATACAATAGCGGAAATACACGACACGTCGATCAGTGCAGTTGATTGGATATAAACATTAGATACAGAGATATAAAATTCTACAAACTTGTGATACGCCCATCTCACTTCATCTTTTGCATATCTTGTAAAATATCAAACGATAAATAAATAAGTAAACCTCGACATTAAAAAGGCGTAAGGCTTTAAGAAAAAATAAAAAAGTCTATTTGGATGATTAATTGAAACTAAATTAAAGGAATTGGTTAGATGAATTTAAAAACAAATAACGAGATCCCCATCAATACTTGACCCAGGCTTGTCACATATCTTTTGAGTTAGCCAAGCGGCTTATATTAGCAGCAGTTCTGCTGCTTGGTTTTCGATTTGGACCCAGCAATCGACGGAGCAGTACTGATACAAACTATCATCCGTCCTCTTTAAAATCAAACCAAGATGGCGTCACTATCTCTTTTTTTAGCCGAGTTATTGATGTCTGAAATTACTTCGACAGATCCTGTCGCTTTTAAGGCGACCAGACTACTAAACTTCGTCATGAAATATTGGGACGAAATGAATTTTACAGTTCCTCCTTACTATAGTGCAGTAATGTTCAATCGTAGAAAGCTAGCAACCTGGTTGTTAATCTGCAATTTCAGTCTCAAATATACCTGACCAAGAGCTAGCTGCATTGTTATCTGTTGTTAATAGTCGTATCAATACAAAATGAAGTAGGCCTATGTAATTCATCAGATCACTGTGTGATTCATCTAGCCTAACTGCAAAAACTATTCGATATCGAACATAGCTTTAGAGAGCTTGGTGACTGTACAGCTAACGTATGGTCCTGTCATCCTGATTTCTGTTTCTATGATTTCCTGCAATTACTACAGGCGAATTCCACGAAGATACACACAGTTGCCGACTAATCTGATTTGATTGACATGGAGGATGTGCTTCTGTGGTATTTTACCTAAACACATACTTTTAAATTTCAAAAATATTTATTTTAAATTATTTCAATCTTTGTAATAAATTGTTCAGAAAATCCTTGGGAAATTTACTCCTCCAACCCGTTGTTACCTTCAAAAGTAAATTTTCCGACTCCTTGATGTCTATAATCAGCTGGCAATTCATGATCCATAATTTATGATCATAGTCATCTCTTACTTCCCTTCCATGTATTATTCCTAATTCTTTTATCAGTCTCACCATCAACGCATGTCAAAAACACAGAGATCTCTTTGCGCACATTCTGTCATCCAATGATTACCAGTCCAATTCCTTTATCATAACAGTAACTGACTATGACGCGCGATAATTTACACAGACAAATCTAGCTACCCTCTTTTTCCTTTTCAATCTGCGTTCATCATCTCCCAGCTATAATGACCTTAACGACGACGATTTATAAAGCAGCAATGTAAAACACAATAGGAGCACAGGCCATTCTGAATATGATTCTTTGGAAAGGCTCCCACTTCACGTCAAAATATTACAAATTCTCGATCAAAAAGAGATAAATAACCTTTACCGATTCACAATCAGACGATGAAAACTATTGCTTTCCGCTAGAATAATGTAATAATTTATAAGAAGCTGTGGTAAAGACTAAAATCCAGGTTTCAGGCGCATGAGTATGAGATATGCAGAAGAACAATAGGATTTTTCTTCGCTCCATTTTTCCTTTGATTAAATTTGTTTTACAATCCATTGCAACAAGGAGACACTTGGTCGACTCTCTGATTCCAGCTTCAGTATAGTGAACAGTAGTGGAATTAGGTGGAAATAATGTTTTTGAAAAATATAGAATAGACAGAATACGGAGCATAAAACTTTGTCAGAAAATTTACAAATAATCGTTTCTTCGAATAATTTAAATTTTTCTTTATCAAATAATAATCGACGCATCCATTTATGGTCAGTATCGAAGACTTTTAAAACCATTGTTTTTGACCTCACAAATTCGTCGCCATCTTAGTTTTATTCCAAATTGCCGCTAACATTTTAAAACTGAAAGATAAAAAAATAATTGTGGGCCAACAATCCACACCTAACAGAATTAATCCGATCACTTTTCTTATGAATATATGAAATAAATAAATATATGAAAAATATGAGTAGTAAATATCATCAAATTTTAAGAGCGCAATTAAATCCATAAAGTTTTTAACGTAAATGCAGGATGTAATGGGTATGCGGAGATGAGAGATAGAAGAGATAGAGGACTGCATGCATTCTGTCTGGAGAGTGATGACAAAAAATTAATTGAATTATAGGTGATTTTAATGTCAGATTATAATTTATATTACAATTTACGAAAGAATGCAAACGAGATAAAATATTCAACCTATATCACGTGCCTAAAACAAATAAATTGCAAGTTGTTGAGCATATGGCAATGAATCTGAATATTAATGATGTTTGCCGTGTTGAATATGCATAATTCGAGTATGTTGTTATTAAGTCCTTGTTTATCAAGATAAGTGAAGTGGTTAAAAAATTCAATCAATCAAGTTTCTTTCAAGTAATGTTTCTCACAGGTTTATCATCTTTGAATCAACAGTAATACCCGTTAACTGCATAAAAGATCTTTTCTTCCAAGCATCAGATAAAAATAAATACGTAACAAGAAATTGTATTTTAACCTTTTTTACTGCAGAAAATTAAATAAACAAAGATCGTAAATTAGACTCATTGTCATTATGTTTTGCATGATATCCATACTTAGTTTGTTGGACATCGTACATCCTGCATACTAACAGTCTGGTTTAAACGGTTTACTTCTGTAAATCAGATTTACGATTTTTGTATGTAGGTTTGAAGCCATTGTATATGGGGAATTTTGTCTGCGACGTTTCGTATAGTATTTATACCAAACTTCGAAAAAAATTAGCTAACTTTGGATGTTTTTTATTCTTCGTAGCCACGTGTATTTGTGGTAACTTATAACTGTCTTTCTATTTACATTTTTCAATATTTTGAATTTCCATTTAAACCTTCCTGGTCATATATTTGTGTTTTTAGATGCTGGGCAATTATAAAAGAATGTTGTTGGGTGGTGTTTAGTGGCATACAACATTTGTGCGCCAGTGAGTTAGCACTTACTTGTAAGTGTGTCATTAGCAGTGATTTGATATGAAAATCCTTAAATCTAAGTTTAAGGTGTCAGCATTTATTTTCATAAATTTCCAGCTTTTTTTTTTTTTTTTTTTTTTGTCAAATAATAATCGACGCATCCATACTAGAAATTATGAAACTGTGAATTCCTGGGTTTATATTTTGCCCCCTTAATTATCAGAATTTCGCGCGATTTTCTGAAATAATCTATATCAGCGTTTTTCAGCGTTTTTACACCCGAGGATCAATAATTTGTCAAAAACAATATTGACGAAACCTTTAATATTTAATAAACAAATGAGTAATAATGTTTTGGATACTACACTATACCACCGACCGGCTTGCCAAAATGAAATAAAAAGGATCCTACACCTTTTACTTTTCACTCTTACGTTACAACCCCACTTTCACTCACACATCCCTCATAAAATGGTCTAACTTAATCCTTAAGCTAACAGCGCTCTTTCTGATTCCAACTGGAAATTAAAACACTATTTTAGGAACAAGCTATCATTTACCAAAATTCTGGAAACACCAGATTTTTTGCTGCTCATTGAAATATTTGTGGCTTTTTTTTAAAAAAAAAAAGTTGGGCACATGGGTTATATTAGTTTATAGCCGAAAACGGTAGCAAATCGGTATTTAAAATTTTAATAATCTTCCTGGCGACCACATATACAATCCTCGAGCACCACCAGTGTTTCGCGGACCACAGTATAAAAACAATGATCTACGTCAATAACTAAATGGTTCATCTTCAAATATAAATTCAGGATACACAGGAAATAATTTGCTATTATCTCTCTTTACAGAAACTGAACGTTGTGGCTCAGCAGTAGGGCTCTGGCGTCGCATTCGGGAGGATGCGAGTTCGAATCCCTGTCCGGTGATCAAAATTTAAGTTTTCCGTGGTTTCTCGCAATCAGGAAAGCCGGGATGGTTACTTCCCAGTCCCACCCCGTCTCTAATGACCCCGACGTCGGCGAGGTCTTAAGAAATAAAATGAATGATAAAGATAAACTGACCGATGTTATATCCAAATCTGTTTCGTTAGCTACTTACTTTCGCTACCTATAATGATGCTATAAAGATACTGAGAACCAATAAATAACACATTTGCCTTCAGAAGCATCATCGCGTTTAAAAATTACCTCTTACTTGTGATTATTTTAATCAGTAAAAGTAGAAACATTTGTTTTGTACTGCATCAATGGCAAAAACATAAAATTTTCTCAGTATAACTACTGCGATTATTTCTTACTTTAGCATCTAATACTTGACGCATAATTATCAGGTTATTGTACAGTTGAAGTAAAATGCAGGCAACGGACGGAATAACAGCCACGGAAAATTATAAATGATAAACATCAGTTAAAAGAACACATAATAATTCTAAATGTTTAAGTGAGTGCATTTCTTTGCCGTTAGAAAAACCGGAACAGTAATTTGGATTTAGTAGTTCGGTGTTACATGAGTTATTAAATATTTCAACCTTAGATTCTTTACCGTATAAATGAAGTAAGCATTTTATGTCGGGAATCACTTTTTAAACATGATATTAATATCGATGTTTACGCGATAAGTGCAGGTACAAACACTCCAGCTTTGTGAAACAGTCGCGCTATGTTTTATTGCTAATTAATGGGATAATTCTAGAATTAATAGAGGTGATTATAACATAGTCTGGAAGAAGGAATCAAGCTGAGCTTCTGTTTTTGCTTTTTGCCTGTTCCTCCCGTAACTTTTATAAGGACAAGATATTTTCTGCGGGGGAAGTGTAGTGGCAATAAATTTGATTGGTGAGCTCTCCGCTTGCAACTTAGCCTGTCGCCTCTCTCCGGGTCGTGTGATTCGATTCCTGCCTTCTCTTTTTTGTCGCGCCGTTGCGCCCAGATTCATGCAAATGCGCCAACCGTGTGCTCGGCAATAAATCAACGCTGCTTCCTATGTACGTCAGGAGTCGGTGCTATAGGTGCCGGTCCACGTACAGTCTGCTACACCAAATATGAAACCAGCCCTACTTTTGAGGGCACAGCTGTTTGGTTGAGTGCATTGAAACGCAAACTTCCTGCAGGGCAGGAGGTAAAATTACGGGTCTGATGGCTCAATGGTTAAGGTGTTTGTCAGACTGGGACTCTATAGGTCATCAGTTCGGTCCTTAACGCGACCTTCACCTCTGGCCTTGTTGTGTAATGTGAAGTGCGTCAGAACGTTTCCATCTTTCGGATTCCACGTAAAAACTGTAGATCCCTTGTAGGCGGTAGTACTACTGGGTTAGGTTAAGGTGCCTACGACAGGGGCAGGATCCGCAGCCAGTAGAAACCCTGTCACCAGGTCATTACGACCACACGGAATTATTATTATAGGAGGTACAGTATAACCAATACGAGTTCAAAGAATATTGTCCTATACCTGTCGGTCTTCATTATTATGGTCTTAAAGCAGTTTTTAATAACCTGTTCTGTGAATGTTGCAAAGCGAGCGTGGTGGTGTAACGGTTAGCGTTCTCACCTCGCATTAGGGAGGACGCCTGTTCGAATCCCCGTCCGGGCATCCAAATTGGGTTTTTCCATGCTTTCCCAAATCACTCCAGGCAAATGCCGGAATGCTTCCTTCAAAAATGCCTTGGCCGAATTCCTTCTCATTCCTTGCCCCCCATCCTTTCCCGTCTCTAAAGACCTCCCTGTTAAGTGACGTTAAGCAGTCAAAAAAAAAGTGATAATTTAGCGAGTCAAGCCACTGGTTAAACTTTCTAGTACGCTAGATTGCATCCGCATTACGTATCCCATATCCCAAGTAAAAATGTGCTCACCTTTTATCCAACAGGTTAAGATGGAAGACTAGACAGACACGAAAGAACTGGATTGTGCGGCTAGTTGATTTATTACTTGGACAGAAAAAGGATTTTTTTCCACTATTGTTGTGAGCTTATAAGATAGGAGAGAGTCATATTTGCAAACGAGAGTGATGATGAAGACAAATTACTGAAAGGCTTAAATAAAATACAGTAACATAATATTTAATCAATTATAAGCAAGGTCGTGAAGAACATTAACTAAGATGTTAGAATGAATATACTAATTATAATGAAGATATTTGATGACGCCTAAAAAGAGGAAGACAGCAGGTAATTGTGAACTTATGTCGTAATGGATACGGGTATGCCATAATTAAAAGATTAATTGACTACAGGAAAGTGGGTGGCTGGTATAACATCAGCGGACGGATGTGAAACAAAATATATGACAGTGTATAGATTAGTTCTAATGATAGCAAAGTTTGCAGGTCTTCTTCAAATTCTTGATGTGTCAGAATTACGTTGTAACTATTTCAGTTTGTGAGAGAATTTTTCAAATTCTAATGAAGAGCTAAAATAATATGCTATTTGCCTGTTTCTACACCAGTG
This sequence comes from Vandiemenella viatica, assembly GCA_031002005.1. NCBI lineage: Eukaryota > Metazoa > Arthropoda > Insecta > Orthoptera > Morabidae > Vandiemenella > Vandiemenella viatica. The sequence continues at coordinate 127,185,595 of JARYHS010009186.1, forward strand.
TTTCTCAAAGTGGGGTACGGGAACCCCTAGGGGTTCTCCAGTTGATCGTAGGGGGTTCGCGACAAGATTTACGTAATGGCGGACTGGCTATCTCATGCATATAACACGCACAATGGTGAATATCGGTCATTGCTGTCCGTTCTGGAGCCTTTTTTTTTTTTAAAAAAAAAAAAAAAAGGTCGCAGAAAAACTGTTCTACACTATATCAGAATACTGAAGTTCTGTTTCCATTTTAAGATCATTTATTTAAACCTTTCTGGTCCCAATTTATTTCTGCTGGAATGTTTTGAAGCCATACAAATTTATCGGGAATAGTAGCAATGATAGAGACCAGTTTCATTTCATATGTTAATTTTTTTTAACTTGCTGTTGTTACATCCTAGCAACATATACCTTATACTATGTACATTGTAACGCTTGCGTCAGTTATCCAGTTTTGAAGAAAATTTCTAAATACAATAATGTAAAAAAGAAAAAAAAAATTACTTTGTTGGTTTTATCATTTATAAATGAGTTTTTGTGCAATTTGGTATCAAATAGAGAATCTGTTTACAAATGAAACGCATCTGAACTAAATTATAAAGAAACTATAACATTTGTAACAGGTATTTTTTTTCTCAGACTTATTCGTGAAGAAATTAGGTAGCATAAGTCAAACATTTGTCTGCAATGAAAATGATTGTGCGTGTCACCGACAAAGAAAGGGTTGCAATGATCATTTTATTTATTTCTGGGAGAGAAAGAAAAGGAATTTTTATTTGGAAAGCAAACACAAACTTTCAGGAAAAAGGATGTTTTTGTTGCCCAACAGTCTGCTATGTTATTTACATATTTCTATATATAGAAAGATACTACTGAATACTTCCCCAGGGAATAAAAAATAATATTATTTTATCAGACCAATTTGGTTCCTAATACGTCAAATACGACAAGTTCCATCACTTACTTGAATTCGTAAAAAAATGAATATTGTTTTGGAAACAACAAAATTGACTGTCGGTGATTTCCTGAAAAAAAAGTGTTTTCTAATCCGACAGAGTACTTGACAAAAACAGAAATTATAGGTTCATTGTGGTTTGTTCATTTGACCTGTTAAAGACTTCTTGATTACCTGCTTCAAGCTATCAGAAAAAGTTGCTCACCCTGTTCTGGATTCTGCTCAGAGGTGTAAAAACAATGCACCTGGAAAAGTACAACTAGTACTAAATAACGGCGGTTGTAATCTGTTAAGAAATGGGAAGCGTATGTTTAGCTATACGGACTATGAAAATTATTAACATGGAAAATAGATTTGTGACAGAGGAAAGACTAATGGATGTTGCGTGGTATGGACATGCATTCTGCGAGAAAAATTCAATAGTAAAACAAAGGATCGGTATTAGATAAACAAGGATACAATAGAATCTTAATAACAAAGAATATACTTTTTTTATATACAAAATTGCGAACTTTATCTCACAAAGCTGGAATTTAAATTCTAAGGAGTATCTTAGCAAAGAGGCTGCCACGAAGACGATAAGGTGTTGAATAATAATAAAAAAAATTCAGAAACTGAAAAAGGTAATACAATATCCAGGCACAATAGCTTTATGTAATATGTTATTACACTTGTGATGAGAGTAATTTGTAGGTGAACCTATTGTAAATGGTCGCTCTTTTTTCATGATTGTGGAGGAACTTTTTGGCCCTGCCTATAATGAACTCAACAAAGAAAGAAAGAAACAAAGAAAGAATAAATTATATTTTTAGGAAAATCTTTCTACAGGAGAAACTTGGATGAAAAGGAAATCACATGAACTATATCTGCATTCGTAAAAAGATTTCAGACACATTCATGATTAAACGAGTTAAATTCTTCGGCCATATTATGAGCGTGAATAACAATAGACTAGTCAAAAGAATTCTCAGCCTGGTAATTTCAACGAAAATAAAAAACAATTGACAAATAGAAATCGAAAAGGATCTCCAGGCAATCGGTATCGTAGATGATATCATACAGGACAGATGCAGATTTTTCAGCATGGTCAATTACCACCAATTTGCCAACAAACAGTAAATTAGAAAGAACAACTGGACGGAAGAACGAAGGAAAGATCTCAGCAAGAGGATGAAGAGATTTTGCGAAAAGAAGAAAAACACATCTGCTAAATAAGTTCATTCGCACTCCTCTGTTGGGCATATTGATGAAAGAATGAAGAAGAAATCAACAAATTTATGTTGGTATCAGGCAATAGCAGCAAGCTTCCGTTAAATAAACTGAAAATAAGGAATACTATTTATCCGACTTCAACCAGCCCCAAAGAGAGTAAAACAATTCTTCGGGAGGTTGATTTTATTTAAATCATCGTCAATCACTACATACATAAAATGTAATCGGCCGTTTCCTTGTGATTTCTCTGTTAAGACATCACACACAAAACTGGCGAACTAATTTGGATAAAGTTTTCGCAGTTTTAAGACATACTGAGTAACTTAAAAGCTACATTATGACCCTACGTGAATGGTGAACGGAGTATTAAATGATAATCTGTTCATAACCAGAAGGGGTAGATCCCAAGCAATACATTACATCAAACATAAAATTTCCTTTGTTAACCTGAATACATACCCATTAAAGTTCACAGTACATCAAATACAAACACACTGCTCTTTGCGTTCCGTTAATATTATTGTTAAATACGTAAATTTTCTTACTCATTTCTTCAGCATTCTGAAATATAGTACGTTAAATTGCTCGAAAGATGTAAATCAAATCTGTCATAGTGCTGGAGGCATCCCTAGATCTGAAAGTAGCTAGAACCGTGGAAACTTGTTACGTGACATTTAGATTTTTTTGGTTTCTCGGGTTAGCAACATGGGCAAAGCTTGGAGCAATAGTAATCACGTCAGTGACTTGGCAATGCTGAAGTCAGCTTAAATTATTAGAAACTAAATTAATCGTGTCTTACTCTGTAACAAGGAATATTTTTCTTATTCTTGTCCAGGCTGCATTTCAACATAACCTCTGCCACTACCAATATTGCCGCTTGAAACTCCAATCATTTACTATAGGCTCTTTCATCCACAAATATGGCGTATCCTAGTATCAAATAAAGTTTTTACCAAGTGTGCTTTCGTTTTAATCGCACTTAATCGCTCTAATCTACCCCTATTTCAATTTTTCCTAGATTAATACAGCTTGTTACCAGGTCCTTTCAGTAACCAATATTTCGTACTAAGAATGTCTGTTTATTCGTGTAAAGTGGGACGCTAATCGCTTGCGTGTGAGCACCTTGCGCAGTCGAAGATTATTTTCCTTTGTTCTACTTTATCACAGTCTTGCCAACACAAAATTCCTACAGTATTACTAACTTAACCTTCATCGTGCCAAGTATTAAGTATACTACTTTGTCGGAAACCTCCGAAATATTTTAAGCGTGTCAAATACACACAAATACCGTTGTATATATACACTACGTGATGTCCATAACTTCGTTCACTTGGTTTCTTACTGAACAAAAGGTCGTGGTATAATTCAGGCCTTCTGTCAAGGTTACTCACACAATTTTGCCTCCTAATTCGCAGTCAACGCGTAGTCAAGATTGTTGTAAATACAATGAGAAAACCAATGGGATCATTACTCTCAGAAACAAATTAAACGAGTGATGAAGATTATGAATATCGGTTTTAATTTCCAGTAATACAATGCTGTTGTTACGTATCCCGGCATTGATTTCGACTGCGATAAATTATTTTGTTTACGGTATTACGCATCGTCAATCTCGAGGGCATTAAAAGCAGAGAAAGACTGTGTGCAAGTAACGGGAAGGGATTCGGCCATAACGTTTCAGAAGCACAACACAGTAACAGCTAAAGAGATGATCTGAAAATTGGATATCTGCAATATCGTGCGTTATGGTTACGTTTCACTTTGGTCCAGGTTGCATTACGACTGAAACGCATATTTATAAAATATGATTTCGTCACTCATCATTTGTTTATGTTGTGACCATATGTCACAATGATGTTATATATACCACGTGATCTGTGTGTTTACTACACGAAGCCGCAGCGGTATCCCCATGTTGATATTACCCCAAATCCCTTCCGGCAATCCTGACTGGGGGTTTCCCCAGTCACTCAAGGCAAATGCTGGGATGGTTCCCTACAAGGCCACGGCCGACTTTCATCTCCCTTCCCTCCCATTTAGGCTAGTTGGCTGAAAAGGGTCCTCGAGACCCTCTAGGATCACGCCTCTCAGGCTTTACCTGGGAGGAATGAAAATAGCAAATACAGTATATATATATATATACCCTTCTTTATGTACTAAAATTCTCCTACCTAACATTCGGGAGGACGGGGATAAAAATCTCGTCCGGCCATCGTGACTGGCAGTTTTCCGTGGTTTTCCTCAGTCAATCCAGCCGAATGTCGGGATGGTACCCTGCAAGGCCACGGCCGAATTTTATCACCTTTCCCTCCCCGTAGTATCTTCGTGACTCAGCTGGGAGGAATGAAAATTAAAAATATATACTGTATATATATTTTAACAGCCTTGTTTTCCTTAAATTATATTAATTAGAAGTTTGCTATTATAATGATTTTTTTATACTTGCAATTATTCAGTCAACTGAAGATATGAAGCGTATGTAAACAAAAATATTAGCACACTTTTTCTGGTGTCTGGTGATTATAATTATCGGTAATTGAGAATTGCAGTATAATGAACTGTCAACGAAACCATTTTTGATTTTACCGATTCTTATAGAGAGAGAAAATTTTTATATGTATACTCATTAGGGGGCATCCACAAATTACGTGACGTGTTTTCCGGATTTCTGGACCCCCCCCCTCCTCCTGGTGAGATTTCGTGAGATCTGGCCGGACCCCCCCCCTTTCCCCCCCTCTGGTGAGATCTGGTCCGTGAGAACCCCCTCTAGAAATCGAAATCGCCCTGGAAACTTTTGTAGACCTTTTTTGACGAAATACCCTCCTAAAATCGACTTTGGTGCAATTTGTAGACTTTTTTTTTGGTTCTACTGTCACCAAATTTTTCGCAAAATCTCACGTGAGATTTCTGTAGACCCCCCCCCCTCCCCCCTGGTGAGATCTGGTGAGATTTCGCCGGACCCCCCCTCCCTATTTCACCTCACGTAATTAATGGATGTCCCCTTACAACGACTGTATTATCCTTCTGATACTCAAACAATTTAAAATGACTTAGCGTACGTAGAAAAGAAAAAAATAGTAAACTTTTTTTGGGGGAGTTTGGAGAATAATATGATGCATTGCAGTTATACATTGGAGTATATTAAGGATTTTCAATGAAACCACCACTGGTTTTACCGATTCCTGTAAAGCAGGGTTTCTCAAAGTGGGGTATGAGAACTTCTAGGAGTTCGCCTATTGATCGTAGGAGGCTTGCGACAAGATTTACGTTATGGCGGCTGATTGGCTCTCCCAAGCGTGCAACACGCACTGTGGTGAATGAGATTGAACATGAGCAAAATGCTCCTAAAGTCGACTCAACCTGCTGCAAGAAACAAGCCCGTCAATCTCATTAATTAATAATATATTGCCCTTTGTGAAATAAAAATACTGATTTTTATTTTTTAAATAAAACCCTAGTTATTTTACGGGGGTTTGCCATTGCCTGCGAAATTTTATAGGGTAGTTTGAGAAACTCTGCTGTAGAGGGAGAAAGAATTTACCTCGAGAGCTTTAATTGAAATCGTAAACCGAGCCACCGCCGTTGAGTCCCGGTAATGATCTGAAAAAAGGCTGGTGGAAGGACGGCCTGTGAGAGTTCCGTAGGCGGCTGTGTACTTTGAGACCCTGGACGCGGCACGGAGTCGTATTTCTCGCACTTAATGCTCGCCGGCCGGGCCTATCGCCGTGTCTCCGCTTTACTGCCGCGTAAATCGCCTCAACCAACAGAGCTGCGGGTCTCGGCTTCCTCGCACTCATACCGGCCTATCGACATCTCGACCAAAAAATAGCTCCGTAGCTGAATAAAACTTTCACTTTCCCACATCAGGTGTATGCGTGCTGACGCTACATAATTAATATCCGCTCTATGTGGTTTAAATGCGATCGCCAATAAAGGTAAATACGGGAGTCCTTGAAGGGGAATTCTGTTCCTTGACTGACAGATATTCAATTTGCATTGAAATTCGCATCCATACTTAAGCTTAGCCGTAGTAATTTTAATTTTTTGTTTCCTAAGCTGAAGGAAATCGATTTTCTCTTTTAAGTCACCGATTTTTGCTATATATATATATTTACATTAATTTCCCCATTTTACCTACAGTATAGTATTAGTGAATCTAAACATTAAAAATTAATTTGTAATTTGTTTAAATAAAAATCAATACGTTAATTTGACTATTGATTTGAAATAATTAAATTTTTTGTGACCTTTTTTTAAAATAAAAATATTATTTGGTAATTATGTGTATTGTTTCGACATTTCCATGTACTCGACTGTTGTTCTAGGGATATGTTCAATGGGTATTGTATGTATTGTGTGCTGGACGTTGTGGATCATATTTTTTTTTTTTTTTAAATTGACATTTGAGCTTCTGCGTTTCATATATGATCAACTTGTGTATTTATGAAATTTAAAGTTGTTTTCCTGGTAATTTAACTGATATACAATACAAAACACGCACAACAATTAAACACAATAGATCGGAATCGAACCGACGAACCTCGGCATGGGGAGTTAGTACTCTAGCCCCTACGCGACTAACTTTGGCATTGTTACTTTTTTTCATCACTTTTCACTTGGAAATTCTGTTTCACAAAGAAGAATCCTGGAGTGATTTGGGGAAACAATAAAGAACCGAAATCTGGATGGCCGGAGGTGGATTCCAGCCCACGTCCTCACGAATGCGAGACTAAGGCGTTACCACTGACTTGGTTTGAATGCCTTTGTTTTTGGGGAGGTATATTTACATTTCCAGGTCGTCATTGTATTCATTATTACAATTTTTTTCATGTATTCACTGCGTTAGTCTAACTCCATTTTATTGTCTTTGAATCGTAAACCTTGTAGAGACGCTGCTTTTGCCAAGTTGTTTACCGGATCAGAATTAGTTCAGAAGTGTAGCCTCGGTATGCTTTCCACAAGCCATCTTTCTGTCAGGTATAGTCTTTTAATTGTACCGGGTAACAAGAATCTTTGGTTGTGCATAGAATTAAAACAGGCGAGCATGCCTCACACACAGCTAACCTATCCGGAGGCTAGTTCTCTCTGAATATTCAGTGTAAGAACTGGAATCTGATCGGAGACCTCTCAACCCCCATTCACGCATATGAACCGCCAGACTTCTAATCACCGTTTGGGGGGTAGGGGGGGAATGTGAACATCATTCGTAAAAAATTAAATACTGTCTCAGAATGGCTGATTGCTTCCCATAGTTATAGTCCATAGTTGTATGCTGTATTACCTTTAATAACACTTTGTGGGTGAGCTGTGATTTCCGAACCTGACACTCGGGAGGAACTGGGTTCGAAATCCGAAGGCCCATCCAGATTCCAATTTTCATGATTTTTCAAGCTATCCATCTCGGTCACGCCATATTATTTTAGTCACTTTCACGTAACCTTCTTTTGTACGAATGAAGTCACCGTTAATAAAAGTATATCCCGATCAAATATAAAAGGATGAAAATTTGACAATTTTTAGTATATATATGTAACATCGAAATTAGTCTGTCAGTCCTTTTAAGAATGTGGTCATTGAAGAAATATGTTAATGTAGAAAATTATCTCGATAATAGAAACTGAATAGTTGTGGCCAAGTTTCTTTAAGTCAAAAATATTTTTGATGTGCAAGCTACGGACGATACTATCATTATTCTAAATTATTACAGAAAATTACTAGAAGTAGTAATTTGAAGAGTCTGCTTCTATTGTGCCCACGTCCATACTACCCACCCTACACTAACACGTAGTTACTTTAACACAAACGCAGCCAGATCTTGAGGTATCTTACTGAAAAAAGACGTCGCACATGTGTTAATGCATTTTAATGTACTAGAAACTTTATACACTGTACGTCGCGTGACAAACTCTATCACCGTTTGATGAGAACTGGAATGGGTGATCAGATGCTATAGCCTAGCATCTCCGATACCGTGGTTATAATCTTCTGGTATTCATTTGCGGTTATGGAGAGAGTTCAGATGATGTAGCCATTCCGACATTTCATAATATACAACAATAGACGGTTGAAATGTCAGAGCACCTCTGACCATGAAATTAACGGGCTGACTATGCTGGACTTCTGTGGACATGGCCACAGGGACTATACTGCAGACGAAGCGGATGGTGTGACCAAAAACTGCTTAAGTAGAGATCCCTGGCGCTGTACAGCCAGAACTCGGAAATACTTCTGTATGTTCGGAACACTACTATCAAAAGAAAACGATAATCTTCTTCTTTTTTTCTAATTTTTATAAACGATCTCGGAGACAAAGTGAAAAGCCTTTTTAGATTGTTTGCTGATGATGCGGTTATTTGTAGGGAAGTAAGAAATTTGGCTGATTGCTTAGAAATTCAGCGTGATCTGGATGTTATTTTGGCTTGGTGCGCTGAGTGGCAACTTACTCTAAATTGTAAAAAGTGCAAGACAATGAGCATAACTAACAAAAAGAATCCAATTGTTCAGAAATACGAGTTAAACAATACAGTTATTGATATGGTAGATTCTATGAAATATTTGGGAGTAACAGTACAAAGGAACATGAAATGGGACATACACATTAATTCGTTAGTAGGTAGAGCAAATTCTAGGCTGCGATTCATAGGTCGAATCTTGAAAAATTGTAATGAACATAGAAAGGAGATAGCGTACAAATCTCTTGTGCGTCCACATTTGGATTATTGTTGTGCCATTTGGGACCCGTTTCGTAAGGGGTTGATCGAAAGTATAGAGAAAGTACAGAGAAGAGCCGCTCGATTCGTGACCGCTTGCTACAGTCCTTATGAAAGTGTTACAGAACTGATCAGTAGATTAGGTTGGGAGTCTCTGGTAAATAGACGACACACGTTTCGTCTAAACTTATTGGGAAACATGCGTACTCCCACTTTCACTTTCGAATGTAGTGAAATACTCCTTCCACCAACCTATTTGAGTCGGAAGGACAGAAATAAGGTGCCACACTGATTCTTATAAGAATTCTTTTTTCCCCTCGTACCATTAGGGACTGGAATGCACAACGAAGAGATTAGCTGTGGTGCTGAGCACCCTCTGCCACCCACAATTTTGTGAATTGCAGAGTATATATGTAGATGTAGATTTCGATTGTCGTAATATCGAACAGTTTGGCGACGTCTCATAACTCGCCCGCATTGACCATTGATGTTGGTAGAAGAAGAGGTAACACTTTATGAATACTAGTTTTAGGGGAATACGAAAACAAGCAGCTTTTGCCGATCTTAAAGTTCATGAGCTTTAAACTTTGATAGCAGCAACATATGAGTGACTCTAAATGCATTTAGCAATGTTATCTTGTGTTAAGTCTTCTATAGTACCCGTCGGAAGAGGCTGATTTCTACTTTGTATGTCAATGAATTTTCTTCAAATCGGTGATTTTATCCCAGCTCCTTACGTTGATGAAGAAACTTTTAGAGAAGATCATAACGGAAATTTTTTCTTTCCACCAACTGCATTCATTTGTATTACATGCAGAAGATGGATTTTTACTGTAGAACCTGGAATGTGGCGTCATAGGTTGTGCAGCTGTATCGTTGGGGCTGGCAATAAGAATGATGTGGATTCAAATAGCCATACGTGGTTTCCAAAATTATTCCACGTGAGTGTCAGCACGGTTCCTTGAAAACCACTTCCCGTTCTTTGCTTGGAATCCGAATCCTCTATCGCCAAGGCAATGCAGAATACGTAACGCTTAACATCTCTGATATCGTAATGTAAAAAATACAAATAGCTCTTTCATTGCTTAACGTTTGTGAGCCTTCAAATTACCTCAGTATCAGATGTTGAATCTGAGTGCTTCTTGCCCGACTCCGAGGAAAAATAGGGCGTGGGTGATAGGTAAGCAGTAACGTATTGGCCTCTCAGTTGGCATAACGCGGGCTCGAATATCCGTCCCGCCGTCCAGATTTCGGTTTTCGATGGCTTCCCAAAATCCCTCCAGGCGAATGCCATGATGCTTCCTTTAAAACCCCATGGACGAATTCGTTCCCGTTCCTTTTCACCAGTTTTTTCCCCCCCTCCAATGACTTCGTAGTCGACGAGGCGTAAAGCCATAATAAAAAAAAAGAAAAAAAAAGAAAAAAAAAGTTTGAGCCAAAATTTTGTAACATTGTTATAAAGTCCTCTTTGTCGTTGTATTTGATTTTATTGCGCCATCAACCCAAAATAAGGGGTAAAATAATATCACATGGTAGAAATACTGTATTCGGCCAAAGTGTTACTTCTAAGGCAACAGAACTGAACAGAGTAGTTATGAATGCAATAAATTTTCATGTAAGAAGTTCGTGAACTTTCTGTACAGTACTAATAAAAAAAAAATTAGAAAACTTGCTGAATTTATGGAGAACAGAATCAGCAAGGCAATCATCGACACGCCAGTTAGACGTTTTATATACCCCGTGCGCGCGGTACGGTTGTAATCATGAAATATGATGACTTGCAACATCTATTAATAGTACAAATGACTGAGATATAACTTATTAACAGGCTGTAAAACCGTTGGAAGAGTACTTTGTGTTGCATCCAGGAGAACATTATCTCTGTTTTATGTTTCCTTTTTCAACTCCTTAATATCTTGATAGAGTTGTAACTCTGAAATTTTTTCTTTGGGTTAGAGGTGATTATTCAGATACTTAGGTAGAAGACATCGAATAAAAATGAGGAATGGGATGTAGCGGACGTTGAACCAGGCGTATCCCTTCTTAAAAGAGAAATGATAGCGACCGGACCGCACCTGCGGAACGATAAATATCCGGGAGAGTTTGGGCGGCGCCTCTCATACACACCGAGGAGTACAGGGGTATTCAAAAACAAGGAGCAAATTTTCCATTTTTACCTCTTACAAACTGATAAACGATGTAAATACGTACAACACATCCAAAGTTTGCAACCCCCTCCCCCCCCCTCCCCACCTATTAATTCCATTCGCTGTCACTAACGGCGCTGTTGTTTGTTCACGTGGAAAGAGTTACGCCAAAGGAGGAGTCGTTTCTATTTTATTTTATTTTTATTTTGGACTTTGGTCTGAAGCCATTTATCTACTGTTTAACAATATCATATTTTTACCCTTGTTTTCTTGTAACCTGTTGTGGGGCTCATATCTTCATTTTGGTGTCTTGAGGATGCTGATAATTGATGTATAACCTGTACATTTTTGGTTGCAAAATGGTTGTAACGTTCGCTGGGAATCGGACAGAAAGCTGCTCTAGGCGCCTGTAGAATCGCTCGCGTTGTAGCTGGTATCGCTAACAGGACAGCAAAATGTGGTCGAGGTCGGAGATCTCTTGATCGTTTTTTTTTTTTTTTTACTTGATTTTTTACGCCTCGTCGACGGCTAAGGTCATTAGAGGTGGGATGGGACTGGGGACAAGGAACGGGAAGGAATTCGGCCATGGCGTTTTTCATAGAAGCATCCCGGCATTCGCCTGGAGTGATTTGGGGAAACCATGGAAAACCCAAATCTGGATGTCCGGACGGGGATTCGAACCCGCGTCCTCCCGAATGTGAGGCCAGAACGTTAACCATTCACCCACAACGCTCGGTCCTCTCTTGATCGGAGATGCCTTTCAGTAATTCTATTATCCGAGGCGGCATAAATGGTGCGGATAACAACCGTGTCTTAGTCTCATACTAATAATGGTCGTTAAATGTCTTCTTACTGTATGGTGTTCTGTAAACCACAGTGTCTTTGGTATTGTTGGTTGTTTAATGTGGAATCCGAACCACGCTGTGCAAGAGGTGAAGGTCGGGTTAAGAACCTGTGAAAAACCGCGCCGAAAGAGGCATTCGAATCGGGGATCTTTCGATCCCTATTAAGACACTTTAACCACCGAGCCACCAGTACGGTCTGCATACTGTAGAAAACAAATGACTTCTCCTATGGCGCCGTTATTTCCACGTAGACAACAGCGCCATTGGATGGCACTAATAGGTGGGGGTTACAAAGATTGATACTTCCTCTATCCGGTGATGTGTGGAACTTAATTGTATCTTTTATACGAGGGTGGTCCGATAAGTACTACAAAAGAAAAAAACGAAAATTTTGGAAAAGTGGCGATTTATTTCTCAACATAGTCTCTTTTTAGCTCGATACGCTTGACCCAGCGATGCCACAACTTCTTTAACCCGTCTGAAAAATACGTTTTCTGGAGATATGCAAAGTAGGCCTCCGTGGCGGCGATAACCTCCTCATTCGACTCAAATTTTTGCCTGGCGAGTGTCTTCTTCAAGTTTGGAAACAAAAAGAAGTCGCATGGGGCCAAATCTGGAGAATATGGTGGATGGGGCAGTAGTTCGTAGCCCAATTCGACCAATTTGGCCGTGGCGACGGCGGAGGTGTGAGCCGGTGCGTTGTCATGGTGGAAGAGCACTTTTTTCTTCACCAAATGGGACCGTTTTCTCTGCAATTCGGCGTCGAATTGGCCCAGAAATTCGGCATAGTAAAGCCCTGTGATCGTTGTGCCCTTCTCCAGGTAGTCGGTGCAGATCACACCTTATGAATCCTAGAAAACGGTGGCCATCACCTTTCCGATTGGACAGTCTTCGCCTTTTTCGGAGCACGTTAGTCGGTAAAGTCCACTGTTTTGACTGGTCCTTGGTCTCTGGTGTGTACCAGTGGATCCATGTTTCGTCGATGGTCACGTAACGACGCAGAAACTCCTTCGGATTTCACTTAAACAGCGTCAAACACTGCTGTGAAGTGGTCTCACGGTTGCGCTTGTTGTCCGGAGTGAGCAAACGCGGCACCCATCGCCCCGACAGCTTTCACATGCCCAAAATTTCATGCAAGATATGACCCACGCGGTCTTTTGAGATGCCTACTGTCCCAGCAATCTCGCGCACCTTCTATCGGCGGTCTGCCAATATGAGATCGTGGAGTTTTGTTATGTTATCCCCCATGGTAACCGTTTTCGGGGCACCTGGGCGTGGATCATCAAAAACTGATGTGCGACCACGTTGAAACTCGTTAAACCAATTTTTGACAGTCACCATCAAAAGAGAAGAGTCACCGCACACAGCATCCAAGCGCTTTTTGATTTCGCTGCGCGATTTTCCTTCCAAAAACAAGAATCGAATCACGAATATTGCTCTTTTTCCATTTTTCTCAAATCCGCGGACACACCCACTTTCACACGCGATCAAAACAAAACTATGAGTCCATTTTGGCTGAAATTTTAACTATAGCTGTCTAAGATAATGTACTACACGATAGTAAATTTCTCTGGCGACAGTGGCATCATCGGGAAGAGAGACTAAGTACTTTTCGGACCTACCTCGTAGTTTGTGAGAAATAATAATGAAAAATCTGTGCCTTATTTTTGAATAACCCTGTATATCCGGCACTTGCGATCGGGCTGGAGCTGAGCATCCAGGCCGCTTGTTTGTGTTGGCCGGAGTCGAGGCGGGCGCGGAGGCTGCGCTAAACGGAGCATTGTGTGCCAATTGAAAGCGCTCCCCTTCTGACACCCGCTGTGATTTACGCCTGGGAAACGGCGGGCACCCACCGCAATTACTACCGCTTCATACCTGCGCCCGCAGCACAATGCACGCCGCCCGGACTCTCAGATTAAAGTGCAATGGAACGCCTCGGTGTAACCATTAGTGCTCCGGTTTTTCCTAGATGACCTTGGTTCATATGTCGGACTCAGCTGGAGTCTTCTAACCTACCATTCACTGTGGAAGCGTCAACACTAAAAAAAAATTTGACACCAAAATAAATAACACAATGAGCGAATTTCTAGAATAAAGAGATCTAAAGCAAGATAATTACTGCTTGTGCTTCCTAATATTTGTCTCTCACATCTTAGAAAATAAGAGGCAAGATATTCAGAGATTCTTATCTTCAACAACCTCCGAACACGTTTTAAATGTCTGGTTAGAGATAAGATTAATTTCAAGAAATAAATAAAATATTTATACTTGAACAACTTCCACTATTCCATAGAATATGTTCTTAGAAAGCTGTCAACAGTCAAATTGTCAATTTGCATCCTTTGTTACGTTTTTACGACTAAACGGCTATCTTGATGAAATTTGACAAGAAAATACTATAAACCATTAGGAAGGATAAATAACGTATTTTGTTATAAAAGTTTGGATTCTAACCGAACGATGACAGATAGACAGATGTTATATCACTCGCTCAGGCTTTGTTTCACTCGCAGTCAGTTTGTGTATGATCTTAAAAAGGACAGAACAATCAAATACATGTACAGAACGCTATTGACATCAGATATCCCCAGAAAGTGACATGATTTTAAACAAAAATCTATTTTTATGTTATTTCAAATAAATTAAATATGTTGAATTTCTGTACACCATTAACAGTTTAAAACTGTGCATTACAATTTTACTTTATTACAGTTTTTAACTGTTATTCTTACGTCTTACAAAATAAATAACTTACCTTTCAATTTGGCTAAGATTTTCTTTGTTCGTGTGAAATATGTTAGGAGACTTGGCGGCCCAAACCTTTGCTATATCACTGTCAGCAGAGCTATACGTATATGATATATTTTACCATTGTATGATTTGATAGTTTTTAGCCAGCATATCCTCTTGGTCCGTTAAAACAACGGATTTTAGGTGATTTTGCGAGTTGCCTGGGATGATTTACAACCAACTTCTCATCATATTACAACTTTATTTGCACAAGTATTAAACCTTTAGTGGACTAATGACGTGATAGTACTACCCTCCTTAGCTATACACATACATATACAGTTTAAACAAAATTTTTGGCTACTTTTCTTAAAGCGAAATATTTACTTTTCATTTAATTCAGGCTTTGTGACACGTCAGTGGCGAGATAGGATTGGACATGGAATGAAAATGAAATCGACAATGGGCCTTATGAAGGAGCTGTCCCAGCTGGTGATTTCATGAAATCATGAAAACCATCTAGATGGCTTGTTATAGGATTAAACCCACCTATTCATGACGGCCACGCACGAATATTACAGCTCACCCATCACGTTCGGCAAGATCTTCTGCTAGTGGCAAATTAATGTTATTACTCTTGTTTTTACAAGTCTTATTTCCGGAATTGTTAAAGCATATTCGGAGATTGAGCTAGGTTCAAGGATATAGTCTTGAAAATTTAAGAGGATTTCTCATCATTCGCTAATCGGCAACTATAGAACAAGGCATTGAGATGTGCAGTTCTTTATCCTCACTCCAAACGGCGAACGACTGAGGTGACTGAAACTCTACGTATTGTGCGTCCGGAGTAAGATTACTTGACACGACCGAGCGTGGCGGTGTAACGGTTAGCGTTCTCGCCTCGCATTCGGGAGGTCGGCGGTTCGAATCCCCGTCCGGGCATCAAGATTTGGGTTTTCCATGGTTTCCCAAATCACTCCAGGCAAATGCCGGGATGCTTCCTTCAAAAGGCCATGGCCGAATTCCTTCCCATTCCCTGCTCCCAGTCCTTTCCCGTCTCTAAAGACCTCGCTGTTGAGAGACGTAAAGCAGTTAAAAAAAAAGTTACTTGACACGGTTGAAGCTGATATCAATCACAGCGTTAGGTATTTAACATGGCATGTAAAAGAAAAGGTACAATATTGGTCTTACGGTCGGCATTCTTAATCAACAACAGGTGGCTTAGAACACGAATAAAACTTCGTACATGTCTGGCTGGTTACTTTACGTCTTTCTGGTTGGGTGGACTATATTTGACAGCACTATATTTTACCCTCAACCTTCCATGAACCTCTCATAATTTATACAGCACTGATCGATTGCTGAAATCAACATAAACATAGCTACATTAAAAGCTTTTACTCAGCCGTCATGTGATTGATAGCATCAAAATGTTATCAACCGATGGTGGGAAATGGAGCAAACTAAGTAGAAATAGAACATATGTGAACAGAAATGTAATCGTCTTGTTTCCTTTTCCATCACATAGAACAGATTCTTCCTTACATTGTTTGTCAAGTATAGTTTTATATCTCCGCTTGCAAACGAAGCATTGGAACATGCTTTAAAATGCAAAGCCATGAGTAACATAGACGCCTCGACTATTCTAAGAACAGAACAGAAAATGAAGTACCCGTATTTCCTTCTAGGTTTACGTCCAAGTATAAATCAGCTTGCAACCACAGTGTTAAATTTCTGCTTTAGAAATTTAACTACTTTTTGTGTTTGTTTATTGAATAACTGAGAACAGTAAACCAACGTAATGAGATAGTGGAAAATTATTTAAAATTGCAAGTAGTATTATTAGTCACAATCGTAAAATTCTAAAATAATATGCCAGCCCATAATAGACATACTTTAAAAAGTCGAAAATTCAAGTAAAAATAACTGACGAGAAAGAAATTCCACATTTTTCTGCTGTTAAGCGACCCTTCCAATTGATGTATTCATTTGGAAAATGATATTATTTTCCTGAACCTCATATTCACACAGTTTACGAACAAGGTTGAGAATTTATCTTGTTTGAACAATAAGCCTTACATGGTATAAATACACCTAGATAATTGTGAAGTTAAAATTATCAGGATTTTATGACACCACCTTATTTCTTTCATTTCTTGTTTTTGATATTTCAAAGTCTTGGTATACCGCCCGTAGCATATTAACATCTATGTAATCCATACATAATAATCGAGGTACACATTCAAAGTAGGAAAAATTCTTTCTAAGTGAAGGACATGGTACACAAGATAGTGTTAAATGTTAGAGAAATTAGGTAACCTATATAAAACAAAATTTTTAAAACAAATTGAAACAATTTTCGTTCGAATATATTATGACTTCTCACTTTCACTTTAGCGAGATGCAAAATGCTGATTTTACATGTTTTGAAAGTATTGGAGAAATTAGATTTTATATTAGGCAGCAAATATTTATTATATCCTATGAGAGCGTTCTTTTGCATTTCACTAGGAACTCTTAATCAGAACTTAGCGTTTAATGAAATCAACAAAATTAGGACGACGGTTCGAATCCCCGTTCGGGCGTCCAGATATGGGTTTTCCATGGTTTCCCAAATCCCTCCAGGCAAATGCCGGGATGCTTCCTTCAAAAGGACATGGCTGAATTCCTTCCCATTCCTTGCCCCCGATCCTTTCCTGTTTCTAAAGACCTCGCTGTTAAGAGACGTTAAGCAGTTAAAAAAATAATAATTGGAAATTGGTAATACTGTTTTATGCTATGCAACAAATGATAAGATACTGCGTTCGTTAAGAAACAAATGTAACGATAACTATTTAAGTAAAAACCAATCGAACTATGGAACAAAGAAGTAAATAAAGGAATCTAAAAAAAAAGAAACGATTGGAAACTTGAGAGAGATTTAAAAGACATTTGGAAGATAGAACGTTAGCTATAATCATATACAAATCAGTTTAGAGAAATTTCGGAATGATTTCTTCTGAAGGCCAAGATTTCAGTTTCTTCCCTTTGATTGTCTCCGTCTCTTATTATTGTAAAAAAGAACGAAACGGAAGAACTGGAAGCAATTATTTTGAAGGCATTACGTATGGCATCGATTAAACGGCACTTTCATGACTGAAAATGGGTTTTACTATATTGAAAAACCACAATATGGAAATACCTTGATTTATGTTTTCGATAAACAAACCGGTAAATTGAAATTTACATTTTTACGCCTCTGGTATTAATCCTTTGAATACTTCACTTTCGTTCCATAAATGTGTTTTGCTCCACTGCAGGTTCTTATTAATCATATTATTATATTTTTCGTCTCGCATCCTTACCCATGGATCCACCATTTCGAAACAAGTTTCCATTTTAAGCGCCTCTGCTATTCTGGTTCTTTTTATTGCTCTCTGTCAATTAGAAAATTTAAATTAGTATCTGACGCAAGGCACTGCTAACGAGATTCAGAATACTTTCTGCTCTGCGTGGCAGAATTTGCATTAACGTAACACAGTAGAACAGTGTGATGTTCGGCAGAAATTAAGGAGCAAACTTCCAACTAACGAGGCGTTCAAGTAAGCGTGAATTTAAAAAGGGAGCGGTGGCAAAAAAATGCTGGCGTCATTAAATCTTGTCGACTTTTCCGTGGCCTTCAACGGACCAAACTGATAGGTGCAGTTAAACGGGATGGCAGCACCAATAGCTTACGCAGCTGTGTGACTGTAATTGCGCTTGTAAGGAACGATTCTACAAGGGGCCACCCATGCTTGTTCGAAGGAGGTGAATTTTGACCTTGTCGCAACCTGCATCTGCCCTGCCTCCATGTATTCTGTTCCATTTAGACATGATACAACTTTTCCAGCAATTCAGTGTATTTAGTATGCCGTTTCTTAAAACCACAGCAAAAAATACTGCTTTTTTTCTTAGCCTTTAACGACAGAGGCGATCTTTCTACCCACTTCCCTTTATGTAACTGCTCGCTGTTAACCTGTTAAAAACACAGGTGTCTCTGTGGTGGTAGAGTAGCACAACAAGTGACAGGAAACCAAAGGTAACTTTGAACCGACAAGATAATTCAGTGTCCGGTTTTAGGGAGATAGGCTTATGCCATGAATCTTGGGTTCCGGACTAAAAAAATCTTGCGAAGGGTTCTTTGTATTCACTAACCTACTTGTCGAGATGATTTTGAAAGAAAATTTACTTCTTAGTCTTCAAATCTCCGGGAAGTTATTTAGAAATAATATTTCTGTGAATTTTTCATTTATTTATCTTAGGAAAATTAATAATCTAAAATTCGTACAGTTGAAAAACCCTATGTTTGATAACATAATACACAACAACCGTTCTGTATTAGTTAGTGCAAAAAGTATTTAAATACTGTATCATCAGTGCTTCTACTTTAATTAGAAAACAGGTGCAGCAAACATATAAAAGCACGTTTCGAGGCGAGCTACGTGTGGTTCAGTCGGATATTCTGTTTAGAGACACGTGTAAAAGTGTGTGATCATTCATTAATATCCCTCGTTTTAAGATATGTTCTGGAGTAAGATGTCCCTAATGTTCTGTTCGATTTTTTTCCAGCCTACTAAATCGGAGTAGCTAATTCTGAGAAATATTTCGAAATCGATAAAAACATTAACAATGTGTGAAAAATTACTTGTGTGTAGCTCATATTTATTATTAGCAGAAATGAGACAGAGAATTTTTATATATACACTGTTGTTTGCTAATATAATTTATTCTTTAGGGAATTTTTATTTTTACGACTTTTTTAATATTTTACACGATGCAATATTTTCTTCTTATATTATTATTGACCTTGAACTATTTTGTTCATGTATATTTTGCCGATACAGGAATGTTTGTGACTAAAAAAAAAGTCTGTACAAGTGTTGAACATACTAAACTATGCCGTATCTATCGGTCTGGATTCGAGGAAAATCCACCTACATACGTCCTCCTCCTTTCTGTAATTTCAGACAATAAATCTCATTTATCTTATTAACAGTCTCTTCTATAGTCGCAAACAACTGGAAGTAAAATAAAACTCGTCCCGAAATCTCCAAAATATACGGCAATTTCTTCAGACCGCAAATCTGACTGGTAGTCTATGGAAGATAATTTGATTTGTAAAATAACAGTACGATCACGCGAGATAATTTTTTCGGTACTATAAGTCATTTATATTCAGTTGACAACTCGACAGATAATACGTATTTTTTAAATGGTATCAACATTAATGATTAAAATTCTAAAGCACAAGCAAATATCGGCTAACTTTCAAAACAATAAAAGGAAAATTGATCAATCTATAGTGGCTTATTGAATGGTCGATTGCAAGTGGGTGATGTTTTAATAACTCACAGCGAAACTATAAATCATGATTTTTCCGCATCGTAAAACCATTCCCTTCTCTTCGGCAATCACAAATCTTTCCTTGAAGCAGAAGTTGAGTGATCAAGTCATCCACTATGAGTTTCCTCCTCATCTTTTTTTTTGCTTCGAGGTTTACGGCTTGTTGACATTGAGGTCATTGCAGCCAGGAAAGGATGGGAGACAAAGAACGGAAAGGAGTTCAGTTGTGATTTTTGAAGGAAAGAACATATCATCATTCTTCTGAAATACTGAAATCAGAGTGGCCAGTAGGGAATTTAAATCCACGTCCTCCAAAGCGCCAGATCCGAGCCTGTTCGTCATCCAATAGCTGCATCCAAGCATCCTTCTTGACATTCACCAGACATTCTTGTTAATCAGATCTGGATCTTGTTTGCTGTTTCGAGCCTTTTTTCCCTCTCGCCTTCAATCTCAGCGTGATGAAGAAGGCTAGAGGTCCATTTGGAATTTCAGTCACGTTGACTCCAAGGTAATAGCAGTTTCTGCACTGCTTAATTAATTCCCGCGAGTCCTTAATTTTAAATGAGCGTTGCGTTAAATTATAGCTGGCGGATGTGCTTGCGATAGGCGAAGAAGAAAGAAAGGACGTCGGACGAATCGACAGCGAATGCCAATTAAAGCGGCCCTCAACTTACGAAACATATAGGTGTATGTAAATACGCCGTTCCTAGGCATCTTGGCCTCGATCCGAAAAAAGATGGAACACCCAGGTGGAAGGACCGGAAACATGGAGCAGCTTTTAATCATTTTTTTAGGTAGATGTTCATTAAATACGTTTCCCAAGTATCCATCAAGCCTTCGGTTTGTGTCAGCCATAGAGCACAAATAATTAGTAATTAAAAATAATTACACTCAAGCTTCAACGTTTTGGTACGCAACGATCTTATTGTGAAACAGAAGCTGTAATCAAAAGCATCATATGCACACTACGAATCGATCGTTCATCTTCATTCTACCCCAGTGAAGTTGTGCTGCGACGTTTTAATCATCCAGTAAATAAATTTGAAACCATCTTTATTCCGCATTACAAATTCTTTTCCCGCTGACTATAACCGCTTCAAAGAAAGTATACTAACTGTACATCAATGTTACTGTTAAATTATGATTTCGCTAAACTTATTAGTAGACTATGAAATCTTAAACCATGAAAAAAATTTGTGGCAAAGATTGCTAAATGGAAGAAATGTTAAACGAAGAAAGTTTGTTTATGTTTGTGGATAAGGATAGAGCAGATTTGGAATTTCCGATGGAAAGCGTAAGTGATCGAATTAGGTGTCATATATGCTAAGTAGTCGTGATTTTGATGATATTCTAAACAAAAAGACACCAGGATTCTTAGAACAAGAAATCTGGTAAAGGGCGTTAGTTGATCGTTGTAAAACAGCTAACGGAATGTAACCCTTAATGCTATTCAGAGACTTGTAAGACTTGGATTTTAAACTGGAAACCGGGATCTTAATAGCCTCACTATGCAAGATAAAAACCATGGTATCCTAAAAACCTAGAAAGAAGAAAAAATTTTGGTGGCGTTACTGGTAAGTGACACATATATTTGCGAATGCCGGTGATGGTATTTTGGGAAATGGGAATAACGCTTCATAGTTGTAATTGCACCATCGTTTAATATTACTATAATGATAATTGCATTGTGATTGACACCATCAGGAGTGGTCAAAGGCGTGGAAGATACAGAATCCAGTGATTCAAATAACTATGTATTGTAGTTGCTCCCGAGAAATCGACGAAGACATTTTCATCTATGGATTGATCGAACTTCAATGATTATGAAGGTCCTGAAAGTTACCATTCACGATGGAAGACAACTGCATGTATTATCACAGGAGGACAGTGGGAAAACGATCATTTGGAGATTCCAGAATGATCTTTGGTAGGGGTATTAGTATTTCAAATTTTAGTTTAATTTTCATATTTTAATTCCAATGAAACAAAAGCCCAGGTAGCGATTATAGCGTCTTTCGCACTTAACAAATTTTGATCTAAATTCTGTCACTGTTTCCGGTAAATTGTTTCCCTGGTAATTTATTCCAATCCCTGACACCCTTGCATAAAATGGAGTTTTTACGTACGCCTGGAATCAGATGTTAGTGTCTGATTATGATCATCTTTTCTAGTACATGTACCATTCCAAATTCTTCAAGCTTCATCATCAATATATGCGTCATACCCTCCCAGCACTCTTCTGTCTTCCAATGAATCCTTTATCATAAAAGTAGATGATTGTTTTTTTTTTCAGTAATTTTCTCAATCAAATCTAGCTGCCCTCTTTTGCAAACAATTCAACCCCTACGTATGTTACCAATAATGTGTGTTCTACTTTATCCCACGATACCCATACAATGGTCTGATCAAGATTCTGTGTTCCAATTTCCTCATTTCCCTTGTACATCTCCCCATCATTTGATCCAGTAATGCAGGATTTTGAAACCTCCACCTATCACCTGTACAATGCGACCTGACTGTTTTATTTATGGCTTTATGCCTCGTCGATGTCTGCATCATTAGAGGCGGAATGGGACTGGCGACAAGGAATAGGAATGAAGCATGGGAAATCCTGGAAAACCTAAATCTGGATGCCCAACGGGTTCGAACCGGTGTCCTCCCTAATGCAGTTTACTATCAAATGAGGTGCTAAGGTGTTTACATTTTTTTCTTCGAAAAGTACTTTATCCTCCGCCTCTGTTTTACTCTAAATGTAATGGAAGAATGTTGCAGAAACCGGAGAAGATTTGCAAACGGTGGTTGATATTTAATGGTTGGTTGAGCTGATTTCAGCATCAGACAACTGCAGTCATGGAGGATTGTGTGGAAACAGGATCAACAAGGGCGTCCGGTCAAGGTGCCCAAAGGGGAGGTCGGTGCATACCTGTGGCCGTTTTACAGCCCCGGAAACAGAACCGAACAGGCACTGGGCGTCACGAAGGGCCATAAGGAAGAACCCGGGGCGTGCACGCAAAAAACATAATCACACGAACCGGTCGCTCGCGTTTTCGAATGGAATTCTGGCTGGTCAAGTCCACTTCTCAAGAAAGGCACAGGGAAATTAGCACAATAGGCCATTGGGTGGATCATACCTGTAATATGAGGGGTCAGAGAGAAAACAGGAAAGGCAACCAAGTTAATGCTAACGTTTCTCAGAACACCTTTCAACACAAACTTAGTAATGACAGGGTAATTTCGACGGATGAGTGTCTCTATTTACGGGAGACATGCGACTGGTGATGTTTTGTTGTTCGAACCTAGTTGGACCTCAAGGATTTCTGAATGCTGTTAATTCCTTTTTTTCGTGGGCCTTATCCCTTGTTGGCGGTATTAGACATGGAAAAGGATTGGGAACAAGGAAGGTGATGAAATTTGGTCATATATTTTCAAAAGAACCATCCCCGCATTCACTTGGAATGATTTTCAGAAAACTATCGAAAACCGAAATCTGGATGGCAAAACGGGAATTTGAACTCGCGTCCTACAGAATACCAGGTGCGAGCGTTATCGCTGAACCACCAGGCATGGTAATAAAGTAAAGAAATTGTGATTGTTTCCCACAAGCATAAATGCTTGTGCTTAAAATAAATCTCCAAAAGATATATAATTTACCTGACACTCTGCAAGAATTCAAAGTTAAAATTTTCGAAATTTAAATGTTGACGTTTCGAGGAACTATGGCAAAATATCCATCTCTATCAAATGTATTGTTACTTTCACGTAGCACGCTGTATGCGTAGAAAGTTTTGCCGATTCACTCTGTTGGAAGTGATTAGTAGGCAGACATGTTATACTCTACTCGGCATAATTTAGAGCTCGGGTCTTTGTGGCAGAAAATCATATTTGTGTTGATTTTAGTTCTTTCGTGATATGTACATATATGGCGAATAGAATGAAAAACATAAACCGATCGTGCCATTTAAAAAAACACAAATTTTCACTAAAACTATCAAAAATCAACTAATAGTGTAAACGTGACTATTAACTAGAAAAATCATACTGTTTTTCAAAGAATGTTGTGGAGATTTTTTTTCCAGTCTGAACAATAAACATTGTTTTACCTGTATTTATTCCAAAGCCCGTGATGGGAAGAAAATTTGAGTTCGTTCAATGACAGCAAGAACAAGAATAAAAAAAAAGTTATAGTAGTAGTCGGATATACATAGCATTGGCTCCTGCAAAACTAAGAAATTAGTACATTTTTTATAATCTCTCAATTTTTCTACTTTTTTACAGATTTTTGTTATGAGCTTTTTCATTGCACAAATATCTATAAATAAAGTTGTGAAGCATTTTCATGAATTGCAGATAATAATTACAAATATGTATAAATTATTGCTGCGAATCCAATTGAATTTTTTCGTCATTTATTTGTTTACCAAATGCGTTTTACTTATTTGACACAAGCATCGTCAGTAGCTTTTCTTGTTAAATACGCGTAAATACTATTAATGTATAATACTTTCACAGTTACTTTCTCTGGGTACAACCTGGATGTAGAGCACTACCTTGTTTCACACTTTTTAACTGATGTTTGTCAATCGTGATTTTCTATTTTTACGGTATTTACTCCTATAACACAGTGCTATCAGAAGTTCTTCATAAAGAAAGGCAGTTTGATTGATTTATTAACAGATGAAACTGTTTATAACATACACTGACTATTCTGTAGATCTTTATCTCCACTTTATTTACTACTTGTACTCTTCCGTCTTTCTACTCACAATTAACTTTAAGCTTTATTTATTCTTTATTACGTTGTTTTATTCCTTCTTGTACACTATAGAAAACGAATGAAGTCTCACATTTTATTTGCATGTATTTACCATTTACTTCCTTTCACCTATTACAAGTGATTACACCTTGAACCACTTCCTTATTAACAAACTTTACATTTACTTTTTTCCATATCACTTCATAATCACATAGGACTCACCCTATTACAATGCTTTATGCAAGCGATACCATAATATATATACCGCGAACTTTTTCTCGTTTCTTTTCAACAGCAATATTCTCTTAAATTGTTCACAGCACTGTCTTTACTTCTTGTTATTCCTCGTTACTGGTCACCTTCAACTGTCGTTACTTTTAGCTGCTAGGTACGTTTCCTTAAATACAAATTACAATTGAACATTTTTGCTCCATTTTTCTTTCATTACAACTTTAATAGAGTTATCACCGGATTTATCAGTATTTCATGGAGTATGTCGGTTATAAATTGAAGGAATGGCCTGTGCAGAAACCAAAGATCAGATAACATGAAGCAGGTAAAGTAGACGTAGAATGTAATTGGAACGTGAAAATGAAGAGATGGTGGACTATATCAAATCCGAAACTCTAGTGACTTTGACGTTGACGAGGCGTAAAGCGATAAGCAAAAAGCAGTTGATATTACCTAAAATTCCCCCAAACCCCGGAAGCTGATATATGTTAACAAGTGATTGTGCTGAAAATTTCGTGTAGCGACAGGTGTTTGTGGCATTGGTAGCCAGAGAGAACGGTTGCGTCCTTCCCAGGTAAGCGGCGGTCAGCGTGGTGTTCCACATAGTTTCCCAACATTTGCGGCCACCTGACGGCGCTAAGATAACGAAGTCGACGGCCCATTTCCGGCCTTGAGCCGCCACGAGTGCCACATAAAGTCGGCTTTCTGGCGCCGAATTCGCCGCCGCCGGCATAAAAGCTGCTTACGTCGCCCATCGCCAGACTAATGGAGTTCTCCATTACTATAACTGCCATTTGTATGCATTTCATGCCGCGGGTTTTGTCGACTACGCTTCTAATTCTGTTCTAAAACGAAAATTTATAGAAATATATTTAAAAATAGATTACCGTATCGTAATAATTGTCTCGCAAGCCTATGCGAACTATTGCTGGGCGATTGATCACTATATTTTTCTATTTTCGATTTTGGCTCACTTTGGACGACGAAAAGCAACTGGTCCCCCTTTCCATCTCTTTCAAGAATTTTTTAATTCTTTCATTGAGGTTCCTCCTTCAGACCAGTTGGTCTTGGCTTTTGCACATTGTTTCAGGAATCCCTTGACTTTAATGTAGTGATGTAACTGAAAATTCTTCTTATCAACCTACTTTCAATCATTATAACAATAATATTTAATTAAATTGCGATGGAGCGCACGCCCCGGTGGCAATTTCCCTACGTACCCATCTTCTCCCTTTCCTGCACCCACCTACATTTGCCCTCTGCAAATTTTACCTTTGAATTCATTCAACGTTTTTAGTAAATTATTCATCGTTTCTCTTAATAACTTATTCCAATCCCTGACACCCTTACCCAAAAAAGAGAATCTTCCTACACCAGTGTGCCTGAAATCGAGTGCCAGCTTGTGGTCATGGTCATCTTTCCCTTCCATGCATTACTTTTCATTCTTACAACAATATCTTTCCACGCCTCGTCACCAATATACGACTTGTACACTCCCATGACTCTCTTCACCCTCCTCCTGTCTTCCAATGAATCGCATTCCAGCTCTTTTAACGTTTCTGTTACTGATTGCATTTTGCGGTAATTTCCAGAAACAAATCTAGCAGCAATTTTTTGCACCCTCTCCAACTCCTCTATTTGATACTCAAAATGTGGGTCCCATACTACACCACCATATTCAAGAAATGGTTTGACCAAAGTTTTGTAATCCGATTCCTTTACTTCTCTCGTACATCCCCTCATCACTCTCTCCAACAAGGGCAGAATTTTGAAACCTTTTCCTACTACATGAAAAATGTGTCCTACCCAGTTAAGCTTGTTATCATATGTAATTCCAAGATATTTACATTTCAAGCCTTCAACAAGCAATTCTTTCCCCACCTTATAATCGTAATCAACCTTTAGTTTTTTATTTGTGTATCTGTCTAATAAGCTGACTCTTGTTTGTATTTATCTTCATCGCATATTTAAAAACCCAATTAGATCACCCTGCAGCTGTTTACAGTCCTCTACCGTTTTGATCCTTTTATATACCATGATATCATCTGCAAACAATCTAATTTCTGATAGTAAACAATCAACACAATTATTCATTAGAATAATGAATAGCAATGGTCCCAATACGCTACCCTTTAACACTCCCATTTTTACTTCCAGTTCTTATGATACTGCGTTTTCTACCCTAAATTTCTGTTTTCTACATTTTAAAAATTCTTCTACCCAGTAAATCACTTTCTCATCCACTCCAATAATTTTTACCTTATTTACTACCATTTTATGGTTCACTGTGTCAAAAGCCTTTGAAAGACCTAGTGCTATACTATCATTTTGGACTCACTTGTCCATTTCATCTGAAATATCTTGCATATACCCCACCAACTGAGATCCGGATGAATATCCTTGCCTAAGTGCCATGTTGCCTACTTGAAAACCACTTACGCTCCTCACATATATTTCTGACCTGGTTGCATATCAATCTCTCCATTAACTAACCTACCACTGATGTCAAACTGATCGGCCTGTAATTTTCGACTCTATTTCTCACCCCTCCTTTATGTACCGGCACTACTATCGCACTTTTCCAGTCCTGTGGTAAGCAGCAAGTATCCAGACTCAATTAAAATCATATTTCAAGATAAGGTACAATGTCACATCCGGCTATCTTTAAGAAATCTGTTGTAATATTAATGTTATTTCAGCTTTCTTATTTCCTTCGTAATATCATCAGGATGAATTTCAAATTTTTTGTTCTGTTCATTTCTAATTGTGTTGTTAAGCTCGTTCTCCGAATTAGACCCTCCCGTTTCTGATTCATTGGCCCTAATGCTCTCAATAAACCAGTTACTTAAAATCTCTGCCTTTTTCAAATCCTCAGCAACTTCTTCTCCATCCTTATCTATAAGCGTCTCGACACCCTCCCTTCCCCTCAGTTTTCTAAGATCGCCATAGAAATTTCTAGATGCATCAGTCAATGGTCCTCCTGCACTGACAATACTCTTCATAAATCCACCTTTAGCCACCTTCTTTGCTATTATTAAGTCCTTGTTTTAAATATTCCCTACTACTCTGCTGTCTCTTAACTTTGTTATGTTCTCTTCTTACCAACCTCTTTAACCTTCTCACATCCCTATTATAGTGCACAGGTTTTCTACTTCTCTTTATTTTCTGTCCTGGAATAAATGTTTCTTCCCCCTTTCCTATCATCTCCTTGAACTCTTCCCACCATGACTCTCCTGTACTTTTGCATTCCTTCCATTTGTTGAAACGTTCTCTGAAATATTTCTTCAGATTCAAAATTTGTGTCTTTTTATAACTGTACCTATTTCCCCTTTCAATTTTGGCTGCTGAATTATTGAAACCTCTAATATCAATCAGAATTGCTTCATGATCACTTATTCCTTCGGTTACTTGACACCCCACAAGTTTATTATCTGGATTTATTAGGAACATATCCAAAATATTTTGTCCCCTATTTTTCTGCTCTACCACTTGCTTAATCCTCCTTCCCTTATTAGGGTATTTGCAAATCTCTGTTTTTCATAAAATGTCCATAAAATTTCAACCTTCTCTTGGAACATCTTGCGACTAAAAGTCGGAGCTTCCTGGAACCACCAAAGTGATTACCATTATTATCATGATTTAGCGTTTCCACTTTTGCTGGTAGTTCCTTACATCCTCTTCTATATCTGACAGTCACTCCAGGTTCCTTCCTCCAACATTTGTCACCAGTACACTCCTTTCGCTTCTACATCTTTCTTCACCTGTTCCGTCTTTCTTGTCCACGGCCTTTTAATAGGTCCCTTTCTCTTGTCCAAGAGCGTTAACTTTGACAATCTCAGTCTTATGACATTCCCTATCCAATGAAAACGTTTTTTCTTGTCGGCCTTGGCAATGTATGGAACCGCACACTGGCCTCACATTGTAAAGGTCGGAGGTTCCAGTCCGGCCTCGTGAATGGGTTGTTTTAATTAAGTGTTGTGTTTGTCTTGAGGTTTCCTCACCACAGTGTCCCACATTACATGATCCTGATACAGCAATGTCGCACCGATAAAATAAAGTCGCAGAGGCCGAAGGCCATATAAAACACAACTCTGACTGGTCGCTGTATTCAATTATCAACCAAATTTGATATCACAGTCGCTAATTCCACAAGTCCACCATGGACAAAATATTACAACTTTTTTCTTTAATATCTAATTCTTTGACTTTTATTTGTATTTCGTCTCTTAGTTTAACTTGCTTTCAAAAGCAAACACGGCTACTATGATTACATGTTTAAAAATATCTTACAATTTTACCTCCAAAGCAAAGCAAAAAAAAAAAATTGTTTCCGTTGTATAATTGAAGAAAATAATAGTTAAATAACCGGTTAAATAAACTTGAGAATGAACCACAATATAATTACAATCGGCATTATGCAATCAAAATGATTATTATGGTGAACCTAATACTAAACAGCAGCCATAAACCTTATGTGTGGGACGAAAACGCAAGTTCCATGATTATTGTTTAAAGTAAATAATAGTTCATTACAACTATTTAAATGCTGGGAAATGGTAACTTTTAGTTTAAATAAAATTTGCATTTTACAAATTCACCTCTCCATTTAGGAAACAAGCCATTTATGTAATATTGTAAATGTAACAAGTAGATTTTGTGTGCCATTTTGTCAGTTGCAAGTTGATTAATAGTCCCCTAATAGTGATTATTTATGCAAAGTTATGTGTATCTATTGTTTGCTATGTTTTATTCATAAATTTAGCATCAACTGTGAACTTAATGATTTAAATCAAATGAAAACATGTTACTGCACTATCTGACGGCAGGTGGGGAAATGTAGTGTTTTTAAAAACAGCCAACAGGAATAACCCATTATGTTACCTGTGGCTTTGTTCGTTTATCATATAACTGTCATATAAAAGAAATTTATCTTCATTAAAAAGAAGTTTAAAAAATTCTAATTCTAGAGAAATCAGATGTGACAGTGTATATGCTGTCAATAAGAACTATCACTAAAAGAAAGGTTCTTAGGTTTTGGTCATTCAGACCTCTATATCATCCGTGTTCCCGCAGAAATTGTGTTTACGTTTGTCGTATTGATATAGCGGAGGTAATATAATACAAACCATCTTGATTGAAAACAGTCGTACCTAATAGAGACTCGAATTCTACGTATCAAGCGTAGTGATCCTTCAACGAATCTAGTGACCAATTTATTTTGGAATTGTTGGTGTCACAAGTAGAAACTTAGAGACATAGAGTATGTGGCACTGTATGACAATGGATTGTATGTATTTAGTTCGTTGAAAGTGGTCCCATTACTTTTTGTTCACAGAATAGGAATTATCAAGTAAATTAATATTTCAAGTCGAACCATAAAGTAAATTAACATTTCAATTCGGCAATTTATCTTGAACGTTTTTATACTTCTTGTCAAACACTGAAATTAGGATTTACTTTCATTTATCAGTTTCAAATTAGCACACAACATGTAAGACTTCTGTAAATTTAAAAGTTTTACATGTATTGTGTGGGGCATCATTTACCTAAAATAAACTGATTATAAACAGCCATCCTCGTAGACAGAATAAAACATATATAACATATACATTTTTAATGGCACCCGGCAACTCGGCAACTCATACCTTACAGCCAGCTCAATGTAATTATCACAATTCTCCCAGTGAATTAGTTTCTCCAGTACGCTTTAGCTTGTAAGTATGGACACCACAGGACGGACATTATGCTAGCGTTCTGGCCTCGCATTCGGGAGGACGGTGGTTCGAATCCCCGTCCGGGCATCCAGATTTGGGTTTTCCATGGTTTCCCCACATCACTCCAGGTGAATGCCGGGATGCTTCCTTCAAAAGGCCATGGCCGAATTCCTTCCCATTCCTTGCCCCCCATCCTTTCCCGTCTCTAAAGACCTAGTTGTTATAGGAGACGTTAAGCAGTTAAAAAAAAAAAACGGACATCACATTCACATCACTTAAAATCTCATGCCCTCGGCCGGACTCGAACCGGCGACTTTCGGCAAGCGGAGCCAGTACTCTAGTCCCTACGCTGCAGAGGCCGGCCTTTCCGGATATTAAAAATATACAATGCAGTGTAGTAAAAGTTTACGTGATAAATAAAGCAACATAACATAACATGACCTGTTGTATGATAACCTAATTGAAATCATTGACGCCGAGAGTAAAATGTGAAATCAATGTAAGTACAGTACCACTAATGATTCTCTGTGGTAGAAGAGAAACGCGTTCGGAAAAACAAATAAACGAACGAATGAAATTCCATTGCATTGGCAGCAACAATATCTCATACATTTATCATTAAGCTATTAATTATTGAGTAAATTATGTAAAGTGTATTAGAAGCAGAATTGAAGAGTTAAACAAGCGTGTTATTTGGGGGGCTCGAATATTTGTAGTGTGAACCTGTAATAATTTAGGTAATATTCCAGATACTATCAATATGCACAAGGCGCTGGAATATTTAAAAGATTACTGTGTCGAGTAGTTAGTAACACGGAGTAACATCGCCGTTAAATATTGAAGACAAAGCCATCTGCGAACACAAGGAACATAAACTCAATCCACAACCCGAAGGTAGGTAGAATCCTCCCGAAGGAAGCATAGTAAGTCATTGGGTAGAAGGTAGGACGGCCAGTTCCTCTCCACTGGGACCTGTGAAATTCAAACCACAGAAAGTCCTGGCGTAGCTGATATGATCCATCTCAACTCTTAGAAATTCTTGGCTCTGTAGTATTTGATAGGGATGTAACGGAGCTCCGGAACCGCAAGTCCGGAACTTTTCCGTGAAATCCTACCACCGCATCCACTATTTTCAATGCGGATGATTAACTGAAGTTTAGTTACATAGCTATATATACAGGGTGTTACAAAAAGGTACGGCCAAACTTTCAGGAAACATTCCTCACACACAAACAAAGAAAATATGTTATGTGGACATGTGTCCGGAAACGCTTACTTTCCATGTTAGAGCTCATTTTATTACTTCTCTTCAAATCACATTAAACATGGAATGGAAGCACACAGCAACAGAACGTACCAGCGTGACTTCAAACACTTTGTTACAGGAAATGTTCAAAACGTCCTCTGTTAGCGAGGATACATGTATCCACCCTCCGTCGCATGGAATCCCTGATGCGCTGATGCAGCCCTAGAGAATGGCGTATTGTATCACAGCCGTCCACAATACGAGCACGAAGAGTCTCTACATTTGGTACCGGGGTTTCCTGTAACAAAGTGTTTGAAGTCACGCTGGTACGTTCTGTTGCTGTGTGTTTCCATTCCATGTTTAATGTGATTTGAAGAGAAGTACTAAAATGAGCTCTAACACGGAAAGTAAGCGTTTCCGGACACATGTCCACATAACATATTTTCTTTGTTTGTGTGTGAGGAATGATTCCTGAAAGTTTGGCCGTACCTTTTTGTAACACACTGTATTATTATTTTTTAAGCGAGATTCGGCCTTTCGCCGCCTAGCTTTCAACAACGTGGTTGTATTTTCCTTACGATATTGCAATAAAAGTAACAATGAACTGAACGGTGTTATTACCTAAGCTACGAATTTACAAGTTTAAAATTGTATGTAAAGTAAAGCGGTCTCTTCACGGTCCAACTCATAGGACATCCGTGTGGAACTACCGTAGGATGCGCTCAACTATTTGCCCTATTAGAAGGGATCAAGCAATCCTTTCCACTCGTACTTTTTCGCTGCACACCAGTGTACTTATGACACACTCGTAGGATGTTTCCTCCAATCATGATCCAGCGCTGTAGCTTGTTGGACAAGGACGCGTGCTGATATTTGGGGGTCCAATAACATCCAACACGTCCTAAATGTAGGAAATAAACGACCCATCAACAGTCCACTATCGGAAAATCGGATCATGATAGGTCCTACAGGTTGGACTGTGAACGGGCCTCTAGAGCGGTGGAAAGGCGGGTGGCTGGCACGGAGATGTGCGGTGGCGTGGCCTCGTGCTTCACGCTTGAATTAGTCGAGCGGTGAACTGCGCACAATTCATATGACAAAGATTGCTTTTCTGAAGCGTGCGTAGTTATGTAAATAATTTAATTCACTTGTCAAATCATATTGCGTTTTTTGTTGTTGAAAGATGAGGCAAAAAATAAATCAGTATTGTATGGAAATACACTTATGAAAAAATGCAAAATTTGGGATAAAAATATGCTTATTTTAATTTTAAGTTAATTTTTGATAAAATATAAATAATTATACATTTATTTTTCGACCTCCGCTTCCTCAAAACATCCGGATCCGTATCCGCAAAGGTGACCTTCGTTACAGCCCAAGATTTGAACACGGAACTGGGCCATGAATAATGAAAGCAAGCGTCTTAACCATCTAACTACCAGAGCTCTCGATGAAACATTAGTCATTTATTATAGTCAGAATACCGATTGCACACGAACCATACCGGTTTGTCATGCTTAAAATTTGACACTGGTGGCGGGACACAGTACGGTGTGTTTCTATTGGGCTAAGCGGTCAGGTACATAAGTGATAACAGTAGAAGCATCAGCTTTATTGTGTAGCAGTACGACTTCTCTCTCGTTCTTTTTGTCATACAGTCAGGGGCAGAGATGAGGCACTGATTTCGTGAAAGGTGGTGCGCCACGGCGGTAATTCTTGAGAGAGCGCCGCGGGCTGCCATGCTCTGGCTATCGACCATCAGTGTGCCCAGTATTCCGGGGACCTCGGTTCGATGACCTCGCTTATCCCAGTCTGTGAAAGAGGCGCAGTGCCGTTGCCCGTGGAGGCGCCGTTTTTCGGCCGGCAACTTGCGGAAGCTGAGCGGTCGTAAAGTAAGGAACAGAGCAAGTGCGTTCCCGGTCAGTCGACAGGCAGGTAGCGAGCAAACCCCGAAAAACTGGACCCTACCCTCAGCCGGATTTCGGATTTCTCCGAGACAGTACTTAACTTTTAATGGCCGATGTAATTTTAGCGGCTTTCGTCTCTGGCTGCAGCTCGGTGGTTTTTAGGGCGCAACTGTGTTGACTAAGATTGCCGTGGATTGTGAAATCGTTGTTAAAGTAATTGCTTTAATGCATAACTCCAAACGATTTAACACACTTCATTTTCAAGTAGACAAAAAAATACATAAATTTAAAAAGTAATTTGCAGGCTTCCGTCCAGAGAAGCCATATCATTAACGGTATGCGATGAAGAACAATTAGGACAAATATGAGCACTAGCTTGATGGCAGGATTTTCCTTTTGTGGTAATTTAGAAGCACAAGTAACAAAACGCAATACGAAAAATGGTTTTGCACTTGATCTTTCTCACTCTGTGAATGTGTGCGTGTGTAACTGTAGGAATGTTAGAGGGTTGTGTGTTTTCAATTTTTAATTGCAATCAGATATTTGAATTCTTTGAGAATACTATTCGTGGAAACAAATATATTCGCTATGTTGTTTAACAACTAAAGAGAAATAGAGTAATCTATTAGCTCAGTGGTTAATGCGCTTACTTTTTTTTCTTTTTTTTAAAAAAATAAGATCGTTGCTCCGATCCCGAGTTCGATACCCGGTAGGCACAGGAATTTTTAAGAATTGTGTTAGATCATATGAGCTATGTCAGGTCGCACCGTGGTTCGGATTCCACGTTAAACTGTTGGTCCCAGAGGAAAGGAACTGGCCGTCCTACTTCTGACACAATGGCTTAGTATGCCTCGCTTCTTTGGAGAGTATCCAACCAATCTTCGGGTTGTGTATTAAGTTAGTTAGTTAATGAAAAATAATTGATAATTCATTTTTTTAAATAATAGCGGACACTGAAAAGTAACATTTGGTTAGGTAGGTAGACTTAAAACATTTTGGGTATGTTAAAAAGTGAAAATGTAAGAATAAACAGAACTGTTCTGTTGCCACTTTTTTTTCTGTCGTCAGCCTTTCGAATGGTTTGATGCAATCCTCCATCTTCCCATCCTGCGCTATCCTCTTCATCTCAACAACCTACGACCTCAATTATCTGCTTCATATTCTAATCCCTGTCTTCCTTTACAGTTCTTACCATTAGCAGTTTCCTCCACTAACAATTTAATCAATCACGCATATCTTAAAATGTGACACACCATCTGTAAGATTCTTCCACAAACTTCTTTCCCTACTTATCATTTCCAAAGCACGTTCATTTCGTACTTTATCTGCCCTCTTAATATCGAGCATCGTTCTGTAGTACCATGTTTCAAGTGCTCAGTTATCTTTCTTTCTGATATTACTTCGCTATCATTAAGTTCTGTACTCCACACACAGAAATTTAAAAACTTCTTTCACCTTAACTTTTCTAAATGCTAGTCGTTACAGGGTCCAGTACATGCACAACGTGAAAATTATAATAATAGAAGGTATACACTTCAACAGTAAGGCAACAGTCTGATGCATTAGAAGCCTTCGTAAAAAAAGTTATTCTCTAATTTTTTGTTCGATTTTGGACGAAAACTACAATATATTTATAATCTGGTTTTATTTTTAAAAAGAAAAATTTAGATAAAACACTTCGGGTTTATGCTGTAGAAAATTAAAGATTAGTTTAAAGATCTTCTTTTCTCTTGTGAATAACTTCATTCATTATGTTTTTATTATTAGGTCTGTTACTATTATTTCACAGAGGGTTGTGTTATCAAAATTACTCGCACAGACAATTTGACCTACAGAATCGAACTCTTACCTACAGAAAATTTTGGACAGACCATGTAATAAGGATGAAAACCAACCGGATCCCACGAATAATTCTCAAGTACCATCCCAGAGGCAGGAGAGATGTAGGAAGACCACCAAGAAGATGGACAGAGACCGTAACAGGCCACCAGGCCTAACTAACACTGGATAAGAAGAAGAAGGTAATTAGACCTCCCAATTTGCAATTATCGAATAGTGAAGAATGTCTCAAATATGATGAGAAATCCAATGGTATCACAAATATAAAAAATGATCTAAACGACTGACGATACTGTATATCACTTATATGCACCGAAAAAATATTATGTATTTTGTACTCAATCCGTCAGAAAAGTCAACTGCGGGAAATAATGCTGATTTCCGTAAACTTTCATCTCAGAAAACATCTTGCGATGTTTGCAACTATCTTAGTGTTGTCAAGTACTTTCCCAGATTTACACTGCGTCCAATCCTTTCTCGCCACGCTTGAACCAATGCATGTGGTCTGCGGAACGGTCTGGTAGCTCAGTGGTTAAGGCACTTGCTTTCAACATTTCGGGGTCAAATTCCGATCGGGGCAGGAATTGTTAAGAGTTGTGTTTTACCATATGAGCTACACCAAGACGTTCCGTGGTTCGGGTTCCACGTTGAAGTGTAGGTTCCAGAACAAAGGAAATGGTCGTCCTACCGCTAAAGGCGCATTCCCACGATCCCTTGTAACGAAGGCGAGACGAAACGGGACCTCATTAGCCAAAGTGTAGGGACGACCGCGGGCCGCAGGTTAGACCTAGCTTACCTTGCCGCCACCTCCGCACCACGTTGCCTAGTGTCGTTTGGCACAGAGCACTTTACAGCAACAGAAAGGGTGCTCACAGCTCCTGCAAACCGGTGGCAACAGCGCACCGCTACACACGCCTGTGATGTTTACCGACTCATAGTGGGTTGCTGCGTCTCGTCTCCGCTAGCAGATTGTTCCCATGGCGTGTGGTCGAGTATTCGTCCCATTCCGTCCCGTCTCGCCTTCGTTACAAGGGATCGCGGGAACGAGCCTTTATACAAGGACTTATTAGTATGCCTCCTTTGGGGAGAATCCAACCAACCTTCGGGATGTGGAATAACTTAGTTTCAGTCGTCTTAATTTATCAGCTTTTCCATGTCGCATCAATCGTGATATGGGCTGTGTGTTATTCGAAGCTCCGTCAAAATATGACCAGCAGCTTTTGCCTGAATCGCGCTTAACGAAAGGTGAAGGCAAAGAAACAAAAACTTTTTCCTTTATTTCTACGCTCTTCAGTGATTATCAAGAAAAATTTTGACTCATTTTAAGCCCGATAGATATGTGTCCAGCACGTATTTCCTTGTATACATCGCACTCGTAGAAACGAAATTTGATTCTCGCAGTCAAAGTATTTGCTAATAGCTATATAAATTAAAGCATCAACAGTACAAAATATGTATTGCAATTAATGCAATTATTACCAGAAGTATCACATTACTAGTACTATGATTAATATGTGTCAATTGTCATAAAGTTGTAGTTCGTAATAACTGATGTGGCTGTGAGCCTGTGACAACACCAACTAAGGAGCGTCCATAAACTACGTGTCTCGGTGTACGGGAGGTTGGAGTGGCATGGCTGGAAAGCAACGCTGGGTTACTTGGGGCAAGGGGGTTTCCGAGCCAGGCCATGTAGCTTCCATTGATATTATTTGCCACAGTTAAAATGAAGTACAATACTGTACACACAACAGCATGTCAATATTTATTTCCGTCATTTAATTATCTCCGTATGTAATTTACGTGCTACGGGGGGAAGGGCGGGCAGGGGTAGAGGCAAAAACCACGTTGGGCTACATGAGGAGGAGGGGGTGGAGAGGAGAGGTTCACAGAAGGCCAAAATGGAGTTACGAGGTTTATGAACGCTCCCGTTGGATCGGCGCTGAACACTGGGTCCAGGTTGGTTTCCTGGTACCGAACGTGATTAGTGAGCGGTAACGCTCTGGCCACGCATTCGCGAGAACGTTAACTCAAATTCCCGTCCGGCCATTCAGAATTGGGTTTTCCAAGGTTTACCCAGATCACTCAAGGATAATGCCGAGAAGACTCCTTCAAAAGGCCCTAAAAACCGATTTCACGATCCTGCGTACCGGTCGTCTTGTTTGTGATTTTTTTGACTGTTTCCCGCAATCATACAGCTGAGTAGTGGGACGGTCTCCAATCGTCTTCTTATCAACTACACATTTCACAGATAAAAATACAGCTATCATACATACCACATGTACACGTTTCGCAGACAGATCTAACAATTCTGGTTCTGGCCACTGTTGTGTTTCCATTTTTTTTTTTTTTTTTTTTTTTTTTTTTTTTTTTTTTTTTTTTTAATGGCTTTCGGCAACTAATCCATTCAGCCAGCTCATTGTGTTTATGATATCTCTTCCAGTGAATTAGTTTCTCCATTACGTTTATGATTCTTAAGTAAAGACGCCACAGCATAGACAGGACATTCACACAGACACACAACACTTAAACGCGGCCGGATTCGAACCGGCGACCTTCGGCACGCGGAGCTAGTGCTCTAGCCCCTACGCTACCCGGCGTTTGTGTTTCCAGCCCCTCCATTTCTCACGCCTAGTCCTCAGAGGCTTTAATAAGCGAGAAAGGTAAGATTGCAGTTCATGTGGCAAACATTTTGATAATCAAGGAAATCTTGAATGGTATTTTTTCAAAGTTTATATCCTTTTACTTCCATTTTTTGTGATTTAGTTTTAAAAGATGTCCCAAATTACATCACGCTTTTACTTTTCAGAATTAAAATTCAGAGATCAAACTGAGTCTGTTCATAGAATTGATACTAGTCGTGGTGACGTTGAGTTGTGAAATTTACCTCACTAGTATCGTCTTAAACGTGTCTAAGTAGTCTACGGATTTGCGAAAAATTAAGTGAGATACAGTTTTCACTTCTTTACAACATGCTAATAACCAAGAGGAAGAAACAAAACAATTTTTCTCTAAAAAAACGTTGCTAGAATTAATAGCAAATAACTACTGGTGTGTCTTTCTCGAAGGATCATATTTTTTACTTCAATGGCAACATTTATTACTATTATTTTTGTTGTGATTTTCGTGTTTTGTATTCTGGACACTTTAATCCCTGGTCCTTCTTCCATATTTTGTTTCTCAATGGCCACCTTAAATCACTGCAGGCGAATACCCCGATAGTTCCTTCGACAAGTCCTTGGATGAATTCCTTCACTTCGTTTGAGATCAAGGTAAGGGAAAAAATCGGCTGATCCAGCATTCATGAAGCGTGATTGCAGGAAACATGAAAATCAAAATATGGATAGCCAAACCTGGAATCGAACGCATTCTCTCCAGAATGCCAAGCTTGATGTTTACTGTTTTCAAGTTTTTTTTCGTAATCACTTAGATAAATCCTGGAATCATCCATTTCAATCGAAACTACACTAACAAAAACAAAATAATACAAAATCACGCTTGTGCAACGAAAAACTTTTGTCATTTATTGACTCCTATGTAGAAATGAAGAAAGTAATGGCTATTAGTTTTTCTCATGGAAAAAATGAAGTTAATTCAGGTGGCCCCCTATACAGTGATAACTGTTTCAGGATTTAACTAGCAGCTTGCAGAAAAAAACTTCTTGCGATTAGTGGTGTGCAACAGCTTGCTGGAGCCAACATTTTCCATCACCCCTGTCATATTTTTCTTACCGCCAACAACGGCTCACCATCATACAACAGCCACAAACATACCTGCTTTTATCACAGGTAGTGTGCCCCCCCTTTTTTTTTCTCTGGAGCAAGTCCAGGAAGTATGTATAGCTGTTTATATTCAATTTCAATAGTAAAAACTAAAGACGGAGAATCTAAGATGAGTACCTATCGTCAATTTCGAATTTAAATAATTTGAAGCTAACGTATTTCAAAACCGTCTGATATATTGTTTGCTGTATGATACATAGTAAATACTGAAAACATTTCCATTTTGCCTCTACAGAAGATAATATAATGAAACAATATCTAAGGTTGAAGGAAATCGTTCTAAAGCATTCGGCAAGTTATTTTTCTGTCTGACAGCATGAATTATTTGTATATCCGATAACTGTGAAACAAACGTTCAAAAATAAATAATATTTCACGGGCAATATCACTTATGTTTTAGTGCAAGCCAATTAAGTTACAAATAAATTTGCATTATTAAAACTAACTACCAGAATTGATGTCATTAAAAATGTGAAAGGCATTTTTTTTGTTTTGCCTTCTTCTATGAATGCTATAAAATAAAATAAAAATTTGCTGAACTTCCTGATAGTGTGTTTCAGATATATTAAGTGTATTGCCCTTTTTCTTTGACTGAGACCGTAATAGGCCACCAGGCTTAACACTGGATATGAAGAAGAAGAAGCTTTTTTTCCTTCGAAACTACATATAAATCGTCTGTAGTCTGCGTAGTGTAGAGAGACATTCTCCACACTGAAGAGTTAAAAATCACGTGATATCTCTTGATGTAGTATGGGATCCCCTTTTGCCTAACGAGCATTAACTCAAAAATTCGTCCCCTGAAGAAATTTACAGCCATGTTTTCTTTACGGCAGTCCATAATTCTAAAGTTTTCGGTGCAGTATGTTGTGCGCGAACTGCATTTCGATCATGTTCTAGATATGTTCGATCGCATTCTTGTCTGGCGGTCTACGTGGCAAAAATCATTCGCTGGAATTGTCCATAATGTTCCTCGAACCAACAGTGAACGATTTTGGCCTGGTGAAATGGCACACTGTTGTCCTGGAAAAGTCATTCATTGTTTGGGAACATGAAGCCCATATATGGCAACACATGAGTTCCGTGTAGTTGAACATAAAAAATTCTAGTCAATGTTCCGTTTAGTTTCACCAGAGTTCCTAGTCCATGATATGTAAACACAGCCTATTCCAGGATTGAGCCACTGACAGCTTACATAGTGTCTTCCTGATTAACTGCGTCCATAGATTCGTGGGGTCCGCAAAACTCGAAACCTATCGTCGGCTCTTACCAACGGGAAACGTTACTCATCTGACTATGCAATCTTTTTGAGGTGAAAACTTCTACAGGCGAGTTGTAGGCTGGGGAAATATCTATGAATTACATAACCGACCGCTTTTTGGAACATATAATTTTTATCCGATTTTGATGGAACTTTGCGCCACCTGCCATATCCCGTATACCCCTTCCAAACCATTACCTTTCCTGATAGGTCCAATGCACCCTCCGCCAAACACTTTTAGTGAATCGCGGAGTAATAGTAATAGTAGTGTACTTTTTCTTTTTTTAAATAAAAAAAAATACTACACAAAAATACTGTTTACGTTTCATTTACGACAACCTGAACCCTCTACTCCTCCTTTCCCGCTCACCTTAATTCTGACATACAAACTCAAAGTTTTTAATCCAATATTGATAGTACTGAGCACACGTATACTTCTAAAGAAGGCTATCTGGTAGCTCAGCGGTTAGGAGCAGGAATTTTTAGGAGTTGTATTTGATTTTATGACCTACTCCAAAAATTTTCTTGGTTCCGATACCACGTTAAAGGAAAGGAATTGGCCTTCCTGCCTCTGACACAACAGTTTGGTACATTTTCTTCTGGATGATTCGACCAACCTTCGAGTTGTGGACTAAGTTAGATTTTTAGTTTTTGAAGTCAAAAATTGTTTAGGCGCTTTGGACGATTGTTTAAGGAAAAATTTTATGAGTTCGTGTCAGCAACATGCTAATGCTAACAGTATATCGGTAGTGGTCTGGTGGCTCAGCAGGTAAGGTATCTGACTGGTGAACGAATCGAATCCCTGTCTCGGAGTGGATTTTCATAGATACTTAACCCGACGTTCATCTCTGGCACATTTGCTCTGTAATGTGAAGTACGCGAGAGTTCTTCCAGGTTCGGATTCCACGTTAAACTGTAGGTCCCCTGAGCGTAGCAGAACTACCGGGTTAGGTTAAGGCGGCGGAATGTTCAGCCAGAAGAAAACCTGTCTCCAGTTCATTACGACCACACGGAATTAATATTATTTAGTATATCTGTAGCTATAAGAATGGCTTGTTGCGCTTATGACGTACATAGTATCAAGTTAAAACCTGTGTTATATCTCGTAATTATGTAACCGAGGAATGGAGCAAGAAATGATAATAATTCGTTCGTACCGAGAACAGACAAACACCGCAGATCGCACCGCATCTCAGATGCACAGTCTTTTATGTGACACCAACCAAAAATCTCGTTGCAGCATAGATTCACACTACAATCCTTGATTCTGTTAATATACTTTTTTATACTTGGTTATTCAATTTTCTGGAACATAGTAGGTCAGATAGTACCTGGAAAACCATAATCAAACTACTACATCAAATATTAACACCACAATAAGTGAAACTAAATTGTTAAAATTAATTTACGGTAACACGTTCCAAAAGTATTACAGTATAAACATTTGTGCTTTGATACTAGAAGAAAAACAGAAGGGAAAAGCATTACTACCCACACCTGCACGAGCAAAAAAGCTGCTGAATACATTAGGAGCGTCCATAAACTGCGTGGTTCGGTCTAGATGGAGAGGAGGAGTTGGCTGGAAAGCTACGGTAGACTACGTGGGGGGATTGGGGTGGGGTGGGGGAGGGGAGGGGAAGTGATCCGAGCCAAGCTAGGAAGATTTTCATTCATATTATTTGTCACAGTTAAAATAGGATACAAAACACACAAATTTAACTATCACCGTATGTAATTTACGATAGTCTGATAAGAGAAAAAAGTGCTAAATTTATTATGGAATCAATAGGGGAAAAAATCAACATGGCACGAGGGGGAATGGGTTGGGAGGGGTAGAGGCAAAAGCCACGTCGGAACCACGAGGGCTTAATAGTTGCATATAAGATATTCTATAAATT
Source organism: Vandiemenella viatica (assembly GCA_031002005.1). Classification (NCBI taxonomy): domain Eukaryota; kingdom Metazoa; phylum Arthropoda; class Insecta; order Orthoptera; family Morabidae; genus Vandiemenella; species Vandiemenella viatica. The sequence goes on from JARYHS010009186.1 coordinate 127,228,162, forward strand.
CACGGAACAATGAGATGTTTCTTACAGTTCGTAAGCGTAGATATACAACCGTCAAAGATACTGGTGCATGTATGTGTTTACACGCGCAAGAAGTGAAAGTTCTATATATATTTCTGTGTATTTTTTCCTGTGTATTATTTTTTTCACTCTCCAGCAGACGAAAGATACTATCTTTATTGAATTTATACAGTAAATAGGAATTTTGTCAAAGGAACTTGTGTAAACAAATGAAAGGAATGTAAATAAACAAAAACAACTAGCAAACAAAAACGCAACTGAAGGTACTGTGCATGTATCAGTTTGTAACAATGGCGAATCCTCCGCACCTAAAAATATTGTCTGAGGTAATCACGTAATTTTCATTGAGTATTAAATCAATTTAAGCTTTAATATTTTTGATACGGTTTAGGTATACTAATGAAACATATATATTCACATTTATATATACATGCATAGAAGACGTAATGACGCGTAACGTGAACCAACTCAAAACTATTTAGTGAATACTCTCTGTTTAACATGAGCTTAAGCCAGAGGGCTCTATCGTAGCTGCTTGCATCTGAGTTTCGCCAAGTGCGCATGCGCAGAACGTTGCAGCACATGCGCAGAACGTTACAGCGCATGCGCATTTAATCTTTTCCACCAACAAATTTTTCTCTACTGTGCCAAAGGAGTTACAACTCAAAAATAATCCTTATAGTATCGTTTCGCTGTATAGTCAGGGCGTGGCATCCCTCAAAAGTAAAGCGTGATGAAAATGTCACAGATGCGTAGTTTTCCTTACTTTCCGGTGGTTCTGTGACTCGCCGCTAGAGGCGCCACTTGCCTACCGCACACGACGCCGCCACAGATACGGCTTCCCACGCAGTAACCGACAAAGGAAACCTATAAGACGCACAGAGTCGTTTGTGACTGCTGTAAATCTGCCTACAAGCTAAGTGGTAGCACCATGTAATGTGGGAAACTACACGCCATCAATAACGGCCATCTCTTTTCTCCCTTTTGCCGAAATGGTAGCCTTTTATTGCTTTCGGCGCATCCCGACTGCGCTGGAGGTAGTATCATTAATAAGGACATACCCGCCTTCATAGGAGTGGCTGCGTTAGTGATGCAGTTTAAGAATATTAGAGGCTTCTTCGCCGCTTACGTAAATTCTGGATGTCCAGCTGCGGCATTGCTACCAACTCTCGAGATGTCGTCATGAACTTCTCTTTGTGAGTTCTATGGATAATATACATCTAAGTTCCTTTATACGGTTGCATCGTAAATATTAATTGCAATGTTCTTTGTAACCATGATTGCCTTTATAAGTTTCCGAGTTAAATGAAGTAAAGGGAACCGAATAGTCAGCTATTGTGCACAGAATGTATCCAGTCCTCTATCCTGGCAAGTTTCTTCAAAGATACAGTACATGAAAGTATATTAGAGCATATTGGATTAGACATGTTCTCTTAAATCCACTTTGAGAACAGCCTCGGGGATGAGGTTCAATACGCACAAATATTAAAAAATTATTGATTAAAATCCCATTAGTATACACAGTTTCTAGTGTTAACTGAAAACTATATAAAAATGCATTTTGCCGATTAATTAATTGTTGTATTTGTAAATACTTTCAACAAAATAATAATAGTAATAATAATTGCACACCATTTTATTGAATCTGAACAACTATGTCACTTTTCCGTTCCATGCCTTAAAAACATATTCTCTCAGTCATCTTTGGTTACCAAATACCGAGAATAGTGAAACAGATTCTGGAGAAAAAGCTCTTTCATTTTGGATTCAAAGAAGTTATATTTTCGTAGATTACAGATGATTTCCTGAAGCAAGAGATTACATAAAGAAGCTACAGTGAATACTACCTCTTTCAGTACAGTTAACAATGAGTCGTAATTATTGTAGATATCATATTTATCCCTAGTATTTTACATATATATATATCAGCATTAAATTGAATTGTTCAGAATTTCCCACTGCAAAAGACAGTAGGGAGTGTATGCATAAAACTATCATTGTAACTAGGGTGGCATAGTGTGGGACCCAGATTTTGGGAGTTGAAGGGAGTGCAAAGAATGGCAGCTAGATTTGTCTGCGGAAACTACTGCAGAACACAGTCAGTTACAGATATGATAACAGTGTTGTTTGAATGGGATTCACTGAAAGACAGGAGGAGGGCAAAGAGAGTACTGGGAGTGAACGAGGTGGCATATATTGGTAATGAGACTTGGAAAGATACTGGTGGAAGAATTAAGAGTAGAAAGTCAGGATTTGTCAGTAAATTACTGAGCGAAATGATGAACAATTTACCAAAAATGTTGAACATATACAAAATTAAAATATGTGACTGGAAAAAGTTGGGGGAAACAAGGAACGGGAAAAAATGGCGTATAGGGAAATTGCCATCGGAACGTGCGCTCCATTACAATTAAATTAAATATGAATACTAATATTTATAAACACGTTACGTCATCTATAAGTGATGGAGATATCTTTTCATGACCAGAAGGAAAACATGTATATCGCAATATTTGTGTTGGATGCAGAGGACATGTAGTTCCGACCGTGGTAGTGTGACTGGCATTCAGGATGGTGCTGGTTCGATCCGTCGTCAAGGTTGCAGATTTAGATTTTCAATTGTTTCCTGAAATTACTCCAGAAGATGAGTGAATTACTTTCCGGTCAGTGCCAAATCTTGTCACGACTTTAATAACCTCAACATCGATGAGCCGCAAGAGAGCGTCCAAAACAAAACAAAAAAATTGGAAAAGTTTTTTTTCGATGTAGAAGAGTTTGCGATGTTTCATAGATACTAACTTACATATATAGTTGTTGCCGACTTGACAATACGATAGCAATCACCACTAAACTGAAATTCGTGAGATCGAAATGGTATAGTATCTGAAAGCTCCAAAAAAGAACTGAAACAATACTGTTACTTTAGTCAGGTTGATTAATGATTGGAAAGATGTGAATTCCTCAATTTTACTAAAGAAAAGAAAAAGATTTTGTTAAATGCTAATGACACTTGTAGAACTGAATGTAATTAAAAATATAATTTGATCCTAAAACATTTGATACTGACTTATACTTTTTAACATTTACTGTGGTTCAGAACAAATTGATCAAAGACGAGAATTTACGACATAAATGTAATTAATAATTGTTGTGTCTAGGCTTGGGGAAAATATATTGATTTATCTAAATATATATATTTTTCATAAAGTAATATTTATAGTCTATATTTTTATTCTCGATTTATCAAAAATCGATATTTTATTTGGAGTATCAATTTTAAGTACCAATTCGATATATTTTGTACGAACGCAATTCAGTATCCAATTTAATACGTTACATATATATTGGATAAGTATACATACACATCCGATATTCTGAAAGCGTGTTACAAATGAATTCGTCGTAATTTCATTAACGGTTAAGAGGTTAAATAAAACTGTTAAATTTTAACAGGTTTACGTTAATGTCGTATTTGAATGTTGACAGTTAGGTTCCTTTTATAGTTATATAATATCGACTAAGCATCTGTGTTGTCGTAAGTTAACAGCTTCTGTTTCAAATTGGTTTATCATTGATGAATAACAGTGAATACCTTGACGAAATACCTGATATGCAAGCCTCTTCTGTGTACTGTAGTACTAAAGAGCGGCTTCCGCAGTTAACTTGGCGTCACCGGATAACGGGAGTAGATTGTCGGGGGAACATAAAAAACAGAGTTCTTTTGAAGTCTAAATCAGGGGAATAATGGTTTTATAGATTGTAAAAATGGATAAATTAATAAAAAAAATTCCGTATTTACTGCTGGTGTCTATTATTTTATTAAACATTTTGATATATTTTTGGGATGTGTTTAGATAATCACTGGCTTTATGCAAAAATATAGATATATCAACACATCGCAATTTTTTCTCCTTGATATACATTGATTCAATTGGTAGACGTAGGTAAGATATTAATCAATAAAGTACGTTTTTCAATTCGTGTAGGAATATCAGACAGTTATAATTATAAATATTCAGGCTATAATGCTTCTTGCTTTTAATATCCTATCATAAATACTTCGACTGCGAGAAACCATTTACGTTTTGTTAACGATGATTCCGCCTGCCTCTGTCTGCAAAAATGAGATTCACGAGGATGTGGTTATGGTTTCGTTGTACGTGATTTACGCAAAACTTACTCGTCGGATTTACTCGCCAACCTGGGCCCAGCACATGGGAAGCCAGGCTCTGCCTGTCACAAGCCAGGACAAAGTGGTGGAGTGATAGAGGAGTAACACCTCTTTAAAAAACCTTGGTCCATCTGGCCCAGATGGTAGTTCCTTGTAATGGGCCCCTTGCCAGGGTACGGTGAAGACCTCAACGCCTGACTCTGCGGAGAAGATGGACTTCGGTACGGAGAGTGAGGCGGAAGGGGCATCCCCTCTTCATGGCAAGCAGGCGGAAGAGGCACCATTGTACAACATTGGTTCCCAACGGCTGTGAAACCAGAAGAGGTTCCTAGCCAGACGGACTGGCTAAAAAGGCGCTTCACCTTCTTCTGTGCGTGTTGCGGCAGTCCGTTGCAGTTTTCGGTTCTTGATGCTGCACGTCCCATGCTATATGTGCCGCAGCGGATGGTTGCAAAATCATAGTGTGTGGGTCACTTCCTGGCAAGTTGAGATCCACCTTAAACAAAGTCACGCCTGTGGCACTCTCTCTTGCAAGTCCAACGGCGATGGGATAAAGATAACGGTGGCAGGTTTTGAGTGAAACTGGGAGCTGCTAGTCTTGACCTGCACGTTGGCGGCAGATGTGTGATGGTCGCCTTCCTGAGACCCTGTGATCTACTCAGGAATCCGGTCCTGCATCTGTGTCTGGGCAGGTCTATTCGCCAGCCACCCACATTTGGGTGCAGTGTGTGCGGACGACTGTTCTATGCAAGAATCGGCCTGATCAGCCACCAGCGCACACACAAATGAACACGCAAGAGAGCAACATAAACTCGGAAACGAGTATGGCCGACGACTTGTGGCAGTCGACCGAGCATCCTAGGTGAGCGGTATAAGATCTGAACTTGCATTCGGGAGGACACGGATTCGAATCCCCGTCCGGCCATCCACATTTCGGTTTTCCAGGGTTTCTCTAAAAATTCGAAGCGGATGCCACCATGGTTTCCTTGAAAAGGGCATGAGCGAATTCCTCCCCTTCCTTGTCCCCCGCCTCTAATGACCTCGATGATAAAAAAATAACAAAAAAAAAACAACGTAAATCCATAAAAAAAAAAAAAAATAGGCAATGGAAATGCTTCTCTTTACCTCAACGAATTAACAGCATAGTTTTAATGGCTACCTTTTCTTTTTCATAGTGGCAACGTGTGAATTGTGGCACAATAGTTTTAAGACAGCAGCATGTACTTAACACTGAACGTGAAAGAAGTTGCGATTAAATACACACAAAAACAGAGACAGTTCCGATCATAAATTATGATTTCCAATGATATATACTGAAGAACTAGTTAACGAGTGTCAAAATGTAAGGCCTCGTTACAAAAAATAAGCCAAAACTGAAAATATGAACCATATGAAGTGGTCCAACTGACATGAAAGTTTTATGAGCTGTTTACTTCTATCAGGTAATGCAATTCCTAGCTGATGATTCGACACAAATGTAATAATAAATGAAGGGACTTGAACGAGATTAAAAAATACCATAATCTGATAAAATGTTGAATAGGAATTAGATGGCTGTTTCAAGTTTTTAGTATATTAAATGCTCGCTGACCAACAGCCTCTTTGTTTTTTCCTTATGCCTCGTCGACGTCGAGGTCATTAGAGGCGGGAAAGTACTTGGGCAAGGAACGGGAAGGAACTCGGCCAAGGCTTTTTGAAGACGTGATTTCGGGAAACCACCGAATATCGAAATCTGAATGGCCAAGTTTGGATTCGAACCCAGCTCCTCTGGAATGCCACGCCCAATCTATACCACTCACACTAAGTTTGGTCTAAAGATTTGTTAAATTAAATCACCCTTAACACCTTAAATATATTTTAACTTTATTTAAATTTTTGAAAGTTCCATTATTTGTGAACATGTTTTATATAAAAATATTTTTTTTTTAATGTAAAAGTGTCTGAAATTATTTTAAACACCTTTATTAGTATATCTACTGAAGTCATATAATTTACAATTTTATCATCTTATTGAATCGAGCGTGGCCACGAATTCGTGATAATGCAGGTTAGAATTCCAGATCAGGCTTTTGGCTTTGAGTTTCCATGGTTTCCCGAAATTACTTCAGCCGAAAGCCGGGATAGTTACTTCAAAATTCCATAGCCGAATTCGTACCCGTTCGGTACCCGCAGTCCTTTTCCGCCAGTAATGACCTTGACTTCGACGAAAAGTTAAAGTATAAAAAATATATTTCTCTGTCATGGCTTCGCCTAATCCGACAGTGAAACTGTATAAAAATTTTCTATAAGGTGCAGTCAGAACCATGTACAGTACCATACAGGCTTACTTAACAGGAATAAACGTTTTTTTGATCAGTTCACGATTACCTGAAATTTCTCCCAAGATCTCTATTTGAAACGGAGATCTCTTGTATCCCCAATCAGTTCACAATTTAACAACTAAACAGATGAATTATGCAAGCAAAAGGCGTCCGAAGAAGCTATATCTGTGGTAAAAAGATCTATACAGTTACCACAATTCGTTTTAAATTCTGACATATCTCTGCATTATAATTCTCTTGAAGCCGTTAACTGAAGAAACCGAGGTATTTATGATCACATACTGCCGAAGTATTTCAAAATCATAGGGCCTGGCCTTTCATATTATATGTGACCTAAACGTTACGGCAATCAACACACATGGAAGCCTTGATGTGGCCGTCCGCGTCAAATTGTTGATTAGTGCGGGGAATGGCAGCTTTCACTCGTTTGAGGCAGTGACCACGAGAGAAATCGAGTCCAGAAGCACTATATCACCGAAGAAACCTGTGACAGAATTTATTCTCGTACTAAAATTCCTTGCCATATGGGTTCCCAAAATAACATCATGCTTTAAGAGGACAGTTGAGGAACAAACTTTCACCGCTCTTGGTCGGTGAGTGGTAACTTTCGGGACCGACAATCGGGAAAATGTGCGTTCGGATCCAGGTGCAATCTTCCAGGTTTCGGGTTTACTCGTTTTTACCGTTTCACTTCTCTTTTTTTTCACCTACTTTTCCCTGCATTAGTGGTCTCCCGTCATTGATGAATATTACTTATCACTCGTATGGTCAAATTTGGAACTTAGTTTTTATGGCCGGATGACCTTACTGACGCCAATCATTGTATAGCTACTGCCAGGTCCTACAATGTACTAACTGAGGAAGGAAAGTGTTGACATGTGTCTGTGAAAAGTGTAAAGAGGCTCTGTGTTTGGTGACTCTTTTATTTGTGAAATGTGTAATTTATGAGGCAGAGATGGTTACAGTCAGGGAGATCACTTTGATCGCCGCCTAAGAATCTCTGTCAAGGCGGTAGGTAAGCGGGAATCTGTACCTCCCCTGCCCTGTGTTTGGCGCCTCAGCACACTGGGCCACACTTTGGGGTTAGTTGAGTAATGGGGTGGTTTGATCTTCCCATTCCTTGTGCACAACTCTTTCCCGTCTCTAATTACTTCGACGTCGATACCGAGCGTGGGGTGTTAACGGTTAACGTTCTGGCCTCGCATTCGGGAGGACGCGGGATCGAATCTCCGTCCGGACATCCAGATTTGCGTTTTCCAAGGTTTCCCCAAATTACTCCAGGCGAATGCCGGGATGTTTTCATGGCTGAATTCCTTCCCGTTTCTTGTCCCCAGTCCCATCCCGTCTCTGATAACCTTAGCAGTCGACGAGGCGTAAGGCAGTTAAAAAAAAAAAAAAAAAAAAAAAAAAAAATCGACTTCGACGAGCAGTTGGGAATCAATTTGAAATAGAATTTTGTTTCGATCTTTCATCCGAAAAGAAAAATGAAAAGAATTGCCTCTTTAGATCAGTATAAATTACTTAAAAGTAGTTATTCGGATATGTTTGTTTCATTGAGATACTATATTCCAGTAATACTTTCCGAGAACTAAACCATGAATTTATACACTTCGATCGATATTTGTTGAGCAAGACAGTGAAGATTTGAAGAGTGGATAGCAAATTTATAATTATTTTAGAACGTGTTTTTTTGCTGTTTAAAGCATGTCATGCATAGGGTAGGACTTGGAAATAGTTTATGTGATGTAATGCGCACCATTATAGTTTTCAGCCATAGTAGTGAACATCTTAAAACTTGAGCAAACTTAATATAAAATTATTCGTTATCACCTGCTGAGTAAAAACGAAATGGAACTTCAGGAAACAATTAACGATAAAGTTACTTCAGAGAAAAAACTGCAGAAATCATTATTTTCCCCCTTTATGACAGTTGGAAGAAAATGTTTTAATCAAGTGGAATTTCAAGAATTTCACATCTTCCTGAACTCCGAAACTGGTTTGTCTGGTTGTTTATAGCTTATTTTTAGAGACACATTAATGCAAATATTTTTGTTTTTTTCATATTTATTTTCGCTTCCGCGGCTTACATTTTTTACTTGAATTTTTGTTAACTACTATTTCCACAGTATTTGTTCCCTAACATTTTATTTATTGACCACGCAAAGATAATACAAATTTTCAATGAGCTTCAAAGTAACTTCGAGATGAATGTAATGGTTTTCGTATAGTTTAGTTTTTAACAGGTTGTTACGAAATGTTTGTATTATTGAACTTCTATTCGTTAGGACTGTGGATGCCCTAGTTTATTAGTGCAACATTTAATGATGCCATCAAATGATTATGACTATGATCAGCAAATAACATAGAATTTCACTTAGAGAATATATCAATACATTCAAGAACTGGGAAAAATAGATCTTTTGAAAACAGCATACGAATTTATCAAGAAAGTCGTATGTCTTTTTATTAGCTATAATGATTTTTTCTGTATACAGTGTAGAAAAATCACAACATAATGACACGTTATGGACTTTCTGGTGTAAGCGACTTTGATGATAGTTGCATTGTGACTCGTTATTATTGCTCTTAAGATAGAATGAAAAATGTACTGAGGTTATTTCCGTGCGAAAAAGAAGCAAATAAATCTGTCTTCGGCTGAAGCGAAACCGCAACTGTTCAAACTAAAACGTAGAGAGCTCACGGATTAACAACAATACTCTAATCAGCTATAATTGGCAGCTCCGAAGGCAGTCAGACATGACAATAGCCTGAATAGCCGTCTTCTTGGCACGCGCCCCATTGTTTTTTACAGCACCCAGTCCACGATGAGAGCTAGGGTGCATAGTTAATTAAGGAGGTAGCTGGCTAGGGCTTCCTGGAGCAAGGTGCATTTATGACATCAATCCTTGTTTTACTTTCCACTCACAATGGTGCTAACTGGTTTCGAGCAATGGCGGTGGCATTGGTAGTGAAATGTTACCTGTAAACGTCAAGGATTTGGGCTTCAGGGACTTAAGTATCAGGTGTTGTATTTAGTACGTTCTCTGCTTCATTTCTGGATAGAAGAATAATGAGAAAGAACAGTTACTTCAACCAGGATAAAAATAAATTCTAACACATCCAAGGTCAGTACCACATGTGAAATTGATACGGATTTATAGGTAAATTTTTTTTTAGATATTGCGAGTGCAATGGAGTACTTCTTCCACCAACCAATTTAGGTTGTAATGACAGGAGGTATAAGATTAGAGAAATAAGATGCTGTACTGATGCTTTTATGAATTCTTCCTTTCCTTCGGTATTGGAATGCACAGTATTAGGATTGTTTCTTAGCACCTTCTGCCTCCCACAATATTTGTGAATTGCAGAGTGTAGATTCTAATAGAAGTTATAAAACTGAATTACATCCTTAACTAAACACTTTTAAAATTATTAAAAGTTATTTTCGTTTGCTATATTGGAAATATAATTTCCGTTATTTTTACTTTAAATAGGATTGATTGCTTTGTTACTGGATGAAAATTAATTGCGCTTGCACTACTTAAACGAGTCTTATTGATTTTCTAATTTTCTTGCTAGCGCATACAGTTAAAATGATATTGCACCAGCGATCAAAAATGCTCTGACTCTTTTAATACAATTTAATTCCTTCACAGAGAGATAATCAATATGAAGAAGTAATATAATAAGTGTTATTACATGTATTACTGCATTTGGGTAAAATTCTAAATGAATACTTGTACTATCGTCAATTCCACCCGTTGTCTGTTCATTTCGTCACTTTAACAAACCTTAAATTATTTAATGTTTCTCGGCATTCTCCTACAATTTGGCCATCTTAAATTCTTGTACGGATATTAAATAGCTCCCCGAAAGAAATTTCTCATCGCCGTTAATTTTGATAACACAATTGAAAATGTATTAAACAGGAAAAGCTGTCGTCATTTCTTAATTTATGAAATATGTATACTTAATCTCAACACGTATTGGTAGAGGAAGAGAGAAAGAACAGATAAACAATTATCTTCGTTTCGCTATAATTTTCTACCTTTACATTGTCGTATAAACGTCATTATTCTAATTTGCTACCTTTCTCATATCGTAACAAGGAAGTTAAAATAAAAAAGAAACAAACCAAAGGTGTGTACCGGTGAAAATATTCCCGGGGAGGTGATGGACAGAGCAAACGTATGTACAGTAACCGAATTTCTTGAATGTGAAGGATTAAATTCCGTTACCAACCGTAAGGCACCCTACGCAAGTTCCCAAGGAATCCGTTTGTCGATTATTCACCGGTTGTGTCAGGGGAGGGCTATCGCTAGTGTTCTCGGAATACTCTCACCGGCAGGAAGGACGGTTGGGTCACAAACGTCTAAATCTGGGAACGGGTCGGGCGGCTCTGCCGAGGCGCATCCCACAGGTGCAGTGCTGCCTGTTGCGCTCCCACGACTGCCACCATTACAATGACAAAAGCACCGCCAGCCGGTCAGTGTATCGAGGAGATGCACAATGCCACTGGCCACTGCCGCTCCTGCTCTTTTTAACGGGTCCGCCGCCACTAACAGGACTGTCCGGTTGGCAGCGACCGCTACTCCATCCTCTCAATGGCCCGGAGCTGACCATCAAAGGGTTCAGAGCTGCGGCCACAACTGGACTGTCCGGTTACTCCGGGCAGGGGTCGTGAGAAAACGAGTAGCCGAAGGGTGTGTGCTGCTGACCAGTTCGCGAGCTCTGCTACAGCTGGAGCCCGACTCGACTGTCCAGTTCCCAGCCAAAGGGCGGGACCGGACCGGATCGGGTTAACACTTAATATCCATCGGTGGCGCAGTCATTCACAAAAGCTGGTGGGGAGACCACTTTAGATGTCGCGATACGAGTCGAGCCCTTTACGAACCTGTTCCTCCGTGCCGTACCTGCAGATGACCAACTAGATGAGTCCCGTTCCGTGGGAAGTGACTGACCACCACCAGTTCCGCAAACACAAATCCGAGCCGCGTTTAAGGGACGGAACGTGTTTTCCATTGATCGCTGAAGCTCTGCCGCACGATGGGAGAAAAGGGTTAACCGGACTTTTGGTCGGTACAATAGCCATCCTCTCTGCCGTTGGAACCGTCTTCCTCGAGCTCGTTTCTCCGAAGCGGAAAAGGAACGTGACCTCTGGCTCTGGAGAAAAATAGGCCTCGGCAACGGAAACCGCCGGATTGTAATTTCGGCGATTTTACGACGCTACAAGTTTTTACCACCTGCGGAAGGCGTTGAGATACGAGCGATTCTGCGTTTCTTCTTACGCGAGAGAAACGGCTGGGCGGCAACGGCCATTTCCGAACACAAAGCCGGCCCAACGATTAAGTTCCGTAACGGCCGCTCCGGGAATGAATTTCCTGCTGCATTAAACAAAAATGACCACTGAGGTGGCCTTAGAAAACGTTCGTGAAAATTCGCTTCCTGAATCCCACCGAACTAAATTTAATGGGTGAATGTAAGAGTAATTGCTTCACTGTAGCTTGGACCAACATCCAACTGACGTGGTAAAAGGTTGAACGTAAGAGAAAATGTTTATGTACGTAAGTGATAGAGCGTCGAGGAACGAAGTTATCGGCACCGAGGTTTGCTATCAACTGGAGTCCAGCTCCACTCGTACGCTGAGTGACCAGAAGCTCCAGGCGACCTGGCTGGACAGGTCAGTCCAGAACTTGACCCGCAACTACGGTAGTTGCAATTGTCACTCGCCTGCTTTCCCACACTTGTTGAGCCTCGGAATGCAGTTCTGATGCACGCCTCTCGAACCATCTCTGCAGGAATGTTGGGATGGGAGAAGCAGAGAGAGTGAGAGGGGGTTGTGGAATGAGAGTAATATTACTCCGACCCTCTCATAACTCTTAATTTAACACTAGCGTCATAAATATTACCATATACAACACCTAAGCACTGGTAGAATTTAATGGTAGCATCACATTTTCGATCTTTGCATCTTCTTCATTAGTTATCAACCTGAATGTCGGTTTGCAGCAGCTTTCCAGTCATATCTTCTCCCGGACTTGTTTTTCACTACTCCGTAGGCGCATCCCACTCATAATCTGCTACACATTTTGAAGGAGAGTGGTTTCCTTCTTTCATTTCGGCTTTGTATCGTACAGTCCAGTATTGCTGTCGGGAATACTATAATTCCAGATGGTAAATATTTTAGAGTAGGTGGTTCTCTCAAAAATATAGGGAACTAACATAACAGCTGTTAGTGCATGACTATAACTCCCCGTTGTTATAAGTTTCTTAAAAAATGGCCGTTTTAAATAAAATTATTAACTTATAACTGAAAATGAAACAATGATCTTACTTCTTTACACATTCAGGCTTGGTAAAACTTTCTTTAAAATACTGATTTATTGTTGTTTCTTTCAATAAAAGAAACCACTACGTCTTGAGTAAATATAGTTTGGTTGTCATCCTTACAAGGATTATAATGTTATCAGATTTCCACGCTTTCTGAATTTGTCTTCGTTTAGCGTACCGGTTACGGGTGGTTAGCTGCATAAGGTTACATCCGAACCAAAGACCATACCTCAATTATTTCTAATACACAAGGCAAATGTTTCCAGGGGTGTGGTCGAAACAGAGAACTTGTGAAAAAACCGACAGTGTAAACATTTTAACATTTGATCGTTTAACCTCAGTTGCACAATTTATTAGTAAATTCCGTTAAAAATTATTAATCTGAATTACAAAGTGCACTATTTGGTATATTGAATAATTCATTAAATGTAGAAATCCAATAGACATCCTGCTTCTTCTGTGTACTTTCTTGTATAAATGTTACCATTAACTTGCCTTTTTTGGCTTGTCAGTTCACCATCTTTTCTGAAACAGGTTCCAAAACACATGATCAACATATGCGTAATTTGACTGTTTACTTGAATTATGTTATATGTAATTTGCACTGCTGGGAATAAAGCATTGTAGAGTGAAGGATTGCATCTGAAAGAGCTGATTCATACAGAAAATTTTATTACGTACCTAACGATTTTGTCACAAGTTAATACCTCCCTTTAAAAATTCCCAAATTAACAAAATGATTCGCTGGGAAAATGGGAAACAGTGAAGACCCTATTTCATTTAAATATTGCCAGAAATAATTAAACTGATTCTTCAGCATCAGGAGTTTATTTCTTTATCAGTAAATGTTATCTAAAGTTATTGGAGACAGTTGTAAGTATTGATTCTTCCTTCGTATCTTTAGGTTTGGAAATAGACTGAGTTTAGTACGGAAATCCCTTCCACCGCTGTTACCTTTTGAACAGCGCAGCAATATTCAGAATATAAAATCACGAGATTTTTATAGTAATTTCTTTTACAAACTCTTATTTATAGGAATTTACGGCCATCAGTAAATAAAATAATAATAATGTAAGTCCGGCAGTATTCGCCTTACTTATCAATTAATTATTATGAGGCAGATTTCAGTATGTGAACCGGATAGTCTATTAGAAAAAAATCTATGCTGTTTATATTAGATGAACAAAATGAAAGGAAAGTACGACAACAGAGACAGAATTCTTCCACTGTCAAATCAATTAGTGAGGCTTACAATGAATATGAGAAACACATATAACGTTCTACTTGTAAAAGTAACTTCTACTCATTGATGTAATCCTCAGTTTGGTAAATCTAAGATTACACTTTAGGTTATCTTAGCAATCATTACAAATTATGAAAAATTGGTCAATTGACCAAAATTTTCATTATTATTATAGAACAAGTTGCAATAACATAAAATAAAATAATGTTTTCATAACTCACTTGTAAAACGTTCAGTTTCAACGTAGTCTAAAAATATGCGGTAATATTTGGGAAAAAAACCGGATTTTCATACAGATTTCTGTTAAGCAGTCTAGGCGAATGCCATCAAGATTTGTTAAAAAAAAAGCAATTCCGAATTCTCCCCTATCTCTTACTCCCTATCCTTTGTCGGCACTTATGACCTCGAAGCCTGAACCAAAAAAGAAAAAGAACCTACAATAATCGGCCGAAATGTTTCCTTCCGAAAGTAAATTTTTAATACCCTTTCCTTCTCTGGACCACAATCGTTTTCCGTTTCAAATAACCTTATCACCGTCGCTGTGTGAATCCACATTTTTTTAATACAAAAATCCTAATAATTAAACAGGACGAAATGTTACTGGAAGAGGCAAATTACAAAGTCTGTGGTACCTATGGTACATCAATCTTTTCATATAGTTTGGTTAGAATTTTTTATTTTTTTAAGTTACTGTCAACTAGGTAACCTTAAAAACAGAAAATAACGCGTAGGCATGTGACGTGCCACTTTTCACAATTATTACTAGTGATTATGAGACATTAAAGCCCATGTCAGGTAATGTCATAATGAATTCGGACATGGTATTTGTTTCTGAGTACACGCCCTTTAATATTTCGTCGTGACTGTACTCATGAGCCTTTATTCCGTCAACACAGCAGATCTCCAGTTTAAAATCGATCAGTCTATAAACTGCCAAGTTTATAATCCATATTACGATCTATGAAGGACACGAAAGCGTTGTTTACAATTTACTGATTAATCGACTAATCTAGTGATATAGAAGTGGAGAATTCTTCGATTTCTCTGCCTCAAGGTCTAATCATCAACCTTAATGCCCACCAGAGCTAATAGCTCTGTATTAAAGACCGGGTATTAATTTCTGGTGGGTATCCTTGTCCAAGGCCGTCAATAGTTGTGGTGATTTGGATTTACTTCTTTGATCGTGAGAGTTGGCAATAAACGTTTAAGCAATGCCAGGGTCGAGACCCTGTGACTTTAAAATTGTGATTGGCGTTCTGATGACCCGATTTCTATTTGCCTGCAGTTACTAAGCAAGACAACAAGAAAATTCTATATTTGTTGTTTGGTGATGGAAGTATGGTTCTGAATCTCAAACAGCAGCATTTTACTGCAAGAAATTATATTTTTAACTATCATCTCAATTTTTGAAGATCCTACGCTATGTTTCCAAGAAGCCTGTGTTTCCCTCCTGTAGCTACAGACTTTTGTTCCTGGAGGTTTTCCAACTGTTATTTATAAGCTGAGCCCAACACTATTCATCATTTTTTTCTAGGTTTTTAGTTTTTATAGAAAAATTTGTTTGCTAATCTAGTGTGATCCATTTTCGTCATGTGTCCAAAACATCGAAGTCTATGTTATCGTACGAGATCAAAATCTTCTCTATTTACGTCATCACTAATAATGTCAATCATTGTCTTGTGGTTTTGATGATTTTAATTTCAACTGCTGAAATAACTTGAAATTAATATCGTGATGAATCCTTAGTTAGGATCATGATATTTTATTTCATTTCCTCGCAAAAGGCAATCTTACGCAACTGATTACCTTGCTACCTATGTGTCAAAAGAGATTAACAAAAAAGTTGAGTACCAGATAAATTCGCAAGTTCAATGTTATGATTGTGTGTTAAATTTAATCAGCAAAATAAATGGTTGTATCTATATATATAAAGATGAATATGTTTGTTTGTTCTTCATACAAATCCACACTTTTAATCCTATCTCTATGACACTATGCACACTTATCCTTTGAAACAAGGAGAAAAATACTGTCTACATTTGGTTGAAAAATTATCTGTATAAATAACATGTTGTCCCATAATTTCGAAATACTACTGAATGGCGATAGACAGACGCGTTGGATATGGACGTCTGTATACTGCTTTTCCGTGTATCGGTGAGACAGTTCTGTAGTTAAAGCGCTTGCTTACAAATGCATGGAGGCTAAAATTTTTTAAAATTGTTTTTGATCGTAACAGTCACGCCTTGGCCGTAGGTTATTCGGATTGAATGTTAGACTGTAGATATCACAAAGTTAGGGGTGCAATGCGAGGCAAATCATAGGTAGTATTGCAATATTGTAGGTGTACACTTTTTTACGTTATAATGATTCCTCAGGGGTTGTTCGCAGTCAGAGAGAGAGAGAGAAAGAGAGAGAGAGTGTGTGTGTGTGTGTGTGTGTGTGTGTGAACCACAGTAATAATACTATAAATACGGAAGTAAGTCTCTGTCTTTTTGTTACGTTTTGACGACCAAATGGCTGTATCGATGTTGATGGAATTTGACAAGAAAATCTGTATGAAGGGCACAGGACATTTTCTCCGGTATGTTTAATAGTTGTAGTCACGAAATTTTGAGACCTTATCGAATGGTGACAGAAATATGTTGGAAACTGATTCGATTTTTTTTTTTGTAACAGTTTAACATCCCTTTTTAACAACGTGGTCTTTAGAGACGGGAAAGGATGGGGGCAAGGAATGGGAAGGAATTCGGCCATGGCCTTTTGAAGGAAGCATCCCGGCATTCGCCTGGAGTGATTTGGGGAAACCATGGAAAACCCAAATCTGGATGCCCGGACGGGGATTCGAACTGATTCGACGGTAGAATGATATAGTGATAGCTTTCCTGTCATATTATGCCGACTCGGTGTTGTTTGGGTGCAATCCTTCGTTAGCAGCAACTTTCTATATTCAATTCTGGCAATAAATTCTTAATCCACGCGTACGAAGTCGCGGGTACGAGCTAGTTTATTGTAAATTAATTAGTAAGTGATTTTTGATTACTTCATTTCATTTTATTATTTGTCTTGCGAAATTCCCTTTCTATCTGGGTATACGAGTATATTGATCGAACACAGAAACATTTCAGTTGTAAAAAATTATATTCAGTCTTACAAATAATTTGAAAAACATCAAATCAAAAGTATTTTCTCAACACATTTTTTGTCCTATTCGTAAAATTGTCTATCGAATGATATATATATATATATATATTTAATTTCAAGTAAAATTATTTCTTAAAGTATCAAATTTGCTAAAATTAATCATTTAGAGAGACAGCGAAAAGTTGAATCAGATTGACGCGTTCCCTCTGTGAGAATCCTGAGAACATTTTACGTAATTGATACACCGGGAAAGTCTCCATTATTTCAAAAACTAGTTTGTTGTATATATCAGAGTATAGGCTGTAATAGAGGTATGAATCAGAAATAATTATAATAAGAAATTACTTTACTGTGTATTTACAGCAAGGCCGAAATCATGTGACATTATTTATATTCAGATCTCAAGTTATTTCTTAATATGAATAATTTTCCACATACATATTTTATAAATGACTCGTAAGATCGAAGTTATTAAGTGAAACTATGCCACAAAGACATTTAAAGGTCTTTGTCATTCGTTTTCCCTTTTTTTTTTTTGGGGTAAATTATTATCCAGAAAGTTTAAAAGTAAATAGTATCTATGGAACAAATTATTTTAACAAGTAATGGAAGTGGGCTGTGATAATTAAATATGAAAATAAAGTAGCGGCCCCCTTGATAGATCATAAAAACATTTCGCAACAGTTTTTCGAGAAAGGAATTGATTGTATACGAAAATATATAAATGCAGGCTGACATTCCAGCTACCAGCGGCCTGGTTCAAAGGCAACCGCACCAATTACCGGGCTGTATACGGCATAGACGGAGAGACCCTTGGAAAGACCTCCATTCCTGCTGCACACGTCAACACAGCTAAGTCCTTAACGAGGAATTCTAGAACCTAACAAGTTAAAAGTTGATTGCAGGTAGGCCTACTAATTGTTCGGGACGTATGTTTAATACGCCGTCTGAAAGAATTTAGATAATTTGAGACAGTTTTTACTTGTAATATTAGAAATAATTGATTTTAACGATATAATTATAATATTAATCACAAATTTTGATGAAATTTCATTAAAAAAACCAGTCGAGACCAAAAAAATTACAAAGAATGAAATGCGAATAAAACATCTCACCGTTCGCCAGAGAGATTTTGTTAAGTATTAGGATAGTCTAAATATATTGATTGATTAATTAATCGTTTGTTAACTTAATTTATTAGTACAGGTGGAACACTGATAAACTTAAAGCTTTGAAACGTTCGTAACTTTTTCATTTTTAGTGTTTCTTATATTCTTTTTAATTGGTTATAGAGCACCCTTTGGAAATTAAAATGACAACGCGTGATGTCCAGCTACGATTAAAACTCCATTGACTTTTTGTATTCCAATGAAAGTTCAATCATTGTAACTCAATCTATCAGTGGTCATTTTATATATAACACTATTTTTTTTTCGGATCCTCCCGCCATAAAGAAAAAAGAGATGAAATGTTTATTATTAATTTAACCCATTTCGTATGGTGTGGTTATTGTAGGCGCATTAAAAAATTCAAACATTTTTGTTTTCGAAGATTCTTTGTTTAGTTCTGTATTTCAGGAGAAATTAACTCAAAATGTCATAAATTTATTTTCCCTAGTATCAGATTAAATCTTGTTACATTATTTTTCCTTGTATTTTTTTTAAGACTAAATCTTCTTACATTATTTTTGCACTATTCTCATACTAGAAAACAGTCTCAACTTCCTTCCGCTTTTACGTATTTGGTTATGATACTGAATCCAAACGTATCCATTAAAAAATAATCAATCTTTTCCCCTCTGTGATTCTTCCCATACGTGTAACAGAGTAATGGAAAGCAACTGAATCATTTTTCTATTCATTTCCTATATGCACTTATTTTTGTTTATTATTCTTACTTAAGGTATTACGCATCTTCCATTCCCGGGAACTCAATCCTAAACCGTTCACTGCTGCCCTAAATGATACATTTTTTACTTAACTTGGACTTTCTGTAGGGAAAAAGCGTTTCTATCAGTTTGCGAGCCACATAAACTACATTTTTTGAATTAATTTTATTTTGTGTTTGAAATGTGTCGTTTTTTTGAGACTGAAATTCGTGGCCGTTCCAACATTCGGCTATATCATTACGAATTTTAGACTATTTTCCGTAACTAGGACGGTCAAGGACTTAACTTGGACCTCCCTGTATTCAATAATGCAGTGATTTTATGTGTATGGCTAAACTGGTAGATTTGTTAAAATTTATTTGTACGAAAGTCTGATTGGTAATTAACTCTTATACTTCATAAACATTGAATAATAAATTCTTATAGGCTAGCATACAGAACCAAATTATTTTTATTGACAAACATATCATGAAATAGTCTTTCTCGTGTGTGTTTACAGTCAGATATGTAGATAAACGTGTACATAAACAAAAAAAAAAGGTGAATGCTACTTACCCTCTGTCACCATTATACAAAAATTAACCAAAATGCTTCCCTAGATCGAAAAATTTAATCTTTTATATAATTTTAAGTAAATACTCGTAACTTTATCTAGAATTAACATAGTGTCTGATACAGGTAAGGGAAAATAACTGAATAATTTGGTTTCTACAAAAAAAAAAAAAAAAAAAAAAAAAAATAAAAAAAAAAAAAAAAAAAAAAAAAAAAAAAAAAAAAAATCGTCAAACAGTAGAAAACTTTTATCTTAGGCTTGGAGGAACAAAAAATCTTTTAATTAATTTCTTTAAGTTAAATAATTATTTTTGGAAGCAAAATGAGGAATTGGTTACATAACATGTGGCTTTGCAGCAAGAAGCAGAAGTAAAGTTAAATGCTTACATTGGGCCAGAAGAATTAATTTAGGGAAATTTCGAAACATGATTTAGATTTTAATGAAAATTAATTTGTACAAGAAATGTTGCTATTACTAATAAGCAAACTAAGAATATCCTCAACTTGGTCACAAGAAATTTTTATCGTGATAAATTAAATTGTCTCAAAAGCTGAAGAAGTTATCCAACTCGCCAATGAGAAATTGTTAGAAATTTAGTCAAGGCCAAAATTAAATGTCATGAAAACACCAAAATTATTCGACAAAGAATTTCCTACGAAAATTATACTTTTAGATATCCTGAGGCGGTTGAGTTGCCAAGTGGCGGTATAATGTTAATGTGGCGAACTTAAATGTCAGATGTGGATAATATATGCAAATTTTGAAGAATGACTGTCACACAGCCTTCAAGCCTTTCTCGGGTCTGTCAAACATTTTTCTTGTATGTCTCACGACCCAGTTTAGTAACTGAAAACTGTGCAAGGACAAATATCTTCTTTCCTTGTAAATAAGACATTTTTCTGTACCTACGCTCAAGGATTCTAGTTAGGATATACCTTTCCACATCATTCAGGATGTATGCATCTTTCCTGAAATCAAATAATGCTACATATTCAACTATTAGTCAAGACAGTTTAGTGTAATCCATTTGCCTCCACTTTTAGATACATTAACTGCAGTTCATCAGATTTCTGTTTGTACTACTTGTTTTTTGGGGCGAATAACTAATAATTACAACAACCAACTGGTTGTTTTTTTTTCTCAAAACACTTCTTGGTGATTTAAAATGATCAATTCTAATAAATGAAGCAAAAAAAAAATTATATAGTTATTGCAAGCAACATGGCTTATCGAATCCTGTCACTAAATGTTCTGATTGTCTTCAATACATTGAGCACTGGAGTTGAGCACTGAGGTTGAGCACTGGGGTTGAGCGCTGGGCTTCAAATCACCGTCCGGTCATCCAGATTTCTGTTTTAAATGATTTCCAGAAATCATTCCATGTAAATACTGGGATGGTTCCTTCAAAATACCATGGCAGAATTCCTTCCCGTTTTTCCCCTTCCCCCCAATCCTCTTGCGTCTGCAATGATCCCGATATCGGTTAGGCGTAAAGCTCGAAGAAAAAAAAATTCTGGTACGTTGAGGCATGATTAACGACATTACAAACACTCATTATAGATGTCGTAAATTCTAATGAAACAGTTTCGTAACAACTTTCAAAATCGTTCAGCATGTTGGGTGAGCAATATAGTTCATCCATTCTCGAATCACAGTTCGATCATCCAGATTCGGAACTACATGGTATCCTTAATTCAATTCAGATGAATGTTGGTGCGGACTGTTCAGAAATATCATGGCCAATATCCTTTTTATGCTACACTGTTTTAATGTAGTGTTGGTTTCATGACATGCTAGTTCAGAAAACACGAGTGATTAAGCAATTTACTAGTATATTATGGTACACACGCACCTTATAGTTTACGTATTATAAGAGCCGGTACCGACACTCAGCTGTCACAGTTAACGATTTGGACCAATTATTACCAACCCAGAAAACGAGTATCATTATACCAGGGATAATGTCTTTGAAAGTGGTATTTACGCACGGATTTTTGACGAGTGTACGTGACAGAATGATGACAAGGTCATGAGTAATCGAAACTTATTTTAACTTACAACGAATATTTCGTGACTGTTGTTTTCAGATGTGCTACCAATTTGCACACAGAATTTTTCTGTCACAATCACAAAATAAAAAAGAGTTAAAGGAAACTGTGTTTCTTTATTATTTATTTTTTCAACACGTCGACCAAAACTAACAGCGAAAGTGATATTTAACTGACTACGGGGGAACCAGACAGAAGTTAAGACACTTATCATAAAAATTATCTTTCTGGCTAAAAATACCCCAAAAGAAATAGACTAGCTGAAAGCAAAATGAATAACAACGATAAAAATCGTGTTGATATCTGTTTAAGTGATTTACTTCAAAGGCAATTTATAAGACTGGTTTAGTTCCTGCTGGTATTATTAAATGACTAGTACAGTTATGAAAATCCGTGTTTGGTATTTGACTTCATACCTACTTATTATCCTGGTTCTCCGGGTGGAGCTGCGTCGATTTATTGACGTTTCGGCCATCGTGCTGTGGCCTTCATCAGAGGACTGCTCTGATGACAGCACGGTGGCTGAAACGTTAGGTTTCAACATATCGACGCGGCTCCATCCGGGGAACCAAGATAATACTTACGACCACTGCGGAAGCCTGCGCAATGAATAGGGCAAAAATTCTTTATTCCTGAAATAAAAAACCAATTCGCTCTAAAATAATCTGTAACAATTTCAACAAACTAAGTAATGAGAAGCAGTTAAGGTTGTAGAACACAATATTGATTAATTTGTTAAGAGAAGTGAGGCAGAAAGAACGAAACGCCCATGAGGTAAAAAATTAGATTATCTGAAGCGGCTAACTGAAGTTATAAATTCTGTTTTGTACGAGCAAATGAAGAAATTAGCTTAAAATGGATACAAATATTTCACGATCGCCGTATTTTCTATGGGGCAATGATTATTAGGATCATAAAAAACGTCTTAGTTACTTTACCGCATTACCAGAGCCATTTATGAGGAGGTAAAAACTTTGAGAGAAAATCTTGTTGATTCGTATAGAAAAGGCTCATGAATGTACGGAGGAACCAGCATTTGTTGAGCGTTTTCTTCCACTGTTGCGTGGAATCTGTGACGCTTGCCCAGGCGACGTTTTTCATGTGGCTGATGTTGGAAGCAGGAGGTGGCGGTCACCTTCACGAAATAAAGAGGAGAAATCAGCAAACGAGCGCGCGGACAAGCAGACCTGAAACTTTCACCGGGGAGAAGTGTCGGCAGTTAATTTACGGCACAGATATTTTTAACAGATAGCAGCTGCAGTAAGTAATAGGCGAAGAACAAATTTCACCCATCTAATGTATGATTAATGTCCGAGCGTTATATTGGGCTTATTTTAATAACTACTTTATGTTTTATAAGCTTAGAGATAAATGTGGTCTAACACCGTTGAAATGACATGCATATTTCTGTGCTTCCTGACCGTTTCATTACCATAAGTTGTAATGGGATCAATTATTTGAACCGTTTATTTGAACTTGCCGCTACTGTGTAGAATAATTCCTAACAGTTTTTGTGTTTTTTCATTGAAACATTTTGTGTTCTATACCTCGGCCTCCAGCAACTTAAATTATTACAAATTTTTGATACGTGAAGCAAAAGTTTCGGCAATCACGATTATAAACAATTATCTATTCGGGTCGAATGAGTACGCCTAGTTCAAAATTACCAATAAATCATCAGGAATGTTTCTTGTTTCGCCTGATATCATCTACAGATATGTTATTTCTTCCTTTTGCTATCTGATCGAACTGTTATCTGAATTAGTGATTGCAAACATATCGGGATAGAAAAATGATTGGTTAAATTAGTAAACTTTCGTTTCAATTTCTAATTTTTTTTTTTTTTACTCTCAGCCCTCTTTTCACTTGTAGCTGACAGTTTGTCTTTAGAGGTGTAATACTCATTTGATCATCGTAGCTATGATTCAACTAGAAGATTAATGACGGCTCCATTTATTAACAGCCATACATGTTTTTCCCATTTCGTTTGTTTTCTCAGCAATTAACATTTCAGGTTAAAAAGGTTACTCCACGCTAAGAGAGGGAAGTGTTTTCTGCCATTTGGTGGAATTTTATTTCGATATGTTTTCGTGTTTTTTTTATTATCTTCAATTGTATTTTTAAGCAATATCAACATTCGTTTAGAGATATTGAAAACTGAGTTTAAAATAAATTAGAATGGTTGATGGTCATGCAGAGTGATTTAATTCTTGTTGTTGTTTTGTAGTTTTTGTTAATTTAATTTAGTTTAATGGCGATGGAGTATATGGTCCGGAGGCAATTTCCTTGGATAACTACTTTCCAATTTCTTGCTTCTAATCCAAAATTCTTTCAATGCAATTTTCCTACCTATCTACTGCTACACTACATAAACTTTAATTCTAAATTCTCTCAGAGTTTTTGGTAAGGGAAGGCTGTTCAGCACTTTCTTGGTAATTCATTCAAATCCTTGACTCCTTGACCTAAAAAGAATTTTTTTTCCATTTCCTTATGCCTGACATCAAGTACAAGTAGACTATATGGTAACAACCAACTAACATGTTAATAACTCTTCTAGCAATATCATTCCAAACCTCATCACCACATATTTTCCATGTACATCTCCAGCAGTATCTTTACACTCTTCCTATCTTCTAATGACTCCAAATTCATCTAATTTATCTTATCAGTTTTTGATTTTGGTCTATAATAATTTTTACAAAACAAATCTAGTTTCCCCCCTTTGCACCCTCTCAAACTGTTGTATTTGATATGCAAAATTTGTGAGCCATACTGCACCAAGATATTCAAGCAATGGGGTAACCAAAGTTTAGTAATCAGATTCCCTCATTTCTCTGGCACATCCCCTCATTACCTTCTGCAGTAAAAGAAGGATTTTGAATCCTTTGCCCATTCTGCAATACCAAGCTAAATTTATTATCAAATGCTATGTCAAGGTATTTACAATTCAGTTCTTCAACAAGGAACTGTTTTCTCACACTATAATCACAAACAACCTTCAGTTTTTTTTTTTTTTTTTTTTTTTTTTTTTTTTTTTTTTTTTTTTAACTTAACGAGCTGATTCTTCTTTGAATTTTTTGTTGAAGAAGTAGGGCGTGTCGACGGAGTGGTCATTAACAACCACGGCTTTCGTGTTGCAATTCCTCCCCAAGTTCGGCACCGTAATGATTAAAGCCCTTTTCTGGTATCGAGGTTGTTAATACTTTATTTTTTATATTTTACTGATTACAATCACTGAATTGCAGACAACACAAGACAAACTCAACGCTCACTTTTAACGAATCGTAACCCTTGGTGTGTTAGGCCAATGCCTCACCTTACCCGCATCAGCCGCGCGTCTGAATTGTATTATGTAAGATAAGCTCACAGAACGAGAATGGAAATCCATCACCAGTGAAATGAACTTGCACTTCAATTCACTTGTCAGGAAAATCTATTAATAACTTTGCATTCCGATAAAGACATTTCCGAATATCAAATACATTTTTGATGGATTTTCCTCTGAATGCTACTATAGTCCGAGATTTAAACATCGCATCATTAGTTTCACTTGTCATAGAATGAGCTGCCACAACATCACTTTCGATGTTTAATGAAGACTAGGACGAATTTCCATAGAAAATATCTAATTATAGTGAAAAGAAATATTCAATGCAGAATTTTCTTGCCGCTCTCAACAGCACATAAGATTTAAGATAGAAAATGGATAGGATTGCGTACAATTCTGAGAAGGTGACTGGTCTATTCATCTTAGCTCTACCTATTATATTTTTCAATAGATGTTTTAATTTCTAAACAAACATTGTTGGTATAATTACTGAGGAGTTTTTTTTTTCAGTTTCCTATGTTGTGTTGTGTGCTGACTTCAGGATATTCAACAACATGGAGCCCATTTGCCCTGTTTAAAAATACGGTAAAAAGCGATGATTGTGCATTGCGCAACGTTGAGCAAACCATCGTTTATGTTTCTATCAGTTTTACTCTCTCATAGTTGACAATCAGCATCTAAAAAAACCGTAAACCATAAAACGATTATTATAAAATTACAAGATCACTACAAAAGAACTACTTTTACTGAACTCTAGATCAAAAATGATAGCGATATTCAAAATAGAGCAATAAGACTTCAGAAAAAAGAATTTCAAGCATATCATATCATTTTCGATATTTGGTCAGAGATTTTTTACGAGTTGAGTTAGCCGGTCTCTAAAAGAAGAAAAAATGTATATCATTACTTAATAATTTGTTAGCAGGGGGAATAGGTGAAAGTAAGAACTGTTAAGATAGAAAAAGATGAGAACATATGAAGCAGGTAACTAAGGACGCAGATTGTAAGTGGTATGCTGAGATGATGAAGCTAATGCAAGATAGGAATTTATGGAGGATTGCATTTAACAAGTCAAGAGAAAAAATTATGAATTAATCATATAGATAGGTAAGTAATTTAAATGGAAAAATTATAATGAATAATTTGAGAGTAACTTCAAGTTTCTGCATGCTGGATCTATTATTTTTCGATTTGAAATGAATGAATTCTAATAGTTGGTATTAGCTCTATACATCGATCTATGGTAATCAAAGTAAGTGAAGTTCAGTCAACATAGGTTTACGCTCTGAATAATTTCAAACGATGTACCTGAAATCACTGAAAGTAAATAAAACTCATATCGTTAATCTGTGTGGCTTTAACATAGTTAAATACTACTAAGTCAACTTTCGTCGTCCCTGACTGCTTACTGTATATGTTGTGTTGTGACGCAATATTTGAAGATATTTAATTAGACAATTATTCGGGCTAGTTATAATGTTTATTCTTTTTTAAAAATGTTTATAACAGAATTGAATATGATACTTTTGTGCAGCAATCATCAGGCTTTTATTTGTTTCGTTGTTTTGTTGACGCTGGTATTTGTCCTTTAGGTATTTGTGTCCTTAATTTGATATAGTTTAATTGCTTTTCCATTTCATACTGAACATTTTTATTTTAAAATTTCTAGGCTTTTAATTGACTGGAATCAAAATTTAAAGCTGAATGTACTATTAATTATTGCATGTGATAATTACATCCGAAATATTTTGAATGACGTGTTTTGTGCGCAAGCTGAGTGTCTTTTATATTTACCATAACACGGCGATGTAGCCAATTTTGCAGTGTAAAATCGTTCGAAACATCCACTAACAAGTTATTTCAGACGGGAAAAGGAAGATTGTTAGTAATGTCTAATCAATTCGGTTAGAGAAGGTCGTTGCATTGATACCAACTGCAGGCTTCGTTTTGTTGACAAATTAATTAATTTAATTGCGATTTCCCCCCTTTCCTATACCTACCTATTTTTTACCTCTACGAATTTCAACTTTAAATTATTTTATCGTTTATGGTAAATTATTCATTAATTCTCTTGGTAACTTATTCCAATCCCTGACCCCCTTACTTTAGAAGGAAAATCTATCAACACACTTGTGCCTGGTATCGGGTGCCAGCTAGTGGCCATGGTCATCTTTTCCCTTCCATGTATTACTTTCAGTTCTTACATATTTCATCTGAATTTTGTTCATCCTTATATGAAAGGGGGCTCGCTTAAAAGGTCAGTGTCAAAAACGGATAAATAAAGTTACGTAATGGCGATATGATGTTTACTTCTTAATGTCATTGCGGTAAGATCTGAGCTTTCTACACACGGAGGTTACAGAAGCGAAGCATTCGTGCAGGACAGTTTGCGGTTCCAGAAACATGGGTCCTTCTAATGTAAGTCGAGCGTTTACGATCGGGCACTTTCCTAGCCGCCGGCTGTGGCCGCACCCTGAGCTATTACGAGCGATTAACACCAGTCCGTGGGGAGGTCTGCGCCACGCGTTCTTCAAGGATCTTCTGGGACGCAGGAAAGTTTATTGGTGGCAACTGTTTCTCCTCCCTCATTTAGCCGGACGTGGGCCTCCGGCCTACCTATTGCTGGCAATCTCGACTAAATAATCACGCGTATAAAAAACACAGCTCTGTCCTTGGACTTATTACTGGGCGACGCAGAAACATTTCAAGGTAACTTCGTCCGCTGGAGGACGAATCAGACGGTCGTGTCGAGTCAAAGCTGTCATCTTATTCGATAACGCTGGTGCTCAAAGTGTTTGACAACTTTTCCGTTCATTTGTTGAAAATGTCAACAGTCCAATGCCATATTTTGACAAATAATAGTTCCACTGTTATCATGTTCTGTCTCTTATACAAGAATCGAATTAAATAATGTCATGTTAACTTGTTCCTTTTTTTTTTCTTCTTAGCTCCTTCGTTTAAATTCCAGTATAGGTTTTGTTGTAGATCAAATACATTCGGTAGTTTTTCCATCAAATTTAGTTTCTTTGCCTTTTCCATTCTGTGTAAACTATTTGGGCTCTATTTTAACTCCTAACTGCTTGCTTTCTTCTTTTCTTAATAGATGTTAAGACACCTTCGAGGTTAGTAGATACGGTAGAGAATTGATGGCAACAAGCAAATAGGCATTCGCCTGGGGTGATTTCGGAAACCTTAGAAAATCTAAATCTGAATAACCCGAACTTGAAGGACTGAACCTTAATATTTTCTAATACGTGGTCCCAAATATAATGCATTTTTCTCTGTTGCGTGCATCCAAGACTGTCTTTATTTTTCGTCTATGTTGCTAGTCCATATACCTCTTTATTAAACGGAGCCAACAAAAATGATAGAAATAAATTCTGTAAAAAAATATCATGTCGTGAATATTAAGATCAAATTTGTCTTTGTGATATCCACAGTTATATTTTTTTAACGCTTGATTACTGTAGATTAGGCTCAATAAGAAACATAGAATTAAATAGACCAAACATCTTCAAGGCATGACCCAAATCGTATACTGCCAGAATGTGAGCGATATCCGCTATGCTACTTAGGACGGGTAAAAGTGTGATTACTTTTCACATCGATATTTTGTCTTGGCATTTTCTATTTCGAGGCCCAGAAATATAAAAAAACTACAGGACAAAATGAAAATACTTATTAGTTGCAAGATACTCAGGAAGTAATAACGCGGCTGCAGTATTTAATATTTCCCTACTTTATACTTAAAACTTATTTTAAATCTCTTGTACTATGCATAATCTCTCCAGCACCCCACTCGTTACCAGTAAATACAATTTAGCCATCACATTTCTATCTACTTCCAAGAAACCTTAATTTTTTTTGGTAATTAACAAATTTTATTTCAAACATTCATTCCAGGATTGTATCAGTAGAAATGGGTAAATGTTCTATTTGTCTACCGAGATTGGTGGTGTAACGGTTAGCGTTCTGGCCTCGCATTCGGGAGGACGGCGTTTCGAATCCCCGTCCGGGCATCCAGATTTGGGTTTTCCATGGTTTCCCAAATCACTCCAGGTAAATGCCGGGATGCTTTCTTCAAAAGGCCATGGCCGAATTCCGCCCCATTCCTTGCCCCCCATCCTTTCTCTTCTCTAAAGACCTCGCTGTTGAGAGACTTTAAGCAGTTAAAAAATCTATTTGTCTATTTTCATCTTGATGACTGGCATGGATGAAATATAGGAACTCAATTTCTATCGGTTTAATTAGATTCCGGTATGATTTGTGGACTTACATCCCATTTTTCCCGCCTGATACACCGATTTTTAATCCCTCCTTGAAATTGGAAATGTGCTATTAAATTAGGTACTATTTTTAAGACAGATATTGTATCTCAACAAGTTCAGTTACAATGGGACAAAAAACTGTTGCAGTTTACCACCACAGCTTAAGTTGCATCTCATGTTAGCTTGTACTACAATATTGATGTATGTACAGTACACTGTAAGAGCACATGACTTACGGAAGTGCTGAGGGTAGCTTATTGTTATTTTGCTACTATTGGTTTCAGATGGCTTTCTTTCTATATATTCTCTCCTGATCATCAGAACTCTCTTCCGGACTGGTTATTGAAAAATCTGTTTTGCGTTGCTGAATTTTGTATTCATAAAGCTGAGAAACAACAGTTTCAGAAACAATGATCTTAGGATCGGAGTAAAAAGAACAACTATCCTCATTTTATGTGAAATATTTTACTTATTTCTAGTAACGTTTGATACATGATTGTTCACCAACAAAACTGCCGTTAGTACAGTTAGAAAATTTTACTTTTCTGCTGTGGCGCTGTTAATTTGGTTTGTTTTTTGAGTTCTTTCAGTCCACTCCAGCAGTATCTTTCAGACTGAATTCTTGAAAATCCACAAGGTGATTGACTTTTCATAACTGTTTGAATAATATGTTTCGACTTTGATTCACTTAAAATCGAACAACGAAAACCTAACCTGCAAGAAAGGGAAACAATCTAAAAAAAAAAAAAAAAAGAGTATACGAAGTACTTTCAACAGATTTTTTCTTAACAAAACCAGTGGCGTTAATGTTTAAGGTAAAACATTTACTTATTTTCTTTAAAGTAAAAGAAGTTCAGCATATTTGACTGTAACAGCTATCATACGGAAATACTTAAACTATTTATTTATTTCATACTATTTAGCGATATTCGAGTTAAATTTCTTAATTCTTAAATGTCTCAGTCTTCGCTTTTTGTTAAATATTATTTGTAGTTTTTAAGCACAGTGAACAGTCCACCGCTAACAAGCTAGCAGTTATTGAACGCTTGCGTGTGAAGAAGCCAGTACTGAAAATTACCACCTTCTATTTCTACCGTATAATTAGTAAGCCGCTCAGATAATTCGAAAATGAAGACCTTTGCTATGATCTAGAACGCAAGCTTCGCTTCCACACGTATGTATCTGCTCCGACATTCCTGATAAAATGTTTTGTTCGAGATGTATCTCCTTACGTAACTACTACCTTCTGTCTAAAAGCGTAACACAACGCATCTGTAAAACATGTGGGAAAAAAGGTGGCCTTCCAAGCGAAGTACCTTATAAAACTGTAACAGGTTAATGATATGTAAGTACGTAACTAAATTGCGTCAAAATTTGCAAACCTGATGTGTAACAGCGAAACATTGCTCCATTAATTAAAAGTAATTTAACTCTGCATATCTAAAATTTTAATAATTTGGTAGTTACAGGTTATTTGCTGTGTTTTCCTAATCTAGTTAAAATATTGAAGTAACTCGTTAATGTTACCTACGTGCTTAGCACCATACCTTCTATTTTATATTTTAATGTGCTATTATTTTAGTGACCTATATGAGAGTGTTTAAGAAACGAGAACAGTGAAAGTAACTTCTCTATAGAAACTAAAGTGAATTTATTTTTATTGTGATTAGCATTTTTAAGGAATTAAGATCATACGAAGCCCAGAAATTTCGTAAAGCTGTTCTTCTGAACAATGTTTCTCCAGAAAGGAATTAAAAACACCCTACAATGTGGTTTAGGTGGTTTAGGGACTTAACACGCTGAAGCATCCATTTAATGTTTGAACAAATTTCTAATCTCAAAGAAGTGTAACTTGAGGCCACGTATCGTAGTTTCGTCTGCGAAAATTTTAATTTTAGTAAGGCCATACGCAGGCTTAGAAACTAAATAGAGAAATTCTGAATTGAGCGTAGTGTAATAATGGTTCCGTATTCTAACGAACTTAACAGGTATAAGATGTCGTAGCAGGTCAGATGGAATTTGCTTGGTTCAAAAATCAATTATACAAGATTTTTTCAGGTTAATTAGTGGACACCATTGCGTGGCTGTCCAATGTTACACCATCTTGCCACTGACGATAACGTGCATTTGTAATCAAGTTTATTAAGGTGCATTAGGATGCAATGGGATCTTTAGTAGGAAGACTTTCAGTAAATCGTATTTTCATAATTAGAACTTTTAATTCTTTTACTCTAAACTTTCAATCTATATTAGATGTTATTGTATTCATTTAGAATTTTTCGTTTAAATAGAGGATATGATCGATATTGGGAACAGATGTCAATTTCATAGGTAATAGCATTTTTGAGATAGACCCGGCAAAAACTGACTCACGCTTACAACTCAAACGGCTGATCATGTCCTTATTCTTCCATTGTGAGATGCTCTCGAGCACTTAGATGGTGTAGCCAGATTGAGGATTACTGCAAACTCTATTAACTAAAAAATTTAATGAAAAACTTTATTATTTTAAAAAAAGTTAAAGTGTTAATTAAACAGAGATTTTTATTAGTTTAATGAAATTTTCTTTCAAATGATGAGTGTAAATGAAACGTACACAAAATATTGGTTGAAAAAATATAATTGTTCTTAGAAAAATAATGATTATTTTTCTAAGCGGCATGTTTATATTCCATACATGAAATTCTCTATTGATTATTTGTAGCAGAAATATATTTTAAAATTGGTTATAATTTCTCGTTTAATTATTTTAAGAAAACCATTAAATTTAGGAAAAAATGGTTTCTTTTGAAAATAACAACAGCTTAACAAATCAGTGGTTTTAAATTCCCGAGAAAATTGTAGCAATTTTAAGGTTCTGGTCTGGCATTCTGGAGGATGCCGTTTTGAACCCCATTCTGGCCATTGTGATTTCGGTTTTACGTATTTTGCCGAAATTACTCCAGAGAAACTGCGGCATAATTTTATTGAAAATCCATGCCCAAGTGCTTCCCGTTCAGTTTCCCCCAATCCTTTCTCGCCCCTAATGACCTAGACGTCGACAAGACGTAAAGACAAAATTAAAAGTAACAATTTTTTTCTAGTTTAAAAAAATTGCGTAGGTGAAAAATATGACATATGTAAAAAAAAACCTGTGTGTTTATCTTACAAACTTAGTTGTCATGCCTCTTATTTGTTATCGGTGGGAATGGTATAACAATATAATATATGGAATTTAAAGTTTTAAACGTAACCGTGGAAGTAATACAAAACAATAATTTTTCGTTTGACTTTTGTTTATAGTCATATTGCTAGTCTGATAACTAGTAAAATTAATACTTAAAAATCCTTAGACATAGACTTAAGTTATGAAAAAGAAAAACATTAAAAGCTTCTAAGCAGATTTAATATAGCTATATTAACTGACTTTAATTCGGTTTGACATGTAACTGAAGAAATATTTGGAGAAGGAAACAATGTAAAACAGTGGACACGACGTTTCTTTAAGAGGAATAGATTCCATTTCAAGGTATTAATTATTTGACGTAAAATGTTCTGTTCTAAAACTTTTCAGAATTGCTTTGCCGATTAATGAGGAAATTTTTCTTACCCTAATACACTATTCATCTGCACTGACATAAGTTTTTATTTGATATTAATCCCATTTAAATTTTAAAATGTTCAAAACTACAGAATCTAGTTCATGGTTACTCTAATGCTGCGAGCACATTAGTATTTCAACACGTTGATGCTGAATTAAATATTTTTTACATAGGCCAGTATAAAACTGAAAATAAAAAAATCTATGGTAAACTATTCGGGCTAGAAGATATTAACGAATCAACTGGCTTCATCATTTCATTTAAGTTCAAAAGAATATATTTGATTTAGAAAAAAAAGCATGGCGAAAGGCATCGCTTTTCTAGTATCCACAAAAAAAAAAAAAAAATGTTGTCGTGAAACAGTGCCAAAAGAATGATTTTCCCACCTGATGTGATGTATCAGGAATCAGAGGTGAGTAATACTTGGAGTTCCCTGAGTAATGAACACGGCACGTCAAGGTTTTTCCTTGTTTCCTCAGTTTCATTCGTGTTATATTAACTAACAACTAATAACCTCCCTTCTATCTGTAACATTCTTTTTTTTTTATTTTTTTTTTTTTAAAAAAAACCGTATCCTAGTGTTTGCAACTAACATTTAATTTCCTCTTGAGACCAAGTTTATCTACAATATCCATGTAACTGTAAATAGCATGACCTTTTTTAAACCGTCTCTGTTTCGTATCCTTACAAATTTAAGTAATCTGTACGAAAGTTCATTTAACACAAGATTTATATGAGTGTTTATGGTTGCATGTTTAGGTTACAATCCTTTTTTTACGAGACCAGAGAATAAAGTGTTATAAATAATTTTACAGTTACAGGAAATGATTAAAGAGAAAATAATGCTATTAATAATTACGGAAGCAACACACCTTTTTCTTTTTGCCAAATTTTTTTCTATCGAAAGTAGGGTCAAATTTTTTTTTTTTTGTAACTGCTTTACGTCTCTTTTTAACATCGAGGTCTTTAGAGACGGGAAAGGATGGGGGGCATGGAATGGGAAGGAATTCGGCCATGTCCTTTTTGAAGGAAGCATCCCGGCATTTGCCTGGAGTGATTTGGGGAAACCATGGAAAATCCAAATCTGGATGCCCGGACGGGGATTCGAACCTCCGTCCTCCCGAATGCGAGGCGAGAACGCTAACCGTTACACCGCCCCGCTCGGTGGTCAATTTTAATTTGCACAATTACCTCATAGGTTACGTTCAGCTTCCTTATTTGCAGTTAACAGTTGGTATTGAGACCATGTGAAGCAGCATTTCGATGTTGAGTCCTGGAACATATCAAAGTAAGACAAAAAATACGATCAAAACTCCATTTATCGTTTAACATACTATTAAATCATATTACAAAAAAGTAACTAAACAAAAAATGTTTAATTTTCAGTTTTTTTGACATTTCCAGTTAGTAAAATATGATGTGAAGAAAATTATTTCCAGTAGTTTATTGAATCAGAGTTTTTATCACATCACGTTCTGATATTGAAGTACTATTGATTAACAATAATTTTACAGATAACATTCTTTTACTTGTGGAAAAATTATTATTTCAACTATGTTTAATGTTTCGGGATATTCAAACCAATACAGAATTTTAATGATTTTATCTTAAAAAAACGTTCAGTGGATTATAGAAGATGTAAAGAACTCGTTGGCGGATTTTATTTTTTTTTTTCAAATTCTGACTTGCTACAAACTATCATGAGCAGTACAAATGTCAACAAAGTTTCTGATCAGTTTCATGAATATAACCATTGTTTCGTTAACTTGTAGGAGGCAGCAAAATGGAAAGGCATATTAAATCATGTCAAATATTTATTAGTCGAATTATGACAGGTCACATCTTCAGTTCATGATCGAGAACAACTTGAAATTTTTTAAAACCCTACTTCTTTAAATTAAATGGGCACACAAACACACACACACATACAAAATTTCTTCCAATGTGAATCAGTTCTGTTTGATTTGGCTCTCGAAACTAGTAAAATATAGCAGTCCATTATTATTTCACTCAAATATACACCAACATTTTAGTGATACATAATTTTTAGTTATCGTTACTAGTAAGATTATTGAGTATTTTTTAAAAAGTACCATCTTAGTCCACTTACTTTTTAAGTAATGTTTATAAATAAACGTAAAACCCAAAAAGTGCGTACTGTTATACATAGATCGATGTCTGAATTAAATTACTGAGAGACATATAGAGCAATTTACCTCAAACATAGAAAAAATTTAAAGCAAAGGTTCGTGGAATGCAGAGCTAGGTTTCTAGGGAATTGGGCTCTGGGTTGTATGCTCCATCGCAATTAATAAAAAATAATAATCAAAATAACACGATTGTAAATGCGCCTTCGCTGCTTCTGGTAATGTAGACTTCTCTGCTTGGCAGCGGAACCGGTCCGAGCAAAGCGGTTGACGTTATCGGCTGGGTCCCTGGTCGGTAGCCGGCAACCGAGGCAGCGTTTTCCCGCACTCTTCAAGCAGCGCTACATCTGCTGGTAGTAACCGAGGTAATACGTGAACTGGGAATTTAAAAGTTAAGTGATATGACGATCTTAGGAACCATAAAAATCTTGAGTTTATGATCAATAATTAGAAACTGACAGTGACATCATATATTAAATAATAATCTATCATTCATTCAAAAGTTGGATAAAGTAATTGTTTATATTTTGTAGTTTTTAACACAGCCTTATTCAATTCAATGACTGCATCTCTCCAGTAGATTTAATACTTAACAAAAGTAAAATAAATGTTAGAATTTACAGCTCATTAGAGGAATTAACACACGACACTGCTGGATCGTGTTTGTAAATTTCACACCACGTATAGCGCTTCAAGTTTAAAACTGTTTCTTCATCAAAATATTTGCGAAGAATTTAACAAATTTCTGACAGTTTCACGTAATACTTTACACGACAATAAAATTCACTATTTAGGCCTTTACGTCTGATTTCACTACAGGGTTATTTACTTTGCCATCTTTTGAAACTTTCCAAATTTCCTCTACCGGTATAAAATAATTCTAACTGGGATCCGACAGCCTGGTGGTGACTGTCGTTCCCTTACATATCTACTGTTTCCATTATATCTACTATATGAGTCACTATTGGATTTATTTTAAGTAATTATAATTTTTGTTGGTTCTTCATTCGATAATTTTATTTCACACTTAATATTACAGTTATTGTTTAGCAATTGCGATATATTGTGACTTAATGTGTGAATGGAAGCTTTACCAGTGCATTAACTGAATAAAAAAATTTCTGGCCTTCAATTTGTAATTTGTTCCCGCCGTTCAGACAATGCTACCAACTATTACATTTGTGTCTTCACTATGCGCTAAGTTTGACTTTCAAAATATATTCCGCAAAACCTGAAATGTTTTAAAGTCAAGTTATATTAGTAGTGATAATACAGAGATAACAGTATTCAATAATTGCTGATGTAGTATGTATGTTAATGTAGCTCTTTCAAATATGTTCATGAAAATTTAAAGACAGCTAACGAGTGTACAAGATACTACACGTGAGCATGAACTTACAACACGATAACAGATACCTATAATTTCGGTAGCTTCTGAACTTGGCGATCTTCCTTGTAAAATATATATATTTAAACTATTTTTTTTCAGTATCTGGGTCTGTATCCATTAATGCAAATCTTTTCTAAAGGTTGTGATTCTAAAAAAAAGTCACTTGTGTTTAAGAGATAAAAAAAGGTTACTTCAATATGTCAAAACGGATTACAGCAATAAAAAAAATTACACATCGACAGAAGAGAAACAGACAACTAATCTTCGCATACCTTTCGCTGCCCTAAACGGACCATAATTAATTTTTCTTTCCCTTTCAAACGTAGTTTAAACTATTCTTCCATGTATTGCTTGGCATTTTTCCTGGCTTTCGTTAATAATGAAATGCAAAATTTTATCTGATTAAAAACTAGTATGCTCTTGTATAATTAATTAGCGAATATAGTTAACACATCTATCTCTTAACGTTTAACCTACCCTATGCAAAAAGAGCCTTAAGTGTGGTATGTTCGGATTATTTCTTATCTTTGTATTACCTTTTCTATACTTAACACGAAAATCAATATGACATTCTATTTCACATCGTATAATGTGGGGAAAAAATATTACCAAAAATCTCTTATAGTTTACCATTTTTTTTAAAAAAGGTATTAAGTTTTTTCCGCGCAATATACGTTTCCATTCTTTCAATGATCTTGAAAAAAATCATCCGTAACCACCATAATATTTTAACTTAATCGCTTTGTAAAGGGCATGGAAATCTAATTGCGTTTTTCAAGATAAAATTGATCTGGACACGATATCTAGCTGAGTTAGTAAACATTGCATGAAGATAAATGCAAAGAAGAGTCAGCTTTTCAGGTACTCAGATAAAAAAACTAAATGTAGATTATGATTATAAGATGGGGAAAGAGCTCTTGTTGAAGATTTGAAATGTGAAAACCTTGGCATAACATTTGATAGCAAACTCAACTGGACGGGACACTTTGAACAGGTAGTAGGATAAGGTTTCAAAATCCTTCACTTGTTGAAGGGAGGGATGAGGGGCTGTACCAGAGAAGTAAAGCAATTGAGTTACAAAACTTTGGTCAGATCTTTGCTTGAATATGATGGTGTAGTATGGGACCCTCATTTTGGGTACCATATTCAGGAGTAGGAGGGGGAACAAAGAAAGGTTACTAGTTTGTCTCTGGAAATTACCGCAGAACACAATCAGTAACCGATATGATAAAAGAGCTGGAATGGGATTCATTGTAAGACAGGAGGAAGGTGAAGAGGATCATGAGAATGTACAAGGCGTATATTGGTGATGAGGCGTGGAAAGATATTGGGAAAAGATAACTATGATTACAAGCTGGCATTCGATTTTAGACACAATGGTGAGGGGAAATTTTCGTTCGTAGGTAAGGGGGTCAGGGATTGGAATAAATTACCAAGAGATTTTTTCGATAATTTACCAAAAATGTTGCAAGGGTTTAAAGTTTTAGAGGGCAAAAGTAGGTGGGTACAGGAAAGGGATAAATGAGTGCGTAGGAAAATTTTAAAAAACTTCACTTTTTTCGATTTTTTAAAAAAATCCAACAATAATTAATCAAAAAAGTAAACTTTTGTTAATTATTGTAATCTGCAACAGTGGTGTTTTAGCATTTATCCCTTTCCTCACCCTGTTCTCATAACGATATACAATCTCCTTCAATTGTGACCACAACGATACATTCGATAAAACAAGACAAACTTCATTCAGTATCTTCACTGTCAAGAATGCCTGCTACTCATAGTTCGTCACATCAATTGCTTTAAACGAACTAGTTTACGGTATTGACGCTGTGCCAGTTTGTGGATTTTGAAGACATTACACAAAAGACTTACTGGAATCATATGGAATTTTCCTTCAGAAGTAGTCACACTCTGGAAATTTCTTTACACTTGCAGTGAATTAAACGGAAGTAAATAGAAGCAAACTCTTTAGTCACGTAAGAGCATTTTTGTATGTCGTACTTCATACATTTAGAAATCAGAGTATTTTTCCTTCGCCTCTTTTTCTTTATGTTGTTTCCTCTCATCCACTTTGAGAAGACGTCTCGCAATTAAAGTTGTTTCTTATGAAGCTAGCTGCAATCATAGGTAATTTGTGTTATCCTTCAAACACGTACGGAAAACGACTCACAAAGCAAATAGCACAAAATATGTTAGTGAGTGGTTAGATGTTTGCAATTCAACGTGTCCTTCAGCTCTGTTTGATTACGTACTGTTTGAAAAATTGATGTTATTTGATAATCGATTGACCATTGGAGTAGAATTCCTTTATTTTATTTTCAAGCATTAGTGCTGTTGAAAAGCTGAAAACAACATACCTTGTTTACACATATCAATGCGGAGAATAATTCTGATTATCAATAAAAGTGCAATGGTCCTGGTAGTTTTCCGCAGTTTGATATACGTAGTTGAAATCGGAGAAAGCATTTGATCTTTACGACTACGAAACAAAATTTGTTCCGACGAGATAGCGAGCGTAAGAAACTTGAAAAATTATAATTTGAGAAAGCTGGCTGCTCGATACAGATTCTAATCAAATCCTAGATGCTCTTCTTATACATAGAGTTTCTAAGAGTCGACGAAACGAATAGAGTTAATGTACCGTTATTAATAATTGCGGTTTTCTTTGTTACCTTTATAACAAGAGTATTAAATTTTTCGACTGAGAGAAACACTTTTCATTCACGGTGATTCTGTCTATCACATCAGTTTATTATAATTGTTATTTGTTTCTAGTGCCATCTATCATAACGACCATTCAGACAGCTTCAGGTGTTTACTTTCTAAAATATACAAATGCTTTGAAATTTAATAGTATTGAGTTAAGCTCTTGCTGTAAATTTATTGTAAATTTTATGTTAGGTAAACCATTACATGTCATCATGGGCGAGAAAACTTGGGCATTGTTTACAAACTTCACCAACACTGAGAACATACGAATCAAGATAAATATGACACTGATTGTTACAAATAAATAAAATAGATCTACATCATGATACAGAATTGTATTAAAATGCTATTTTAAAACAGACAGAAAACTTTAATTAAATTTCCTAATTAAAATGATCATAATTAAAACCTGAATTAAACATTTGGCTACCACACCATACACGTCATGGCTTTCAGATCCCAATAGCGCGTTGAAAGATTAAGTTCAACTTTAGAGATTACTGTGCAGGTTAGCTTGGATTATGGTTTCGGATGCATCCAGGTATTACGTTATTCATATCGTCTATCTGCTCTTGATCTATCGGCCATAACGGTGAATGGATGACTTGCTTTTACAAAAATGTCTGAAGTAGCACCCGTGAACCAATTTCATTTGTGTTTTGATGGTTTTAATTCTTCTGTTTAATATGGAAACTGCAAACCAAAGTTTGGAGGGAATGTGGTCTTGTAAGGGTATGTAGTACTTTAGAATGGAAGGGATTCACGAAAATACTTTCTCTGGGATTTTGATGGAGTTTGGAAAAACGTAAACCATATAGCGCGGGGTATGCGATGTATGTTTTATTTTGATGTGAAGTAGGCTATATGAGAAATTTAAAATGGAGGTGTCCACAAAGTAGTTTCCAGTTTTCGCTGTACGCAATTCATGCAAAAACTACAGGTCGAATTTAGTTATTATGTGTACCGTGGTTTTTAACGTATGATTAGTAACGTATTAGTTTTCTTTTCTCGCTTGCAATGTGTTACCGGTGACTTAATTAGGTAAGAGGGAGGTGCGTACTTCAAGTTTACATGTGACTAAAGTTGCAACCAACAGCTAGTATGAAAATAACTAAGAATCAATTAATAAGTCAAGGCGACTGAACGGAAATGATCAAAAAGTATCAACTTGTCGAGTGAGTGTAATCTAATTATGTTAAATAATAAGGAACTTTTAGAAGAAGAGTTCAGCAGTTGAAGCTGTGTATATTTGTCAAAAACAATCTTTGAAGATTTTTTTTTCGGATTATAT
Organism: Vandiemenella viatica; assembly: GCA_031002005.1. Lineage (NCBI taxonomy): Eukaryota > Metazoa > Arthropoda > Insecta > Orthoptera > Morabidae > Vandiemenella > Vandiemenella viatica. Next base: position 127,268,589 of record JARYHS010009186.1, read on the forward strand.
ACGCGGGGAAGTCAGTATTTAAGATCGTCAAAATGAAGAGAAATGCAAGTGATAATCAGTTATGAGATACCTGTTTGGTTGCTCTTATCCACACTCATGCAGCTCATTCATAGGCTTTGTTGTAGCTGGCTCAAATCATACAGAAGTTTATATAGCAACATGAAGAGTTGAGACCTTTAAATTCGCCATCTGCCAGTTCTTCTGATGCCATGTTGATTTCAGGCGTAGGAGATTCCCGTGGAACTCTCATGGGAAGATTTACTGTAGTGGTATCCTGGTGCCTTCTCCAGTGTGTATAAATGTAAGTGTGGATGACTATGTTCAGTATAAAGTGTTGTTTTTGTTGAATGAAACGAGAGATGAAGAAAGAAGAGGGCGAAATCCGTTGCTGTCCAATTCACGCCTATTCTTCCGAAAGATACCACCAGGCTTAACATCCCCATCCAAACTGTGAATCACCAGCAACAGTGCCTCACTCCATCCACAAGGCGGAGAGGATTGGCAGTAAATCTAGGACTTTGGCGTACAATATGGTGATTAGTAACTGTGAACCACCAACTCGCCTCCCCGTGCCAGCCAAATTCATATGATGAAAATTTATTGCATCACCGGGATTCGAACCAGTTAACTCTGTGCAAGCGATGGGCACCGTCACGGTGCCGCAACCCAGTTTACCAAAACAACACGTTTTCCTCCATTCTTTTCCCCTGCAATGGGTACCTCAATATGAATTTGGGTCTTCGATTGTATCTTTTTCTCGTATTTCTTTCCCACAAATTTGTGTATAGCCTTCTTGTGATACATATGAGCTCTACTGAAGAGATTGATACTATTTCCCAAATCAGAATTTCTTGGGTTACCTCACTTATTTTCATCTTTAGTTGCAGCAGGTGAAGCATTTGATAATTGAAAAGATGGCTTTGTTTTTGTATCTGCCATTTCGCAAAAGAAAATCCCACATTTTTAACATGCAGCCCTTCTCCTCTTCGTAAAATCTGTTGTTTTTTTTTTTTTTTAGATAGTGCAAATACTCTGGATTATCAACACATACCTTAAACACTGAGCCAACGGGACGGGCATCTGCTAGTTATTATCGTAAAAATTGGTTGCAAACAGTTTGAGGGGTATTCCGTGAGAGTTATTCTCTTATCGCCTGCTTGCCAGTTGCTAGTGACAGTGCTCCCAGCCAGGTATGAACGGTTGGGTCTCGGTAGCCGCTACCTGCCTGCTACGGCCGTGAGGTTTCTCCATTATCTGCCCGCGTTCCCACTTACCGTGTTACCAGCCACACAATAGCGTCTACTGTGTGCCCACGTGATAACTTACTCTGCACGTTCACAACGAAATATCAGCGCGATCAGACGACTCCATAACGAGGTGTCTGATCCGGGATTAAGGGTTTGAATCAGGGACTCTGTTGAGATTTCACTGGCCCATCATCTCTACTACCTATGCACTTTTCGAGTACCTGTTGGCTTGATTGCTTTCGTGATTCAGATTCCTCTTTAAACTGTAGGTCCCCTTGGCACAAGTTATAAAGATACGCGGGTAGAGTAGCCACTTGAAAGTTGATCTAATTTGCACCCCAATCTATCATTCACATTATTTATAAATGTTTCTTGGGAAACAAACCGAGTGATGTTGTTATTAATGCACAATATTTCGGCGACTTTATTCTCCGTCGCCATCTTCAGGTGCAGTTGCAAGTCTTGAAGTCTGCCTTGAAGTCAGACTTCAAGACTTGCATCTGCACCTGAAGATGGCGACGGAGATTAAAGTCGCCGAAATATTGTGCATTAATAACAACATCACTCGGTTTGTTTTCCGAGAAACATTTATAAATAAACAACGCCGAGAAAGATTACATTCATTTATTCACATTATTATTACTGATGTTATAATTGTCACGCAGAAGTATCTCAAAATCAAGTAGAAGATCACCAAGTGTAGCGGAAATAGTAACAACAGATTAAATATGAAATAGAACCGAGCGTGGTGGGTGAGAGTTAAATGCTCTGGCCTCACATTCTGGAGGACGCCGGTTCGAATACCCGTCAGGTCATCTAGATTTGAGTTTTCCATGGTTTCCCCAAATCACTCAAGGCTAATTCCGGGATGCTTCCTTTAAAAGGCCATGGCCGAATTCCTTCCCGTTCCTTGTCCCCAGTCCCATCCCACCTCTAATGACCTCGCCGTGACGATGCGTAAAGCCATAAGTAAAAAAAATAAAAAGAAGAAAGAATAAGGAAGAGATATAGCTGTAAGGTAATTCTATTATTTATGAAGTAAAGTTATCAAAGATGGTCCATGCAAGGAATATGTCTAAAGTAGATTACTGTTTACGGTAAGAGTCTTCTTTAAAAGCATAAATGTTTTAGCATCAACCATTGACCTAAAATACATATATGGATCGCAGTTCTTCACGAGGATCAAGACTGCTATTTTCAAATGTCATGAAGAAGAATTGTTTAGTAATTTTAAGTATAATTCTTTAAGAGACTATTAGAAATTAAGTAGGTGTGTGAAATAAGAAATGTACTCCTCTGGAAATGATGGATGAAGTTAGGAAATCGTGGACCACTTCTGCAATAGGAAGGTTCACGACAATGGGTCGTGTATGAAGTTATGCAGAATTTTTAATTTTGTGGTAATTGAGGTTGGTTACTATCTAGAAAACAAAGATCTGAATCTAAAAACTACGTGACTGAGGACTTATGTTGTACGAGATATTTGTGGAGGAATAGGTTAGTAAAGGATAGAAAATAAAGAACTATTGCTTTAATCAATTTGAAATATCGATTATAACTCAAAGTAATAGAATAGTGACAGATTACTATTAGGCTGTCTGATCCTGGAAATAAATCTATTTAGGGAGAAAAATATATGAAGTATTTCTCTGAGAAATTACTCAGCTTTACATTAAAAACTTAAAACTTCGTCCACTTTCTTACGTCGTTTCGTCTGCCAGGTGGGTCGTCGACGCGATCTATTTTTAATATCATATATGCTTTCAACTTATACAAATTCATCCAGCAAACCACAGTAAAAATAATTGTCGAATGGCTTTTTTGGCCATACGATTTATGATAAAACTTGGCTAACTGAGAATCAAGGTATCTTATAATAAAGCCTATGGTGATTGATTCTATGCTAATGAAGTTGATTCTGATATACCTTGGTATTATCAAACTGCGCTCTGGAGTCTTCATTCGAAATCAATTGCAGCTACAGTTCTGAATGTGTCCATTCATAACTACAGCACTCATTGGAAGAATCTTCGCTACAAGCATGCTGGTTTTGTGAGTTCCACAACTCTGCGAATACTCCGTGATCACACAGTCACACAGGCGGAGCCATGACCTCGTAGTTGAACAAATTGTTAGACTACATATCTGGATTTCTAAATCTGGTAATTCTTCACTCTTTCTGCCTTTTCCGGTTTTAGCACTTGTTGAACGGTTGTCACGGTATAAACGTTTACATTATCCTTTTTCAAAACTCTTTGACACATTGACTAGGTGTTTGTGTTCTTTCTGAATATCCATTGCTGACCAACGATGCTTCCTGCATCGCTGCGACAACTCTTAATTACATCTTACATGCAGATGGCATTATTATTTTATGTTGGAAGAATTGCAAAATCTAGATTCTTAAGGATATGCCATTTGAGTCAAGTGCGTCTGAACTAGTATGTCATCAGATGTGCTATCGCATGGCAGAAAATGAAACATTTAGAGATCATTCATATGTAGGGTGTAGAATGGACTTATCGTGACCTGCCAAAAGTAAAAGTTTGACCTAAGCAAAAATGTCACGTTTTTCGAGGTTTAGTCTTTTTTTTTTTTTTTTTTTTTAAAACAGCAACCTGCGTTTGGTTTATGTCAAGCCATTCTAGGAATGAAGACAATAATTACATTAACTAAATTAAAATATACTTTAAACGTTCAAAGTGGCGACCTTCTTCTCTAATTGGACTGAAAGTTTCGTATTCGCGTGCTACTAAAACTTGAAAACCGTGACACTTCTGCTGAGGTCAAAAATTTATATTTGGTATGTCATGATAAAGCCTTTCGACAGTTAAAGGGTTATCCGTTATTTATCAGATATCCCATGGCAAAGGTCGAACACAGGTGGGGAATTAAAAAATTAATATTGTGACTAAAACTTGTAAACCATTACATTTTTGTTAAGGTCAAAATTTTATATTTGGTAAATCATTATAAGGCCGTCCTTCCGTGAATTGGCTATCTATTATTATTGGACATCCTGTATAGAGTAAAATAAAAAGAAATTTTTATATTAGGTAAGTAAATGAACAGGGAGATCCAATTTCTATGGTTCGCTTACAGCAACGTGATATCCTTGTAACTCATTAAATTTTGGTATATTGATTAGTAGAATGTAACTAGAATGGTTCGATTAGCAAGTTGTATAACGAAATGGAAGCAAGACTTATATTCTTGAAATTGATTTAGGACTAGTTCGGTGCTAATTAATTTTCGAGTATCATCATGAAAACTAGCAATGTGCGCAGCAGTATACTTGCGAAATTTACTGTTCAGTATCCTCTCGCATGCTCTAAATAAAGACAATTTCTGAAACATTTATATACCAATTCTATCAACTTTAATACTGGAACAGCGATTCCACAAACTTTATAACATATTATTTATATCATTAGCTACAATCCAATGCTGTTTCAGAAATTTAATAAAAAAGTGTTGACTTTTTTTCTTTTCCATGCAAAACCCAAACCTGGATGCCCGGATGGGGATTCGAACCGGCGACTTCCCGAAGGCGAGGCCAGACCGCTAACCACTCACCAGAAACGCCATTCAGCAATAATACAACTTACAAACATTATGACACATAACAATGTTTCGTATCAACTAATAATTACATGGTGACAATGTTTCAGTTACTGAACGTATCAAACAAGAAAAAGCAAAACAAAAGTGTCCATAGGGATTCTTAGTTTCATAAATTCGCCTCGTATTCCTTTAAGAACCTGCATAGCATCATTAATCCCTTGGTGCCGTTTGGACAAAGTAGATGTGAGACACTTCTTAGTGGTGGTACATAAACTAGTCTCACAAGCTGTGCTGTGAGGTCCGATGTTGTAAAAAAAAAAAAAAAGACAACAACAACAGACAACGACAACAACAACAACAAAAACAACAAAAACAACAAAATGAGCGTAAATTTTTTTGGCGAATATTTGAAAATGTTCTCTCATATTGAAAGCAGGCAAGATATAAGTTCCAAGTAAAGAAAATAGCTTAAAATTACTCTCCACACCTTGCAGCAAAGCATAAAAAACACAGGCTTTGTGACCCACAAGGTGGAGTTTCTTTGTTGATATCGAATCTGTCAAACACTACGCTGTGGGTGCATTATCCCGAGTAAAGTTCCGGTCATTTTAAAGTTGATTGAATTGACAGCCTCCGTAGCGTAGGAGCTAGTGTACCAGCTCCACCTGCCGCAGGTCGGTGGTTCGAGTCCGGCCAAAGGCGTGGGTGTTTATATGTTGTGTCTCTATGAACGTCTTGTCCGTCCTGCAGTGTCCATACTTAGTAGCAACAATACACTGAACATGCCTTAGGTACAATTCCTTGCTTGTTTGGGATTTCAACTTTTCTGACCCACGCCGTGCTCAGCCTCCCTGCTCGCTGAGCCACTCCTTCCTTGATAGTTCGACCGCGCACTTAATCAGACAGGCAACCGGAGATCACGAGATTAATTCGTACAGTGTCCGACGCAAAACAACTCCCAGACAAGAACAGAAACGTTCCAGCACATCATCTCAACTGATGGCAGCGGGTTCGTTACTGACTCGTTTAACAGGTGCATCTCAGGTGCCGTGACACCTGTAATTTAATGGCAGCTGCGACGTGGTTTCTCATAGCAGCGAAGTAGAAACGAATGCATGAAAATATAAGAGTCACTTGTTGTCTTACCGAGCGTGATAGGTGAGTGGTAACGCCCTGATCTCGCATTCTGGAGGACGCGGGTTCGAATCCCCGTGCGGCCATCTAGATTTGGGTTTTCCATGGTTTCCCCAAATCAACGCGGGCGAGTAGGGGATCGTTCCTTCAAAGAGCCATGACTGAAATACTTTCTGTTCCTTGCCTTCCCTGCCCCCAGTCGTATCCCACCTCTGAAGACCTCTACGTAGACGAGGCAGAAAACCAAAAACAAAAATAAATAAATAAAAATCTTATTACTTTAAGCGAATATGAACCACCCTGTCGTTACGATTAACCAGAGGACAAGTGTGGGTTAAGGAGACGTATGAGTGCCTTTTATTATTTTAACATTTACCAAGCTTGGTGGGTGAGCGCTTAAGTTCTGGCCTCGCATTCGGGTGGACGCAAGTTCGAGCCATCCAGATCTCCTGAAACCGCTGCTGATGAATGCCGAGATAGTTCTTTCAGAAATCTATGGCTGTATTGCTTATTTTTCCTTGCGACCAGTCCTTTCTCTCCTCTAACGACCTCGACGATGGCGAATCGTTAATCCATAAAAAACAAAGAAATAAAATTATCAAGATAAATGTAAAGTTAGAGAAGTAAAATTTGCTCTACGTGGTTGATTACCTCCAGAATGGTAAAACTAAACCAAATCACGCAAATAATTTAATGGTCATAAGAGAAATATACACATTCTGCTAAAGCAGTATTTACATTTGTATATTCTGTTCATTTTTTCCTCTCGTAAGACTTACAAGTAAGTGTTACGTTTCCTTGAAAAAAAAAAGGGGGGGGAGTTGGGAGGTCGAGATCTGTCTGTATGTTACTGAATCGTATTTTGTATCTTCAATGTTAATTTATGGAATGCATTGGTTATAAGTGGTAATAGGCACCATCCAGGAATTGGCTTAGATGAGTGTTTCCTGACCTATGGACCGCGTAGAAGCTGCAGTTGGTGTCAGCAGGTAGAATATTAAACAATTAGATACCGTGCTCGCACTGTTTAAGAGTATAAGCGAGTGTAAGATATAAGCTCAACTTTTTGAAAGCCGTGAATATTTCAACAACATAAGAGTGGTGAATTATTATTTATTTAATTAAGAGTCAATATGTAATTTAAATAGATCACTTACAGTTTCATAACTGTGTTTCCGTATGAATTCAAAACATGCTCATGCTTTTACATATATTATGTTATAAATGGTCAAAATAATATGTCCCAGAGGTTATTAATATACAAATAGCTAAAAAATAAGGCTGAAGTAAGGTAGCTGCCCGCAGCATTATTTTTGTCGATTTTCTGGTCCTAGGGTTTAAAAAGGTTGGGAAACGCTGGCCTGGATGATTAAAGAAAACCGCATATAAACCGTTGTCAGGAGAGCATGTAGTTGTACAGTATGCCATATCAAAAGTAAATTGCACACAGCTACAGAATTTTTTCGAACCAACAGAAAGAAAAGCAATGACAAATCAGAATGGATAGTTTTTTAAACCCAAAGCAATGACATTGAATTTTAAATAACTATCATATCCACCACATGGATGATTTTCGATTAGAGTTTCACTACTGAAGAATACTTTTCTATGTCTGGCAAATTCATCACATCAAGTGTCATAGCCAGATTCTATTTATTTATTTAATATAATTGCGATAGTATAATTTAATATAAGCGCACTGCTCGGTGGTAATTTCCCTGCACACCTATTTTTCTCCTTTCCTCTTTCCACCTACTTTCGCTTCCTACCAATTTGAACCTTAAATTCTTTTAGTGTTTCTGGTAAATTATTCAACCTAGGTAGTAACAGCCAGTTTGCAACACCTGTAGCTTTCTGACACCTGATGAAGACAGCAGCGCCAGTGTCGAAACGTTGTGTTTATACGACATCATCCGGCTTGACACCCTAGTAGTTTATGTTGCATCATTTCTCTTGGTCATTTATTGCAATCCCTGTCACCCTTACATAAGAAAGAAAATTTTCCCACACCCTTATGCCTGAAATCGAGTACCAACTTTTGAACATGGTCACCTTAACCCTCCCAAGCACCTCCCTTAAATCTCCCATCAACACCTTTCAATGCGTCATCACCAATATACGCCTTGTACACTTCCATGACTCTCTTCACCCTCTTTCTGACTTTCAATGAAACCACCAGCTCCTTTATTACGTTAGTTACTGATTGTATTCTGCGGTAATTGCCTAAGACAAATCTAGCCTTCTCTGCACCCGCTTCAAATCCTGTCTTTGATACCCAAAATGTGAGTCTCATAATACACCACCATGTCTTTACACTTCGCGCAACAAATCGGACAGCGCAGGGGCTGAATAGGGACGAAAGAGCAAAATTCATACTGGTACCATGCAGCGAATATATCTTCGTAGTTAAATATCCTCTCCTGTCCCCTCTTTGTCTACACTTGCAGTCAAATTAACAAGCGCATGTTCCTGGGAGGAAAGGCTGCAAGAGATAAAGAGGAAATAATTGACGGGAACACTAATCCAACACAATAGGTGATTACACAGCACAGGGAAACCTTTATCTATGAAGGATATCTGTGATTCCGATTCTGATTCTAAACTGTAGCTGAAAGATCATAATAATATGGAGACAATAAAGCAATTTCGGGGGAAGTGAAGACCAGTTTGTACCTTATCGAATATACCTCCACTTCCTCATTTCCAACGAATCGAGGTCACGATCTTTCTGTAATCTTTGGTACTTGTTTCTGCGCAGCTTCACATTTAAGTCAAGGACGCGTGCTAAGAATACCGACTTTCATATTTTTCATTGTCTCGTGAGAAAATCTAAAGGCTACTGTTTCATTATTTCTGATTTACGGTAGAGTGTGGTATAGTGAATAGAGTATGGTAAAGTGAGTAGGTGATAATAAAATTGAAGACTAGATAAACAAAACAATTCTGTTTAAAAGCCAAGTCATTATTAAATGCATTCTGTAAACTGTATTGTTCGGTATTTGTTGCAATGTAATATTCAGTTCAAATGTCACCTCATTTTTCCATTCAATTTTTTTTTTTTATGGTAGAAGCTGTTTTTTCATCACTCGTTTTAAAACAATGTTTGTAATTTAACGAAGCTGGTATACAATGTGTTCCTAATCTACGTAACTGTCAGTTATAACCAAGTCAGAACTCCATTGAGGGACAACAAAATACTCGGAAAGAGCAACATACACTATCCAAAACCTGCTACATCCCGATACAGACTTATTTAATAGTAACATGTACCCAGTCGAGAAGAGACAACAGTAGACCTCAAGCATCTGAAATTACATTTGTGCGTACCATGTTTTAGTGGACAGAAAGGACAAAGTAAGGGAATTAAATCATTCGTGCAGTAGCCGGTATAAACATCAATGTGGCAAAATCCTTCAAGTGTTCTTGCCTGAGGTGGTATGGACATGTCCAAAGATGTAGGAAGTAAGAAAAATAAAGTGCTATTTTAAAATGGATATCAATGGAACAAAAGTGTGGAAGGGTCTAAAAACAAATTGATTGACTAAATCGAGGAGGCTCTGAAAGTCGCGGGATTCGATTGGAGGATTACTCATGAACATCAGCCATTCGTGGACAGGAAGAAGTGGAGAGTAATGATGACAAGTACCTGGGAGACTGGATTTGGAGAACGTTGATGATGATGATGATGAATAAATTAATCTGTTAGTTATAGATAGTGATAATTTTGACGTGGATACTATGGACGTCTTTACGCTCGCCAGGAGAGTGTACTGTCGAGGTAAGATGAATGACGAAAAGTTTTTAGTTATAGCTCGAGAACCGCTAAGAAGAAAAGTGTGCGCACAGTGTCCATTTAACCAAAACTCTCCCCACCTCTCGTATTTGCGGTGAAGTCATGTCAAAGATGGCTCAGAAAAACTGACTATTCAGCACGCGACGTCTATCAGTTAGAACCTAATACCGAGCGTGTTGGGTGGCCTCTATTCGGGAGGACGTCGGTTCGAATCCCCGTCCGGGCATTCAGAGTTTGATTTTCCATGGTTTCGCCAAATCATTACAGCGAATGCCGGAACGCTTCCTTCAAAAGGCCATGGACGAAATCCTTGCCATTCTTTCTCTCCAATCCCATCCTGCCACTAATGACGTCGACGAGGCGTAAAGCCATAAGTCTGGTCCTAGTACACTTCAATGAAGGTCGTTTTAGTTCTTTATGATTTTTAATATTATGAATTAGACTTATAGCTACAATTCAATATACAATTGAGCACTGTGGGGCAAATTTTTAAAATTTTGGGTTAGTTGTTTTTGAAAATATCGAAGGTTAAGAAAGGAAATGTTGCGAATTTATATGTAAATGAGTCGCAAAGTAGATTAAAACTGTTAACAGTTGCAGAGCATATTCAATTTTTCGGATTAAGACGGAAATTATAGCAAGAAAAATTTCCAGGAGAAAATTTACCTTTGTGTGAAGAACGAAATTGGACTGCTGTTAACGATTGCCATCTACGCCGCGTGTAACTCAAACAATAACAAATATAATACAAGTAAATATAATGCTAATGGATATGAACAACCCCAAAGAACACAACAATACCAATCATCACTTGGTTCTCAAAGTTTCAGGTGTTTTGATTGACCTCCCAATATTTGTTGCTGTTGTTGTTATTGGGTTCGACATTGAGGTCGTCACCGCACGCCTTCAAGTAGGACTGGCCTTGGATCTGTGAGTGGGATCAACTTTGGATGTGAGTAGTATGCGGTGATATCGTGGGGCTGATTTACATTTCAAGAAATAATTCATAGACAACGAATTTGGCCATACAGAGAATGCGTGTAATGGAAGAAAGAAAATCCTTTTAGTCAGTGAGTTTGCATCAATGAATAACAAACATCAATAATCAAATAAGAATGCTGAAAATCAAATCAATGTCTGTGAACAGTAAAACGGCCCTCTCACAAAGGCCTTTAATGAAATTGTATTTTAATAATTATTTGTAGCAAGCTGGGAGATGATTAAATATGGTTTTGTATGTTTTCCTTGTAATTAACTGTGATTTTGTGTAAATAAACATTGTTTTATGGAGATAAATTATGTATATGCCATGTGATACGTTCAAAAACAGTATTTTACACGAAAAATTGATTAAAAGTTTGTAATTCTAAGTACTGATGTGAGCTACGGTGTTTGGAGGACAGTTTCAGACAGTTTGGACTGATTTGTGTGGATAATTTTGTGTGTATATCTTTAATTTTAATTTCTGCGTTTCATAATGATTTTGCTTCACTTTTTTTTTTTTTTTTTTTTTTTTTTTTTTTTTTTTTTTTTTTTTTACTTATTGCTTTTACACCTCGTCTACGGCTAAGGTCATTAGAGGCGGGATGGGACTGGGGCAAGGAACGGGAAGGAATTCGGCCATGGCCTTTTTGAAGAAAGCATCCCGGCATTCGCCGGGAGTGATTTGGGGAAACCATGGAAAACCCAAATCTGGATGCCCCGACGAGGATTCGAACCCGCGTCCTCCCGAATGCGAGGCGAGAACGTTAACCGTTCACCCACCACGCTCGGTATAATGATTTTGTGTTGATTCTGATTGTTTTAATGTTATTTTAATTGTTCAAGTATTGTTAGAATGTGAGAAACATCGGTAGGAAGTCTTTGAATTATTCTGGAATTTTCTGTTTCGCCTATATAAGCAAGCGGCTGAGATGGGTTAGTTGAATTTTTGTTTTGAAGGTGTTGTAAGTTATAACCGCTGGAGAATTTGTTTACATTTGTACGTAGTATCTTTGTACGAAGTCCGATGTCTTTTTTCTTTCTTTTTTTTCTTTTTTTTTATATAAATTGATTCTTCTCGAACTACTTATTTCATTTTACTCGTGATACCTCCGTATTCACAAAAATAGCTCATTAACTGTGTACCCCAATTTTTTTTTTTTTTTGATACAATGTTTGTTAAACAGGGGATACAAACGTTTTTTATTTCCAGTACCTGCTTTCGCAGTGTTTTAAAGGGCTATACTTTTATCCACTTTATTGGTTTCATTTGTCCCGAAGATAATATCCTATGGAATTCGGAAGTCATGTAATAAGTTAATAACGAACCAACCGGCTAGTTTCAGTTCAGTTTTCAAATATATTCCTTGAATTAATCCTGCGCTGGTAACTGTTAACTGAACTTCTGACTATAATGACTCCAACGTAGATTACAAAGAAAACTCTAAAATTACTACTTTAGGCTGCTCATTAGCGTGGTGTACATTTATTTTGATAACAAAAAATAAAATGTGTCTTAGATACCAAATGATTCTTTACCGTTTACCGGGAGAGATGTCGTACGAAACATGGTACTTTTGCTGCCAGGGTATTGTTTTGGTTTATTAGTAATGACGACTTAGAACGTCAGTGATCTTAACTTTCACTTTTTGTATATTTAGTTTTCTAGTTATCTTACACACTTGCAGAAATCCAGAAAAATTAGCTACAGTACGTCGCTATTTTTGGTTGTCTTCTCTTCTTGTCAGCATCGCTTCTTCACGTAAAAAAACACGGTGTTTTGAATCTCCATTTCGATGTGGACAATTTGTAAGGTACCCCACACATTTCAGTCATTAGTTCATTTTGTAAATTGAGGTAATGGCTGTTCAAACTGAAAAGTACAACGAAAAAATCTATTTCAATACATCATTTTTTTTGTTTTGTAGACTAGTTTTATCACGGTTGGAAGAAGCAGAAGGTGGTTGTAGCAGTCTCTTAAAATAATATATTTCCTGACAGTTTTTCATATTCATTTTCACATTTGCAACGATATCACTATGTTGAATACTGCTTGCTACGAATAGAACATTTGTCAAGTATTACGCATAGCAAAGACCACTCCATTTGTCATCCTGACTCGGGGGTAGCTAGTTTGAGTCCTGGTGATGGAAGGATTTTTATCATCAGAATTTGACCGACACGGTAGGAGAGGCGGTGGTGAATAACTCTAGATCGCCAGACTAAATCCCAAGGGCATGGTGTCAGAGCATACAACACTGTTAGTGTCGAAGGCGTTAAGCTCGGAGCCCTTTGGTGTATTTCGGAAGAGTAGGCCTAAATTGTTCGGCACCGATTCTTACCCTCTGCCTTTTTTCATCTTCCATTCATTCATAACTATAACAACACACCATGGTCTTCCATTAAAGGGAAAGGCAAGGGGAAACTATCCTTGATAAGTTCACAACAAAACTACCATGCAGCAATTGCTTCCGTCAGGGCAAACAGCAAACCTGGATCATCGAATGAAGGAGGTAATAAGTAACCTGTCATGGTCAAAATGGAGTTTGAACTTTTAGTCTAGTTATTGGTCATTTATTCAATACAGAAAGATAGCTACAAAATTATAAAATAATTCCAACGTTGTAATAGTGTTACAGTATTTTTTCCCTCAAGAAATGTAAATGCACACTAATTCAATCAAAGCTCGTAAGAAATGTTTTCGAATTGAATACATGTTACTCCTATATATTTCAACTTTAAGTTTCAGTTAAAAACAAACATATTCTTGGATCGAGCTCAAGAATCACCTTCCACATGCACCAAGGCGAAAAATCAGGTCTGAATTGTAATACTAACTCACTTCTTTAATACCATTTGCAAGACATCATTATCTCTTGGGTAGTAACTGTTGTATTACACATACTTTTTCACGAATTTTTCTGAAAACCACGGTGTCGTTCGTTTGAAAAATTTTCTGTGCTAAACTCTGATGTTTCCAGACTAAAATTTGAAGACAAGGAACGGGAAGGAATTCCAAAATGGCATTTTGAAGGGACCATTTCAACATTCACTAGAAATAATTTCAGGAAACCATAGAAAATCGAATGGTAAATGGTCCAACTGGGAATCCTCTCCAATGACAGACCTAAAAGTCCCCACTCAAGCACCAAGTTCGTAAAAAACTGTATGATCTTTAACGCGAATAAAGACTCACGGTCAAACAGTATTAATTTCATTAATTTTTTATTACGACGTTTGAAACAACATACAACCATTATTACCATTAAAAAAGCTCCGCAGCAAAAAACAGGTTATGTAAGGATGATGTCAGCATTCTCTTCTGCAGGTGGACGTGTAACTGCGAATAGTGTTACAGTATTTTTTTCCCCTAAGAAATCCACGTAATGTCGACTTTGAAATGACCCACACCATCTGAAGGTCCGGGCAGCCGCCGGAGCATTTTTTATCACGACATGAGGCAACTGGAAGACAGCCTCCCCTCCTTTTGCCTCTGGTTTTACACCCCTTCAATGTCGAAGTCATTACAGGAGGGAAAGACTTGGGGAAAAGGAATTCCGCAATGATATTTTTAAGGAACCATTCCAGCATTCGCAAGGAGTGATTTATGAAAATCATAAAAAATAGAAAATGGATGGCTGGACATGGATTCGAACCCACGTCCACCCGAATACGAGACCAAAGCGTTAGCGCTCACCCACAACACTCGGCAGGTATTATGAAAGCACCTGTAAGATCAGATAATACTCAGAACCATCTGAACAGTCCCTTAATGGGAAGAAATGAATCCTGCTAGTTCGAATACTTGTTACATTCCGAATGTTTAATGGGACTTCTTCATTCTCATAGCTTGCTTTGTGTGAAGTAACACGATGTTCAGTCCTTCTGTACAGTTGTGCAAGTACACCTAATGAATCAATGGCGTATCATTTGAAGCGACGCAGAAATTTCAAGCTTTCAACACCGCTTATATCATGTTTTTAACTACGTAAACATCATTGAGACAAGGTAAAATCAATAAAACCAACTTGTCTTCTTTCTTTTGCTTGGGCTTTACGCCTCGTCGACGGCGTGGTCATTAGAGGCGGGATGGGATGGGGGACAAGGAACGGCAAGGAATTCGCCATGGCATTTTTGAAGGAAGCATCCCTGCATTCGCCTGGAATGATTTCGGGAAACCATGGAAAACCCAAATCTCGATGCCCGGAAGGGGATTCGAACCCACGTCCTCCCGAATGTGAGGCCAGTACGTTAACCGTTGACCCACAACGCTCGGTCACCAACTTGTCCTTTATTTCTGATCTTATGTGCTTAATGGAACATGCTGAGCAGATCATATAATTTTGAAGTGATTTCGAATAAACTTACGAAATATTAAAGAAGTAATAATAAACCCTGCAAATAGTCACTATACACTGTAATTGCTTGAGTTACTTCGGGCAAGAAGTAATCCTAAATGCTGACTAAATGACACTGTATGGAAAGTAGCAAAATTTTACTACAGGACCTGAAAACTTGATGAACTGTTGAATAAATGTTATGAAAATTTTATGATGTAACTAATATTTTTGCATACCCTTGTTTATGAAATGCAAAGATACAATATACAAAATTTTCAACAGTAGAAAGATATTTTTTGATTAGTAAACTCGTTCTCGTAACTAAAAAAATGTAGTTTATCTGTGGTTTTTTATGTATCATGCTGGCCTTTTTTCCTCAAAATAAATAAAATATTAATTGTGGTTATTAATTTCCTGTTTTTCGTGTTTATTTTGATTTTATGTTTGTTTGCTGTATTTTGGAAGAATGACAATTTCGTAGGAACTGCAACGATTTTTCATCCAAATTTTGTTCATTTTTTAGAAGTTTGAAGCAATTTTTTGTGATAAAGATGAAACACACGAATTTTAAAACTGCACTGCGAACGTTATTGGAAATAGATTATTCTCATTGTCTTCAGTAGAACACATTTTTTCTTGAAGACAGTATTGTTGTTTGTGTATATATTGACTAGATCATCAACTTAAAAGAATATGGGGAACGCTTATTCATCAATATGGATAATCTTCCACTATAGACGGATAGCATTTGACTACAAATCTTACCAAGTAGCTCATAACTCCATCTGAATACTAGAGAACCAAGATTTGCGATAAAAACTTCCATTTCCAACTCTTATGTTTTGATTACATTTTGAACTGATTATGATCAGATGATTTACATTCCAGGAACCCTCTCGTAGGGTTATAATATTGATTAAATACTTTACATTCGTATTAGTCACCGAACAGTATAATAACTGACTAGAGTCTGGGAAATCAGGATTGAAGTTGCTTTGAGGTAACGATCTTTCCTATGAGAAGTTGTCAAATGAGCACCCGAACTGGAGCACAGCATAAAGTAAATTAATGTTAACTGACAATTTCCGTGTCCTAGTAATGGGAAATAAAGCTAGAATTCTACCTCCGCCAATCCATTTGTATAGACCTCAATGTATTTTGCAGGGCATACTGACGAATTTACTTCTCTCAGAAGAATGACGTGACTGAATTTTAACGTGCCTTAAACGGTTAGGGATCCACAAGTCGACGTACTCAACGTCTGGAAATACAGCACACGAGATTTATGTAGGTTCGCGTCGCGACTTAGAAGTGAAAGCCCGTTCACAATTTTGTCCAATTGTTGTGTCAAAACTTGATTTGCCGCAGGCTAAATCGCCCTAACACGCAGGTCTGCATGTTTTGCTGTCTACCGACTTAACGATTTATGGAGTTCCTGGCCTTGAATGTTCACCTTGTTTTCAGGTCCAGCGCCAAACTTTCGCTCGTAAATGTTTGCCTTTTTGCTCACCGAATTCTGTTTTGACGTACTGATGGAGATAAACTCATGAATTTTAAAACAAATGATTGCGCGGTAATTTTGTAGTGGAGCTCTTCATCTTATGTGCCACTTTTCCACCACGAATTTCGGTTTTGTATAAGTAACGCCAAGTACGCTAATTGTCTGACTATGTTGAGGATTAACTCTGTAGTAATATGAGAACATCTAACATTTGTTTAAAGTGAAATAAAAGCAAAGATGTAGCTTAGGTATGATTAAATATATCATAAAGTACAGAGTTAATTGCAATGTTTTATCATCTCCTCAAACACACAGCAAGATTCACTTCAACATATCTTATTTGGCTCTAATGTGGCTATAAATTGCTTTGCCAAAATCCACATTTCTTCTTTTTATTTTTATCTCAAGAATCTGGAAGTATCCTTTTATAACTTCTGTTGAAATTTAAACTAATATTTTATAACTTGATAAACGTGATGTGTAGCTTATTTTTGAGTGTAGAGAAAGTAGAGCTGAAACCCAGACACAATTTTTAAAAATGCATTTAAGGTTTCGTATTCTCATTTGATTGTTCACCCCTTTTCATGTAATTCATTAATGGAAAACGAAATTTTGCTTAGTTTCTACTTATAACTTGGGGCTTGGCAAACAAAGTTTCGGAAGGAAATCCGCTTATTTAATTACAGTCCGCTTTTACATGCGTTTTAAGATGTAGACACCGCTGAATATTTGACTTGGCAAATGCAAAAGTGTTTTCCAAATTTGAGTTGCTTTTTTAAAACACCTGTAGAAAAAAAAAAGAAATAGAAAATAAACGATAACTATCATGGTATAATAATTACCACAGTATCATACTGGCCTTACTTTCGGGCAGACAAGGATCGAGTCTCGCTGGAGCACGATGATTTTTTTATATTGTTTCCAGAAATTCCTCCAAGCGGACACATCTATAGCGGCACCGAGTCCTTCCCATTTCTTTCAAATCATTGTTCAGTTAAGAGGAATAATAAGAGAAGAAATTTTTTTTTAATTCTCGCAGTCCATTTTTTGTAATCATACATTTAAATAAACCAATGATCATGAGCATTCAGTCCGGAATATAACTTTGTAGGATTACTTCTGTGGTTACTAAATTTCAGATTACAAACTTTCGAAGTAGGTTTCATATTTATAGGAGAATAAATTAATCGGATTTAAGTGAAATGAATGCAAAATCATTGTAACAAGGAGCGTGAGGTTTTTGGCCAAGAATTCTGTCATCAGATGTGATGGTCTATAAAGTAAGCACTAGGGCTGTTGATATTTTTAAAAATATCTGATTTTCGGTATATCGATATTTTAAAAAGTATCAATTTCGGCTGTCGATATATCGGAAAAAGTATCGATGTATCGATATATCGATACTTTCATAAATACAATTTCATACAGTCAAATCTTGTAAAAATAAGGCTGACCACTGATAAATAGACGTGTGATTTTGTTCTTAATCAGGTTTTAACTTTCGAATGGTTATGCTGGTGATGTTTTTTTTAAAAAATAATTGACCATTATGAATCTCATAAGTTTCATAAAAATTAATAAAATTTATAAAACTCGAAAGAGATTCGAGGCAAATCTTATTTTGTGTATTTTTAAAATTGATAACATTGCGGTATTTATTTAGATATAAGTTTAGCTATATGCATTATGGCCAAATTACATAACTTTTTTCATAAGATTTTTTGTGGTATTTGATTTAGTTTTGTATGTTGATAGCTTATTCCGAGTTGTCTTATTTTTCTTGCTCTCGAATTAGCAACTCTTTGTTATTTACACTTCCCACTATTCCTGCTAACACACTAATTTCAAGTTGGACTACCCTTGACAATCCACACGCTCATTTCAAACAATGGACTCGCGTTCTATTAGTACTGGGCGAGCGATTCCTTGCCTACACTGTTGTCATCATCTGAGTAGACTTGGTACTTTCAAATTAATTATAGGAACGTAGTAAGATTTACTTGAGCGTTCTGATCTCTATGCGTAATAGAAATTTGAGGGACATAGTGTCATTCAGAACAAACGAAAAATGATAACTTATTTTAAAAAATATCGAAGCCGATATACAGATTTCAGTATCGAAATATCGATATATCGCCCTAAAAATATCACTCATAAATATCGATATTTTCAAAAAATAATATCGATATATCGATATATTATCAACAGTCCTAGTAAGCACCCGACATGACGAATATGTTTTCACACAAACAACTGATCAACGCTGATGGAAGACAATTGGTTGCAGCATTGCATGTTGCATTCAGTCATCATTAGGCGCTATTTCATTTCACTCATGGAAACTGCAGCTCGCGAAGGATGGGTTAACCAACGGATATTGCATTTTACTTATATTTAGTGAGAGTGTATAGACAAATGCCACTCCTTAGATTCTAGACGTTTGTTTTCAGTACATAAACATGTTGCTGGTGTAGTTATGTCTAACAAAATTGAGTTACGGTATAAGGTGAGGGATTCACGACAAGGCACTACAGCTTGCGAAGGACATTTAGATTGGTTGGTTACTGTGTTGATGATGATCTCGGGTATTACGCAACCGCTAGAGCTATCGAGGAGAACAGAGGTCGTAACGCTGCATCGCAAGGTCGGTTTTCCAAGGTAACAGAAATTCTGGATATAGATAATCATTACTACGAATAACGTCGTGATTTAGTTTACAGTGAAGTGCCTTTGCCAAAGGTCACAAAATTGTTTACCACAAACCGAGAATGGTGGTGTAATGGTTAGCGTTCTGGCCTCGCATTCGGAAGGATGGCGGTTCGAATCCCCGTCCGGGCATCCAGATTTGGGTTTTCCATGGTTTCCCCAAATCACTCCAGGCAAGTTCCTGAAAAATGCCATGGCCGAATTCCTTCCCATTCCTTGCCCACAATCCTTTCTCGTCTCTAAACACTTCGCTGTTAAGAGACGTTAAGCAGTTTTTTTTTTTTTTTTTAAAGTTAACCATAACGTTATAAATAATGATTGTAAAAATCTTATAAATGATGAAGTGTCGTTTTTATAGTGAAGAAAACCTAGATAAAACTTATAATAAAAATTTTAGCTTTAATTTCAACATCATACAAAGAAAATTAGCTTAGATCTCATCTTTTAAAAGCGCAGAATTTGAGACGCGGATTTTAGTTGGGATCATGAAGATATATTTGGCATAATTGTAATTAATGCTCATTAACTGACCGTCGTATATATCTGAGAACTCTTGAAGTTTATTGTAATTCGCTTTGTTTCATTACTTTCATCAATATAAGCAAACGGAAAACTGTTTCTGCAATTTATGACACCTTTCCGTTTACCCCACATCCCAAAAGTCTCTCTTGCGAAACAAAAAGATCTAGCTTGTGATATTTGTGGTAATGATGGGGAATAGTAAAACAATTTTTCTATCCGCTTTAATTTGTACTACGGAAAAAAATTTGCTCACTACTGTAAAGATTCTCATCATATTTTTAATAGCAATAAGTCTCAAACGAAAACCTATATTAAACTTTTCTTGTTAATTAATAAAAACTGTAACTATATATTTGTCATATGAACTGATTTTCTGAGCAAAATACGGTGGTATAATACATTTAAATTCTTGAAAAATGTATTTTTTAAGGGAACAGGTCATTTAGGAGCTAAAGTTATTTTCATTCAGTTAATGTTGTTTTAACTGAGAACAGGTTAGTTATTCCGTTTACAAGTTGAAAAGCACAAATTACTGGGATACATCAACTAATGCTGTGTGCAGTTTCCTCTTTACGTAATAAAGGGCAGAACAACAACTGATTAAATCATGCTAATTATTCTTGGCATTGGTCTTGTGTTTAGACATGACTCCCAAGGTACGGATGTCCGACATTGCTCTTTATTACACACATTCATCGTGGGAACTTTAGATTATATAACAGGCCAGCCATAACATGAAAACAACAGACCATCATCATTATGGTAACGAATTGAAATATGTCAGTGTACTTCGTACATTTATAATTACACATGCGTAAACACATACACAATTAACAGCCGTAAGAAACCGTATTGACAAATATAGAAATTCGAAAGTTGGAAATATTATTATTTTTATTAACTGTTGGTTGTTTTGGAATTATTTTGAATGAAGTAGAGAAATGTAGCCAAATATAATAAACAAATCATTACCATCGAGCACAAGAGTGTTATGAATCTTTACAAAAACGATGTTCGTATTCTCGAAAATACCTAGTATAATAGAAAATTATGACTTTATACACACAAATGTAAGAAACCCGATTTTTTTTTTCCGTGGCATCTCAACGGAATCTGAATCTAAATCTCAACTTCTCGTTCTGTAATTTTACAAGTAGTCGGTATATTTCATCACTACAAGAAAATGAACTGTGCTAGTGAAGTTCCTGATTTATTAAACATTGACGTTATAAAAAAAATAGTGTCTGGTTGCAGATCGTTGTCATTATATGGTATGATCTAATTTCAGTTGTTATGTTAGTAAGCAAAACATTGGCTAAATAATACGATAAAAATTTCTTTCAAACTTCAAGAAATTTAGATGATACAGATAGCATGAACCTTCTCGCTGTTTTCCAATACAAATATATTCATTATGTTAACCAAGCAACAATAAACACAAATATGATAAACGGCAGACACATTTTTAATTCTTAATTAATTTAAAATTAATATTCAACTCAAATAGCGTATTAGCTACTGATTTTTGATGCGATGTGTACAACAAAAAATACGTATTTCATATTAGCGATGGTGACTAACACAACTGAGAAGTTTGACATAAAACAGAAGCAGGAAAATAGGTGAAAAACATCACTGGGGATCTTAACAAGTCGTTTATTGCACACACACACAAAATGACAACATAAGTAAATAATGTCATCCACAAATAATTAATTTCATTAGCTCAATATATAACTATAAATTTAAAGCTTGAGCATCAATTACGTGTCGCAGTAAATGAGGAATACTAATTCTGGTAGCAATTTGAAATGCTGTTACTATGAATAGCCTTGAATTAAATAATTTTCACATGCTGTTTGTTTCAAAACAAACAATAACATTAGTTGAAGACAATACAATAAATAAATGAAAGACAGATGTATTGCTTCCGTGATTATTCAGAAAAATATGAAGAAACTGTTACATAAAGGACAAAAAACTCCTGCAATACTTCTAAAACATGAACCAACTATTTTCTCTGGTGTTTATTATATACAACATATAGACACCATTTTTCAGTGACTAATGTTGTAATTGCAATGCTCCTACACGTCAGTAAACATGGTGATGAAAATACTTGTCAGAATACATGGAGGACGCAATATTGCTTTTCATTTTTCCAGTATTTAATTACTGAAATATCTGAGAAGTATTAAGCAAATGAAAACTGGAATTTAAATTCTTTGATTTATAACATCTAGCACAGACGACAATGTGACCGGGCAAATGCGAGTCGATCTTCGCGCCTTTAAGGCTCCGTACTCTAAGACTGAACACATATCTTGTATGTGGTACATAAGACGGCAGTATCCTCACAAATATAAATACTCGACACATTTTTCAGGTTAGATAGCGGCTCAAAATCCACGACACGTTGTGCTCGTGCTGCTATTGCTGTCGTTCAATTACTACTAAATTTTCTAAACGTATCTTGAAGCTACAATACACTTTGAATTTAGAGCGTATGAAATAAAATATCAGTATAAACGCAAAATAAAAACCGTTGATTATTTTGCCCACAACGTCCAACGTATATAATATGTAAGTGTTGTTAGTATTTGTCGTTAAAATATAGATTATAGTGGGTATAGGGGACAAATTTCAAGTTCCTTGATGCTACCGTTTTTTAGATATCCCCATGACAACATTGGTCCAAAATTGATAACTTGGAGGCACTTCGTTTCTTTGTTTTCCAACGAATATATATATATATATATATATATATATATATATATATATATATATATATATATGTATATATATATCAATCCTCTACGACATAGTCTTCCCATGTTTGCAGCCGAATATTGTCATAAAAGACGAAAACGTTTCGACAACGTCCACTGCTGTCTTCATCAGGTATTTTGCTATCGATGCTGGAGACAACAGAGGACTTTGTCGAAACGTTGTCACCTTTCAATACAGTATCCGTTTGAAAATCCTGGAAGACTGTGTATCATTTACACACCGAGAAACTCTCCATTCAAATAATAGAAATTAGTTCTTATCTGAACCTCCCCGCCCCCCCCCCTCCCCTTCACTTTTTTATTTTTGTGTAGTCTCCCTATAATATAACAAAATTTTAAACACGATATTCATTTTCGAACACTTGCAAAATTCAAATCTCCAAATTATTGTATATTAAAGATCTGTGACAGATGGATAAGTAGCGAAGCGTCAGCAATGTGGCTCCATATTCCATTGAGTACGAAACTAACAAATAAATAGACGGAAGTGTAATACGGTACTAATTCAGCATGCAACATTTTTGGATTTAACATGTGACCGATTTTCTACAAAGCTAGAGACAAATAGTTTAAGAAGCAGCAGTTTTTTCCCCTCAATGCAACTGCACCCTTACAACCTGTGCAAAACTGCTCTCCAACTTTCTATTCAAGTGTTATAGGCCTGTGCCAGACGGATAGATATGGGAGTGTCAGAAATATGACTCAATTTCCTATTGACTGCGAAACCGTAACAAATTTATAGACGGAAGTTTGATATTAATTCAACTTGCAACGTTTTTTTACATTAACTTTCTCCTAAACTATTAAAGTGGTAGGGGAATAAAACAGGTGTCTCTGATTTTCGTCAGAGCCACAGACAAATTGTTTAAGTAGCAGCTGTTTTTATCTATTCACCTGCACCCCCACAACGTCGCACTAGTTGCGCGATCACAATGCGCTGGGCGGCCAATAAGATGCCGACGCGGAAAAAAATAAACAAAAGCAGGCGGACGCTGGCGGCGGCGTGGGGCGAACGCCGCGGGCGTGACGTCACAGACTCCCGCCGTCCCCACTTTGCGAAGCGATTTCGCGGCGCGCGGAGAGGTCCAGAGATGATAGCCGGCGCAGCGAGCATAGCCTACCTGCAGCCCGGGAAGCCTCGGCGCAGAGACTGTGGGATGCTGTCCGGCGGGAGGGTGATCCCGGCAGCATTCTTCAGCGGACTCGTTCCAAATAGCGCCTAGCGAGACCAACAGGTTTTTCGGTCCGGCTCCTCCGCCGCCACAACATCTCCACGCCAGGGTGGAAATAATTTAAAACCCGTCGCCTCCTTTTTTTTTGTTATTTATCACGATTCCAGATTTCCCTGGTGCTTATTGCCTTCGGGATTGCTGCCGATAAGCGCTGCATCTAAATAATATCTCTGACACCAGCGCGAGCTGAGCTGTACCCAATTACGGTGGCTGCGGATAACGAACGGAGGCGGGGAAAACCTGTCCTGTCCATGAGCACTAAAAACTGAACGTTTATAGGAGACACTGCCGGTACAGATGCGGCAGCCTTAACACCTGTAACGTGGGCGTTTACCATTGACAGTTTGACGAGCCATACTTTGACATATCTTTTGTGTGACACTTATCTGTCATTGGAACAAATGATCTTGGTCGCCTCAAACTACCGCCGCCGCATAATTACTAAAGGTCAAGGTCTGTGTTAATGACTCTAATCATCGATCGGTCTAACAGCCAAGGTTGCAGTAAATCTGAACTACGATACCTGTTTTAGTTACGTGACTCAAGCTGATTGGTGGTGAAAGAATGTATGACAGGAATATGAGTCTAAATTTAATAGCCAGGTGACTAACAAAACGGCTTGTTTCCGTTTAAAATATTTTTAAATAACGTAAATATATCTTTAGTAAAAACAAGTTTTTCTAATAACTGTCTAAGATTGTTGGTGAAAGAGTTTTCTGAACGTAAATGGAAAAAAGACTGGCCAGTTTCGTCATGTCAATAAAGAAAAATTCTTTCTCTTCTCAGTTACAAAATCAAAGGAAACTGTTCTACAAGATTATTTTACAGGCGCCAATTTATGTTGACGTGTAGAAGTGCCACATATCAAACACAATAACCATTATCTTAGCATTACATACAACAGTAAAAAAAGTTGGTCCAATATCTGTGAATATCGAAAAGATTACTTGATAATGGCGCTCAATATGCTAAATCAACGTTATTATAGCAGTCCATCGGATTATATATGAGATATCATTTCTTATAGTTGGTATAATATATCATTTACCTCAGCTACTTGCAACAGAAAAAGACAAAGGAAGCAGTAGCCTTGAAAATAATAATCCAAGTATATGACTTAATTTGAAGGGACTTCTAAAAGCACGTACTGCAACAGTAAATGAGTTTCAGATGTTTTAATCTTTTCCTTGAGATTTATTGTCACATAATCACAGATAATACTATGCAGAAAGAAAATGACTTGGCAGCTTGGAAAATTAACTTTCAAAAGGGAAGAAAAACAGCCTTCCTACTACTAAATGTGAATTCCAAGTTCGAAACAATATATTATTTTTTTGTTTCTACCTATAAAAAAAATAATGGAACATGCTCTAAAGAAAACAAGGAAATGTTAATGACAGCATTACAGTCTTAGTTTAAGGTCTTTAGCATACACTGAAACACTGCTAGGCATTTTTTGACACTGCATTCCAAATATATTTGCTCTTGGTTATAATATACATAAAAAAGGATCCAAACCAACTAAAAACAATTAATTCTCGATGACATAAAACGAAAACTGAAAGAAATTTTACAACGTTAATGTGTTGTTGGTGAAGATTGCCTATCCGACTTGAATACAATTCCTTTTTTGGATTATAAGCTTATTACAGTTACCTGCGTAACAATACGCTGTAACGTAACTGTGATTTCATGCTAAAGGAATATCAGAATGTCATTTAAAAATGCTGAAATACAAAGCAATTTTGATAAATTAATTGAATCATACGAGATACTACCGTCAGGATCCATGCAGGAAGTCTCAAAGCTGGCGTAAGAGTTGATAAAATGTTTAGTGCTCCCGTAACGGTACACATTAGACATACTGGAGGATGAGCAACGAGACTTTCATCCATTTGAATCGAAGTCTGGACCAGGTTTAGTTACAGCAGAAGGGTAAACTCAACCGGCTCCTAGAAACTGAAAACCCGTCTTGTATGTCAGGTCACTTTCCAGCTTTACAGGCTGCAACAACTGCAAGATATCGTGCAGGATGAGTGATATAAATTTTCTCGTGTGAGTTTCTACATATCTTATCTTCGAAAACAACTTTTCTCCAGTTTGTACTCCATGTCTCGCTGAAGGTTTGGTATAACCAGTAGCTGATTTTCTACAAATTTTTTTTCTGGTTCTGCAGCACTGATGATGGTGGAGACTAAATTAGTAGCCTCATAAATATAATTATGATTCTGTACAGCTCATAGTAACTTGTTATTGATTGTAAATCGCACCTCTTCACCCAGCGGCTTGTTATTCAATTGTTCTGTATTTTACAGGCCAGAAATTTTTCGCATCTTTCCTCTCAGCCTCTTTAGTACATCAACATACCAACTTTCAGCCTTAATAAGACTTCTAATAATCCATCACAGAAATTTTTCCGTAATTTATTTATCTTTTTTTAACTCAGTCATGAAATGACTGTCCCAGTAACTAATTAATAAATTTGTGGATCGATATATTATTTACTAACGAGATGTAGATGCCCTTACTTTAAAATCAGTTTGAACAAAGTTTTGTTTTAGGCAAATTATTGAAAGTTTTATTTTTAAGAGATTTTCATACTTTCATCAACCATTTGGTATCAGACTTTCAACTTCGAAGTGAATCAGATTTTATCTACTGATGTGATTGACTGTCCGAGATAAAACAGGCAGATTGAAACTTCACTAGTATGAATACAGCCAGTGGACAAGGAAGAGTACAAAGAAACGGTACAATTTGAAAGTGGAAGAGAAGATGTCTGGAGGACAAACAAGAAATCGAACATAAAGGAGTAAGAAAATTGTGGAGCATAGTGGAGTGAACTGGTTAGTACTGGAAGAGGAGTAATGGTGGGTAAACAGTAGAATTTGTTACCAGATTGGAACCAGGACAATGGCAAAGTGACTCCGGAGATGATGATTAATATGAATTATCATCTTAAAGTTACACTTGATTTTAATTCAAATTAATTATTAAATTGAGCCAAATGTCTGTATAAAGGCAACATTTTTCTTCTTGTAGTATGTGTTACATGGGAAAGAGATTAATGAATCGGCTTTGTCATTCACTTTCTTTTTGTATTTTTTTTTATTGTTTTACGCCTAGTCGACATCCTGGTCATTAGAGGTGGGAAAAGACTGGTGGCAGGAACGGAAGGCAATTCGGCCAGGGCCTTTTGAAGGAACCATCCCAGCATTCGTCTGGAGTGATTTCGGGTAATCATGGAAACCCAAATGTGGATGACTTGGTGAGGATTCGAACCCACGCCTTCGTGAATACCAATCCCGTACGGTACCATTACCCGACGTTGTCGGTCTTAATAATGAAATAACAATTGGCCACTTTAGTTATAGTGTAGTAATATTATTCCAGCATCGACAGGTACAGTATATATGACTGAAGAAGCAGACGTATGAAGTTCTCTAAACTGAAAGGAAGGCACCTACCGCCTCCACTCCTCCTTCCCAACATCATATAGTATTGATCTGATTCCTGGTTACTATGACTTGGTTCAATATGCAGAAATGATATAAAGGATTCCATGTAAAGAACAGAAAACACTAAAACACAACTACTTTACTTGATATAAATCGCGTGCCGGAACTCGACTTTATATTTCCAGAAGTTGGCGGCCCTTATTGCCCTGTCGTTCATTGATCGTTAACTATGCAGGCATATCTTGGTGACTGACCAAGTGAGCGTCAAAGGGAACTTTAATTCCAACAATTCAACTAATCACTTGGAGACAGATCCTAGATGGCTGCTAAATTTTGGGGAATCCAGGTGATGACTGGAAGAAGGAATAATCCATGAATAATTACTGTGAAATGCTTTAAGTTCATCGTAAATGGGAGGTAACTTAAGCTCATGCAGCCAGTTGTAATTACTGTTGTTTGCGCTTTGCTATTGCATTGACTGGCGAGTACTAAAGGATGATTTACGTAATACGTCGTTGTTTATTATTACTATTAACGTCGGCGTAATGTGCAGGTGTAGTTACGTGGTATTGAAATTCTTCAACGTCCTGACACACTAGCGCAGACATAAATAAGCTTAACAGCAGGATAACTAGACTTCTTATTTTTTTTTTTAGAAACATAAAAGTGTTGTTAAGAAAATGTTCAGTTGATTGCTCACTCTTTTCCAGTACCAAGTGCATGGTCTTAAACGCCCCGACAATAACGAAGAAAAGAGTAACCATGCGAGTGGTTAGAGACAGAGAAGTACTACAAGGTGATTTTAACGTATTTGGTTCGTTAAAACTGAGTATCTGCTGTAACTTTTAGAATACAAATCAAACTGAAAATGTGGATTAATAAGTTTGAAGAATATGGAATGAAACTGAATGAAAAAAAAACCGTAGCACTAAAGATAAACCGAAAGAATACAGACTGTCAAATAAAATTACAAGACCACCAGTTCTTGTCCAATTCAGCTACCAGGGGAGCTTAATTGCTTGTAATGGTAGAAGTGATTTAGAAATAATGAATAGAGTAACCAAAGGAGCCAACTTCTATAGTACCGTGCGAGGCTTGTTATGGGACATGAAGGTTCCCAGAAGAACAAAAATTGTCTTGTATAAGTCATATCTCATTCCTATTCTCACATATGCATTGGAAACATGCACACTAACATCAAGGGACCTTAGCAGGATCCAAGCATGTGAAATGAAGTTTCTTAGAACGGCCCTCCAGAATACTAACCTTGACCACATAAAGAATAATGAGATTAGATCAAACTTAGAGCTAAGAGAATCCATGGAAGAGAGACTTAGGTCATCAAGACTTAAGTGGTTTGGGCATGTCAAGAGAATTAATACTACAAGACTACCAAAAACTTATTTGCAAAAAAGGGTACCGAGCAAAAGATCAGTGGGAAGACCAAGAGGAAGATAGACAGACCAACTGAAGGAGGACATAGAGAGAAGAGGCTGGGACTGGAATTGTATCATTGACAGGGAAACTTTTCTGGGTAGGAGACAGTGGAAGACGATCATCTACAACAACCATGGCTCATAAACCACACCCGGGAAACTGGAGATGATCCCCAATGATAATGATGATGACTATTACTGCAAATATAGGTCACGGAACTGGCTAAAAAAGTTATCACAACTTTGGTTGTTTTCTCGTTTCGATCAAGTGTGCATCACGTTATTTCAACTGTTTTCTTCCTCGGGCTTTAACTTTTGTACAATACTACCACATTCACTATCGGTGTTCTTCATTCATTGCTTGTTTTTAGGTTTGTCTTCTCTTAAGGGAAGATTTCCTTCAACCTCAGTGCCTCCGTGGTTTTCTTGTCCAGAAAGTAGCTAAAGGTTCCGTTAGTCATTGTTTCCGGGCCCAATCGTTTCACATAACCATACGTGGAAATCCTTCTTTTCCAAATCTTGTTTGTAAATTTTGTACAGTTCGTGGTATTCTGTATTCACCGTTTCTTCAACCAAGCCAAAGATTTTTCTCAAGATCTCCCAACTTTTTTTTTTTTAAAGACATTTCATATTTTGCGTGTATAATCGATTTTTTCAGCCTTATTGTGACTATAGCACCAAAAGTAAAATTCTGGATCCTGCTCCTTTTCGTGCTGTATCTAATGAGAACAGTCAGTTGTGGTGTTTGAATGGTTAAGGTTGAAACTCGAGAGGATGCGGGTTATAACTCCGGTACCGCTATGCAGATTTCAGTTTCATACGGTTTCCCAAAATCACACAGGGGAAAGCCGGGACTGTTTCTTTAAACGGCAATTGCGAAATTCCTTTCCGTCCATGTCCTTCAGTCCTCTCCAACTTCTAACTACCTCGTCGATGACGAACCTGAAAGTCGAAAAAATAATCCGCGACATATGTTTAAAAACTACATGCATATTCGGAACTGAAACCTGTTACATCGAGCCGTTCGATATGGCGTAATAACAGACTTACCATCATGATGGCTGTTATAATTGTTTCAGAGACGGCGGCAAAAGGATTCGTTTTCCTGTTATGTTGGTAGGACTGAAGAAATATACTACTGTCACAGTGGATAGAGGATGTAAGGAAATACGAGTTACTGAATAGAATGTTTAAAAATAGTAGCGGAATCAAAACCTGATATGGTAATTCACATGTTGCGACATTGAAGTCTGTTCACTACTTGAAAGGAGTGATTGAAGAACACACTATTAAGATCACCCGCCCCGTTGGCTCAGTTGGTTGTGGTACCGTGTTGGGGTCCGGCGTTTGACACGGGGTTAGCTGATTCGAGTCCTGACTGCGCAAGTAATTTTTATCATTGGTACATGGCTGGTAGGGTAAGAGGTGGTGTTGACCAAATTGTAATCATCAGAATGTGCTTCAAAGTGTTCATGGCCACTCGTCCGTCGTATGGAGATTTTAAGTCTGGGGGCGGCATTGTTTTCGGAAGAGTAGGCCTAAATTGGCCGGCACCCTGTTTCATTTTCCTTCTTCCATCATTCGTCTATACAAAATACTAACAACACACTACACTGAACATACATACACCATAGCCATTCACCCACAATAATTAACACATAAATATACTTCAGTCACTTGAGAAGGAAAGAGGAAATCAGTCCTATTTAAATTTCCCAAGAAAAAATACTCACCATCCTAATGGTTGAAAAGAAGGGGAGCACAAAAATCAAGACACGAGCGTATAAACTATATGGGAAAGTACGGAATTAAGAGTATTATTTTGGAACAAAATAAATTAGAGGTCTACTAGATTTTGTGTTGAGGAGAAGAAGCATAATTTTTTCACGTGTTCTTGGTGGCAATCAATATCAATGCAGCAGCTTCATCAAATTACTGTAATTAATTTCGATGTTACGTGATTTCAAATGCGAAATGGATAACATATCAGTTTTATTGCATAAAAATTACTGTCAATTTAACAAATATCAACGAGAAATAGATGTCTCAAGTAGCTCAAGTATTTACGTTACGACTTTTTCTTCCCTGAGAAGAAATTGCGTCCGACGACGTCCAGTTAAGAGTTATGATCTACACAAAGCTTGTAGCAGAACTGTTGGGAACTAATTACAACACATGTCGCCCATATTTATGGCGAGTTGTTTGCAGAACGTAGGAGAAAGCCAAGCTGGGGCTTCTTTGGCGGGGGCATCATTTACAGTGGAGTCTCGCGCGCTGTAAATACGCCAAGTGTTTACAGCGCCTCGCTGACTTCTTTTACCTTCACCTTCCGAGAACAGCGGCGGAAACCCTACATGGACCTCTACGTACGAGTTCTCCATTATTCAACGCAGACTCCAAACACAAAAAACTTTCTGGCGACATTTTGCAAACCCATTCGGACGATATAGGAGACGGCAACGAAGCTAGGCAGTGTATTATCATAATCAGAATAGAGGGATTTAAGTTACCGATTGAATGGTGGTGTCAGACTGCGTTATCTTACCAAGTTAATAGATTGAAGGACTCAGGAACAAATGAGACCTGATAAAATTGGTGATGGGTATGCAGATAATCGTGAGTGAAAAATCGCTGTATATACCGATATCGCTAGTGCATATTATGATAAGGTGTCATTAACAGTCTTAGCGAAAAAGATACTTAAGCTTGGAATACCTGTTACCTTCATGTCCAACTTACGGCATTTGCTCAGAAATATAAAGATTTTAACTAAACATATTGATGTATGCGTGGACCGAAGGTTTACTTTCCAGGGAGTACCGCAGGGTTCAATACTGTCGCCCCTGCTGTTCAATTTATTTACAACGAATCTTCATGATCTTTACATCTCCGAAGCGCACATATTGCACTGTGCCTGCGATCTATGCATATACAGAAAATCGGAAGGCCAAAACAAACTTAATAACCTAGCTAAGCGAAAATAGAGTAGAGATTTCTATAGTCAAATTGTATATAGCAGGTATCGATACAACAAAATCAGTACATTTTGGACCAAACGATTTAAATGTAGTTAAGGGTATTGCACCATATACGAGTATAGATTATAAGTTGACATGGTCCTGCCATATCATGTATATTGTTTTTAAAAGTTGTTTTTTGTGATGATCAATCTTTCTCTCATCATACTTAACCAAAATAGATAAATGAGGTATCATTTTAGAGATTAAGTTCTCCATTTTGGTAGCATCATTATTTAAGAAGTGAATTTTTCGAAATCGTACCCGTAATTGGAAAAATCATGAACAATCAAGGTCACGGGTATGCGCTAGTTCATAGTCAAGCTGCTAGGCTTCCCTGGCGCCGATAAGGAGTGATCGCATTACCACTAGATAGCAGCACCACGTATCACAGAGATATTGATAAACTGTGTTTTCTAGAGTAAGGAGCTTTTCGGATATACATTCTTTCTGTTAGCGAAACATTTCATTTTTTTCTAATCGTATCGTAAGACGTTATAAGTATTTTGTTATGCACCTATTTCAGTTGACAAAGAATTGCTACTTTCATCCTATTACAAACTACCGACCTCAGTAGTCATCATATAACATTCGCGAAATTTTCACACGGCTTAAAATAGAAATGCGAAAAATGCTTAAGCATGCTTCGGGATATAACCAGTCTATACTGGAGCGCCGACGCTGTCTTAATTTGTACCGCGCTATTA
Organism: Vandiemenella viatica; assembly: GCA_031002005.1. Lineage (NCBI taxonomy): Eukaryota > Metazoa > Arthropoda > Insecta > Orthoptera > Morabidae > Vandiemenella > Vandiemenella viatica. Next base: position 127,301,016 of record JARYHS010009186.1, read on the forward strand.
TAATATAGCCACACTTCTACCATTCTTGCCTTTGTTGTGGCACGGTCTCGGATACCTTAATAGAGAAACTATTCCAGCGCCGCTATTAGGGCTTAGACTTTTCTTAGGAACTCTAGGCTATACACCTAATTTTATTATTGGTAGAAGCTGATGAATCCCCTCTTGACATAAAAAGAGGATTTCTTGCTGTCACATCCGTATTAAAGCGTGCACTGCTCAAGGAAGATACGCTGTTGGGTTACCACTTTGTATTGGCAATCAGAATCCTTACTGCTCTCTTCCAGATCTGCAAAAACCAACCCCACTTTTGGCAGAATAACTTGATATTCTAGCCTGGTGCAATAAAACATTTTCATCTCAGAATCTATACTTAATCCTAGCCTTTTTCTACAATACGGTGTACAAATTGAACGTAATTATTAGCCTGAATTTCTGATAAAATTGTAATAGACTACATATCTCAATGGAGCAATACAAGTACGATATTCACGGACGGAAACAATAATGGAGAAAGACGGGGTGTGCCAAATTTGATCTCATCGGGAATGAAGACGGCTAGTTGTACTCCCAGTGGAAGCGACATTGTTCACTGTAAAACTTGTTTCTATTTCGGAAGGAACAGTACGAGGTACTGGAAGAAGAAATCGTTATTGCAGTATCGGAATCCCTATCAGCCTTGATATTACTATTAAATCGCTCTGCATACAATATTAATTTACCACGTTATCGAGGAAGCGAGTAATACGAACAGAAAAGGTAGAAATGAGTTCTTTTTATGTGTGAAATCCCGCTGTGATGTGGTAGGAAACTAGGAAGTAGACACATCGACCAATCCGCTTGTTTAACACAGTGATTTTCTACAAAGCCCAGAATGAATCTGAATACAAAATTTCAACAGACATACCAATCTAAAGGGAGGTACCACGAAGAAATGGTCCCCAGGATACCAGTACGGCCACGGTACGATAGCAAAAACACGTCAAGAAACTTCATATCTGATACGCCTAAGATGTAATCATGGACGATTCAGACATATATTAAACTTCAAGCCTTTCCCGCTTTTGAGTGCGGGGTGATTGAAGAGCTAGATTACCTGATCCGAGGATGTCCCATACGATATCCACAAGTGGGTAAACGGTTAACTTTTTGGGTTCGCATTCGGGAGGACGCGGGTTCGAATCCCCTCCCGGGCGTCCAGATTTAGGTTTTGCAAGGTTTGTCCAAATCACTCCAGGCGATTGCTGGGATGCCTCCTTCAAAATTACATTTCTGTATTCCTTCCCCTTCTTTGCCTCCGCCTCTTAACCTTAACGTAGACGAAGCGTAAAGCCATAAGCAAAAAAAAAAAAGATATTCGCAGACAACATGATTACTGGAAAGAATACTTGTGGGAGGCTGCGTCTGTCCGACATAGGTGACAGCAATACTCAGGATTTCAAACATCAAAATTTATGCTTTAATATACTACTTTTTTTTTTAAATGAACGAGAATTTAATTCAATGTGTGTGGCCGACTGTTTAGCATTCATACACTTCTATTTGTTAAATGTTTTGAATGACTAACAGACTAACTGTTAATATGGACTTTGTCGAAATCTTTAGTAAGTAATAAAGGCTCATATAAGTAACTAAGGAAGCATCCTTTCAGTATTAGTACATCAGAGAACAAATTTATGCTATTGAACTGCTCTCCATACGCTGTGAACAACTGGAACTAAATGGAGAGCAAAGATAAATGATAAGGAAGTTCGACTACAAAAACTGATGACATTAATCCGACGTAGCAGTCATATGTCGCATCGAATCTGCTCATTATATCTGACCGGTTATTCTGTTTGAGGTCAAACAAACAGGAGCCATTCGAGATGTGAGCCTCAAGACACTTGCTTTAGATTCCTTGGACTGCTAGAATTACGAATGAAGAGTTTTTCCCAAGAGCGAAAGTAGAACGTGAGTTATAGTTACCACCATTAAACGTGGAAAGTAGCAAATATGGGAAGCGTGAGGAGAAAATACTCACTTCATTCCATCATGGAAAAGAAAATAGGATGATGATAGGGCGTGGAATAAAGCAGTTGTCATGGCTGCAAAAATCTGGTACTGAATAATGTCAGTGCTACTGGAGAGTCGTTTTGACTGCTGGAAAAACAGAGACATATTTTCCAAGTGGATGGCAGTAATCAACATGTAAGTATGATAAGGCACATAAAAAGAAGGGAAATCTTCGGAATAATATAAACTCCATTAAAAAAAAATAAAAATAAAAAAATAAAATAAAAAACTTTGAGGGTGAAGCTGCTATACATACCAAAGAGGAAGTTTGCATCCAAATTTACATAATGCAAAGAAAATATGGTATCTGATTTGTGCTGAAAATGGTGGTTTAAAGTGGAAAAATGAGCGGTAAATCCTTTATCGATGAGTGTACGTAGTATGTAAACATCTGCATATTAAATAAATCAGAATTAATAGAAAAATTAAAATAACTGTACTATGAAATTTAAGGTGGCCATTATGTATAAGTCTCAAGGCAGTTCTTGCTTGTTTTTACAGTACGAATAATGGAGGAATGCTGCCAGGATAGGAATGAGATGCGGCAATAATATTCCCCGTTTTGCATTATCCATCACTCTAGCATTTGTAGGTGCCGTATCTAATGGGTTTGATTGATTGCGCGTGAAAAGCATAATAGATAGCTGTTTGTAGCAGCCGTTGCGGCATTTGCTACGGAGTTTGCGATAGGACAATTCAAAAGACAGAGGGCGATTATTTCCGCCCGAAGTTGTTGAATAATATGCGCTCTTCAGCTTTTGTTTTCAGCCTTGGAAAAATGCCATTTTCCACATTTTTTAGGTATCGTGCAAGTCTCTAACAAATTACTTGAAGGCTGGAAGGGGAAATATATCCGCTGCAAAAATCCTCCACCAAAGACACTTTTCCACATGATAAACTGTTTTCATTAAATTCAACGCAAGAGTACTACTAAATTCTTCCTGGAAGGTAGGTACCGTTTTAATTAAATCATAGTAGCCTTTTTGGTAACCACAGTACCGCATCACATTAAAAACTAGATCATAAAACGTCAAGCAATTGATTCGAGACGTGCAATAAATACAGTAAAAACTTGGTTGTTAAATGTCCATTTATTTTCGCCACACACTGTAAACTGAAGAAAACATTCTACTACGAAGTGGACAATACATGGATAAATACATGTTGTTGGGTAAGTGCGATTAATCTCATTACTCGGTCAGTAATTAATTCATATAAGGTATCAGAATTTTTTAAATATTTATAGCAGCAATGAGAAACTGTTTAGAAACCCCCGTAGCAAAAAATAACTACGCCGTGTTGTATTTCCATTTGTTTCCTAACTCTTTTGACTCTCGACTGTGTTAATGCAATCCACTTGCCCTACCATCTTGAGCTAACCTCTGCATCTCAACATTACTACCTACGACCTTAATTATCTGCTTCATATATTTTAACCTTTGTCTTCGTCCACAGTTCGTTCCTTCTACTAACAAATTAACCAGTCTTGCATTTCATAAAACTCGACTCACCATCCTGTCTCTTCTTTCTGTGAGGCTCTTCCACAAACTTCTTAACTCGCTCAGTACCATATAAATTCCGCACTCTAGCTGCGCACTTAGTTTCCAATGGGTTCCATCTTGCAGAGACGATCTGTACCTAATTCCAAGACAGTGTCACACTATACTTTAATACCACTTCTATTAACAGTTTCTGTCACACCTATGTCTGCAGATTTCAACATGAGCCAATAACAGATGCTGTGTTATCGCCGCAAAGTATGAGTGTGTGATCAGCCTTTAAAACACCGTGAAAATGTAGGTTGATTCTTTTAACAGGCAATTAGAACTTAATTTTAAGAGCAAACGTTTCCATGCTGATTCATCAGTCTAAGTATTTTTTAAATTCTGAATCATCAATTTATTTTTGAGATTTAAAGTACGATACAACAGAATTTAACACAGTTTCATATAATGTTGAATGTTATGTAGCACTAATGCTTGATAAATAACACATTTGAAAGAGTCTTGTTAGGGTTTAAATTGGCAGCGTAGTCCACCTCTATGGTATTCGCCTAGTCCTATCTCATAATTATTCATCGGAAAGAAGATTCAAACCACTCTGAATCAGAGGCTGAAATCGTTATAACCGATGCAATTTGCACAGCTATTTTTGATGCGATATTTATGAGATAAAGTACGTAATTCATATTGTGAACGATGGTTAATAAAACTGAGTATTAGGACGAAAAAATAGCAGCAAGAACAAAAGGGAAATATTAAAGGCGTATTTTTAATCACGCAGCCTGAGACAACATAAGTTCATGCTTTCATCCATAAATAAATAATTTCAACAACACATTTTTTGTTTAGTGTAAACGTAACTTTACCATCTGTCCATAATTTATGTGCTGTAGTAATTGACGGTGACGAAGTTGATGATGAGCTGACGTCCAAATGCTCTGAATGGGTTTAAATTTTTCAAATTCTCTATGTAGCAAAACAAAGGACAATATCAGTTGTAGGCAATACAATGTGTAATTGAAAGCTAGATGGGTTGCTTTCGCGATAAGAGGGAAAAAATTAATCTGCTACTTAAAGGCTGTAACTTGTTAAGAACTACCCACAGTACTTCTAAAACAAGAATCAATTGCTTTGCTCAGGCCAATGTTATTTACAACATGATGACTAAGGAGCATTAATAAATTTGAATAGGTTAGCAACAGTAGATAGGTAATAAAACAAGTGCAGTTACATTCCTTTACAATTAATATTTGTGTCACTCCAAGCGGCGAAAGATTTTACAACTGTTGGCCCGTATTCGCGTTCTACTTGTACTGATGGAATGAGTTTGAGGTGTTCAGCAAGCAAAACGGCAATCATTTCAATAAACCCTGTTCACTCTGAAGTGGCGGCTTTAGCTCATGTTTCCCTTGCCCCGCTTTTCACCTCAATGCACACTCCGTTCCTACATCTCCGAGCTGAGCGCTGTGTCCAAGTAGCCGACTGGTAAATTTCTCCTTCGCGTGTAGGGGTAAGGGCAGCGGAGTGGGGATAGGGCACACAGACCTTGAACCGCCTCTGTAAACTAAACGCACCATAACCAGGAACTTGTCCTTCGAACTTGGTGGCGTCGATTTTTTTAAATTGCTTAACGTCTCTTAACAGCGAAGTCTTTAGAGATGGGAAAGGATGGGGGGCAAGGAATGGGAAGGAATTCGGTCATGGCCTTTTGAAGGAAGCAACCCGGCATTTGCCTGGAGTGATTTGGGAAACCATGGAAAACCCAAATCTGGATGCCCGGACGGGGATTCTAATCGACGTCCTCCCGAATGCGAGGTGAGAACGCTAACCGTTACACCACCACGCTCGGTGGTGGCGTCAAATATGATGTGCAGACAATAATGTAAACTGACATATTGGAGATCCGTTTTGAGGTTAGAAAGAAATTTACTTTCCCAGAACACAGTGAATCATGTTCACGTACATGGCTGGAGATCCAAAAGACTTCGGTTTGAATCTCGTCTTAGTTCGAGTTTTACGAACTGCTATGTTGATCTTCACCTCTGATAACGGTTTTCTTTATTTTTACACATCATAAGTTTCTGATTCCGTGTAAACCTGTAGGTCGTCGTTACTCCGTGAGAGCATCTTGTTGAATTGAGCCACTAAAGGGTAGGATAATTTGGTAAAATCAATTTTTTACCAAGCAGCTTTGATCAAACGATTCATTTTATTTAGAGATCACATTTTTTGAAGCTAACACAGATCCAGAAACACATGAATAGCTTAAGAAAGTAGTTCTTAACTTTGACGTAATGCGCGACTTAAAATACGTCCGTCAAATAAAATGCATGTAAATTTCACTGGCGGCAAAAAGCGCTGAAAGATATTAAACGAAATAAAAGAAAAGAGGAAACTATAAATGCTACTTGAAGGTTACTTATTGCAGCTTCTTTCATAATTTTTTCCCACCTGGTCACGACGTTGAAATTACCAGTTCCTCCAATCTGTGCAGCGATCAATAAATTTCAGTTGTCGATTTAATGGAATTGATGCCTCGCTTTTAACATTTTAACATCCTTTACTGTTCTTTATTAGTTTTTTCGACTTAAAATGCCATATAGTGCTGGAAATTGATGGCCCATAGAATGCTGGATGTTTCCTTGTTCTAGTGGTCTACAATTATCATGGAAAATCAGAATCGGTGCCTGGACGGGCGATTGAACACCCGTTTACCCTAATGCGAGTAAAGAACATTGTTATGAAAAAATTTTAACTCGTTTTATGCAGTTGTTCTGAAAAGAACATAGACTTAAAATTAATTACCGTAAACAATCATCTCCTCATGACGGAGATGCGTTAAAAGGTCGAGCGTTAGTGAGTACTTCCTAGAATGTTAGAAATATAGCTTCCATTTTCATTTAATTACAAAGCTCAGTTGCATAATACAGAGGTATGATACCATAAATTATGTTTTGTTTGTTTTAAATGTTGATACACATGATTTCTGTTACCCTATTATTCATTCAGTCAGATCTGTTAGTCAGAAAGTAAACCTCATGGAATCTGTGACATTTTAAATAACCTCTCCAAAACGACAGCATGTTGAGAGTTGTAAAAGTTTCAGGTAGCAGCGTTGTCTATCGTTTCCCCCTAAACCTGCGAGATAATAGTGTAAAGAAGACCGAATCGGCACTCTAAGAGCATTGTAACTCAATACAAGCAGTCTCATACAATCTATTCAAACCATATCGCGAAATGAAATATGTACCAGAAATGAAGAAGTTAAGTTCTTATCTGTAGAGGATGTCGTACGTTAAAAATAATTAAAGTATCTTTTAGATAAGATAGTAAAATAATACTAGTTACATAGCCCATCAATTCACTTATATTTTCAATTCGAACTGAAAAAAAGCGGTTCCATATCTTTTTTTTCTAAGATTGTCCAAGTTATACGTTGTTATAACTTCATAAAAATCTTATTAGTAACCGTGGCACTGAAAACTATCCTATTTTTCTGAATAGAAAAGCGGAAGAGAAGGAAAAAAAGCGAAAGATAAATAAAAAGACAAAGATTAAAATAAAGAGACGCAAAGAAACAAAAATAAGTTTTGACATCAGGAACCTAACACTAGATGGCCTTACACATTTAAACACATCAATATTCACAATGAAATCTGGTAATCAGCAACATAGCTATAAAAGTATTAATTTAGCAAATGTATCACTCCAAAATGAAAATGGGTTGGGTATATGGGAAGCAATCAGCACTGCCAACTAGAAAAAAATATTTTATTCCAAATCTACGTTTAGAAAATGCCAAAAAATGTGCTTAAGTTTTCCGAAAATGCTGAGAAAAATGCCAACAAATTGAAAGGACACATTAACATTGCTACCAGAAAAATTTCTACTCAAAGTAAACGGGTCTACCATGAACATTACTACCATTCAATGCTTCTAACAAAATGAAATCCTAACAAAATGTAACTACACCAATAAACAATTCTATAAAATATTATTTCTTCCTAGTAACATTTCTACCATTTACGAAATCGACAGCATGAAAACTCAACCGAAAATATATCTACCACGGGAATCTCTTCCAAACGCAGTATCTACCATAATTATGTCTACCACTTTTACTCTCTACCAATCGCATGCTTGTCATTACTATGTCAACCAAATCGTAATCCTACCAAAATAAAACTTTGCTAGAATAATTCTATACCCCCAAACATCTTTACCAAAACAAAACCTCTACCTGAAGGCAACTTTATCATTTTTAAATACTACCAAAACAGCAACTCTACCAGAATTTAACCTTACCAGAAAAACCAAACTTGTCTATATATCACGCAATGGAAAGGGCAGAAAATATTCATTAGTTTGCTTCTTTAAAACACATATCGTGATATGCAAATTTTATCCTGAAAATTATCTGAAAAAATATATATTTTGGCTAAAAATGAGGGTAAGGTTTATTTCAGTTAAATTATTGAAGTTTGTTAAAAATTTCTTTATTAAATCCCTTTATTGATATGCATGATGTAGACTTGTAAAATGTATAATACAATCAATTAAATAATTAACAACAATTCGTTGTGGTGGATTATTGTTACAAATAAATGAACGATAATAAAAATTTTATCGTGGTTAAATGCAAAGGGCTGAACCTTAGTAGTAAAATAATGGTTTCAGGGAAACCATATGCTAGATTTGAGCCACTTGAAACGAAATATACTAAGTGGTTGGACCTTGGAAATAATAACAAATCACCACGCACTACTTATGGTAATGAACTGCAATATTGGCTTCATTTTTCTCTGTCACCCAGAGTGTTGCCAGTAATGAAGACCATTAATCAAAAAGCTCTGTGGTAACGAAATGAATTGAATTTTTCGGTTTCTCCACCCATCGTATAACCCTTTACTAATATATGTTGTGTTACAGTGTTTGTGAAAGGAACTATATTGCATCTGAAATCGGAAACCATCTAAATATTCAGCACGGAAAACGACCTAAAACGTATAACTCATGGCACTCATGGCCAAACGGCTTTCAGATTACCATTAATGACGTCATAGCACCGTAAGCCATTTACAATCACCGTTTAACAATTTGGTGGCCATGTTAGTTTACTCTTGTCAAATCATAATTAATTTGATTGAGATTTCCCCACTCATCTTCTCTCGTTTTACAGATATTTACCCTAAATTATTTCATAGTTTCAGGGACATTGTTATTTATTCCAGTCCCCATCTTAGATACAAGACAAAATTTCCCAATTCTCATACGCCTGAAATCAATTGTTAATTTGTGTTCATTGTCGTCCGTTTCCTTTCACGTGCTTCTCTTAATTCATCTACCAAGATGTGATCACCAATATGCGCTTTATACACTTCCAACACTATCTTTCTTTGCCTTCTGTCTTCCTATGAATACCAATACAGATACTTTACCATTTCAATTAGTGACTGTGTTTTGCGTTAATTTTTGCAAACAAATCCAGCTATCCATCTATCACCCCCTCCGATTTCTGTATTTGATAATCAAAATGTGAGTCCCATGTAGCACCATCATAATCAAACAACGGTCTGACCAAGGTTCTGAATCCCCTCCCTATTGCACCCTCTCATGACCCTCTCTAATTAATGCAGGATTTCGAAACCTGACTCTACCACCTGCCCAATGTGTCCTGCCAGGTTGGCTTTATTATCAAAAGTCTTCCGGAGGACCGAGCGTAGTGGGTGAGCGGTAACGCCCTGTCCTCTATTTCGGGAGGACGCGGGTTCGAATCTCGGACCAGGAATTCCAGATTTGGCTTTTTATGGTTTCCCAAATCATTACAGGCGAATTCTGAGATGCTTCCTTCAAAAAGGCCATGGCTGAATTCCTTGAGCCCCATTCTTTCCCGCCTCTAATAACCTCGACGTTGACGAAGCGTAATGCAAATTAGCAAAATAATAATAATATTTTTTTAAAAATTTAAAAACTTGAGGAGATATTTACGCTTTATGCCTTCAGCATACAATTCTTCCTCCACATCAAAATAACACAAATCCTTTGTTTTTCTCTGTGTGCGCATGCAGTTCTATTGTCCGTAACAGCTCAGCCAAATTCAGTCTAAATGACGACTGAGCTATCAGAAGTAATTATTTTTTACTAAACTTAACAAAAATTACATACTTCTATCACCATACACACTATAAAATCACAATAACTGAAAAATTCAATCCGGTTGAAGAGCTAGAAGTATAAAGGAACTGGACTGGGATTCATTGAAAGAAGGAAAAAATGACAATGACCACAATTTGGTACTAGATTTCAGATATAAGAGCATGGGAAGATTTCCTTTCGTGGGTAAGGGGGCAGAGAGTGGAATCAATTACCAAGAGAAATAATGAATACCTTACCAAACATGTTAAAAGAATTTAAAGTTGAAATTTGTTGAGGGAAAATGTAAATGAGAAAAGGAAAGGGGAAAAATGGGTGAATAGGGAATTTGCATCCAGCGCAATTAAAAATTTAATGAACCAGCTTAGTATTGCAACTAAAGTGGAAGTGAGAGCCAATCATTATACAGCTTTGCGCAGAAGCCGTAAGAATCTTAACGAACACTGAAAGTTAAGCTAAGACATGCAAAATCGTTATTATTCTGTACAGTAACCAGTAATTACAATACTGAAATGACTCAAAACATTCAAAGAGATAATGGTAAAATTTAATTGAACATTTGAATTTGATTAATGGTATATAATATTTTAAATGATAGGTTAATGTACTCATGTTGTACATTATTAACGATTAAGGCTTAGAACGCAATTAAAGATAGGCGATAAGACTATTTTACCGTTACAGATTGCTTCAAAGACTACATTATATTTGAACATTAATTGCTAAAAATTTTAGCACTTCTGTGAACATGACTGCTTTAAAGATAATCTTAACCTCATAAATATTCCTTTAACTACATGAAGTATGGGTATTCGTTGATACGTTTTTCTGATCTTCCTGAATTCTGTTACTTTCTATTCCAATTGAGCGTAAGGAGATCTCACGTGTCACTACAAAGATAGCAACAGAATACGAATGATGAAGTAGAAGGAGCGTGGAAGATATTATTCACGTCTGATCTCCAGGCGTTTTAATTTTGAAATCTCTCTTATTCAAATAACTGCATAGAGCCATGCGATCGGTTTCACTCTACTGTGAGTGTGCCTTATTACGTTTCCATTTACGGCTCATGCTGCAACGTCAACGTACAAACAGGACATAACGCGTGATGTGAGAAACATTTTCTGCCGTTTATTTGTTTCTGAATGTTTTTTTTTTTTTTTTTTTTGTAACAGTTTAACGTCCCTTTTTAACAGCGTGGTCTTTAGAGACGGGAAAGGATGGGGGCAAGGAATGGGAAGGAATTCGGCCATGGCCTTTTTGAAGGAAGCATCCCGGCATTCACCTGGAGTGATTTGGGGAAACCATGGAAAACCCAAATCTGGATGCCCGGACGGGGATTCGAACCGCCGTCCTCCCGAATACGAGGCCAGAACGCTATCCGTTACACCACCACGCTCGGTGTTTCTGAATGTGACAGGACTTACGTAAATATTGATGCGTATGTTCGTAAGTATTAGTAGTAAATGCGTGATTACGTAAATTCGCTGACGTTCATGTTTACAGATTGCCAACAGAGCTAGAATTAACTTTTTTCTACGATTTAGTCTGCTTCATATTCTTGCTGAAGTTGAACAAGGATGATTCTATAAAAACTTCTCGGGTTTCAAGCAGCGTCATAATTGAGCCGTCTGGCGACGTTTCGGAAGCTTGCACTGCTTCCATTGTCAAGCCCCCGCTTAACATTACAATGGAAGCAGTGCAAGCTTCCGAAACGTCGCCAGACGGCTCAATTCTGACGCGGCTTGAAACACGAGAAATTTTTATAAAGCATTGCCGCCGCGAAAACGTACATAGTTATCTAAGGATTACTCTTACGAGCACTAGATTCACTGAGTTATTTAGTATTGTTTTTAAATATAATTGACAATAGAAGGTAACCATACAAGAGTTTGTATTAAAAAAAGAAATATTGGAATAGATATAAGAAATGGCTCGATCATATTTGATAAAACTATTTTTAATACATCTCTCCGATTTATTTTAGTTTAATATATTTAAAAATAATGTTATAGTAGCCTTTCACCAGAATAAACATGCTTAATCAAACTAAAAGAAATTAAATTGTCTCTTATACCAACTGAGAGAGTTACAATTGAAATATTAAAACGTTATTGTCAATCATCAGTGTTGCCTCTTATCTGGAATAAAGAATGTATTAAATAGAACAACAACTAAATTCTAGGGCGGCCGCGTAGCTCATGAGGTTGAGCACCTCATTACGGACCAGTCAACCGGTGTTACAGCCCCGGTGAAGCTGAGGATTTTTCCTCGAAGCTGAACGTCCGGAACGGCACCCCAGGCCCACTCAGCCTGCTATCCAATGTGTACCGTGGAGGAAACCTCGTGGGCGCTGACCCCGTCACATCCAATGGTTGTAATGGGAATACGGAGCTCTACCTCCGTGAATCCTACGGATAGCGGCAGGAGCTGTAGGAACCCTACGACCTTTACCTTTACTAAATTCTATCGAACTTTTACGTAACAGTGATTAATTTTGGCGATGCCATACAACAGATGATTTTCCCAAATTACTCCAGGCGTAGGCAAAAGGCCTTGGCCGAATTCCTTCCTCGTCATTGTCCACTATCTTAACCCGCCTCTAATGACCTCGACGTCAAGAACGCGTAAAGCAATAAGTAAAATAAAAAAAGGCCATACAACATAGACATAGCTTGGAGGACGTTTAATTACGGGGATACAAATAAGCGTATGGTATTATTTGTTAGGAGTCCCTGAAGGGTAGTTCGGCATCGCATTGGATCATTCAACCTGTTATGTATCATTTGCGATGACACAGTTGCGTGTGGATTATTATCGTTATTATGTAATAATTTTACCGCGTGAACAGAAAGTTTACATATCTGGACGTTAAATAGATGGAGGAATCTTTACGATTACCTACAGTTTCGAGTCAAGAAGGGCAGATGACATGGTGAAAAGCGTGTAATTCTATTGATTTCCCCAAGAAATTTCAAAGTTGAGAGAATACGCAAATAACTGTGATGTATGGAAAAAAGAGTGAAACAAATACAGTGAATATCTGGTAATGTACTGAAGCCAGGGTAGAATTACAGTGGATGGAGATGTTGGGACTGTGGAGAACGTTTGACAAGTGACTCAACAATAAACAAACTTTAATATGGGTTTGTTGATATTAAAAACAGGAACCAGTCACAGTTTGTTGTTATTATATTTAGTAACCATTACCGGTTTTGAAAAAATTGCTCATCATCAGATGGTAATATAATTGAGATTACCTTTATCAACCCAAAATTAAATTACTCTCATTCAATAAATGCTACTTTCTATTGTTATAGGACGCACGCTTGCATTTTACAGCTGCATATTTGAATACATTATAAATATAAATGCAAACCATCTGATGATGAACAATTTATTCGAAACCGGTAATGGTTAATAAATATAATAACAACAAACTGTGACTGTTTGCTGTTTTTTAATATCAAAAAATTTGATATCACAGTCGCTACTTTCTACTAATCCATCATGGTTAACATATTGTTGATATGGGTTGTCATGAATTAATGTTATATTTTTTCTATGGCTAATCAGTCACGTTGATGGGAAGATCATCAGTGAGAAGAGAAGGGAAAGTTTTTCAGCTGTGAAGGACACGTCAGACACACGATTCGATTGGATAATCTGAGGTGGAGGTGATTTATTAAGCTGCATTATCAAGTGCAGCAAATATATCTTCTGGTGTGAGCTCATGAGGTCTACGATTGGTTTTTGAGCAGTAGTCTGCAGGCTAGTATGAAGTTCGTGCTAATTCAGATGTAACACAATAGTCACTTCTCGTTTTATAACGCACCCATCTCTGATTCATTTGCTTATGGACGCCGGAATAGATGGGCGCCCCTAACAGTCAATGACAACCTAGTGTGCATTGCGCAGCATAGACAAGCAACACATGCCAGCTCCGTTAACAGGAATGGTAACCACAACGAAACAATCTCCATCCACCGCCAATTGTACTTGCATCACTCAGTGCCTCACTGATACAGCTAACGTTGTAAACTACAGTGCCTCATTTTTCACAAAAATAATTGACTTTTATTGTCCTGAGAGACACTTAAACAACACAAATTTCGTAATAATCTGCTAAGAATTCGCTTCTGTTTTATTTAAATATTTAGTAATAATTTGACTTTTGATTGTTAATAAATCATAATTTGTTAGTTTTAAAGCAGGCGATCTTGTCATTAATTCAAGAAAACAGCCTGCTCTTTTTATTAATTAATTTTATTTATTAATATTAAAAATCGACTAATCAAAAATAGTTAAAAGGAGCAGAAACCCCAAATTTTCAACGTTTCTAATCCGACCCTTCGTGACCCCTTAACTTAAATCGTTAATCTGCTTAAACAGAAACCTGCTACATTTTTACGGCAAACTGTTATAATGTGTTTCATTTACGGAAGACAAGGTTTGTCAGAAAAGAAGTACTACAGGTTTAAGGCGTCTGAAAATACCAGCAGAAAATGGGATTCGAACCGTGACCTATCGATCACAAAAAATGTTTCTGACACCTGAGAAATCAAGACATTTCGTAAATAGTTATAATAACAAAACATGGAATTCAGTATTCCAGTATTTTGCACTTTGCAGTACAACGAAATTTGCGTCGCAGAACGCTCCTATGAGCTTCTATTAATCTAACCTGTGCCTTACAGGTATTTATTACGTAAGTAATTCTGGTCGTTACATGACTAAATGTTATACAGACTTCATACTTTTAGTCGATTATACTAAATAATGACCAATATAAATGAAGTTTATATCTATGCACAGGTGAAATAAGGGAGCTGTCTGTAAATAAGCATCTGATAATATTGTATCATATTTCGATGTGGTGATTCCTGTCGCTTCCCATATGACTTACATCAGTAAGAAATTCTTTTAACAATGAGTGTGGGTCCAGGATTAAGTAACAGAGGGGATGGAAGCCTCATTGCAAGAGAGCTTGAAGTTTGAAAGACGCTTTCTCCAATTTTCAGTATCCGATATTATTTTTTTTTTTTTTTTTTATTAAAAAAACAGCAGTACTGGAAACAGGAGATCACAGTATTCTACTATATATCGGGCAATAGATGTAAAATATAACAGAACAATGAAAAGAAAGGTTCATTGTATTCTCCGGACATGACTATACCTGAATCTTCGTTATTTCACAGAGTAATACCAATGGTCACGGGGGAGTCGATAACATCCTACTCGAAAAATATTTTTGAGACGTGCTTTCAGGACTAAGGAAGGTCAACAGCCCTAATTGTGTGAAAAAAAAAATGCGCCTGCATGGGAGGAGAATAACAAGCCAAAGATGCGAACTACGTAATTTATCCCGGAATAAGGTTCGTTAGTTTTTAAGTAGACTTAATTAAGAAAACCATAAAGCGGTCTGGAAACTGCATTATATAGCATCAGCCTTGAAGGTTGAAGAACTGATGATTCGGGCAGGAATTTTTCCAATGCCGTAGCCTGAACTTCACCCATATGAATGATTGCTTTTTATACGTGAGACTCACTGTCAAAGGTCCATGTTTTGGACTCCGCAACTAACTGTAAACCTTGGTGGAAGTTGTCTATATGCCAAATGCGCATCGATTACGAAACTCCTTACACAAACGCGTAAAGACACTCTTCATCTTTTGTGTCAGTGCAAGAATGTTTAATTTTACATTTTTAACTGAATGATTTTTTTTCTTCTCATTTCTTTTTGTGTCACAAAATATAGTGGCCAAGAAATTACAACAAAATTATTATTATTTATAGTTTCTCTAGCTGCTTTGCGACTGCCATTTAATTTAAGAAGTCCGGTAAGAAGCCATTAAATGACCTTTGAAATTAGCGGAAATTTGATTTAGTATCGATCTTTATCTCACCTTTCCCTCCTTATATTAATGAGATCCAGAGACTGTTAATAGAAAAAACTTTTAATCGAATCGAGACATTAGAATTTTCTTGGCTGCTTATCGCAGACTCTTTACATAACGACACAGTGCTTATCAATATTTCTGATTTCTCATCATCGAGTGTCATTTAGTAGTGTGAACGAAATTAATCACTGTGTAGGTGTAAACATTTAATTGGATTCGACTGTTGCTCATCAAACAAAAGGTAGATCGGTTGATCCACGCTGACCGCCCCCTGACCGCTTCACGGCCCAGCTTGATAGCAGCTCAATGAAAAACACGGAATGCGTAATCGGCTGGAAAATTATATGGTGGCCAGTGTTTGAGCTCGCCATACGTGTGTCTGAAACAGGTTTTGATTTACAGCGTGGAAACCACGTAAATTACGATATTATTATCCGAAGTAATGTAACGGTACATCCGAGGCTTAAATGATTCAATTAAAATAAACTACGCCGAGGACACAGATCGAATTATTCATAATAATTAATGGTTGAATTTCATGCGTGATTAATGCATAATGTGTCCATTACATGGAAATATTTACATTGAAGAATGCAGGCGGAATTGAAAAGATTCGATTAGCAACACAGGTGTTTGTGTAGTTGGTATTAAAGAAACTAAAATTTATGCAACTGAATTGATTGATTTATCAAGCGAGATGTAAAACTGTATTTTAGTCTCCAGAAAACATCTCACTATCTCATTCCATCCAACCGAGCGTGGGAGGTAAGCAGTAACGCCCTGGCCTCGCATTCGGGAAGGTGCGGGTTCGAATCCCGGTCTGGCCATTAAGATTTAGCTTATCCATCCTTTACCAAAAGCACTCTAGGCGAATGCCGAGATGGTTCCTTGAAAAGGCCATTGCCTAATTCCTTCCCGTTAATTGTCCCAAGTCCTTTCCCGTCTCTAATGACGAGGCATAAAGCCAAAAAAACCTTCATCAAACATTTTGATAATCCAATTTTTTTTTTTTTTTTTTTTTTTGCTTATGGCTTTACGCCTCGTCGACGTCGAGATCATTAGAGGAGGGATGGGACTGAAGTCAATGAACGGGAAGGAATTCGGCCATGGTCCTTTTGAAGGAACCATCGCGCCATTCGCCTGCAGTGATTTGGGGAAACCATGGAATACCTAAATCTGGATGCCTGGACGGGGATTCGAACCGAGGTCCTCCCGAAGGCGAGGCCAGAGCGTTAACCACTCACCCACCACGCTCGGTCTAACAATCCACGTTTTCCATAGTTCAAAAACTCGTCAAATTCGGTTGTCAAGGTAACAAATAACCTTTAGGTTATCTCAGCAATATGTGAGTTCCAATCACGCCCTCAAAATATGGATTCACGCGAGAAAAGCGAAGACTTTTGCTAAAACTAGAACCGGGAACCAATGAATGAATAATTCGTTAATAAAATTGGGCTATAAAGGCAGTGTCCTAGTTACATCTTACAGTCAGGTAAGGTGATACTTCCTGTAGAAGTTAGTTCAGAAATGGATACACTACCATAAATAATTTCTGGAAATAGAACTGGGTATCATATAGCGTTTCTCTTATAGTCTGGCTTTAGTATTTTTACGGTTACACTGTCTATCCGTCTGGCAGAGAACCCTAACAAGTATGTCTCATAAATGGAATAAATTTTATATATGTGAGACTCGGTGGTGTGGGACTTCGCATTTCAGAGGTCGCTGGTTTAGTTCGGCCTGAGGCATGAGTGGTTTTCATTGAGTGTTGCGTCCGTCCGGAGTGGTACTTACATTTGTGGTCACTAACTACACTTGAAGAGATTAGTATAAGATGAGATAAACAACAGGAAACTCAGAGCTGTCTGAATAGCTATGAGACTGACTGCCATATACTTTTTTTTTAAATGTTTCGTACATGAAACTGTCATTTGGTATGTGTTTCATTGACCCAATATCAAATAGGCCTATATTAAAAATTTTATATTATTTTTTTCAGGGAGGAGAGGAAGGGAGACCATAGTACAAAAAGGGATTGACAAGCAACGTCTACACCCGCGTGTAGCTTATATTCTGGTTAGAACTCCACAAGTAAATAACAAACGTTTTTGCAGTTGTTAATAAATATTTGTTGATTTTAGCTCCGTTCTGTTATAATGCCCATCTCAAAAACTCTATTACCGAGGAACTTGTCTCTAATGTTGAGCGTATGTCATAGATTTGAAACTTAATCTTCACGAGGTCACTGCCTACATCCTCATGTGCTGAGCTAGCACTGTGGTAACCAGAACCGCTTATGTAACATCGCGTTCCACTTCCTTCCCTCCGCCTCTTTTCGTTGGTTGTACTGACTGCAGCTCAATATGCGGTTCACTATCCCTGCCTTCGTTCTCCTATTCTGCATTTAAACAACAAATACTAGTATATAAAATTTAACACTTTTCGCAGGCGTCATTATCGACAAATTTTACTTACTTGTTTCTTTTCGTTTTTTTTTTTTTTTTTTTTTTTTTTTTTTTTTTTTTTTTTTTTGATATCGCCAACGTTTCGGCACCCACCTGGTGCCTTCTTCAGGACTTCTCTCTATCTAGCCGCCTGTTTGTTTTGATAAACTTGAACACCTAGTTCCCAGTGTTCTTGAACACCTAGTTCCTAGTGTTCAAGTTTATCAAAAAGAATCAGGCGCCTAGCTAGAGAGAAGCCCTGAAGAAGGCTGCAGGTGGGTGCCGAAACGTTGGTGATATCAGCAAAAAAAAAAAAAAGCAGCTCAAAAACCGAAAAAAAGTAAGTGAAATATTTCAAATACTAGTATAGTTTGTAATTTACGGAAATCAAACAAAAGTTTTTGTTTGTGGTTACTTAGCAACGGATTAATACCATTTTACTGAAAATACAGTTAACTGATAGTATATAGCATCCTAATGAATGAGGTAGGTACTATTATTGATAGCAAATTCCAATGGAATTGAACGTCTTTAATAGTGGTGCGAACTACTACGAGGTGGCGGAGAGCCTTGGAGCGAAGTCCCCTATCTAACCTGAAACTATATTTTTTCGGTAAATAACTTCAGTTTTACGCGCCACATCTGAGATGTGTTTTAAGGTCATTGTAGCACAGCGCTCTCATTGTGTGAAGCTAGACTCTAACGTGCCCAGTGATCAGTATTTATTTCGTAGTATAATACAATGTTTTCGTGGTGTGTTAACTGGGTGGGTGTTGGAAATAGGATTATACAATTCATGATGTACAACTCATGAACTAGAGGCTTGGGTTAAATACGAAATCTTACCTTAGAGCGCATATAGTTAGGAGATACGTAATTTTTATTGTAATTAGTTGGGATATGGGGACGTTAAACCTTGAGGTTCCATCATTGACTTGAACAATTAATGTAAACGTTTAGTGATGGTATCAACTTCAATCCGCAACTTCTTCTTTGTACTTCATACGCAACGAACAACAACACACAAAAATTAACAGGTTTTCATTGCAGTCATCTAAACATACACAGTAACTCTGAAGCTAAAAGGAAAGGAACTGTCAACTCTGTTGGTGTATCAATTCAATGGCGAGGCTTAGAATTTGTGTTCCATAAATACAGACACAAACTTTAATAGGAGGTAGAGGGAATCCAAACGATACAGAACTGCTTAGGGACCCATGACCGAAAAAAATCACAATTCTTTTCTAGGCACTGAGCGTGTTGGATGAGCGTTAACGTTCTGTCCTCCTATTCGGGAGGACGTGGGTTCGAATTCCCGTCCGGCCATCCAGAATTGAGGGGTTCCATGGCTGGATGAGGCTTCAAAAGGCAATAGCCGAATTCTTTCCTGTTAATTACCCACAAACCTTTTCTTCCTCTAATGACCATGACGTCACCGAGGCGTAAAGACATAAGAAAAAAAAATTGTCGCTAGGTGATGTTGTCTCTACTCGACCAGGTACTTTAAGGTTTACTTCAGTGTGTCTTATGAATACGTAATGAAATTGATACATAGCTTGGGCGGGGATCGTTTGGAAGACTGACGACGTCATTTGTGTTTGAATTTATTGGAGAATATGTGAAATTCTATGACCTACGAGTCCAGTGAGATACTTCTTTGGCCATCCTATTTAGGTCGCAATGACCGGAGGGATGAAATTCAAGAAATAAGATACCGTACTGTTGATTTTATGTGTTCTTTCTTTCCACGTGCTTTTAGCGATTGGAATGCGCAGAATTAAGATAGTTGCTTATCACCCTCTGCCAACCAAAATGTTTGTGAACTGCAGAGTATGGATGTAGATGTAGATGTAGAAGTACCACAACATGATGGAGCGTGGAGTGTGGGTTGCGTGCTCTTCAACAATTTACAGTGGCGTTTGGTTGCTTTGTTCTCAAGCTCTGCGGATTTATGCAACCTACATGTATTTCTTTGGGGGACACTCGAAACTGTTGTTTGTAAAACAACTGTCGATTCTGAAGTGAATCTGGATGCAAGGATCGTCTGCGCTGCTGCTGATATAAAAGGAAATTCAAATGATTTTCACCTGCTGCCAATTCACGGTCGTGTAGTGTTACATCGAAAAAAATTGTGGAAACTTATAACATCTCCTGCAGCATCATGAAATGGAATAATCTCTGCCTTGTGGCATTTAATTTTATCCACACCTGCTACAATCTTCTCATGATGTTTCCGGTCTTGGATTCTGATCAAATTCAGGATCGTTATCGTGTGCTCCAACTCCTCTAAATGTTTCTATCTCTATACATGGGACACGCCGTAGTGTAGTCTATTATCTGTCTTACTACGGAACAGTGACACAGCCGAATGAGACGTATTACCAATACAGGCAGTCATAGCTATAAGTTATCAGTGTGATCTCCAGAGAATAAGCGTTTCATCATTATTACCCGTAAACCAGTAATGATACACGCTCATCTCTGTTTAGAGGAAGAAACTTTTCCTCTCGTTAAACGGTCTTTAAGTATCAGTTATTAACAAGCGTTACCAGTTTAGAGAAACGGGATTAGCATCTGTAGCTTATAAAGAAACGAAGTCGTAAAACAAGATGAATCGCTACGGCTTTCAGGCTTCTGGAGTAATTGGAGAGGTAGCTCTGAAGTTACGCCTTATAATTCGCCTCAATGGTTCACTCGAAACGGGTTGATGTTATGCAAGGCACAAGTGTATCACGGATCGTTTCTTCAATTATTGCTAGCGAAAAAGTGCCATAATAACATCAGGGAAGGCGCATATTGACTGCTGCCGAGTAGGAGGCTGCGATTACGTTCCTGTGCAATTAACCCTGAAGCGAGTGTGCAGCTAGTTCGCTGGATGCGTGGAGAGGTTGGCTTGGAAGAAGTGGCGTGCAGATGGATGACTGACAGTTCTGACAAAGTTGTGTCTCCTTATTCACATGTCACAAACGTAAATGTAAAATTATATCTCAAAGCTGGTAGAAACGAAAATTATTCCATCTCAGGGAAATTTCCCAGCTAGTTTTAATTCGATCATGCAATTATCAACTGACCTATATTTATTATCATATACATTATTTCTTTAAGGTATTTTTTTGTCACAAGCTTGTATCTTCCTTCATACTTAACCGAAATCAATGAATGAGGTGTAATTTTTAAGCTTATGGTCTTCACTTTGGTCACATCATATTTTAAGAAATTAAGTTTTAGGAATTCGACCCTTAAAGGGCGAAAATGTCAATATTTATAAAATGCTGTTTTCTGTGTTACGAGTCATTTATTTTCCTGTATACCTATCTGAAATCGTTTAATGAAGTATCATTTTAAAGATTAAGATCTCCGCTTTAGTGACGTCATATATTAAGACAGAAATTTTTCGGAATTCGATTTTTAAAGGGCAAAAGTATCAATACTTTTGCAATTCGTTTTTGTGTCACGAGCGATTTATCTCCCTTGATATCTAACCGATATACATAAATGAGGTATCATATTAAAGAATAAGGTCTCCGCCGTGGTAACATTATATTTTAAGAAATGAATTTTTCGTAATTCGACCCTTAAAGGGCAAACATGTTAATTTTACTAAAATGCGTTTTTTTGTGTCTCGAGCCACTTATCTCCTTGGATATCTATCCAAAATCGATATATCAAGTAAGATTATGAGGAATAATGTTTCAGCTTTGGTGACATCATATTTTAAGAAAGAAGTTTTTGGAATTCAACCCTTAAAAGGAAGAAGTATAAATGGTTCTACACAGCATTTTTGTGTCACGAGCTATTTATCTCCCTTGATGTCTAACCGATATAGATAATTAAGATATCATATTAAAGAATAAGGTTTCCGCCGTGGTAACATTATATTCTAAGAAAGGAATTTTTCGTAATTCGACCCTTAACGGGCAAAAATGTCAATATTTCTAAAATAAGTTTTTTGTGTTTCGAGCCATTTATCTCCCTGGATTTCTAACCAAAATCGATAAATGAAGTAGGAGTATGAAGAGTAATGACTCAGCTTTGGTGACATCATGTTCAACCGCACTATTCATCACATTTTATTCGTGAAATTTTCGCACGGGTCGTCTAGTTATTAAGTAATTATAATATTATAATTTAATTTATTTAGTTGAATTCACTAAAAATATTATTTTGTGAAATATAATTTAAAAACTCAACAATCAATATTTAAATTACTTGCACAACGTTACGGCATGGAGGCTCAGTGGTTAAGGTGTGTGACGGGGGATCGTAAAGGTACGCGGTTCGAATCCCTGTCTCAGCGGAAATTTTCATAAGCCCTAATCCTGACCTATACCTATGGCATATTTTGCTGTGTAATATGAAGTACGCCAGAATTATTTTTTGGTTCGGATTCCCCGTTAAATTGTAGATCACCTTTACAATTCAAGTCAAACGAATGTTTAACGTGGTCCTAGATGGCACTATGAACATACATACACACTATACATAAATCAAATACAAACACATTGATTTGAAGGAATTATAGTGGATATCAGAAAATTCATTTGGAAACGAAAGTATTTTTTACGTGTTCTGTATCCTACATTCTCTACGGAATCATTCATATCATTTTTTTGTGTGGAAAATCTACTAAAGACTCAGATTTCCCTATTGCCAAAGACATAAACTTCAGAACGATAACTGTAGACTTTTTTTAATCTTTAGGAGACTTTTTTTTTGCTAAAATCGTGTTTTAGGTGGTACCAAATAAAATAGTACCCAATTACAAATTTCTAAATATTATGAAATTATGAAGCTGTAACAGACGGAACGGCAGACATATTGTATTTCCACCTTCATTTAAATAGATCAGAACCCTAAGAAGAAAAATATTGTATCCGCAAAAGATACATTGGTGATGAGAGAATGCTAATCTAATTAAAGGCCATTACTCGGAAGTTTTACAAGTAAAGTACCGTCTGCAAACAATGAATTTCTGTGAATATTTTACATATAGGTGACATTTTATTTATAAAATTTAGTGATGAGAGAAGGCTATTGATCAGAGGTTTTATTTAATCTGTTTAGGCAGTGATATGGTATAAAACGAATATAATTACTTTACTAGGAAGGCAAATGGATTCAGACAAGTTTGTAATGCTACCACAAGATCGTTAAGAAATAACACAAGAAAACTGTACTTAAATTCTAAAAGCGATGGATACAGCAGAGCTTATTTACTGGAATGATATATTATTACTAAAATAAACAGCTGCTGAAATGATCTTTTGAGTTTAGCAAAAGATTGCACAAGGTTGCATCGTTTTCGCTGTCACGATACAAACTGGTAATTACGACTGATACTGAAGTTTGTGAATTTTACGAGTGCGGTGGATAAAATTATCAACCTGAAACAAGTTACGAAATACGATATCTTATAGTAAAAAAATCTGGTTATCAGCACTATCTACAAAAAAGGAAAAACTTACGAAACTTTGTCACTGAAACGCGGAATAATTCAAGTCAACTCGAAAACTTCACAATCTTCATCTTGTATTTTTATTTTACTCAAATGTCTAAAAAATTTTAACGAATAATCTTTAGGAAATTAAATCAGAAGGCAACTCAGAAAAACTTCTAAAAGGTGACGAGTATTCCCACCCTTATTCACTGGAGTAAATTCTGAGTGCTTACAAGTAAACTGAACATAACAAACAGTTCATGAAATGTCGTTAAGGTGTGCGAAAGATAAGGTGTGCGAAAGATTGCATGCACAAGACTAGATCGTTGACGCAATTGCGATGCACGTAAACAAACTGTCACTTTACTTACTGCAGGTATTTATGAAAGATATAAAAAGAAACGAGATGGTCGTGTACTGAGAAAAGAGTATTTCAGCCTTTGATTACCAACCATAAAGCAAGAGGATGGTAGGACATCCATTAAAATATTGACTGTAATAGTATGGCTGAGGTCGGCGGCTACAAGATTGGAGCTTTATTATAATTACTTCTATTTCGAATTTCAATCGCCCCAGTAAATGGTCGATCTATTTTCATTGTTGTTCCAATGTTGTTTCTTCTTCCAGTACGTTTAATCTAATTGCAATACAGCTAATGCTGCGTTGCCAATTCCTTTTCGCGCCTATTTAACTGGAATTCATTCATGGTTTCAAATAAACTGTTGATCATTTCCATCAGTACCTAATTCTAATCCCTCAATTCCTCAACCATGAACGAAAATTTTCTCATTGACCTAGTGTTTTTTCCCCGCTTTGAACTGTCCGTTTTTGCGTTGAGACATAGTTTTTGTGGCGTAAATTGTTTACCTGGAAATCATACTCAGGACAGCAGGTATGTGATGTGATTTAAGTTCATTCCAGTTGTAATTCATCATCATATACAGTATAGTACCATCATCAGCCACTTCTATCCTGCAATTATTTGAGCTCTTCCAGTTAGAGTAATGAGGCCAAATTCTTCTGCAGGTAGAACTACTTCCAACATTTCCTGCCCAATAAATCCTACTACCCATAGACTGTATTTGTCTCATCTCGCTGGCAGTTTTCGTCTTGAATTCTGACAGTTTTTGGACTCTACTACAAATTTGTTTTTCTTGAACACTCATCTTTTCTCCAAGCAGAATGGTTAGCCAACTGTCATTTTAATTTTTTTTTTTAAATATGTCAGTAAGCCTTGTAAATTATCTAATGCATGTTGCCACCTTTTTGGCTTTCGTAATGGTGTAGCATTGAAGCAAAACTGCCTGAGTCTCTACATTCAAGTCTGACTTGTGTTAAGGAGGTTAAAACATTCTTTCGTTTCATGAAAGAAAAAAATTAAATATTTTGTAATCTATGGTATTAAGATGTTGGATTAATCTTAATCTTACTTATAATTCATGACAGGAGATATCACATAACAGAGATAATAATTAAAAAACGTCAATTCCCGAGACAAGACTAGAAAAGGAATTGTACAAGAAAACTTGATGTATCAAACTGAAATGAGGAACTGATGGTAAAAGTTATAGGTCAAAAGTTTCTTATTCGCATTTTAACAAGCTGCTAGAATTTCGCCCGGTTTTCTGAATTTGTTCCATGATGACCTCCGATAATTTTGGTTAACTTTATTTGTCAATCAGTAGGAAAGTACAGTTCCCTTCATTCATACTAGATAATAGATCAGGTTAAATATATTCATTTTCATTCCATATAACAGAGAGCTAAAAACTAAATGTTGTCATTTTTTAAATCAATAAAATCAATTATTAGAATTTAGTTGTTGTGCAACTCAAAACTATTCTTTCGCTATATTAATAGTGAAATTATTTCTAAAATTAATTACTACACTTTGCTTTTAATTTCCAAAGACTGAATGGTAATTTCCATATTTCATGCATAATTTCGAAGGACTCATCCACCATATCGCCTTTTGCTTCGTAAACAAAAGATGTGGCAGCTTCTTATTGTTGGATAAATTTTCTAAGTCCACAATAAAAAACATTGTTTTAAGGAGAAAAATTTGTTACATAGCATTAAGTCTTCCCTTAAATAGCATAAGGTTTTCTCTCAAATTGGTCAAAAATTTGAAAGCCCGCTCAGTTGGTGATGGTTTCCGGCGTTGACTGGGGGTTAGCTAGTTTAAACCATAGTGGTGGAAGAAATGTTCATCATCAGGATTTTGCCGGGGGAAAGGGGGGGGGGAGGTAAGAGAAGTGATTAATGGAGGACAATTTCTAATCACCAGATTGGGTGCCAAGGTCCTGAGTTAAATCTCAAACCTCGACGCAGCGCATATGGAGTGAGGGCATACGACACTCTTGATGGTGATTGGTCCGTCAGGTGGGGACGTTAAGCCTGCTGTCCTCGAGATGTCTTTCGGAAGAATAGGCATGAATAGGTCGGCACCGGTTTTAACACTCTCCCTTCTTTCATCTACAACACTCTACACAGAGAAGGCACAAAATTTATATTTTGTGGGAGGATATTACTACAAAAGTTAAAAAGATATTATTCTACACTGTAGAGCAGTGTTTCTCAACGTGGGGCCCACGCCCAACAGGGGGGCAATTTGGTTTTTTTTTAGGGGGGCAATTTAGAAATTGACTTGATACGACTTTACCGTTTTCTCTTTGGGTTATTTAAACGCAATGCCAGATATGGTTACAAAATATAGCAAAAAAGCAAAGTCTTAAAAGGATCACACTAAATTGCCATAATAAATGTTTATTATAAATCTTTTGAATTTGAATTTTAGTATTTCATTATATGTTTTTTTATTTTACTTACTGTGTTTTATGATAATATTAAAGTTTTTTCTTTCAAAAACCATCCTATATCAGTTTCTTTAATAACAAACAATTTTTTTTATTAAAAATTATGTATGGGGGCAAAAAAATGTTGAAAGTGTGAAATGACCCAAAAAGGTTGGGAAACACTGCTGTAGAGCCAACAATAACTTGTTTGTGAACGTTGAAAGCCTGGCAAGGCAAGGGACGGAACAAAACGTTTGTCGATTAAGAGACGCGACGAGGTCATACCTTGCTTATTGAAACGCCATCTGCAAGGCGTACAGCAGAATAACCTTCGAGATGAAACGGAGCTGCTATCCATCCTGAGAAACACAACGGCACTACACGCGCCGATAACGCCAAGCAAAATACAACTGACGGAGCAGACTTGACATTTCTTCACAGGCGGCTATCTGACGAACTGGTTCGAAAAACAAGCTAAACTTGCTTCCACATATAAACTCGCGACTTGCTGCCGACTTATGAGCGGAGGAGTGCCATTTAATCGCGATCCGGATTTTTACTGGTTATACCACATTTTCAGACACGCCGTTCCATACCGAGCGTGAGTTGTATCTGTTTATGAGGTTCCGGTTCAACCTGATTGCTGCCACGTGGCGTCCCATACCCTCCCACGAAGCTCAGTCTCCTGACATAACCATGGACCCGCAGTCCCAAGAATGGAATCTGCGTATTTATCGAAACGAATCAAACCATTTTCTGAGTTCTTGGGTGTTAGTTTGAATGAGTATGAAGAAGCAGCAGAATATTCTTAGTCCTTACACATGGAATATATAAAGACAAGTTGCTCTCATTTGCGTAACATGACTCCTAATTGCGTAGACTGGGAATTCCGCTAGCTCAATTACGTTATTATGTATAAACGGAGATAGACATAACTTAGATTCAATTTATACAGCTATATAATTAACGTCGATAGTGAAATTAAATATGCAGGAAAACGGAATATTTTTTTATTTTTTTTATTTTTCAGTTCTCGGCATCTACTACGTCTTTAAACCATAAAAAAATCCACTTTGTCTCTTTCTAGGTGGTTCTCTACTATGGTCTGAAGGAAGCAAAGGCAGTGTCTTCACTCTGTGAATCATGTAAGCTTTCGCTTTACGGAACGAAGAATTTTAAGGCGGAAATTGGCGACAACTCAACATTAGTCTAGAAACTGTTTAAAATTAAACCTCATAGAAGGCATTATGAACAAGGCTTTATCCAAAACTTTTTTCTATCGCGTCTACCTAAATCTAATACTGTCTTTACCATTTCAGTTCCAGTTAATGTGTTTCACTGTAGCTTCTTTTACCGATTTCATATAGAATCTTCCTGAGTCTAACCGAAGTAAAATAATTTCTTTAATTTGATTGAAAATATAAAATTTTGTTATAGTATATGTAACTTTGATTACAAGCTTTTTCTTTTGAGGCAGTGGTATTTTACTTGTCCGTAGAATAAATTGTCCGCTGATAAGCTGGCTGCTGTTGGTATTGATCAGTTTAAAATTGTTTCACATCCATTCGATAGCTAGTTTTATATTAATGAAGTATCGTATTTGTTTCGTTTTGAGAAATATGATGGAGTGAAAAGTGTTTCCTTTCTCTCCCCTCCCCACTCCTAAAATGTATATTTCTGGAGACCAAATAGACATATGTGTTACTATTAAAATTTCCTCTGCATCTGAGTTGAATAAACTCACAGTGACATTAATTAAATGCAAAATATTCAGAAAAAAATAAAACGAGAAGATATAAGCAAATGAATTATGAACATGTAGAGTTGTAGATGCTTTTGTCTTTTCTTGTGTCAAACAATAGTTAAAACTTCTTATTACTACTCTCCCGACAGCATGAGGGGTATAACTCTGGTATGAACTAGACTCCGCGCGGTCCCTAGGGGCTAGTCTCGAAATCTAAAAGGGGTGAACATGTAGCAAGGGACACGCAGCTGGTTGCAAGGGTTTGCTGCTAGGGGGTGACACCGAATAGGGCCTCTGGGTGATTTAATGCTCTCTCTGAAACTACCTGTCATATAATAAAGCCTCATACGCCAGGAGTATTCAGTCATTCATAAACATGGAACACCTGACCCTACCATCGTAATAACTAGAAAATTACAAAATATGACCAAATATTTATATTTACCATACATCAAAACATGCGAAATTATACGTCATTTATTTCATCTAGTATTGTCACTTTCATTTAGGCAGCATAATTTCCTTCTGTGCACTAATTACACCATTGGGAAATTAAATTTTAAGTCGCTTTGCTGAAGTCACTTCAATTTCACATAATTTACAGAAAATAACTGTTTCGTCTATACTAAAATACTCCTCTCCAAATTACTTTAGGTAACTCCGTAACCCGGCACTTTCAGAATTTTTTTATTTTAATTATTGCGGTACTCATTGATCCACTGCAGATTTAACACTAACAGAATGATTTTTAAAAGTATTGGCGGCAATGAGACATTGATAGAAGCGGATCGACAAAGGCATACTGCTGCTGTATTGTCGAGATTAATATGCGGACGGACGTTACCTTTAGAGAATTTCTATAATATATATAATTAAGTCTTGACTGGTGAATTCTGACTAATTTAGTGACAGTTATTTTGGTTTTTTTTCTCCAAAGTGTAGTAGGAATACAGTTATGCGAAAAATTATATTAATTTCGTCTCATACATAACTTCTAGTGAATTCCCGGCATTATTAAAAATTGCAAGATTTTTCCCTCAAAATATGACCATATGACCATAAATGTATCGTAACACGACCAAAACTATTAAAATGGCCTAAATATGCATTATATGCTATATAAAATACAATTAGAAACATTCAATTAGTGTTTAATTCAGCATTATAGCTCAAAAAGAAAAAATATGACTTGTCGTAAAACTCCGTACCCTAGTAATAACTCTGGTTGGATTGTTCGCCTGGAAGGTCTTCAGTATTAAGTAATTGTAATAACACTGGAATAGAAAAGTGACCAATATAAGGTGTGGCCTTAAGCGAGCGCCATAGTAGTTACAAGGTAGCTGTGAGGCTATCGAAAGTGCCGTCCTGCGTGGAGGACTAGGTGCTCTCAGAGCCTGTAATTTGGACAGCGTGCTTCCAAAGTGTTCGTCCGTCATTATAGCCAGGGGCCACTTCATTTCGGACGCACGGCTAGTGATTATATGATATTGGGTCACGGCATCGATTTGGCCTCGAGAAACAACGATACATCGATAGTCCGTTTCTGCAATCCGGTTAGCAGGCTTAAATCATTAGTCAGTTGTCAATTGAAATTACTTTCTTCAAGGTCGTCGCAGAGATTGTGTTTTCTCCCTCATTATTCATGGACAGAATGTGACGCCATATAATATGCATTGAGAACATGGTGGGTGAACGGTAACGATTTGACTTCGCATTTGGGATTTCCATGGTTTCAAAAAATCAGTCCAGGTGGCTGCCGAGACAGTTCCTTCAAAAAATGTCATGAGCGAATAGATTCCCGTTCCTTGGCCCCGACCTATCCCCATTCTAATGACTTTGATGTCGACGTCGACGAAGCATAAAGCCATTAGTAAAAAAAAAAAAAAAACAACAACAACACAAAAAACAAAACAAAAAAAACAAAACAAATTAGTGTTGAGCTCATGTATCCATTAAATAAGGATAACACTAATATTGTTCACTTCAGTTGGTTAGACCTGACTACGTAGTTAGTTACCAAAGTAAAGCCATGGAATATAAGTCAGGAAAAAACAACAGAATACGTTAAAAAAGCATTTTCACACAAACACATAAATACATCGTGTTGTAAATAGTATAAATAGCTAAGCGGGGTGTTCCAAATACAATGTTTTAAAGACTTGAAACTGAAGTTGCAATGTAGTAAATATCCAGTTATCATGACTTAGTGTTTACCATACTAATGTGGATAATTCAAAATTTGTAGAATATGTGATTGACTGAAATTGGCGAAACAACAATTAAAGGTGTAACAACCAAAATCAAACTACTTTTTATAAACAGAATAAGTTAGCTCATCGAAACAGTTTGGTTGCATAAGTAATTAAAGAGAAGAAACCATCCAACAAAGAGTAGTACACTATTAGTGATGTCTAGTTACGGTGAGATTAGAATTTTAGCATCTGTTTTGTTTTAGATTTTCACTTTTACCATTCACTGCTTTAATTAATAAACGGGAAATTTGATATAATCAGTAGATGGTAAGAATTATGGAATTCCCCTACCGACCTGATTGAGTGAAAATATAAATAATTCCCAGTGCAAACATTCCAAATAGAATAAATGTACTATAAATCTCATCTATGGAACATGAATAAAATAAGTGTGGTTGTAAAAATAGATTTATATACGTCCGATAAGCAATAATGTTCTTGAATGTTAAGTTCAACTAAGTTCACGCAGAATGTAACTTCTATTACCAAATTTTATTTCCATGCCATGTGTTAAGTCGAATCATTAGTTTATTAATTTTTTTCACAGTGTAAAAACGTACCCGGCATTTGTTTATTGAGAAGTAGTATGTTCTCCAACAATGCAAGCAACATGAGAATTACAACTAAAACGATACTTGCCGGTGAGAAACCCAATCCCACGGTTGTAAAATACACTTTAGCTAGGTGCGTCGCTTAGGATACTTTACTGGAGAACACCAGGGCTTGTGAGTGAGTGGTTTGCGGTGTAGCGTTCGCTGGTCCTCCAATTAGCCTCTGGCGTTGACTGAGGCAAGGCCACCAGCGACCAGACTAGGGACACTTCAATCATAATCCACCTGCTAGAGGACCGGTGGCCGTGAATGTTGCAGAGCTGACTGAAATTTTAGCTCGTTCCAGCCATGCGGGTACCCCGTAGAACAGGAACATGAGTGGGAATCCGAACCCGCATAGCACAGAACGTTGCTCACACTGGCAGAGTGAAGTGGAATTAACTGCACGACGGACGTGGCTCTCTGCAGAGAAACGGTGAGTCCTAAAAGATTTTCTTGTTGTTCTTAACAAGTTGTTTGTTGGGAAGCTAAGCGTCACCGGAGATCGGAAGGTCATCGGTTCGAATCCCAATCTCAGCTCGGATTTTCAGAGACACCTCTGACACCGCTAGCTGTGTAATGTGAAGTGCGCCAGAATGCTCGAATAGTTTGGATTCCACGTCAAATTGTAAGTCTCATACACCCAGTAGGATTACCGGCTTTTGTTGGATAGCCACGACAAGAGGCGCACTGCGCTGCGAATCGAAACTCTATCACTTGGCGGCCGAATAATCCTTCTGGATCTCCCGGCCAACAATGCGATACCATGATGTGAATTTACCTAGAACACAAATTTTCTTACGGAACCTGGTAATCATTTTCTTCTCTCGCATCATACAGGCCAACTGCATGGTGGTGAAAATTTCTTCCTCCACATGGACACGAATCAACTAGCCTTGGAAAAGTTCCAAGAAACTACTAATGTACCGGGCGTTATCGACCTTGATCATTGAGGTCACGAAGATATTTCACTTGTTATTCGAAGCAGATGCTTTTCATGTGCATAGCTAAATTTTGATAGTCTCCCAATTTGAGTGACTGACGGAAAGTAAGATTTTGCAGTAGATCGGATAGATGAGGCAACGTTGCAGTTCTTCCTGAGGGTCTTATATAAGTCTGTTGGATGAACAGGTTACATTTCTGACCTGGCATTCGGGAGTTTGACTGCCGTTTCAGCCATATTTTTTTTCTGATGTTTCTCAAATTATTCCAGGAGAATCGCTGAATATTTCCTTCAAAAGACCTTTTCCTTGGCCCCATCTTCTTCGACTTCTAAAATTTTAGTTGCGAGTCGAAAAATGGCAGATGTTCATTTTAGTCTCCGAGAACTGGCCCTGGTATTTCGTTGGATATTTAATATCGAAACGTCACTGGAAGGACTGTCCCACACAAAACTTCCTGTGTTTCAATTAGTAATAGATGTACTAAAATTGACCTTTCGGAAGTGCTTCTGTAAATGAAGAGGATGTAGCATTTAGCTTTTACTGGAGAACTGTAAATCATATGGAAATTTCATTAATCCTTTCCGAATCTCATCTGCCTACTGAAATTTAGAAACTACTGTCATTGTATTTTAAAGAAAACGCTTTATATGATGAAAATAGTATTAACTATCAAGCTCTAGGATATTCGTCTACTTTGAAAATGCACGACGTAATTTTTAAATAATTCTTTCACCAAAATTCCCGAAATTTCACTCCACAGTCATGTAATAATGAAGTGATGACATTGTGATGCAGATGGTGAAACCTATACAAATAGCAAGTTCATAGTAATGACCTTGAGGAGAAGACAGCTGAAGAACTCCGCGAAACCTTATAGGTGGTCGCCAGTATACGGCCTTAAGTTCAACAAAATGGATGGTTTACTCTCAAATTTTAATCTAAAAGTCTCGGGTTTGAAGCTAAAGCCAAAAAACCAGTCGCTCATTCCATCATAGATCTTCTCTAGTTATAAATATTATGGAGCACGTGCACATTCGCGCAGATTTTATCATAAATCTCGCCATAATGAGTTTATATGAAGCTTATGAGCCTTTCCTGCTGCTAAGCTACTCTAAAAACAATGCTATTTAAAAATATCCCTTAATAAAGAGTGTAAGGTAGCATGAACTATAATTTAAAATCAAATTCTACAATGTGCCCCATAATATGTACAACGTTTTAATTGAGTGAAATATTTGGCTAAGAAATTTATTAGATGAATTGTCCGATATGTAGAAAAATGAAATTAATGAAATATTGTATTAAATCCGAACTCTTCCATCCCCACTCAACCATTACGATTTAAACACGCTCTTCAATTAAAGTAAAAGAACTAACGTATTTCGAGATTTACTAATTTATTACGTTTATTAGAATAATTATGTTGCGGTTCAGTTCTGAGTGGTCTAGTTAAGATGTCTCACTGGGGATCGATAGGCCCCAGGATCTAATTCCTTTTTCGACGAGGATTTTCGTAAGCTCTTAACATGACCTTCACCTCTGGTACCGTTTGCTGGTGTAATGTGAAGTACACCAATGACTCTGTGGTTCGGATTCCACGTTAAACTGCAGATCTCCGATACTCCTGTAGGACTACAGGGTTAAGTTAATGTGGCTACGACTGGGACGAAATTCGTTTCCACCCCCACCTCCCCTCCCGAATGCGAGGCCAGAACGTTAACCGTTCATCCACCACGCTCGGTGCGAAGTTTGGAGCCAATAGAAACCCTGTCACCAGGTCATTACGACCACAAGGAATTATTATTATTATTACGTCAGTTCTTACTATAGCTTTTCAATTTTTGTGTTTAAGAGAGAAGGAAATTTGTTTTGTTGGGTACAGTATATATGTTTAACTTTTCAGTTATGTGCTACATGATATTGTCCTCCTTACACCAGCCACCTCTGATAACACAGAAAAAAAGACTTAGCCCATAAAGACTACATACTATAAATATGTTAGTATGGATAGTTTTCCATAGCTACATTCTGAGGAGGTGGTTTCCCATTGTCTTGCCAACGCAAAATTGTTAAAAAGTTTCTCTCTCTCTCTGACTGCGAACAACCCCTGAGGAATCATTATAACATAAAATAGTGTACACCTACAGCATTGCAAGACTGCCGACGATTTGATTCACATTGCACCCCCTAAACTTTGTGATATCTACAGTTTAACATTCAATCCGAATAACCTACGGCCCAGGCGTGACTCTTACGATCAAAAACAATTTTTTTAAATCTTAGCCTCCACGGAGATTTGAACCAGAGACCAGGACCCAAACATTTGTAAGTAAGCGCTTTAACCACTGAGCTGTCTGACCGATACACGGAAAAAGCTATATAGAGACGTCCATATCCAACGCGTCCGTCTATCGCCATTCAGTAGTATTTCGAAATTATGAGACAGCATGTATTATTTAAACAGATAATTTTTCAACCAAATGTAGACAGTATTTTTCTTCTTGTTTCAAAGCATAAGTGTGCAGAGTTTCATCGAGATAGGATGAAAACTGTGGATTTGTATGAAGAACAAACAAACTAACAAACAAACGTACATACATTCATCTTTATATATATATATATAGATGAATGTATGTATGTTGTTTGTTATTCATAAAAATCCACAGTTTTCATCCGTTCTCGATGAAACTTTGTACATGTATACTACGGAACAAGGAGAAATTTAGTGCCTACATTTGGATGAAAAATTTGTAGTCATATTGTCATGTAATTTTGAAAAATTACCGAAACGAACATAGGCCGATGCTTAGGATGTATAAGACTCTGTAGTTCCTTACAGTATCGGGAGCTGGTAGCTCAGTGGTTAACCGCGTTTGAATACTGATGTTTATACCGTGGTCTCCGGAACAAATCCCGATACAAGGAAATTTTTAAAGAATTGTTATTTATCGTATGAGCCACGCCTGGACGGTCAGTTTTTCCATTTCCATGTTAAACTGTAAATCTGTATATATAAAGATGAATGTATGTATGTTTGTTTGTTTTTCATACAAATACACAGTTTTCATCCGATCTCGATGAAACATTGCACACTTATCCTTTGAAACAAGAAGAAAAATACTGTCTACATTTGGTTGAAAAAATATCTGTATAAATAATACATGTTGTCTTATAATTTCGAAAAATTACTGAACGGCGATAGACCGACGCGTTGGATGTGGAGGTCTGTTTTTCCAAGTAGCGGTAAGGTAGCTTAGTGGTTAAATCGCTTGCTTACTCAAATTTGTGTTGTGGTGTCAGGTTAAACGCTCCATGGAGGCTAAGATTTTTAAAAATTGTTTTTGATCGTAGAGTCACGCCTAGGCCGTCTGTTATTCGGATTGAATGTCACAAAGTTAGGGGTGCAATGTGAGGCAAATC
Source organism: Vandiemenella viatica (assembly GCA_031002005.1). Classification (NCBI taxonomy): domain Eukaryota; kingdom Metazoa; phylum Arthropoda; class Insecta; order Orthoptera; family Morabidae; genus Vandiemenella; species Vandiemenella viatica. The sequence continues at coordinate 127,336,249 of JARYHS010009186.1, forward strand.
GTAGGTAGTCTTACAATGCTGTAGGTATACACTTTTTTACGTTATATTGATCCCTCAGGGGTGATTCGCAGTCAGTGTGTGTGTGATCTGCAGTAATAATGCTCTAAATGCGGAAGTAAAGTCTCTGTCTTTTGTTACGTTTTATCGACTAAATGGCTATACCTATATTGATGGAATTTGACAAACAATTACTTTGTATCTGAAGGAAGGGCACAGGACATTTTTTTTTTTGGTATGAATAACAGTTGTAGTCGCGAAATTTTGAGAACTTATAGAATGTTGACAGAGAGACGGATGTGTGTGTTAATCTGTCATGTTACGTTGGTTGCTCAAGCTGTGCTTCTCTCGCATTATGTTTGTGTATGATTTGTTGATAAATTTGATTTAGAGACAAAATGTGTTATTTAGTGTAAATGTCGATTTTCTCTGAACTATTGCTTTGTATCTGCTTAATTGTTTCTGGCACCAGTTTACTTTAACTTCTTTTATGACATGCCTTGCGGGCGTAAACGGGCCTAAGGTATAGCTCTAGCAGAGCACGAGCAGCTAAAGTTATTAGAACCCATTAATCGGATGCTCATGTTGAAGAAAGAAGAAAAGACCAAGCTGAAACAAAGCTGCCCTTAGTTAATCCCTCCCCCCACATTCCCGTACCTTCGTTTGTTTTTCTGTTATTAAATATGTTGGAAATTGGTTCTCTTCATGAAACATAGTCGAAGGTAGAATTATTATTATTTACTTTAGCTTTACGCCTTGTCGACGGCTAAGGTCATTAGAGGCGGGATGGGACTGCTGACAAGGAACTGGAAGGAATTCGGCCATGGACTTTTTGAAGGAAGCATCCCAGAATTCGCCTGAAGTGTTTCGGGGAAACCATGGAAAAACCCAAATCTGGATGCCCGGACGGGGATTCGAACCGCCGTTCTCCCCGAATGCGACGCCAGAACGTTAACCGTTCACCCACCACGCTCGGTGGTAAAATGGTATAGTGATGGCTGGCCTGTCATATTATACCGACTCGGTGTTCTTTTGGACCATCCTACGTTACCAACAGCTTTCTGTATTCATTTCTGGCAACGAAATTCTTAATCCACGTGTACGAAGTCGCGGGTGTCAGCTAGTAAACTATAAGTACGGTGATTTATTTCCTTGTTCGTATCTCTCTTATCACTGCAACCCAACTACGTTGGTAGTAGAACTGTTTCACATCTGTAAACAACAGAAGTTTTTTGCAAGTTACTCTGTAAATTTATGCGGAAACTACGTCCTCTAACTATCAGAGATTTCCGGCCCAATTTCCGAGTCAGTTCTGAAATAATTTTGTACGATCTGTGGGAAGCGATCAAAATGCACATTCTCGACATTATTAGTCAAGTATCATATTGCATGAACCGTTTCAGTGTACTGTTAATCGGAAAAATCGATTTTTGCGTGTTACTGCAGTATTCCGAAGCACGGAACCAATTTTTCTTTTTGCCTACATAGTTATAATCTACAGCAGTCTCGTGAGGATTAACGACTGCGGTGGCCACTATTCGTAATTGGAAACAGAGAGAGCCTGGTATTGGCATTTACTTGGGACTCCACTTTGCATGCTGACGACTGCGGACGCCTCCGCAGTCAGCAGTGATTTACGAGCAGTGCTGAGGTGGACGGCTACTGTGGTTCCCCTCTCAACAGGTAGGGACACCGCCTCCGACCTCACTAAACAGCTTCTACAAACAGGCGCACATGTTTACGACCGTGTCACGTCCCTAATACTGCTCAACTTCCTGATCTGATAGTGACCACACCATCAGGTCGACTGCAAATATATGGCTGGAATATACACTCGATGAACAGCTTGGAACTAATTGGCGAAGTGACAATTTTAAGGGATTGTTCATAATGTCCTTTAGCATATATCTTTTGTGCTCATGTAATAACAATACTCGTTTTCTGTCACTAAATAAGAAGAAAATTAATTACTCGGTTAATATCTTTTTTGATGTTAGAATGGGTTCTAAGGAAAATGAGAAAGAATTTCTGTGGTCAGCGAAAAGAGTAGTATCTGATATTTGACTATTTTTGGTAGATTGTTAAGAGAGGAGTGACAAACAACAGGAAAGTAATTTTGAAGGGTTGTTGCTTTTAAATTAGAAAGATATGATGGACTTAAAATCAGCCTACGACTGAGGACACAGTAAACTGTGTATGGTGAATTGTAACTTTAAAAAGTGCAGAGAAAATAAAGGAGGTTTTCTGCTGTTTTTATACAAATGGAGTTCTGTAGCTTTGATGTAACTGGAAAATCGCATCGAGACTAAGTAAGTCATACATTGACACCAACACTTAAAAGGAATTACATAGTGATTATATGACTTCACGCAAACATACAGTTTATTATAAAATTCTCATCACATTTTCCTATTTCGGCTGATATGTCTATCCAATTAGATCTAACAAAAACAGTTTATTAGAAGTGACACAAACATTTAGGACATGACATTACGAAGGTTTTCAATGAATGTGTAACCTCTCCTTTCTCACATTCACAGTAAAACTAATTACTGTGTGAGGCTATTATATTTGGGAGGTTGTATCCTGTTTTGTACGCTCAGAAGGGCGTACTGGAAGGATTAGCTCCAAAAATGTTAACTGATAACGTAACAATTCGGTTCCAAGAATATCTTTGCTTGAAACCCGGCCCGTAATGCTAAGCGCAACGATTTTAATGAGTTTTTTATAAGCCTGTCAACTACTAAATGAAAAACAATAGTACATAAGTATACTTCAGTTTTTAATATCACCACTTAACACATTTCGTTTCTAAAATTACACCACAGCCGCAGCAAGACTTTTTGTATGTGCTTCTGCACGTATTTTTCTCTTCTCTCTCTAAACAATAATACTTCCTCTCTCTGACTCTCCAAAGACAACAACACTAATCCTACTTAAACCTAAGAACTTACAACTACCCTAGTACAATATTAAAAACGTCTGTGGAACTCGTTATATTACAATCTCAGAGTATTTACATTTTTTTAAATTATTAATTATTAATTAATACGAAGATATAAATAATAATATATATATACATTGATTGGAGAATAAAGGTTGCATCTGCCCCCACATTGAGACAAATGCAATGCTGTCACACCACTTCTACTCCACCAAACAGTATTCATTTGTCGAAATGTATTATACCCCTTGTCCATCTGCATTCCTTTTTGCTACAAGTTCAGTGTGAATCATCTTACAGTACATTCACATGTTACACCTGCTTCTGGTAATTTTAATTACACAATCATCATAAGTTAACTTTACTAGCAATGCTCAGTTCATGCCATAGTTAAATTGTTTAGCAACCATACAGTACATAACTACTATTGTAACTTCAAATGGTCCCTTAGCATGTAACACACCATACAGAGAATACTGGTACTTGGACCAAAATAAAATTTGATACTCGTTCGTTCTGCCGCAGCTATTGGCACTCGTTCGACAAAGCCAACAACACTGTTACACACAACACTGAACGTACATCAACACTCGCACTCCTGTTGTTAGATATCTACAGTTAAAGCAGTGGTAGGGTATTCACCTGGTATTTTAATATATTAGGTACTTATAAATCGCCTTGGCGATTGTGCAAAGGTGTCCGCTCACTTGAGCGAAAGACAAGTAGATGGATTTTGGGCTTTATCTTTTAGGATCAGATTTTAGATTTATACAGATTGAAAAATTTCGCTGTCGCTAAAAAGGGTGTTCCTTCACCGGGAAAATTGGGTATAGCATGTCCGCATGTTTAGTATTTCGTTCGGAGTAGAGTCACTGTTTCAGGCGCTCCCCGAACAATAACTTCGGCATTTATTTCTAACACGAGACATGGTCTTCCTGTGCCGTATTGACCTTGCATCTCCCCATGAAACTACCTGTATTGCACCCGTTTCTTTTCCCATGCGTACCTTCAAATGTGTGGCATTGATTGTAAGCTCTGGCGAACTCCATTTCATGCCCGACTTCACTCCCACCAATGTGAGCCAATTGAAATCCCCATTGCACCCTAAAATTACATAAGGTTCCATTTCCATTTGAAAAATATGTTTGACTGCTTTTGTTTTGTTGCTTTTAACAGTAGTAATTGCCTTCCCCTTGACGGGCCACCTAACTATCATCTTTTCCTCGTCTATTGCTGACATAATTTTACATAATGTTGTTTCTTCCCGCACTACCTCAGCTTGTTCTTTCCCCTTGCTTATACCAAGCTCTACAGAGACTATATTTTTATTTACAGCATTTAATTCCTCCTTACATTTTCTTTGGTTCTTAGCAACAATTCTCTTAACGTCTTCAATAACCGCACACTGTTTCTCATTGTTACTTCGCAAACCCTGTTCCACCAGTACCGCAACTTCTCGTTGTACCTTTTCTTGAAAATTGTTTAATTCTACTTTCACTTCTTGCTTCCATTTCTCTTGAAATTTATTTAATTCATCCCTCACAGACAATAATCCTTCTTCGATCTTCTTTTGACTCAAATCGATCCTTTCCTTAATTTCTGTTTTCATTTCTTGATTTGCCTTTTCTAGTTTCTTTTCCATTTTCATCAAAAACGACATTAATGATTGGGTATCAAATTGGGTATCCTGGTTCCTTTCTCGAGTTTTTAGTGACCGGCTTAATTCTGGTGAGATCGCTCCATCATCATGATATTCTCTCCCCCCATTAATATTACATCCATTCATTAGCTCGACATTCTGATCATTACTGCTATTATCAAAATATTCATCCACCCTCTTTACCTCGGATTCACCATTAGGACTGCTAGTATTTCTTGTCGGACCTTGCAAATCATTGCTCGCATCTCCCACATTTAGACTAATTGCACCAGTACTGTCTGTCCGCCAACCCGACATTTTACTTGTATCTTCGAAATCACTTCCTACATTCATTTTCATTAAATCAACGTAATTACTTGCCATATTTATAACAAAAAAAATACCTTGACGTACCCAACACACACAAAAAAAAATTATTTGGAACAACAAGAAATTCTTTTGACACACAACATTTCCTGCTTTATCAAATTAAATCATTAATACCCTTAGTACCACACTGATATCAACGCCGATAACATTGACAAGAGAAACCAAGAAACCAACTTTACTTACTACTATTCTTTGTAACTTCTGTAAAACATTCAGAAATGCAGAACAGAATAAATCCACTCCAGAACAGAGCTGAAATTTAAATCCAAACACACACATACAACTAAAAAAAAAATTATATAATTACTTACAAATAAATGCCCCCCTTTTTGTTCAATAATTTTCTTTTATTTCTCTGCCTTATTAATTACGAGATATCCACAGACGCCTAATTTTAAGGTAAACATTCTACTAGATTCCTTTTACAAATTTAGTTTTTAACTTCTTTTACAATAATCTATTGTTATCCTTGAATTTAATTCTTTACTATTATTAGAATTTAAAGTTGTTGCAGTTCAAATCTGTAAACTTTGTCTCTCAATCAAAATTAATTTCAACAGTTAAACTTTTACGTTAATTTTCAGTCTTTAGTTTACCACACAGCAACAACTTCTTATTGCTCTCCCAATCACTTTAACTACCGACGACTCTTCTAGTAGTCCCACGTAGATTAAATAAACATAGATCGGTACTTGCCAAATGCGCCTTTCCGCTTCGTAGTTCTTCGTCCGCCACGTTGTCGTTTCAGCAGACTTGTCCACCTCCGTTCTGCAGCATCACCATCAGAAGATTCCTCTAGCCAGAAATCAATACTTACAACTTCTGCTGCTTTACCAATTCTGACAACCTGGTCCACATGCAATCCGCCGCTTCACAAAAACCTCAGATCATGGCAGGGTAAGCCACATGTAACCTCTCCTTCTCACATTTACAGTAAAACTAATTACTGTGTGAGGCTATTATATTTGGGAGGTTGTATCCTGTTTTGTACGCTCAGAAGGGCGTACTGGAAGGATTAGCTCCAAAAATGTTAACTAATAACGTAACAATTCGGTTCCAAGAATATCTTTGCTTGAAACCCGGCCCGTAATGCTAAGCGCAACGATTTTAATGAGTTTTTTATAAGTCTAGCAACTACTAAATAAAAAAAAAAAACAATAGTACATAAGTATACTTCACTTTTAATATCACCACTTAACACATTTCGTTTCTAAAATTACACCACAGCCGCAGCAAGACTTTTTGTATGTGCTTCTGCACGTATTTTTCTCTTCTCTCTCTAAACAATAATACTTCCTCTCTCTGACTCTCCAAAGACAACAACACTAATCCTACTTAAACCTAAGAACTTACAACTACCCTAGTACAATATTAAAAAACGTCTGTGGAACTCGTTATATTACAATCTCAGAGTATTTACATTTTTTTTAAATTATTAATTATTAATTAATACGAAGATATAAATAATAATATATATATACATTGATTGGAGAATAAAGGTTGCAAATGGCAGAAATATTGCCTAACACTAATGAAATACTGGTAGTAAACTAAGAATTTGTATCTAATCTTGTCGAAACAGTAGGGAAAAATTAATAAATATAAAATTTTATGATAACCAAACTATTATTATCAAACCCAAGCATTATGTATAGCCTTGGTCTTCTTCTTTTGGAAACAGTCTGTACAGACGTTTTCTTGTTTAAAACTCTACAAAAGATAAAACATTTTCCTATTTCAGTTTGAGCTGACCATTATTTTTTATTTTTTAGTTGCTTAATTTAAATCTAAAAAATTAAAGAACTGAGTCTTTTCCAGTGTGTTAGCTGTAATAAATGTTCTTGAACCTCCCACCGGAGGAGCCCATCACATTGATGCAACGTTTCGAAATCACCCTCCGACCTCATCTTCGCTGGAAGCTGAAGTCGGAGAAATTTTTGAGAACGTCGCATCAAACTGGCGCTCTTCCTCGTGAGAGGTCCGAGAACGTTTTAGTTCCGTCCTCAATTTTGCAAAGCTCACAAAGAGGATCGTTTGTACGACTACTCAAGTTTCTCTCTTTTGCGAGTAAAAAGTAAACGCGTATGGCATTGTTGGAAGGGTTCGGCCGCCGCGTGACAGAGTTTCGATTAGCCGCGCATGCACCTCTGCCATGGCTGCCCTACCCCGATAATACTACCAGGGAAAGGGGACCTACAGCTTTACGTGGAATCCGAGCCACGGAGCGTCCTAGCGTGCTTTTCATGAAAGAGAAGATTTGCCAGCGGTAGTGGTCAATTTTAGGGCTCGTAAAAATTCCAGCTGAGACCGGGATTCAAACCGAGGACCTTCCGTTCCCCAGCCACGCGCCCTAACCAAATGTGCCACCAGACTTTGCGAGTGATTCCTGCCTCAAACCTGTTAAGCATCCTCCATTGGTTGTAGGGGAGAAGCTACCCCCTCGTTGTTACAAGTTTCTGAGCATCCTTGTTCTTCCTCCATCCCTTCAGTTTTTTGTGATTTTTCACTAACTGTTAACTTTAAGAAGTTGTTCCTAGATCCGAACCTTGACCGAACTGTTTCAATGTCTGAATAATGGATGCCTGGAAACTGGTTCACCTTTCGTTCACTGTCAGCTTCTACGTTCCTTAGAACGAGTGAAGCCACTAACTTCGTACAGTTAATAAATCTTTGTTGGTTCCATATAACCTGCTATTATTCTATACATTTCGTATGATCCAGCATCGAACCGACTTGAATGTGCGAAGTTCTTCCACACAGGGTAGACATACGTATTCTGTAGATGAAAAACTAAACAGACGTTTGCAATAAGCTTGGATCCGTTCCTCACATTGAGTATATCAGCTTACTAAGTAGAAAACATCTAGTGCTGATTTTCACTCACAATGGTAATCTCAGGACACCATAGAGAAAGTATAGATAAAAACCTCTCGATTAGTGATTGCTTACTAAAGCGTCATTGAATTAATACATAGATTGGGGTGGGATTATCTGCAAAAAACGACGAAGGATTCGTTTGAGTTTATTGGTGAATATTCGAATATCTTCTTTCATTTACGAATGCTACGTAAAATTTCATTCACCAATCTTTTAGGTCGCAATGACAGGAAAGAGAGATTAGAGAAATAAGATTCCGAATAATGCTTGCATGTACTCCTTCTTTCCTCGTGTTGTGGGAGCGTCCATAAACTACGTGACTCCGTTTGGGGGAGGAGTGGGGGTCGGGCAGAAAGCTACACTAGGTTACGTGGGAAGGGACCGAGGGGGGGGGGGGGTTGTTTCCGAGCGAAGCCACGTAGCTTTCATTTATCACAGTTAAAATAAGGTACAGAACACACAACAGCGTGTGGATATTTACTTCGTCATTTAATTATCTCCGAATGTAATTTAGATATCGGTTTGAAGCAGCTCTGTACAATAAACTTTTCGGAGCTTGCCGAAAATGTTTTTCCAACTAGCTTTCACTATCCAGTGAGTTATAGAAATCACATAAACAGATCAAAAAATCATTTCCTGATAATTTAGAAAGAAAATATAATGTTTTTAATAACACCTCAAGACGAATAGGATCTCTGACTGTTCCCGAGAAAGAGGTTATCGTAATAACGTTAACATTTCATTCAGAATATTTATAGTTATAGAAAAGTCAGTTGCGTTCATTTTATAAGGTAGTCTGTTTAGAAAAAAACGTATAAAATGTCTTATGGAATTAATAGAGAAAAAGGTTACACGATGGGGGAGGGAAGGACAAGGCAAAAGCCACGTTAGACTACGTGCGGGGATCGACGGGGGAGGGGGGGGGGGGTTCAAGGGATGCTAAAATGGAGCCACGTATTTTATGAACGCTCTCACTCAGGATTGGAAAGCATATAGTAAGGATTAGTTTTGGTGCAAAGCACCCTCCGCCATCCACAAGATTTCTGACTTGCAGTGAATGGATATAGATTTCCTATCCTGATGCTCAAGTACCAGACTGTAAAGTTTGTTGCCCCACAGATGATCGATCCAGCTAGCGTCGTGTCGAATGATAGACTAAGTCAATGCCACAAAGGCGTACGTCTGACGAAGCCACCTGTTGATTCGTCTCCGTTGTTATAGACTTGGGACGATAGGTTTCGGTTACTAGGGGAGACAGACTAATTAGCCGAGACCTGTTTGCATAGCCTCCCACAGTAAGCAGCGGTCGGGGCGAGGAGAAGTTCATTAGTAAGCACAGAACGCGCTGAGGCTGCGGGCGAGGCATACATCAGCCGCGCCACTGTACATAAAGCACTCCTAGAGACGGATTGCCCACCGCACGGCCGTTTGTAAAACGCTTTTTATCTCGCTTTAGCACTCACGCCCTTGATGTAAGCGGGAGCTCGAGATTTTTATTTTAATTCCCACCTTGGGAAGTTATTTATCGGCACCAGCACCCGGCAGATGTGTCTGAAAGATAAAATAATTACCTCTGAACATTGTGTTAAGTGACAACGGAAGCTTCTATTGCCCCTACGCAGGTACGAACCAGCATCTTTTCTGCTTCCCATTTCGGTAGTCAGCATGCGGTGTGATTTACGAACAAGAGAAGTAATTTTGCGGTGCCAAAAAATGTATGTCCGAGGCAGGATGTTTTAGCGAAGGCCTAATAAATATTCGCGCTGTTGTGGAGCCAAGTGTAGGGCATTAAGGATTATTTACTTACATGGGAGCATTTGCTACTGGCTTCCCAGATGAAATCAGGACAACTTTAAGCATGTTATTTAAGAAATTTGACACCTGTGGCTAAGAAATGATACATGTGCATAGAGAGTACCATCACTGCTTTTGATTAAGCTGTCAGTGCTAAGTTTACTGTGTCTCATGTAGTATTAAAAATAGAATTAATAAATTATGGCTTCAAGACTCATGAAAGGCATTAGAGCTGGCAGAGGTTATGATAGTAAGCAATGAGTAGGAATTCGTTCATAGCGTTTTTAAACAAACCATCCCACCATTCAACTGGAGTGATTATGGGAAACCATGGAATAGTGAAACCTGGATGGACACCCAGCGAATCAAACACTTGTCCTCTCAAAGACTAGGCTGGTTAGTTCACTCATCAGCTTAGGTGCATTATGAATACAGAATAGTATGTTTTATGTTGAGAGTAAAACTTACTTAATGAAAAAAATCTACTATTACATAGCATTATGTCTCAAAGTGCGTCATCTGCTGTGTAGTATTTTATTGACGTGATTTTAGTTGAGGTACCAGAATAAAATCTTTATCAGCTATTCCAAAATTGGTTTGCATCGTTTGGTAAAATTCCTTTACTCTGATATCTGAACGGTTTCTCCACATAGATTAAGAATATTTGTTCGCAATAGCTGTATTAAGTTACAGCTTTAAAGTTATGCTCCGCAAACGAAACATAGCCACTTAAAAAAATTAAATAGCAGTATTCTCCACTACATAAAGACTAGTTAGAATTTACTCTATTACAAACTAAGAAAGTTCGGAGTAGATCAAACTAAAAATATATTTTTTTGTTGTTGCGATACCAGCTCCGAATTTACAAAGTTTCATGTTCGCCACACCAAACGGCTTTGTTTTCGCAAATAACAGTAAATTTAGTCCGTTCCTAATATTAGTATAAACATTTTATTTTATTTTCCAAGATTCAGCGTAACAGATTGAAAGTATTGAAATTTTAAGGAAAAGGGAGATTTTCTGCTGAAAGTTTTTATCGTGTGGAAGCTCAATGTTTTCAGCATTTAATAAATGCTAAGCTATCTTCTAAGAAATGACTGTTTAATTAATCATTACGAAATAAATAGCGTGAATCCAACAAGCTCAACATGCAGCCGTATTTATATCTAGAAACTGTGGCTTGTAAAAAAATAGTGTAAAATCTAGCCTTTTGGAGAAGCTCTAGACTTCAACTACAGACACCAACGCTGAGGGTAATTTGATGACCATCACTCTCTAATGACAAATGTAAATTTCCCCATACTCTCTGTGAATCAATAATGTAAATGTAATTATTACTCCAGTATAATTAATGTTTATCCCTTTTTATTTTCTCTTTGCGCATTTCACTCCATTTCCTGAGCATCTCTAGTGGTTGTATGTATTCCGGTTTTACATTTGTGGGGTCTAAAAGTTAACGTTCCCCCTCCCGTTTTCTTTTAATTTGTAAGGTGTTTGATTCCTTTCAATGCTTTATTCAAAATGAATTTAAGCAACGTTACACTACACTGTAACAATTTTTGCGTTCAAAACAGCAGAGCGAGTACTGACGCTGAGAACAAACAAATGTGATACTGAAACTTTATAACAACTGAAAATGCTACTGGAAATAGAGTGAAACGCAAATGGAAGCGGTAAAAAGAAACGAAAATTCAATTGCATTGGTGTATTGGTTATATATTTGAAATTGCGAAAATTGCCTAGAACATCCAGTTGATTAAGTGATTTGGGTAACTTGCAATGGAAATGACTGTATGATTCTATATTTTCCCTTTCTGTGACCAGAACATTAAGTTATAGGACGTATACTCAACTGTCGCACAGCAAATATTGAGATTTTCAGAAAATCAATGTTGGTGTTTTTAATGGTTCAGGATATAGATATTTGATATTCAAGAGTGCATACTAATTTTAGGTATGAGTACGGGAAGCACTAGGAATATTTAGTGTTAAGAAAATAAACGTCAGAAATAACGTCCATAATTCTGACACGAAAACAAAATTCAGATTGCCATTTATCAGGATATGATACCATTGCATCGACAAAGTATTTATTTCGATGGAAATGAGTTGAATCCAGTTTCTTGTTTACAGCTACAGGAGTTATCTTCCAAGTGTATTGGCGTTAATGGAGCATCAGTCGACCTGGATTTGCATATCGCTGATCCATTTGGACGCACGCATCCCCTCTTTTTCTCAGCACGAAATCGAAGGCCAGCCGCTCGGTAGCCGAGTCCGAAATCTGGCATAGTTCCGCCTTTTACGTCGAGTAGCTTACCTTGAGGTGCTGGTCACCCGCGGGAAGGTTCTGCGCAGATGACCACGAGGGCAACTGGTGTCCAGAATGACGAAGACTGTAACTCCATTTCCAGGCACCGCATTTAAGACGCCGGAAGTGTGTATTAATCATTCAAATGGCCTGATTGCTGTTTACAGTGGAAGTGGATATCGCTCTCTTTAATTGGTGAGGTTTGAATTTCCGTCCGTGATGAAATCGCCAAATAGCAGTAAATTATAGGCCATTTTAAAGCGATAACCTTATGCTTTCTTCCTTGTGCGAACTGAGCTATGATATAAGGAAGCAACTTGTGATTGCAAAAGCTAGACACTGCTCAAATTCATCTCACTTGACAGAAGAAAATGATGCGCCAGCAAAACCATAGATAAAGGGAACCTACAGTTTGACACGGAATCTATAACATATCTGTTATACACGATGTAGATACCGTAGTTAATTGTAATTCCCAACTGATTTCCTTTTTTGTGTGTGTGTTAATTTCGTAATGATAAATAATTTGTAACAAAAAAAAATGTAAATATTTAATTGTAACTGGTTTCCACAGACAGTAGTTGGTATAATACTGTGGTAAATATAGAATAATATCGTTGCATTCAACAAGAGATAGACTAGAATCTCCGGGGGTAGTAAGAAGTTAGCTGTGAATTTGGTTGTGTAGTTTAATTTGATGAAATTAAATCAAGGCTTTAAGAATAGTAAAGTGTTATTATTTGATTTTAAAGTAATTTTGAAGAGAAGGACCTAATTATTTTATAAATGGGGCTGACCTCCCATAACGCAATTTAAGCATTTAAACAAATATCGGTCGGCACACCAATAGGTTTATGTATACAGTTTGAGAAGTGTTGCACTTGACTCAAACTGCCAGAAGTAAGTACTAATACTTTAAACTGGGGTGCTGCAAATCAGAACCACGGAAGCGTTGTGACGTAACCCACACACACAATGCAAACCTTGTTATATGTCATCTTATTGATATGGTCGATTCTATGAAATATTTGGGAGTAACAGTACAAAGGAACATGAAATGGGACTTACACATTAATTCGTTGGTAGGTAGAGCTAATTCTAGGCTGCGATTCATAGGTCGAATATTGAAAAATTGTAATGAACAAACAAAGGAGATAGCGTACAAATCTCTTGTGCGTCCACATTTGGACTATTGTTGTGCCATTTGGGATCCGTTTCGTAAGGGGTTGATCGAAAGTATAGAGAAAGTACAGAGAAGAGCCGCTCGATTCGTGACCGCTTGCTACAGTCCTTATGAAAGCGTCACAGAACTGATTAGTAGACTAGGCTGGGAGTCTCTGGTAGATAGACGACGCACGTTCCGTTTAAACTTATTGGAAAACATGCGTACTCCCACTTTCACTTTTGAGTGTAGTGAAATACTTCTTCCACCAACGTATTTGAGCCGGAATGACAGGAAAGATAAAATTAGAGAAATAAGGTGCCGCAATGATTCTTATATGAATTCTTTTTTCCCTCGTACCATTAGGGATTGGAATGCAAAACAAAGAGATTTGCTTTGGTGCTGAGCACCCACTGCCACCCACAATTTTGTGAATTGCAGAGTATATATGTAGATGTAGATGTAAGGTTAAGGACCTATGAAAATCCCCGCCAAGAGAGCGATTCGAACCGGGGACCTTTCAATCTCCACTCTGACTCCTTAACAACAGAGCCACCAGACCATTATTTAGTCAGTACAGTTAATATTTTCCAAGTAGCTCTAAACAGCCGCAATAAATAAAATATATTTTAAAACAGTTCTATTTGTTCAATCGAGAAATAATTTTAAGAAAATGTTGAAGCCGTCACTGCAACTATAATTCGTGTACAAACTTAATGTTAAATTTTATTTCCCTGTCTTGATACGCAGTTATACTACCAACAGAATATGTGGACCAATTGTAGTAATATACACGCCTCATTTGTTAAGCGGGTTAATGTGCCGCCTGGTAACGGGAAGTTATGTTCAAGTGACCACGGTTCAGACGTCGAACAAACGTCATAGTATGATTTTCAGGTGAATGCTGGGATGGTTCCCAGTTTTCGCCAGTAAAATACTTATTCCTCAGACAAATTATCACATAACTCACAAACACCAGTTAGAAAATTTGTCTACAGATAGCTCCACTACACACTTGGCGGTTACGATTCCCCCCTCTCCTCTCCTTAGGCCCCTCCATCACCCACAGTACAGATACCAGCAACTAGTTCCTGGTACAGGGCGTTCGCCGGGAAACGCAACCCACTGTTAGCGCTACAAGGAAGAAACTGCTCGCGGCGAGCGAGCGCTCAGCTCCCGGCATTGTTCGACCGTCGGCCGCGGACTATTTCATAAACTTGTATGTGCTAAGCATTTAAATGTGACGTAATTCATTAGCTTACCTTATAAAAGATGCTGGAAGTGTTGACACTCTTGTGTAATGCACATTTCACATCTTCTGAACATATTTCGAGACACACGCTGCCCTAACTGACTTAATGATTTTTTGGGTGACTGTTCTAGTCGAAAAGCGATATCGTCAATTTTCTCCTCTGTGAGAATACGGTTGACCGACAGTCTCTTTTTGTTAAAAAATGAACCCGTTTCTCTTACTTTTTTAACCAGACGCAGAATTCTTGATTTAGCTGGCAGTAAAGCGCCAGGATATTCGCGACGAAATTTACTGCGACACTTTTTAAACGACTTCTTCTTCACATATGTATCGTAGAGAAATATTCTTTGTTGCAAACTGTAACGTACCATAATTTTACTCACACTCAAACACGGTACAGATTAGTAGGAGTATGAAGCCCCAAACCAGCCAAACCGCAAAGAAACGTTTATTCACAACACTGATTAATAAGAGACTGAAGTCACAAACTATCTACAATGCAAAGAAACCGTTCTTAACAATGTAAGGGTCACTGCACTGCACTGTTGGGGCAGCGGAGGTGTTAAACAGTGCGGTGATTCACGGTGGCGTGTGGCGGAAACTGCTGGCTCCGCTGTCCGAGCAAGTTGCCGACGGCAACAGACTGGGAGGGTTGCGTTTTCCGGCGAACGCCCTGTATAAGCCAGTTGGTAAACAGAACAGTCGCATCGAAGCGTAACAAGCAACATGTGCGGAAACCTTAGGAGAAAATCATAAAGAAGAAAATTCAAGTGCATTAATATACGATTCGACGGTCATAAACTTCTTGCCGTCTTTGCAGACTTGTGGTAGAGGAGAAGTTAGTTATGTTGGATCTTGCATCACCATTACAATAACTTAGTCACAGACACATCGGCCTAAGACACGCAATTACGCAGTAGAAGAGAAACAACGACCAAGGGAGGCCTTTCTAAGTAAGATGTATAATATAACCATGGTGGGCTGCTTCAGGTGCACGCATTAAGAAAACTAGTTATGTGAGATAACTCACAAAACTTCGCGAAGTGGTTGTATAAATTTAAGAAAATACTTTAATTCCTTTGGATAAACATAAATATCACTTAAGTTTTCACCTTGAAACTGAACACAGAAAAAAATATAGAGCTTTCAAGTAAATAATGTGCTTCTTTCGATGATTTGTATTGTAGGTTACCTCGAAACACTTTCCGTAATTTTTATTCTGTTGCACTCCAATGGATGTCTTTTCATATGTTTCATAATATCAATACATCTTTACTCCATCAGATTGTTTCAATTATTCATTATATTATGGGGAAAGCATTAAACAGAAGAAAAAAATTGCTAAAAAATAAATGAGTCCTAGAACATTTTTGTGAGCGGATGTCTACCAAGACGTTATTCTGAAGACAAACAGCACGACATCACTCCTAGTTCCTTCTCTTTTTCATTTTTGTTTTCCTTGTCGACATCAATTACATTAGAGGAGGAAAGGACTTGGGACAAAGAACGGGAAAGCACTCGACCTTGACCTTTTGAAGTAACCATACCGGCATCCTTCTGTAGTGATTTTGGGAAATCATGGAAACTCGAAACTGGATGGCCGGATGAGGATTCGAACATGCATGTTCCCAAATGCCAGGCCAGATTGGTGCAAGAAACGGTGAGGAATTTGGCCATGGCATTTTTGAGAAACCATTCTGGCATTCAACTGAAGTGGTATCTAGAAATCACAGAAAACCAAAATCTGTATCGCCAGACACGGATTTGAACTCGCGTCCTGCTAAATGGCGGGCCCAAAGGTTACAGTTCACCTGACAAAGCAATCGCATTGGCGGAAACCTGCATCATATTTGATGCTGTCATTGACACGAGAAGAAGAAGACCTGCCAGTATAGTTAGGCCCAGTCAATTAATGGCATGACCTTGTATGCCGCGACCAATGCGATATCATTGGTCTAAGGCGACACCACAACACGTCTTTTATGTTTCATTGTTCCTATGATTCATCAAAACCACAGCGGCAATTTGGTCTTAAACTATAATTGGCTGGATCTGAGAAGACATGCAGTGGAATAAATCTTGGCGAGGAAACAGCACCGGTAAATTATGGGATTCGCCTGTATACGCTCAGCTGAGCCATTCTGAGCGATACTCCAGCGAAACCGTACGTTGTCATTTTGAAAGTGATATTTTCATTGGGAAATTCCGACACTAGACACCATGGGCTGAGCTGAGGTGTTACGCAGGGACCTTTCCCAGAACTTCCGTCCTAAGAGATCACTGTGGTCGAAGATATCTGCGACCATGATGAAATTCGTACAGCTTTCAGAATAAAAATGTCGTTTGTTGCATTCATTTATCGATCTTTGTTTATGAGATTTTACATTTTGAAATCACGGACTCCTATCATGGGACACCCTGTAGGATAAGGAGACTGAATTTACATTTTATTATCATTAGTAAATGGAGACATAAACCCCATGGTAGAATAATAATAGACAGACAGACCAACCTGGATACATTATTGTTTGCAGATGACCAAGTGCTTTTTGCTGAGTCAGAAGATGACCTGCAGAGATCGGTATATAAACTCCATATGACAGCAAAAAAATACAGCATGGAGATTTCCCTCAATAAAACCAAGGTTATGGCCTTTGTTGGAAAAAAACCACAAAAGAACCAAAATCTCAATAGACAACACGCCCATAGAACAAGTAGCAGAATTTAAATACCTAGGTTACAACCTCAGCTACACCCTAGAAACCGATATGGAACAAAAAATCACAAATTTCACGAAAGTTACAGGAATAATAAATAACATTTTCAGACCATCTCTAGTTCAACGGCACACAAGAATCAAGCTATATAACACCCTGACTAAACCTACACTACTGTATGGCAGCGAGGCATTGACACTACGCAAAGGTGATGAACGGAGACTAACGGCGGCTGAGATGCGATTTATGAGGAGAACAGCTGGTTACACATTACAAGACAGAAAGAGATCTGACGAAATGCTTAAAGAACTTAAAGTAAAACCAATTCTCCAAACTGTACAAAATTACAGAACATCTTGGACAGAACATGTACTGAGGATGAAGACGGTCCGGATCCCACGGAAAATTCTCAAATACCATCCCAGAGGCAAGAGAGATGTAGGGAGACCACCAAGAAGATGGATTGAGACCGTAACAGGCCAAATACCGGACAGGAAGAAGAAGAAGAAGAAGAAGATTTACAATGGCTTTCGGTCTTCGTGGCCATTCAGCCAGACCAAGGTTATTATATACACAGTAAAATGTATCAAGCACAAGCTAAGATCACTAAAAATATCTCTGGAAAGATCAGTGCTCAGTTCTGTATGAATGTAAACAGGGGGCCCATTAACATGAGAACAGTTACTCGGGTAAATGATGTCTTCGAGGAAACAACCACGTTGAAATAACAGTGCTTCGGCCTTGTTGGGACAAAACTACGATATTCACAGAAATACATCAGATCGGTTGCTAAAAAATAAAGAAAAGATCACTGGAGTTTGGTGACAGAGGATTGTCTTGGGTGTTCTACCTGTGGAAGACTGGCTCATGATTCTGAGAATTCCCATTAGTACTTTACTTAACTGGTTGAGAACACTGATGAAGGGACTGGTTTCAAGATACAGTTGGGTAACTTCTTTCGTTAACTATAAACATTTTTTTCCTAGAAAATTTTCGTACAAGCTACTTGTCACCACTTCCGAGGAATACATTGTGTTGAATGTTGATAGGAAACTGTAATAATTAGGCGATAGATTCCTCAAGCAGCAATTACTGCTCACAATGTTGTGACAACGTCACAGTCAATTCATTGGGGTGAACTCAAAGGTTAATCATCCGAAAGCAATCTTTGGCTGCTAAGATGAAAAGAAGCTCCGTGCTACCAGAAGGCCTTAGTTCCATTGTAACTGCAGTATGAAAGCGACGTGCGAGCCAAGACGAGTTGTGATGTCCACTTCGGCGTGGACCGTCGATCACGCGCAGAATTCTCGGATGAGCAGAGCTGTCCTCCTCGAAATAACTGCCTCTAAACGAGTAGCGTGGTCATATTCGCAAAAAGTCACGGACAACTGGTCCAGCATGAAATATCTGCAGCTTTCAGGCAGGGATAAATTTCGCGTTATGACCCCGTCGTTTTGTTCCATAGGTAAGGAGGCCTTTAAGGCCTGCTGGTGGCTACGTAGCGGACTTCAAGTGGGACTGCTGTTCGTAGCAGCACCGTTATAAAGTTTTTAAATACACCATCGTCAGAGTGACTGTATAATGATTGAGCACATGCACAGTTACAAACAGGTATTAACTCTGAGGAAAGTAAATGTATAACTGACATCAAGAAAACAACAAAACTAGGCTTAAAAGAGATGATTTAAAAAAAATATTTTTTAGGGGTTTACGGTATGTCGACGGCTATGAAATTACAGACGGGTATGTGTTATAACCAGAGGAAGATCCAGGATTTTGGTTGGGAGGGGGGGGGGGGGGGGGGGGGGGGGGGGGGGGGGGGGGGGGGGGGGGGGGGGGGGGGGGGGGGAGGGAGGGCTTGAGTGGATTTTGGTTTGGAGCGAAGCTTGAGTGGATTTCGTTTTTCATTTGGGGGGGGGGAGCTTGAGTAGGGGTAAGGGTATGCTTTATAGTCATTCCGCCCTTAAAAAAACCGTAGTGCTAAAAAAAAGTAGCCAAATCTAAAAAATTACCTGTGCCGGGGGTGGACACTTAAATGTTTTGGGGGGTTGAGCCCCCTAGCCCCCCCCCCCTGTATCCGCCACTGTTTATAACAAATAATTAGAACTAATTTGAAGTATTCATTGTTAGACAATGATAATTTTAACACCACAGAGTAACCATCCGTGCATGAGCAGACTGTACAAAAATGGCATTATTATTATCCCGAATGATTATGGTAAAAATACTATTACTATATAGTGTTCTCGTTTACATATGATGTGCTGCAGGTTTTCATGTGATTTTGCTTGTTTTTGTTTTCTTAATTTGGTGAATAAGTGTAAGAGGTCCGAGTCTATTAAACAAAATATTATCTAAGGTATCGTGAAACTCATAAATGAAGTAACCATTTCGACATTCACCTGTAGTGACTTGAGGAAGACATGGAAACACAAAATCTGGGTCGAAACTGCTCTTTTTCCGGATATCTACTCGAACGTGATCTTCTCTTCGGTTAAAACGTTGTAGTTAGTCTGCTCCTCTATGGCGCCTTATGAATTTAAGTAAAAGTCGAAAATGTGAAGTTTTCCAATTTCAAAAAAATGACTAAACATAAATACTTTATCTTCCTGTTGTTAAATACTCTTTCATACAGTAGAGATTCAGATTAAATTTCTCTAGTGAATGAGCGGTAACGCTCGCGCATGCATTAAGAAGGACGACGACTCGAATTCCCGTCCTGCCATGCAGTGTCCGGTTTTACATGGTTTCCCGAAGTCGTTCAAGGGGAATACCAGGATGGTTCTTTCAAAAGGCCATCACCGAATTCCTTGCCGTTCTTTGATTCCAGTTCTTTCCCACCATTTAAAAAAATAGGTTTCCCTCAGCCTTCTCTTCGAAACTAATGTTCTTCGACGTGCACCTTTATTTGAATTGATGCAAATAACTGGGATGGGAAGGGTTTAAAATTACCAATCTTCATTTTAGTAGTAGGGAATACCTTCCAAGCGTTGTTGTATTCAAACAGAGTTGTTAGAACTGTTCCTTTTACGATTTCAGTGTTAGATGGTAGAGACTTATGGTCTTATCAAGATAAGTCCAAAATATCTTTTAACAGTATTTCGCATTGAGACAACCGCACCATCTATTCAGTCTCCACCGTCTTTTTCATATCACTGGTTCCTACAACCTGGATGAACCTTGCATTCCAACTTCTTACGATTAAAATGCTAATGTTTCTCACACAAATAGGGTAAACTTTTCAAGGATGTTTATAGCAGTTTCAGCATTTTCTGAGAATTAATGACGGCACGAGCTCACGATAGAACGTGCTTTGTGGTGGGACGGTTATGGTTGCTGCGCCCAAGTTATTACGTGTCGTATTCTGTGGGATGAAATGTGCTAAGAGCTGTCAACATACATTTTTCAAAGTGTCCAACCCTGAGAAGGTATTCTAATTTCTAGCTTATGAGAAAAGAAAATGTGATCCCTGCAAGATATCGATACCTCGTTGGGAGTTTAAAACAAAGAACTGTAAAATGTTTTAACGGATGGTATGGCACATCAGTTCATGATAATAATTCATTAACGGTATTCAGTATTATGGTATTAAGCCGTTTTATTCAACGTCCTACAACCAAAGACATATGACTGATATCTGCAGCTAATTAAAACTCTGTACCACGCTATCTGTTAATTCTCATACGTCCAAATAATAAATGAATGTTTATTAAAACATGAATATGAGATTCAGAAAGACAAACTTTTAGCAGATCATTACAAAATCATCGTTTTTTTATAATTTTACAGACCGTAAAACTGAACTGATTTTGCAGTGCATGAAATCTGCGAACTGTACAGGATTACTGCTGACATTACTCCGATAAATTATTACTGCATACGCAGTCTAACAATAACATTTTCCTCACTCGCTCAGAGAGTGATATGCACGAATCGAAAACAACTGGCCGACTACCCCGTACCAAAGATTCTCTATTACATTCTTACAGATTAAACTTTTCCTACCCGATCGCTACAACACACTACCATCTGTGGAAATCCATAATACACATCCGATTACAAATATTTACACAATTTACAACTAAAATAACAATAATAACATAGTTGTAATAATAATAACTAGATGACCCATACGAAAATTTCGCGAAAAAACTAAGATAAATAGTGTGGTTGGCAGTTTGTAATAGGTTAAAAGAAAAACCAACTCAGTTGCAGCAATTGTTTATTTGTTTAGCGTAACAGGTATATAACAAAATACTTACAACATATTACGAAACAATTAGGAAAATGTAATACATACTGTACGTTAAGTATACAACCAACCTGAACAAATACACACAGCATATCCAGCTGTTTTAAGGGTTTTATGGGTCGAATTTAGAAAAAAAAGTTTTTTCTTGTAATAAGAAAATTATATCTCATTTTTCGATTTCGGTTAGGTATCAAGGGAAATAAATGATTCGTCATAGAAAAACTCATTGTAGAATTATTAATACTTTTTCGCTTTAAGGGCCGAATCCCAAAAAATTCCTTTCTTAAAATATAATATGACCAAAGTGGAGACCGAAAGCTTTAAAATGATTCCTTATTCATAGATTTCAGTTAAGTATGAAGGGAAATAATGGGTTGTGATAAAAAAAATCCATTCCTGAATAATATGTATGATAATAAATAACCAGTAACAAAATAAAAACTGTGGGGTTGGTAACAATTGTCTCTTTTTTTTTTTTTACTTATGGCTTTACGCCTCGTCAACGTTGAAGTTATTAGAGGCGGGATGCCACTGGGGACAAGGAACGGGAATGAATTTGGCCATCCCTCATGAAGGAAGCATCACGTTATTCGCTTGAAATGATTTGGGGAAACGATGGGAAACCAAAATTTGCATGTCTGGACGGATATTCGAACCGCCGTCCTCCGAATGCGAGTCCAGAGTGCTAACCGCTCACCCAAAACTCTCGGTAAACAAATGACACAAATTTTGTATCGTTTTGACTTAAGTCAGCTAAAGGCGTTACAGGATCGGACTTCTTCTGTGCGATGGACGGCGGTTTATCATGCTGGTGTATTACCATTTCGATGAAGATGTTGGAGTATGCTCAACTGAACTGTGATAGAACACCAGCTGCAATCAGGCAGCAATTTGTATCTTGCTCCCATCTACGGTCAGGAGTCGACAGTCTTTCAATTCAGCTTCATCACTCAGTCATCACATCTAACAGACATTTGAGCAATGTGACATGGAACCAAGTTGTGCCTCACCATGATAGTAAACTACGGCTATTGTATTCAGCTGCAAAATACTGCTCTTAACAGCTCTACTTGAGAGCCCAAGAAGACGTACTCAGATGAAAGCCAGGGATCCAACGCTTCTCCTTCCCAGCTTTAATGTCAGACAGTCGGCCCATTGAAGAAACCGGATCCAGCATTTACTGGTCATGAAAACCATGCAAAGTTCCACATAATAAATAACAAAATTACCACTAATTCATTGGCTATCGTCTCTTGCAAGTTGTCCACATTCAGTCCAGAATTTATCATTGCTGGCTTTTCCATTTGTCCCTCGTATTTTCTCCGGTTTTCAAAACGATCTGTCCTTCTCTACGATTCATTACTGTCCTATTTCCAGGACCGGAGATTTAGGCGCACATTGACATCCCTCAGATGCTGTTGTAAAAGTTTAGACATCAGATAAGGATGGCGTCCTCTCGCTTTGGCCTCTGACCCCTCTCCTTTCGTTCACGTGTTTTAACTTTGAGGTATGCACATTCCCGTTGGGAGCTCCTACCTAGCTCCGAGTTCACTCAGTCTGGCGAAACTTGAATGATTAGTCCATTCGGTAAGATTAATATCACTGTATAAAGTCTGGTAATTATTTGTATGTGACTATAATGCTGCATAAGCTACATAAAATATTACTTTTTAAGACTCATCATTATAAAAAGAAAAGACAAGTATCAATTAATTACAAATATTTCAGTTTTGTACAGGAAAGAACAAGGCGTGCCACGTGATGTTTGAGGAGAAAATTTTCTCGGGAATCTAGCAGAGTGAGAATGTTTGTATAGCACGGTATTTCGGCGGTCATATTCTCTAGAGCTATAAAAGTAACGAGAAATTCTGTACCCGTATGTATTCGTTACTAAAACAATCAGTACCCGTTACTTTCGAATCGTTACTCGTTACTTTTGATACGATCGAACACTAGGATGATGCATCGCATCGAGTCGCGTCGCGTACGGGATAACTTCGTTGTTATCGTATCGTTTCGATACTCGTTACTTTTGATACAATACAACACTAGCATGAAGCAACGCATTCGCATCGAGTCGGGCCGCATTCGTACTAGGTAAAGTTTAAGTAAATTATTAATTTAGTAAAATAAGTTTAGGTAAGTTGTTCGTTTGTATAAAACTTAAAGTCATGGATCTTATGGAAAAACTCTGAATGTACACTTGACTTACTGTAATGAATATAACATGCGAAAGAATAATCTAATTTCAAAATAAACACCGTTTGCATACAAAAAAAGACCGGGTGGGGTGGGACTTTCTCCGCCAGCGAAATACTGTTACTGACCTGTTGAAATTTGGATTAACTGCTTCCTTATAGTGTCCTCTTCACGTTTAGCACTCTCCTTTTCTGGAAAAGTCGCCACGAATTAAATTAAAAATGCCGAAATATGGGATGCTACGCAACCGCGAAATGTTAACAGCACTGAAAAAAAGACCCAAAAGTTATCGGTACAGGGACCATATCAACCTAAATAGGTTCATTTTGTCATAGTGATCATGGTTAGGTTGAAATTCGGCCTGGACCAAGAGTAAAAATTTTACTGGTAATTCGTTCTGCGGTAGGCCATGTCGCAAACCAGAGACAAACTGTGCATTTTCCAACGGAAGCAATCGATTATCTCTGACTGCTTATATCGATTCCAAGATGGTGAGCCTTATAGTACTGCATTTCGAATAAAAATTTTGTATCTGTTAATTTTATGCGACGTTTTGCAATGGAGTGAAGCTAAAACGGCAAGAAAATATTACAACAAAGAATTAAACCAACATTTCAAGAGATTATCATTGATTTCGCAGCGCCTGCGGCAACTAATAGCAGCGCTGCAGTGTCATATTTAGGCATTTTTAATTTAATTCGTGGCGACTTTCCGGAAAAGGAGAATGTACAACGTGATGAGGACATTATACGGAAGTAGTTAATCCAAATTTCAAAAGGTCAGTACCAGTATTTCGCTGGTGGAGAAAGTCCAACCCCACCCAAAAGACCTTTCACCTACTGTGACATATCTAGTGACATTAACTAATGACTGTTATTTTTTAAAGTAGCCTACTCAAGATCCTGCATACAAGCCTGAAATGATAATGGGACATGTATTTAACAAATATTATAACTCATCAAAGTATTTCGTTTTTAAATAGGAGGTTTCACCATGTCTTCCTTTACTTTTTTCATTTATTTTTGTAAATTCTTCATCCTTTTGTGATAGATTTGTTAAAATAAATGTGGACATACCATCAAATCGGGCCTGCAGGCAGAGTGACTCCCGCTATGTTTCATTTTAAAAATATCAATATCAAAAAAATGAATAACAAAGGTACAAACATGCGATTAGATTCATAATTGTTGTTGCGTCGCGGTTACAACAAACATTCAACGATAAAGCCAGTACCGCACTGATCACACGAATCCTGCGGTAATAATACAGTAACTAACACCAGGAAAAAGGAATAATGTTAGTGTTCCTTGTTGTTTGTTTGTGGAATTCTGGAACTGCAAAAAAGGGCTGATAGATTTGCTTCTGGAAATTATCGCAGAATGCCGGGTTATTTACATTTCAAGTGTTCAACAAGCAATTCCTTTCCCACCTTGTAGTCGTAATTAACCTTTCGTTTTTTCTCTGTGTATCTGATAAGCTGACTCTTCTTCATCCCACGTTTACCCACCCAGATAGATATCCTGTCCAGATCACCCTGCAGTTATTCACATTCCTCTACTGTTTTGATCATTTTATGTAGCATCATGCCATCGGCAAACCAACTAACTTCTTATAGTAAGCCAGTAACTCAATCATTCATTAGAATAATGAATAGCAATGGTCCCAATACACTAACCTATGGCATTTCCAATTTTACTTCCACTTCTTTTGATTCTGCGTCTCCTACCCTAACTATTTGCTTTCTACCTTTTAAAAAAATTCCTAATCTTACTAATCAAGGCGGCCATTATGTGTGTTTTAGGTCAAATAGCCAATATAGCAGTCTTTTAGTAAAATTTATCGAATATTACCGACGAAGCATGACAATAATAAACAATTTATTTATGTCTTCATATAATTATTATTATTCTCGTATCACAAACATCAAAATACACATTTAAATACATTGTGCAAATCAACAACCTTAAACACACCTAGCCCAGTACTTCGCAACCTCAATTGTATTGTGTGTTGCTTGAAACAAGTCTTCATTGTTGCAGGATGATGGGCACATAGGGCACTCGAGCATATGATTCATAGTTTGGTCTTCACCACATTCGCACTTAATATTTGTAGCATCAGTATAACCCCATTTGTCTAGGTTTTCCTTGGACCTGCCCACTCCTGTTCGCAATCGATTTAAGGACCGCCAGACGTTCCAGTCTTCTTCATGGCCAGGTGGCAAGCGCTCTGCAACTGTCAGTGGTCCCGAGATGTTGGGAACCCTTATTTTCCATAACTGTACTCTTGCCTTTTCAGGTGACCCAATTAGTTCCCGTGATGTTCTCAGAAAGCTTTTCCTGGATTTGAGTCTCTGGGCTGGTGGTGTATGGCCATACAGTGGATGAGCGCTTTCCCGTTGTACTTTGGTCCTCTCCTTGTTCGCAGCCACTTCTCTGCGGATACTGGGTGATGCAATGCCCGAAAGCTGGTAAAGCTTATCAACTGGGGTAGGCTTTAAGCAACCTGTCACTAGCCTACAGATATTATTGAGGGCTACATCCACCTGTTTGGTATGAGATGACGAGTACCAAACTGGGCATGCATATTCTGCAACAGAGTAACAAAGGGCCATTTCTGATGTACGTAAAGTTTGTGGTTGACTGCCCCTGTGATCGAACTAGTTTGCGCAGTAAGTTGTTTCTTGTAGAGATCTTCATTTTGCAATTCATGCAGTGCTTCTTATATGTGAGGGTTCTGTCCAGCGTCACTCCCAGATATTTTGGGGTGTTACATGTCTGCAGTTCGATACCTGACCATATTACTTTTAACTTACGCTGAGCTTTCCTATTTTTTAGATGAAAGGCACACACTTCAGTTTTTGAAGGGTTAGGTCTTAAGTGGTTTTCCCTATAATAGCCTGATAGGCCTTCAAGAACAGCAGACACATTTCTTCCTACAACTTCAAGCTTTGTTCTCTGTGAGGCTAGAGCTAGGTCATCAGCGTACACGAAGCTCCTGGTAGCTGGATGTAATGGCTGATCGTTTGTATAAATGTTGAAAAGGATTGGGGCAAGTACACTGCCTTGAGGTAGGCCATTCTTTTGTACCCTCCATCGACTGCGCTGTCCTTGAAAGTCAACGAAAAACCTACGATTCTGAAGAAGAGTAGCGATGAGCTTGGTTAATTCGGTGGCCTTTGTCAGATTGTAGACCTTGTCAAGTAATAGTTTGTGGTTAATAGTATCGTATGCTGCTAACAATTCCACAAAGACCACGCCTGTGGCTTTTCGGGTCTCAAATCCATCCTCTATAAACTGTGTTAGGTTCAGCAGTTGCCCAGTAGGCCTACAACTTTTTCCAGGACGAAAGCCAGCTTGTTGTGGAATAAGTTTTGGATCAACCACAGGCTGGATACGATTCAGAATTAATCGTTCAAATATTTTGTAGAGATGACACAAGAGCGCTATAAGTCTAAAATCTTTAGGATTGTTTCCTTCTTTTCCAGGTTTCATCAGCGCAATGACTCTCGTCCTCCGCCACACCTTCGGAATTTGATATGAGCTCATACATTTGTTAAAAAGCTGTAGAACCCATTCTTTGGTTTTATATCCGAAGTTCTTAATTTGTTCTGATCGTATGTCATCGAGACCTGCCGACTTTCCTGTTTTGTACTCATGAATAACCTTTTCCAACTCTGACATACTAAAGGGCTCCGTGAGGTTGTTCATCTCTTTCTGACTGTTTCTGTGCGTTTCTTCATATAATGATGAGAAGAGAGAATTATTTTAAGTATGAGGCAGAACGACGTTTTGATTGCAATATCACGGAACGTCGGGTAATTGTTTTAATTACCTACATAAAAAAACTTAAAATCCATTGTAAGTTATTGAGATTATTCTCGAAGAGTTGTTTCCACCCGGATATTTAATGTTTTTAGTGATATAATTTTTTTTATTTCAGCTCCTCAAGTAAAGTTTCGCATAAAAATTTCACTGTAGGGATAAATTTTCATTGCGCTCTCATTGTTCACAGAACGTCGCAGGCTAGTAATTGCTTAATTACCCATTCAGTTCATGATTCGCGAATATCTCAAAACCGGTTGCGAAGTATAATCGAGCCAACGTACGCTGAAACAAGGGGCGTTTTCAATTATGCCTTGATTACAATCTGCCAAGCGCTGTGCAACACAAAAAGACGCAGAGGGATTTCATTGGGATTTGATAGCAGAAGCTACTTAAATTCTGCTCCAGTCTCTAATGAAAAATAGCCGATTCGAGTTAAAACTGATATCGATCACAGGTCGTTATACTGCAATTCATTGATATTATATTTCGATATTAAATTCGTTTTGATGGAAGTTTCTTTTTTATTTCTTTTAGGAATCTCTATCAACATTAATATCACCGACAGAGATACATTACAGGTGAAACAGATTCTCCTAATAAAGATGAAAACACGAGTTAAGTCTGAAAATTTCTTGGTCTCATCCATGGATAGTGCTATATATCATTCTAAGTTGTAATGATAAATGAATGTATTGAATGTTATAAGAATCTTGGACTAAATACAAACGAAAAAAAGAGAGAAGTAATTAAATCTAGCAAAAATGACAGCAATAACAGTAGATTCAATATATTAAAATAAGGTCAGATATAATGAAAGAAGTTAGAAAAATCTGTTATTTAGGAACTAGATTCAGAGTGATGGTGGGTGACTGCTAACGCTGGAGCCCCATTCGGGACACATGGGTTCAAATCCCAGTCGAACCATCCAAATTTCGGTACTTAAAGGTTTTCCAGATCACTGAAAGCGAATGCCTGGACTGTTCCTGCGAAAATCCATGGCCGAATTTCTACAGTTTCTTGAAACCCTCTCCTCCCCTCCATTCCATCCTTTCCCATTTCTAATGAAAAACGTTTTATTCAGAGACTTCCTCAGGTTACATTTGAAATGAAGCCAATTTCTGTTCCTTCAATCAGCCTACCAACTTGCAGAGGACACGTCGTATTGAACGAAGGAACTTTTGGAATTATCTCTTTTTTTCTCTACCCTCCGTACTCACAGGTGAGAGCTGAGTGACAGTAAGCTGTTTATAATGAGGTCGTGGCGTCTTAATCCTTGGTGCTATTCACAGCCACACGTTAGCTAAGCGACTAGTTAAGACCTTTTGAAACGCGACGTTAGAATTGACAGCTGTCTGCACTACTTTTCTTCCACTCACAAACCAGTTTATACGTACAACTTGGGGACATATGTAGAACATGTAATTAGTTACTAACTTTAAGAGTCCAGCTGGTGAAATCCCAATGACTTGGTGTCAACGATCCACCATAGCAAATCACATTTTTTATGTTTTACATTATTTATACCACATTGTATAATTTTCCCAATAAGAACAAGAGACGCAGTAGGGTTTAAAATTATAAAATATTAGCATTTATCTGCAACTTCGTCCCCGTGGACTTAAATGTGTGGATAAATTTGTCTGATAAATCTTCGACAAGTCCGATAATTCCCGAACAATTTGTTACACTGGCCGCCAACATAGATCTGATTTGATAACCATAAAATTTCAAATTAATAACTACATTAAATTTATTTGCGCTTATATCGTTAACAGGAAGTATATTTTTCAAATAAATAATTGAATTTTATTTTCTCTTATATTTTTAAAAGACAAAGAACTGTGCTGCTGTCTAGAAGGCTCTTGTGGAAGTAACGCCACAAAAAACGATGTGTAGAGACAATATATTATAATTCTAATCAGATATTTTTTTAAAAAAATTACAGTGCTACGTTCGTTTAAATGTATATGTTCTTTATTGTTAATTTAGGATTTATTGTTAATTTAGGACTACTAGATGCAGAAATCCATGTAAGGAGAAGAAAATTCGATGTTTTCGCTCTATTTTCTGCAGCAGGTACAAGAAAAATATCACAATATAATCAAAGAATATTTTTCACAGAAGATAAGAAACAGAAAATTTTATTAAAAACGCAAAGAAATTTTACACTAGACGTAGGTAACCGCAAAACGTTTCAATTAAACAAAAAATAGTTATATGTTTTTGGAATTACACTGCACTTAGAAACTTTTTCTAAACAATAAAAATTTCAGTCAAATTAAATCATTTAAAAACATTCTAACTAAATACTCGGAGAATCTAACATCATCGCAAATACCAATAAAAAAAGATAATAATTAATCGTAATTCGTTTTTTAGAAACTTTCCCAGAACAAATTCCTATTAGGAGATGCTCGTCGTTTTTGACGGGCGTTTAAACTATTATAGACTAAATACTGAATAAGGTAGGACACTTCGCTTATGTAAACAGGGAATTCTTAGTCGAAATAAAAACAGAGTATACTAGAAGAAATGAAAGTTTTAGAAATTGTGTGGTTCGTCTGTAGCTTGTCAGAAGAAGTGTGAATATATTAGGATAATCTATGATTACCCTTTCACCAGAACAACATAGTTATCAAAAATTAAAGGCTATGGCGTAAATACAAAAAAAAAAAAAAAAAAAAAAAAAAAAAAAAAAAAAAAAAAATTTATAAATGAATGTAAACTTTCTCGGCGTTGTTATTTATAAACGTTTCTCGGGAAACAAACCGAGTGATGTTGTTATTAATGCACAATATTTCGGCGACTTTACCTGAAGATGGCGACGGAGATTAAAGTCGCCGAAATATTGTGCATTAATAACAACATCACTCTGTTTGTTTCCCGAGAAACGTTTATATATAAAAAAAAAATTTGTGGCAAAGTAAACAGACTTTTGTTATTTCCAACTAAATATCAATCAGGAGGAGTAAGAGAAGAATGTAGCTGGAAACTCAAATGACCATCCGACAGGTTTAGCTCAAGCTAGCTGCCTGCTGGCTTAAGTGAATTCTTTCAGCTGGGCTCGGTGGGTCAATGATTCGAGGTCAGAGTCGTGAGTCAGCTTCGTAATTAATTATCCTGTTATCCCTGTTGTGTTCTGATGTACAAAAGAAGCAAACACTAACGTCATATTATGCTCGACTTCCATGCGACGGTTTCCATTTCATCTAAAATGAACCTAAATGTTAGTGTGAAGTCCGAACCCTGGAGCGTCCTATCATACTTCATATGAACAATTCTAATCTTTGCCAAATATGAAGAGTCAGTCAAAATTTTTGCCTAGACTGAAATTCAAGACGGAGATCTCTCCATCATCAGTCACAAAGTTTAATTGCTGAGCAATCAGATACTGCATTATAAATGCGAAGCAGTAAATATAGAAAAACTGCAGTTCCCTTGTTCTTAAAGCAGTCAAGGGCGCCTTGAGAAACGTGCAAAATATATACAGGTAACATGGTGGCTTATGAATGAAAATGAATGGTTCAGTTTTATGAATTCACTTCATGGAGTCACAATCTTCTATCATATACCTACTCCATACAGAAGCATCTATGAAAGGTCTCTTCATGTTTGACTGACACATTGAGGGTGTTCTATATAAGGTAAGGAACCATCTTGAACCTTACGCACAAACTGGTGAATCTAGCGTGTAAACCAAAATTCAGTCTTGACTAAAGATAGCTCCTATTGTGAGCAGTATATACGGTGTATTGTTGTTACTTGCCTACGTACAAAATAAGTTATTTTCACAACAAATCTCCTTCTATTTGGTTCCTCTTTGTTTGTAGGTTCTATTCGGTTTTGTTTCGTTTCTTAGGACACTTAATGTTTTCTTCACTTAAACTAATCAAAATTTATTTATTTCGTGTCAAAAACGCTGCTTTTACAATTGTTAGAAACAGTTTTAACAATAACAGAAAGATAGAAAGGAAATGATATCAATCAATAATAATGAAGTTAATATAATGGATGACCAAACGTCAGCAACTTGTATGGCATTGTCACTGGCGTGAAGGTGGTCTTGCAGAGTGCAGGTTGATGGGCACTGCGGGCAATTGCATAAATGCTGAATGGTCTGTTCTGCCCCACACTCAACGCAGTATTTGGATCTTCAAGATAGTGCCATCTTACAGGTTATACTTGGTCCTGCCCACTCCACTTCTCAGTTGATTTAACGTTCTCCAGATCTTCCAATTGAGATTTCCACCTGATGGCAGTGCCTCTACAGTAGGTACCAAGTGACGACTCATTCTTGCTCGCGACAGATTGAGTCGGGCAACTTTCGGCGGTACATCTAATGCAGCTGTCGTCCTAAGGATTTTTTTTTTTTTAACTGCTTTACGTCTCTTTTTAACATCGAGGTCTTTAGAGACGGGAAAGGATGGGGGGCAAGGATGGGGGCAAGGAATGGGAAGGAATTCGGCCATGGCCTTTTGAAGGAAGCATCCCGGCATTTGCCTGGAGTGATTTGGGGAAACCATGGAAAACCCAAATCTGGATGCCCGGACGGGGATTCGAACCGCCGTCCTCCCGAATGCGAGGCGAGAACGCTAACCGTTACACCACCCAGCTCGGTCCGTCCTAAGGAAGCTTTTACTAGATTTCAGCCTTTGTCTGGGGATTTGATGCCCGAATAAGGGATGAGCAGCGTTTTGGTTAGCCTTATTTCATTCTGACATTGCAGCTACGTTCCGTCTTATATCAGGGGAAGCGATTCCTGCCAGAAAATGCAGTTTTTCAATTGAAGTGGCTCTGAGGCAACCCGTTAAAATTCTGCAAGTTTCATGCAATGCTATATCTATTTATTTGGCAGAAGCTGACTTGTACCAAACGGGACAGGCATATTCTGCAGCAGAATAACACAGTGCAAGAGCTGATGTTCGGAGCACTGCGAGATGTGAACCCCTATGTTTCCTGCGTGTTTCCGCAGGATATTCTTGTGGGCTGAAACTTTGCCTTTTGTATTTAAGCAGTGCTTTTTGTAATTGAGGGAGCGATCTAGTGTAACTCCGAGATATTTTGCATTGAAACAGTGATGTCGATATACTCCTTCCCTTCTGACTTTCAGTTTCCTGTTGGCATGTCTGTTTAGTAAATGGAAGGCGTATAGTTTAGGATGGATTCGGTTACAACTGATTGTCTTAATAGTAGGTGGTGAAAGATTGTAAACCATTACTTAAACGCTCCTCAACTGTTTCAAAATCTTTGGTTTGTACTGCTAGTGCTACTAATCAAAATGGAGCGTATTAACTCTAGTAACAGAGAAATTGAATTTTTAATACTATCCCAGTTTTTTTCTGGTTCTACGCTTAAAGTACGATGGAGTTTATGTCATGAGGCAACTACATACTTAATTATGGTATATATGCATTTGAACTTCAATTTATTTAATTGCTTAAGCACTTTCCACGAATATTTATTACAGTAGCTCGTTCTTGCAACTGATAATTAAATCTTTTTCACTTCATTATGACTTTAATCAAATGGATTATGATCAAGATCCTCTCTTACATTTCAGGAACTACCCCAAACCTACCATATGAAATACGCCAAGGTACTTTCACCAACGTTAATCATCCACTTTGGTTTTATCTAAAACCGTGAAAGTGTGATATTTGCAAGTACTGAGAATGTACCTAATTAACTCATCATAGTCAATTGTTTCAACGTGTTTAAATTGGTTAGCAAACAACTTAAATGCGAGAAAGATTGAAAAAATTATCCTTCAGATAGAATTCAAACATGCAGGATGGAAATAGGGTTGCCAGATGGCCGGGAAATCCGGGAATGTCCCAGAATTTTGGTTCTGGCCCCGTGTCAGTAATTATGAGTTATTGTCCCAGAATTCCGTGTACTACTTTTTTTCTCAAATTCAATTCAACATAGTGGCCAAGACGCCAAGCCAAGCATTCCGTAGTCGCCGTGGGAGGATGGAATTTACAAAAAGTTTGAGCTTTTTGTCCCTTAAATCAGAAGAATTGAAATTAACATGAATTTCTTGGTCTACTGAAAATTCTAGAAGCAGTTAACACTAATTCTCTTTATACAGAGTTCACATGTCTGAAAGCTGTTTCAAAAGACTTGCCGAACGACAAAATATGCGAAAATGTCTTTAGAACGAACGTTTATAATGATTTTTGTAAAGTTAAAGAAAATAGTTGCTTTTGTTTTTTCAATTCCAACAAGCATCACCCGTTGAACAACTTACGGACTAAAGAGTGAAACAGAATGCCCATTGATTTGATCAAGGCTGAGCTGCAAACTCAATAAATTTTAAAGAGACCTACTCAGAAATTTTTTCAATTTTACAAAGCAGTGACAGAGAAAAACTGGTGAAAATGGCAAAAGCTAGTGGTAAATATTTTAAAAAATGTAGTTGATTAAGATCCATTTTTGAAAAATTGCACTTACCTGTCTTGTTTCCGGGTTTGCGCAGCGTTTTGTTGCTGATATCGCCAACCAGTGAATTAAGTGTTCAAGTTTACCAGAAAAGCACTAGACGGTGAGATAGACAGAAATCCTGACGAAGGCTCCAGGTTGGTGCCGAAACGTTGGAGATATCAAAAAAAAAAAAAAAAATGAAGCGCAAACGCCGAAAAGAGACAAGTAAGTGCAATTTTTCAATAATGACGCCTGCGAAAAGTGTTAAATTTTATAAGAACCATTTTGATTGATGTTGATTTTGATTTAGCCAAAGGTAGATGTTCAATTCTTATTTATTTGTTGATAATATCTTACGTTCATTTTCTAGCTAAGCCTAAAAGAAGTGGTCAATTATTGTTTAATATTTTTGAGGTTTTGATTGATAATACCCGATGGTGGTTTTCAACAAAAATATAAAAAGCCTAAAAGAGGTGCTCGATTTTTGTTTCAGATTTAAAATATTTTAGTTCTTAATTCCTGATGTTGATTTTCAACCAAAAGTTAATTAATAAATACCATAGTTTTTACCTAAATACATTTTTTATTAATTTGCATTTTTGTTCTCTCTTTATAAATACCACTAAAATACTTTTTAATCCCGGAAATTATAAGCCTGTATCTGACAACACTAGATGGAAAACTTGATATCATATATTAAAAGCAACAAAACTACTGGTTAATACATTCTCCCGGCCAGTGTAGCTGCTCGCGTTAAGGCGACAGCAAACAATATCGAGGAGGTTCAATAGGACCAGGTTCTACTCATAGTCCCCGCGTACCGATCGTCCAGATTGTGGTTTCCGCAACCATCAAAGCGAATCCTGGGACGTTCCACAATCTTCGCCCCATAAGCTACACATTTCACAAACAAAAATACAATTACTACACACAGATCATAATAACACGTTTCACAGACAGATGGCAACGCAACTTTCCTCCACTGGAGGCGTCAAGATCAACGACAAACTTACCAAATCCGAACTCGTCGCATCCTGAAAAAATGCCGACCATACAATAGCTGGATAGTTGAAAAGAAGAACTAAAAGTTTTCCACCGAGCGTGGTGGGTGAACGGTTAACGTTCTGGCCTCGCATTCGGGAGGACGTGGGTTCGAATCACTGTCCGGGCATCCAGAATTGGGTTTTCCATGGTTTCCCCAAATCACTCCAGGCAAATGCCGTGATACTTCCTTCAAAAAGGCCATGGCCGAATATCTTCTCATTCCTTGTCCCCATCCCATCCCGCCTCTAATGACCTTAACCGTTGACGAGGCGTATAGCAGTAAAAAAAAAAATAAGTAAAAAAATAAATTAAAAGTTTTATCTCTGTCTCTATAAGATACATTGGTTACAACCAACACATAGTATGTATACTTTGATATCATTCAGTGAAAGTAAAAGGTTGATTAAAAAGGTAACTTTATGAGATAAATATGGTACTGTATTCACGACGATATTGGGTTCATGCAAGGTGAAATTTAGCTGAAATACTTTGATTCGGAAATCACCTTGATGACATAGATGAGGAAATCATTTTACAAAGGCCAAATGCCGACCTGAAATTACCTACAGAAGAATATCATTACAAAATAGAAACAAAAAGACGAGGAAAAATGTCTAGAATGTTAACAGACTCCAAAGAAAGCAGAATATGCAAACAAAATGACGAAAGAATCTAGGATCAGGAAGGAATGCTGGACCTCTAGTTGATATTAATGAAAATCATAGTTGTTATCTGTACATAGATTAATATTACTAAGCCTCATTTTAAATAATTCGTACCTCCCGACGTAAGATAAAGTGATATGCTACAAACAGTCACTGGAAAAAAATTCACAATTTCTCGAAAATATTGAAAGAAATGAAACACAAAGTGTTCATCTAAACGTTTCCTGATATTGAGGTCACAAAAGAATTAATCCGAGGTTTTAGAGCTTGTTGAGATAAATTGGAGGTTTTTAAATTTACAGCTCAGCATGGTGCTATTTTATGTTCAAGGAAATCGAGAATTTTAACATGGGGGCCTTTCAGTGCCATCCCAGACAGTTCAGCTAACAGCTGCCTGTCGTAAAATTTTTAATTGGGTCACGAAAGCCGTATGTAGATTCCTGAGCCAAGGTATAAATCAACGTCCTAATTAGTAATTATACGAACTGCCCGAGTTCTTATGTCTGAGAGAAACTTTTTTGCTACTGGTCGCGTTGTGGAAGTATTTATTTCGATTTGTGTTAATGTATTAGGTATCTGGCGTATGTACTGTCCAGCGAGGGCCATAAATCAAACTGATGCGAGACTAAAAGAAAAGTTCTGCCACATGCGCTTGTTAGGATAAAATACATTAGCATGCGGCGAAGGTCGTTGCTAGGCGCTTTCCCACGTCGTTAAACATCCCCCCTCATTGTTGGTAACCACAACTGTACAAATGATACACGCTGTCTGAAGTCAACATCACGTACATTGAATTTTACATCTAATAAACTCGAAACAGTGGAAACAACAGTATTGGTAATACTCTCTATGACGTGAAAGCTTTCTCGACTAACCATCCGTTTCTTGAAATATTGCTGTTAAGAAATTAGGAGTAGAATCTTAACGCTATAAAATAAAGATTACAATAAAGATCTTTTCGTCGTGGATGCTGAAATTCTGCCACATTTAAAACAGTGGTATTACATTTAGGAAGGTACAAATCATTTTGTTTAGTTTATTTACAAATCGATAGCAGTGTAAAGAAATCAGGCATTTTTTTTCCTTATTTAGGAATGATTTCATCTGTTCATCTGCCTTCTATAAACTTTGGTGAATTATTTTGAATTATTTTCGAAACAAGACTGTTTTTCACTATATTACACAATTTTTATCCAAAAAATTTGTTAATCAATAGCATAGGAACTATTAAAAATTTTCTTGCACCCCATATTAGATTCCCTTGTCTATGGTATTTTGTATATGCAGTTATTTCAATTGATCTGATCACATCAGCATACAGTATATGAATTATCTGGTCTGTGATCTGATCAGAAAGAGTATCAAATGTTCTAATATTAAACGACGCTAGACTACTAATTGTAATAATGAAACGGCTAATTCCATCTCCTCCTCCAGTAGACTTTCCCTGGCGTTTTCGAGATATTTGCAAAAAACTGAATGGTTTTAAATGTAAATTTTGTTTGCGTAGGATGGTGGGAGATAGTGGTAGGGTTTTTGTGAACCAAATATAGAAAGTATTTTTCTCTTTTGTATTAAAGTATACGTCTCCAAATTTTCATCAAAATCAGATAAAATCTGTACCTTTGTATAAAGAACATTTGCAAAAATTAAATGGGGTAAAGGAGGTGATGGTTGGTTTATTTTTAAACAGAATGTATACAGTGTTTTACCATTGTTTTAAATTATACGTGTGCATTATTCCATCAAAGTCTGATAAAAACTGTCGGTTTCTATAAAACTACATTGGTGTGGATAAGGGGAAGATAGATTGGACTTTTGTAAATGTAGACAGTATTTCTCTGTTTGCTTTAAAGTATACTTGTGCAACGCTCCTTCAAAATCGGGTAGAGACTGTAGCTTTATATAGAGAACATGACCAAAATTAAGGGGGTGAAAAGGGGAAGATGGGTTGGGTTTTCGGAAACCAAACATAGACAATATTTTTCTACATGCTTTAAAATAAACGTGTGCAAAGTTCCATAGTTATTTAATAGAAACTGTAGGTATCTATAAAGAAAATTGACAAAAACTAAGTTGGTGGAAATGGAGAGAGGAGTTAGGTTTTTGCAAACCACATGTTGACAGGATTTCTTTGTTTTCAAGTAAACTTGTGCAAAGTTGAGTCGACGTGGCATTAAAAATGTGGATTTGTATAAAAATGAAATGGTGTAACGTGGGACAGAGAGTGGTTTTTGATTTTTAAAAAAAAGAAAAAAAAAAGAAAAAAAGAAACCTTCTTCGTACCGCCCACCACATTATATGGCGCCACCTGCCATATCCCGTATATCCCTTCCAAACCATTACCTTTCCTGATACACTCCTGGAAATTGAAATAAGAACACCGTGAATTCATTGTCCCAGGAATGGAAACTTTATATACACATTCCTGAGCTCAGATACAACACATGATCACACAGACAGAACCATAGGCACATAGACACAGGCAACAGAGCATGCACAATGTCGGCACTAGTACCGTGTATATCCTCCTTTCGCAGCAATGCAGGCTGCAATTCTCCCATGGAGACGATCGTAGAGGTGCTGGATGTAGTCCTGTGGAACGGCATGCCAAGCCATTTCCACCTGGCGCCTCAGCTGGACCAGCGTTCGTGTTGGACGTGCAGACCGCGTGAGACGACGTTTCATCCAGTCCCAAACATGCTCAATGGAAGACAGATCCGGAGATCTCGCTGGCCAGAATAGTTGACTTACACCTTCTAGAGCACGTTGGGTGGCACGGGATACATGTGGACGTGCATTGTCCTGTTGGAACAGCATGTTCCCTTGCCGGTCTAGGAATGGTAGAACGATGGGTTCGATGACGGTTTGAATGTACCGTGCACTGTTCAGTGTCCTCTCGACGATCACCAGAGGTGTACGGCCAGTGTAGGAGATCGCTCCCCACACCATGATGCCGGGTGTTGGCCCTGTGTGCCTCGGTCGTATGCAGTCCTGATTGTGGCGCTCACCTGCACGGCGCCAAACACGCATACGACCATCGTTGGCACCAAGGCAGAAGCGACTCTCATCACTGAAGACGACACGTCTCCATTCGTCCCTCCATACACGCCTGTCGCGACACCACTGGAGGCGGGCTGCACGATGTTGGGGCGTGAGCGGAAGACGACCTAACGGTGCGTGGGACCGTAGCCCAGCTTCATGGAGACGGTTGCGAATGGTCCTCTCTGATACCCCAGGAGCAACAGTGTCACTAATTTGCCGGGAAATGGCGGTGCGGTCCCCTACGGCACTGCGTAGAATGCGACGGTCTTGGCGTGCGTCCGTGCGTCGCTGCTGTCCGGACCCAGGTCGACGGGCACGTGCACCTTCCGCCGACCACTGGCGACAACATCGATGTACTGTGGAGACCTCGCGCCCCACATGTTGAGCAATTCGGCGGTACGTCCACCCGGCCTCCCGCATGCCCAATATACGCCCTCGCTCAAAGTCCGTCAACTGCACATACGGTTCACGTACACGCTGTCGCGGCATGCTACCAATGTTAAAGACTGAGATGGAGCTCCGTATGCCACGGCAAACTGGCTGACACTGACTGCGGCGGTACCCAACCGCTGCGCAGCTAGCGCCCTTCGACGGCCAACACTGCTGTTCCTGGTGTGTCCGCTGTGCCGTGCGGTTGATCATTGCTTGTACAGCCCTCTCGTAGTGTCCGGAGGAAGTATGGTGGGTCTTACACACCGGCGTCAATGTGTTCTTATTTCAATTTCCAGGAGTGTAGGTGCAATGCACCCTCCGCTACACACTTTTAGTGAATCGCGGAGTAATAGTAATAATAATAATAATAGTTATTCCAAAGTTTCAAGTCAATCGATCTACTAATTTTCGATTTTTTGAGCGCAAACATGCGGATTCTGAATTTTTATTTATAAAGAACAATAGTGTAGAGTAAATTGCTATCTCTCTCTACCACATCCTCCATCACTGTGTTTTTCTTTCGTGGTCCCTCACCTGCAAAAAGATAAGGCTTACAGTCATATATCACGAAGAAAATTACTAAAACATATTTAGAGTATCTGAAAACAAGAAATCCGTTGGTATGTCAATGGTTTCTACGAGCTGCTTGGTTCTGTTGCTCATGTGAAAACTGGAGTAACTCAGCAAATTGACCAAATTGACCAAATCTCCAAATACGGCTCACACTGGATGAGCACTAACGGGTGCTGCCACGCGTCTGAGGCGTGACAGGAACGGCAGATCAAGTTCTTGTGCTGCTCCGAAGGCTTTAATTATCAGATTAACTCCCTCCGTCAAAGGGACGATGGATCGAAGGAGTGACTTGCATCAGTCGGATGACCGACGTGGATTAATTTAGTTAGCTCTCTCCATCAGCAAAGTGCTTTCCGTTGTTCGGCTGTGACGGGTGTAGTGTGCTCCTTTTTGTGATCTCAGGACGTGTGAAGCGCAGGTGACACAGCGATCATGCATTTACATCTGTGCTGCAAACTACGCGCTTTACGCTGTAATAACTAAAAATTAATTATATTTTAAATCTAGTATTAATTGAAATAACGAAATTAAGGAGCTTATAAAACGTTTCTAGATCTATACATATAATGAAACATCCACAGTAAGTGTGTACATTTAAAGTATTCTTTAAAAAAAATTGATTACCCACAGAAAAAACAACTACTTAAAAAAATAAATTAAAAAAAAAAAATCAGTTTGTTGACAAGTTAGGATAAACGGGATTCAGGCAAAAAGTAATTGCATCAAAATCTTCTCGGGTGTCCAGCCGGATGGTGGTGTAAAAACACCAACGTTTCGACAGCTGACTCTGCTGCCTTCAGCTGTCGAAATGTCGTGTTTCTACACCACCGGCTGGACACCCGAGAAGATTTGTTGCATTGATACGATGGGAAAGTCTCCACTCACACATCAAAAAGCAGTTGGTTATATTCTGATGAGGAAAGGTTAATAAAAGAGTACATCATCTCGAGAGTCAAATGGGTTATGATTCATATTTGTGTCAACATGAAAAGCTGAAAAATTTAAGATAAGAATTGAGAGCGATTTACGAAAACTGTATAGATCAGTACACGTACAATAGACATGCCCTTCAATTCTTTTCGTACGTCTCTAGTACAATTGTTTTGAAAAATTGCGTAAATCATAAATGCTGGACTGTATTGTTTATACTTATCCATGGATAGCGATTTAAGTTGGTGAAGTCGGATTGAAACAATCTTCCACTGTCCTCTTTTTTCTTAGGGGTTATAATTCGTATTTTTTTTAATAATGTGTATCACAACGAACATTAATTATGTAATAAATAATTCTTTTCAGTTTTTATTTAATCTTATAATTTTTATGTCTATTCTCTATTTATAATAATCCTGAACTTTTCGTTTTGCTTAAAAGCTTTCCTCGACAATATAAACTGTTACTGAATTACGATAAAGAAACAAATAAAAAATAGTAGTGCCAATAATCAGACCTGCCTCTTGAACGTTTAAAAACATATGAAAGTAATAAATGAGTCTTTCCTTTTGAACGTGACACACCACAGAAGAATAAAACATAAAAGGATCTATTTATTTATCTGCTGAAATACGTTTACGGTGATAAATTTCGTTTATGAGTTTTGTTTGTTTTAATTCGTTATTGCGGAAATAAAATTTTGATATGAAAAGTAAAAACTGTTGTGTTTTTGAAAAAAATCTCAAATTTTATTCATTGTTCATGTCGTTGCTAAATTTTTCACCAGATTGAGAATATACTATGCGCCAACAACGATGGGAATCCAATGGGAAAACTATTGAGAATCTCCTCTTCCGTTACAACACATTTTGTGGATTTCGTTTCTTTAAAAATTAACATACCTCACTGGGAGAAACCTTTTTTTAAAAAATCTATCAGTGCATTCGTGCAAAAATCTTGACCAATGGACATCTCTTTCGTTTCAAAATAACATTACACATTTAAAAATCAGTACGACGTTCACGCAGACATGAAGAAATTGAACCAATCTCCACAAAACCTCTGGTGTTCTCCGGTTCATTTTCCTTTTGTTTGCAGAAGTTTAAGCGTAATTTTAATACAATTTCTTGAATGCACTATGTGAGAAACTATATACATTTTTTCAATTTTTCTTCCCTTTCTTTTTATAGTACTTCACCGAAAGTTCGCGGAAACCCGGAGGTTCATTAACATAGTTTTGTGTCCGCCTATTTCGTCCCTGTTCTAGTCAGGTTACCTAAT
The DNA here is from genome assembly GCA_031002005.1 of Vandiemenella viatica. Lineage (NCBI taxonomy): Eukaryota > Metazoa > Arthropoda > Insecta > Orthoptera > Morabidae > Vandiemenella > Vandiemenella viatica. The sequence goes on from JARYHS010009186.1 coordinate 127,378,000, forward strand.
GAGGGAACCTAAAGGCTGCATTCTTTTTGCGAAGAATGTAAGTCGCGTTCCACATGCCGTCAATTGGTTTGTACGAAATGTAGAGTTTAAGGAAATTTTTGAGTGCTACAGCATTCGCCTACATGAGTACAGTAAAATCAGTATTCTTCACGATCGATATTTTCAGCCCGAGATTCGAACCCCTACCCCGTAATCTCCAAAACGGTCAGTGGCAGATGGAACATTGCACCAAAACTTACCTCTCCTTTCTGAATTCCTGCCCAATTTCCATGGTTTCCCGAAATCACAGGTGTATGCCGGGATTTTCCCTTCAAAAGGCAATGGTAGAATTCCTACCAGTTCCTTGTACCCATCACTGGGGCGCCTCCACTAATATCGATGTCGACGAGACCCAAATCATTGTAATTGCGTTAAAATGATTCAAATTTAACCATTGAAGCTCAGTTTATTATTAGCTTTACCTATTTGTATTAAATGTTACTCAATGTACTGTTTCGAACAAACACTTCAGGCCGTTATTAAGAATCACAAAGCTTTCTTTATATTCATGGAAGATTGGAATATTTTTTATGGCTATGCGTATTACCTTACATTAGCGGTCAGGTGGCTCAGTGGTTTAGGTGTCTGACTGGAGATCGATAGGTCCCCGGTTCGAATCCCTGTCTCTGCTGGGAATTTTATAGGGTCTTAACCAGACCTTTACCTCTGGCAAAACTTACTGTGTAATGTGAAGCACGCCAGAATGCTTCCGTGTTTCAAATTTCACGTTAAACTATAGGTCCCTTGTACCCAGTAGGATTGTTGGGTTAGGCTAAGGCGAATAAGACAGAGGCGGAATGCGCAGCCAATAGAAACCTTGTCATTAGGTCAATACGACCACATGGAATTATTAATATTATTACCTTGCATTTTTACGACTTGTTTTAAGTTTGGCATTTATCGCATGGCGATGAAATAACGCGAATATGACGGTGTATGTTAAAAGTGTCAAAAAGAATTGCTAATTTCATTGTTCACAATCGCAGCACCAGGAATGCTAAAATTGCTGTTAACACTGAATAGATGTTCAGTTGTTTCATTTAATGAAGAAGTTAACCTAGTACCCTTTCTTTCGGTACGCCCGATATACAACCTAATTAACCAATTTTCACCTAATAAGACTACATGCTGGGACAGATCAGTTAAAACACTTGTTGCATTAGTCGGCAGGTTTAAAATCTTCGGTAAGTGATATCTAAATCTTTCTGAAAACTAATAAAAGAAAGTATCAGCCTGCTATCCAGCATAATAACTTTCATGATGTCATGGTAAAAAGGATCCATCTTCCTTCCCCAGGATCTGTTCTTATGAAATCCAAGACGGATAAAAAAATAATAATTTGTCCAAGTGTCCAGTATAGCGGCGAATTCAGGGATATGGATAAACTGACGCTAACACTGTGATTCGTAAATAATTACAAAATTGGAAATGAAAACCGAGGTTGGTGGTGTAACGCTTAGCGTTCTGGCCTCGCATTCGGGAGGACGGCGGTTCGAATCCCCGTCCGGGCATCCTGATTTGCGTTTTGCATGGTTTCCCAAATCACTCCAGGCAAATGCTGGGATGCTTCCTTCAAAAGGCCATGGCCGAATTCCATCCCATTCCTTGCCCCCCCCCCCCGCCCCATCCTTTCCCGTCTCTAAAGATCTCGCTGTTAAGAGACGTTAAGCAGTCAAAAAAAAAAGGAAATGAAAACATTAGGGGGAGTTTAGGCTGATCCATAAGAAGAAACGCTAACGGGAAACATGTTGTGCAATAGTTGGAAACATGACATGAGAACAGTGAAAGGGAGAATTAGCGCCCTTGAACAAAGGAAAAAAGACCTATTCGAAGACTATGGACGAGATTTAATTTAATCGCAATGGAGCCTATCCCCAAGTTGCAATTTCGATACACCCGTACTTTTCATTTTTTAATTTCTTTTCGGTATTGGCCCTTGCGGTCCACGAGACACCGGCACCTGTGCACAGGTATCCGTGTGTAATTGCGAGAGTGGAAACACATTTGTCCTACCCGTAAAGAACAAGACTTGTCAGATCCCTAGCATTTACACACTGTTGGAGGAATGGTGTGTTTCAATCTGTCTGCGGGAAGTGTTACTATGATTCTATACGTGATAAGTGTATATTTGTTTGTGAAATATCTAGTTTATGAGGTGGAGATTAGGAGCCATACCAGTATTCGCCTTAGTCGTTTGCGTAAAATTGGCCTAAGAACTGCAATCAGGATGGAAGATTCGCGGGAGCAAGCCATGAACCTGTCCCCGATGTTCCTCTGGGATCCAGTGTGGATTGCGTCTCAACACGCGCACTCACACTGTACCAGGTGGTTGCTTCTCACTACTTTGCTTATTAAAATTGATGTTTGGAAGATAATTCCATTAACATGTATGAATGTAAATTTTTATTGGCAAGAATCTCAAGTTTTGCGGGATTCAGGTAAACAAACATCAGAATTTATTGTTTCTTATGGCGTATACACCTCTCGGGCTCATTTATCGTTATTATAAACATGTTAAAAATCAATATCAAGCAAGGCCCAGGTTTACAATAAACAGTCAAAAAAAAAAAAAAAAACACATATAATCGTTGCTTTTAACTTTACTCAATGACAACCTTGGAATTGAACATATGATTAGTCAAACACGCACTATAAAACGTGTTCTTAAACAATCAAAATGATATAGATTGGGCGCAATCGGAATGGGATCAATTACCATCCGAAATTGTTAAACAAAATTTTAAGCGCAAGGTGCCTTCAGCAACAAGAATAGGCTGTGACAAATGTCCGCCTTGCTCAGTTTAACCAAGGTGCAAAGAGCAGAGACATCTTGCCTTCAGAGCGATTACGGTTCAATAAACAGTCTCATGAAACTGGTGCAGGCCTGGTTTGGGTAACACTTTGCCGTAGATGTGATGATCAGCGACGTGTGCCGCACGCAGTCAGAGGTGGCGGTCCATCTTCCATCAGTACCTCAAGCGTAGGGAGCCAGATCCTCCCCGTGTCACGTTCTGCGATCAAGTCCCTTCTTGCAGGTTCTCCTGCCAGTAGGATAAATCCTTGCCCCGCCTCCGTTGTCGACGAAGACACCCATGGACAGTGAAAACCCACATTTAAATCATGTGTCTCGTGATTCTATTATTATTGGTAGAAGGCAGGGTCGCTGAAATCACGTGTCTCCTAACACTTATTTCATTCGTGACCTCGGTTCGCGCTTCTGTCGTGGCTCGGAGACGTTCAGCAGGTGGTTATTTTCCACCACGTAGCTACTGCCCCCGTGGTACAGCGACCTTAATAGGACCTGGGGGAAAGGCCGGAAGGTCACCCCATCCCGCCTTTTGCCCGTCTCTGGCGACAGAGTGGCGAGCTGTTCTAACGGGACTTCCTGGGCGACGTCTCCCGATACTGCACTCTGAATTATCCGTTTTCGAGCCACAGTTATACGCACCATATTTAAATATATTCGATGGTTGATGCATTGTCTCCGCATATCTGAGCAACCTTGCATATTAATTTAACTGTTTGAATCGCCCAAGATCTAAAGTACCAAACTATTTCATCATAAATAATAAAATAATCTGGACAATCATCATTTTGTTTTTAATCTTAATGTGATTCAGTGCAATATCACAATCTACGTACTTTTCCCTTAACGAAATTTAATTTCAAACTGTTTCAGTGTTAAATTGTTCACAATTTCTACATCTACAAATATACTCTGCAATTCACAAAATTTTGGGTGGCAGGGGGTGCTTTGCACCAAATTTAATCTCTGCTCCGTACATTCCTATCCCGAATAGCACGAGGGAAGAAAAAATTCAAATAAGCATCAGTGCAGCATCTTAGTTTTCATTGCGCCCCAAATAGGTTGGTGGACAAAGTATTTCATCGCACTCGAAAATGAAAGTGGATGTACGCATGTTTACCAGTAAGTTAAAATGAAACGTACGTCATCTGTCTACCAGAGTATCCCAATCCAGTCTACGAATCAATTCTGTGACTTCTTCATAAGGACCGTGCCAAGCAGTCACGAATCGAGCGACTCTTCTCTGTCTTTTATCTATACTGTCAATCAAATCCTAATTTCATTACCTACAGAAGAAAATTTTGCCACTCCCTTGTGTCTGAAATCGATTGTCAACTTGTGGTCATGATCATCTTTCCCTCCTCTGTAATATAAAAAATCCTTTTGCCATTACCCATCCAAACATCATAGCCTTTATACACTCCCAGCACTTGCTTCATCCGCCTCGGATCTTTCAATATCTCCTAACCTAAGCTCATTTATCATATCAATTACTGATTGCTTCTGCTGTAATTTCCATAAACAAATCTAGTTACCTCCCTTTGAACCACCTCCAACTCCTCATACCCAAAATTTTGGTCCCATAATGCACCACGAGTTGGATGAACCAGCTACAGAAAGTGCGAACTGGCACTCTTAATGAATTCTGACATCTTGAGCCAATTGCGAACTGTCCACCGTTATCCTTGCATTAAGAAGACCGTTGTAAACTCTGGATCTAATTAACGTGATTAACTTGCTATGTAACTTTTATTATTCCTCAATAAACGGGAATAGGGTGGGTTTTGGATAGTTTTGCCCTCTCACCATCTCTCACACACGCAAGCTGTCGTAGGTTAAGTTTTTATAATTACTACAGTTGCTGAAACATACCCTCAAATTAACCGGAAGATATTACAACTAAATCATCAAAGAAAATACACTGTTTTAATCGGACACGTTAGATTTAATACTTCTCTCCTTCAATCACTATATTATACGTTTACTTTTACATTACTTCAGTGAAACATTATAGCTTGCGTATTCTAACAATACTATCGCCACATAACATTCGCCTTGCTGGTAAGTATTGCCACATTTTTCTATCAAAGATACAATTATAGCATGCTTATAGATGCTACAACGATTGCTGTAACACACTACTATCTGTGAAAACCAGCGATATACATTAGATTACAAACATTTACACAATTATTCACAGTATTTATAATTAACGAACAGGTAAAACAACAAAATTAGCATAGACATAATGATAACAATTAAACCAGCAGCAAAAAACTGATGGGGGTAATAAAAAATGTGAAAAAAATAGATGCCAAGGGTATTTATTGGAGAAAAGTAGTGGAAGTTGAATCTTGGAGAGACAGACAAAAATTTAAGAGGATGTGCTGGACGATTCGTTGATGCTGAAACATCTACTGATGATGATTACGATATTTTCACAATTTTGAACTGAATCCTGGAAACCTGTCTTTTTTTTTTTTTTTTACTGTTTAACGTCTCCTAACAGCGAGGTCTTTAGAGACGGCAAAGGATGGGGGGGCAAGGAATGGGAAGGAATTCGGCCATGGCCTTTTGAAGGAAGCATCCCGGCATTTGCCTGGAGTGATTTGGGAAACCATGTAAAACCCAAATCTGAATGCCCGGATGGGGATGGAAACCAGTCCTCAGCAGCAGAGAGCAGTCGGAATGGAACATATTCCTTGTGAGTTGACTTTTCGCTGAAAAATCGTGCTAACAGAACGTGCCAGTCGTGGTAAAGAGTCGAACCCAGGCCTTCACGATATTAGGCGGTGGGTCGCGGCGCAACGGAACTGCAGCTCGTGACTACGGCAAGTCCTCCTTTTTGGAGGTCCTCCAACGCCGGGATTTGTGTTCCCTTGTAATGTCAACTTTTTGCGATCATGAACCCGCAAGACGTACAGCCGGGCTTGCCCCAGTACCGAGAAGGTAGGCGGAAGTTTTTTGGAGGCTCCGACGGAGGGCCTCGAACTCGAGGCGTGCGCTTTGTATGCCGCCTCATAAATCTGGTCAAACAAAAGGGCAGGAGCGGCCACTGTGCTGCCGCATTGTTCTTGCTCGCCAGCGGCGTCTGCCGAAGGATGCACAAACTGTAGACAAAAGAACCGTGTTGACTGTCCCACTCTTCTGATTCAAGACTTAATGGAATGGTTTCTCTGTCATTCGGGCCTTACAGCTTGTTAAGGGCTCTACACACCACCAGTTTAACTGCGCAGTTATCTGTCATAAACAATTGTGCCGAAGTCTGTACAGGCCGGCCCTGGCAGTGTAGCAGCTAACACACTGGCTTCGCTTTGCAAGGCCCGCCATTTCGAGTCGGGCCTAGGGCATGGGTGGTTTTAATTAAGTCTCGTGTTTGTTTTATGCTGTCCTCACTGTACTGTCCACAATACCACAATTAAAAGACACACACACACACACACACACACACACACACACACACACACACACACACATATATATATATATATATATATATAACGTCTGTACAGTTTTCTGAACTGCAGGTGTTCAGTTTTCCCCTGGTACCGTTGTCAATTCTCTCAGTTCTGATATTTCATACAGTGTCGTGACGATAAAGTTACAAGTATTGCTAGACTTTATGTTCTAAGCCTAAGGGGAATGGCATGTGACATTGCTTCGCCATCCGTGTGGACAATACCCTAGCTCTACACCGTCACAAGTGCCATACCTCCTCCACCGTTGAAAATCTTTATTCTAACATCATATAAGTGAGTTTGCTCTGAGATGTCATTGTTAGAGATGAAAAGTAGTTATTTACGCTTTAAATTTGTGGCGGTGAGGGGGTAATGGCACTGCCTATGTACGAACTGTATGATTACCTGTAGGAACTGCACAGTTTATCGTCGCAAAAGATGCCGAAGGATCCGCGTTAAAACCTGTCTGAACTGCGCAGTTGCTTCCGTTGAAGTCACAGTGGTAAACTGCACAGTTAAATTGTAGGTGTGTAGGCCCCCTTGTCGTCGAGGCTATTTTAGGCGTGTTAGGACTGGCAACAAGGGAAGCAATTCAGCCACGGTCTTCCAAAGGACCCATTACCGGAAGTGATTTCTGGAAACCATAGAGAACCGAAATTTGGATGACTGGCCGGGGATGTAAACCCGCGATCTTCCAAATACTAAACCAGAGCGCCGGCAGTAAAAGAACATTTCGAGGGAACGAAGTTGAAGTCAAACGTTAGAGCAAAATAAACCGAAAATTGAAGACATAACTTTTACTGCTTAACTGGAGATGAAAATGTGAGCTTAGAAAATAAAAAGAGGGAACATTATTGAGTGTCGACCGGCTTATCTGCTTAATACGGTAGTCAACGAGCGAGTTTTTCGTGATATGTGGTAATAGTGTGTCTGTATTGTAATGTACATTAGTTTCTTGTATGTAAAACTTTTAGTACAATTTTTCCTCAAAATTACATTTTTTGATCTTCTGGTACACCAAGACTGATAAAGACATCAGACTTTCAACATCTCTTGTTAATAAAACGATGATTAATCGAATAAAAAAGGACCTGTTGTAACAACAAGAATAAACTTACAAGCTCCAAGGTATTTATAAAAGTTATAATTTTTTGTCTTTTATAACAAACAAAAAATCACTACTTATAAATCATATAAAATATGCGATGTTGTTGCAGGCCATGTTTCCACAGTTGCTTAATTAATTACTAGTTGAATGAACACGCCAATGCAACTGTTTAATTTATTTATTGCTGCGTCGCATCATGATGCCTCGATGAGAGGTGAAACGCGTACGATGCAGCAATAAATAAATTAAACAGTTGCATTGGCGTGTTCATTCAACTAGTAATTCATATAAAATATAGTAAGAAACTATTATGTGATTTGAAGATGATGTTTCACCTATATATTACAAAAGGTTCAGGTCTGTATCTCTATTAGTCTCTTCAGAAAGTGTACCTAAAGTTTGCTTGTTTCAACATTGATTTTTTTATGGGAGGTCCATCGCGACTGTGTCCCCTTAAGTAAAGAATTAAAAGTATGAAATTTTCTCGGTAAATTATTCGAGTGAGTACGTTTGTATATAAGAAACCCCATCACCCACAGGCAGCAGCCATTAGACAATGGCCGCAGGTAATATTACCGCCGAAACGTCATGTTAGCAGGAATCAAACAGTGAAGTATCTCCGATCTGAGCATCATTAAGGTTGTTTTATGTCGCCTATTATACATCGTTTTTTTCGGATGTTTAATTTAATGGACGTAGAAATAAAGCTGGCAGCTTTCGAAACCCTTTATGTCTAAATTTCGTAAAAAGGTCGTAGCACTTTATTATTTAGGACACCGGAAAACGCCCTTGTCGGATTCTTACGACGCACGCAGGACGTTTTATGGGACCAGAATACCAGCTGCACGAACTCTAAAGCACACTATTACGAAACTTTCTCTGACCAGAGCCCCTGACATCATAACATACGAACCGAAAGACTTTGAAATTAGCTCACAAGTTGTATCTTTGACTGTAAGATACGCAAGTGTTTCTAAACGTCAGCTACCTATTGTGTGTAACATTTTATTTTCACCACTGGTTGCCGTCTAACTCGTGTTCGCTAACACAGTATTTCACTGGCTTATCGGGATCGATGGATGTAGGTGTCGAAATGAATTTGTCGTTAACAGTTCGGTTGCTGTATTTATAGTTAGGAGATCCTGTGTTGCATTGAAACAGCGAAGAGGTATTGTTCGAATGACTTCCCAGATGTTTTTGATGGAAATCTGATTTAATATGCTTTTTGCTATGCTACAGAGTAAATGATAGTACGGATAATATTTGTCGTAAGCGTTAAATTTACGACACACAGTTGGCCATGGAAAAGGTTTAAGACGTCATTTCCGACGAATTATCATCTTCTCTTTATATAACAAGAATCTCGCAACCATATTATACTATGATATTCACCATGACCTGTTTTCTTATGCTCTTAGGATAGTTTGTTGGCATTTTGCTATGTGAGAAAACTTATTTTTTTCATTCTTTCGTTAATTATCTATAAATGTCTTTCGTTCTTGTCTTCACTGCTTACATTACTTACATGCTCCTCTATAACGATGGGAATTGAATCGCTGATCTAATTATTCGGAATCTGATTTGGCTTCCCGGATGTAAAAACGAATCAGACAATTTTTATTTTTGTTATGCGTGATACATACAGAAAAAGCATTAATATTACAGCCGAAAAGTAAAAGAATAAATCATTGCTTTTTTTATATAATTTCCTCATGTACAATACCACACTTGTCTCTAAGTTATTATGTTACTCACTAGACTTAATAAAATCTAAGCACATCACATACCTCTTATAAGTAGTTCCGATGATCTTCTCCATAGTAAACTGCTTTTGAGGAATTTTGTTGATTTTGTAGTAATTCTCGCATTATTTTCCCTAGCAATATTATCAATAATTTAATCATCTGAGGGTGACTGTAGGAAGGATTTTTTTTATTTAAACTATTTTTTAAAAAATGAGGTATGCATGGTGATTAAAATGTATGTAACTAAGCTACACTTAGTTTATATTTTGTCTGAATACTGCAAGTACATTTGGTTATATTCTACAAGTTTGAATATTTTGCTAGTAGCATTTAAAGAATACAGTACGTTATTAGATACGTTTTTTTTTTTTTTTTTTTTTTGGTCATAGCACCATTACTGCCTTTTCTTAACAGGCAGGGGGATGGCGGAGTATGTTGTCCGTGGACATTGCCTCCAGAAGTATTTGGGGCGATACAAAGCTTTTCTGGTGGTGTGGCTTCTCGATGGTGTTTGTTTGAGTTAGATGATTAGACTTAAAGGTCTCTTATGACGGTCAATGGTGATGTCATAGCGACCGATGTTATTTACTTCTGGATTATTGCTTCTATTTGAACTTTTGTGGAATACTTAAGCCAGTTGTCTAAATCTGTCACGAAGATATGGAACTCCAGTAACCTCATGGAGTGCATAGGTGGGAAATCTGGATGGAAGGTGCATGGCTCTTTTCAGTGCCCTGTTTGTATTGTTTGTAGTCTGAATATATAGCTGTCAGCAGCGTATGCCCACATTGGACAGGCATACTCAATAATAGGTCATACTAGGGTCGTTTAGGTCTTAATACCAGTGCTTGGTGCTAAATTGTTGTCTCTGTTAAGAAGCGAGTAGAGGCTGTAAAGCCTCGTGCTTGCTTTCGTCTGTACGTCATTTATATTAGCTTTCCAGGTTAGTCTCCTGTCTAGCAGCACTCCTAGGTAACGGGCAGTAGCTGACCAGGGTATGTCTTTACCGTGAAGGTGAAGAACGGGGTCCGGTTGACGTGGTCGACGGGGCGTAAACCCTCGACTATGTTTTTGGTATGGTCCAAGTGGTTGGCAGTCAGGTTTAGGTCTAGAGTCTGACATTGTGACTTGTTAATTGTCTTGGCCATTGCAAACAGCACATTCAACCTGTTCCTTTCCATTTGGAAAGGAAGTTCACCGCCTCTTTCTGGTGTACGGAATATTATACGCAGAATTGACTCAAAACTTCGACTATAATCATGATGGAGCATTTGTAGACACAAAAATAAGGTTTTAGGGGCGCAGTTAATAATCTCAGTATCTGACTAATGTATTTTTTTGAATTGTATTATTGTTGAACCTCTAAGACTGATTTAAACAAAAATGTATTAAAAGTGACAAAAATGAGTTTTTGGTATTAAAGATCATGATCGAGTTACCTTATCAGGCTGAAATACGAACTTAACCTGTAGTCGACTATAAGGAAAAGTTTGAAGAATTTCTGATGAGTCTGAAAGGAAATATAACTATTAAAATCGGACAGAGACTATCACAATGAGTAATAGAAGGTAGAGATGAACCTAGTGGACAGCCACACGGACGTCTGTAACTATGCTAGCGACAAAATTCCTAATGCACTTCAAACAATATTTTTTTCTCTAATGTTTATCTGGCAACCCTTCCCATTGGTTGCGGTCTCCAAGACAATACGCTTGATGGTGTCCTCAGCGGATAGGTGCTTCGAGTCCCACTGGAGAAAAAGTCTACAGCATTCGGAACCTGGAGAGCAAAATAGCAGAACTGGTAGTACACATTTCCTAATAATCAGATTGCGCTCTGAGTGACTGGATTAAATCTCAAATATTTACGCAGTGAGGGTCATTGTTGGCGACTTTCATAAGAGCAGGCTGAAATTTGGTGGTATCAGTTTTCACCTTTATACCTTTGTTCATGTAGATACTCTCAACACAAACAACACGCTACTTTTAACAACATTCACCAGTCATCACACAGCAACTCATAGATACACGGAAGAAGGGCGCTGTAAAAACTGATATGAATTTTCAATGGTTTTCCCAGATCGCTCCAGGTGAATGCCGGGATGGTTCCTCAATATATCCCGTGGGCGCCTCCCGCCATACCCCGTATATATCTTCCACTACTTGAACTACTTCACTTTGTTGAAATTGTAAACTTATAAAGTTTCTAGAGAATCACCGATACAAATTCTTACTTAATCCGCACCTAGATTGGTGGTGTAATGGTTAGCGTTCTGGCCTCGCATTCGGGAGTACGGCGGATCGAATCCCCGTCCGGGAATCCAGATTTGGGTTTTCCATGGTTTCCCAAATCACTCCAGGCAAATGCCGGGATGTTTCCTTCAAAACGCCATGGCCGAATTCCTTCCCATTCCTTGCCCCCCGTCCTTTCCCGTCTCTAAAGACCTTGCTATTAAGAGACATTAAGCAGTTAAAAAAAATTACTTAATCCGCAACTGCATGACTTTTAAACATATTTCAGAAACAGTGTCATATTTAAACTCCTCCCAATATTTTCATTATAACCAATTGACTGCTGAAAGTGACTTTTGATTTTGAATTAATAAAGTGGTTGAGTACCTGCTTTACTACCCAATAGGAATATCTAATTTCATTTGGCGTAATTATTTCATGTAAACAAAAGATTCTCTTACTTCTGTGTTAAATGTAAGAAATATAATGTGCGAATTTATCAATAACAATTATATTAATACAATTATATAAGGCAAATCTTATTTGCATGACAAATTTTATACATTTGCGTCATTCGCTGACGATTTACGTCCTTGTTTCATCAGCAAGTTTCGCCGTAACCGTCGTCTGAACACGTCGTATCTCATGCAGGATAGCAACATCAGGGTTTATAAATGTCGCTCTACGACCTTATAAACAACATGCACAAATATTAAAGTTGAATAACTCGCCGTTCACAAAGAGATAATTTGCCAAGCAAAGTTATTACCATCAAAAGCGCTTTCGCCACAGCAGGACGTGTGACTGAATCTCAGACATTATCGTAGATCTCTGTAAGATCATTCTCCTCGCTTGTGTCGAATTAATTCCCTTGTTTTCTATGTCTTTCCATACAACATCCATCCATCTTATCTGTGCAATTCTCCTCGTTCCCTTACTAAAAAGCTCTTCATTTTCGTGTATTACTTCATTTTGATTACATCCCCACACAGGCTCGATCTTTAACTTCTTCCGACACTGATGGGTATTCGTCACAACGCGGATTCAGATCTACGTTGGCGCATCCAGATTTCTGTTTCCCATGGTTTCCCAAAATTATTCCAGGCGAATGCTGGGATGGTTTCTTTGTATGTCCAATTCCCGATTCTTTTCCAGTCAGCTCTCTGATTTTTAATTAGTGATCTCATCCTTTAGATTTTTTTGTACCTGTCAGCAATCTAATTTTCAATGTGGAGTCTAATCCTCTCTGTCTTTTTGATATGATGCCATATTCGGAATGAGGCGAATTTGGTAATCATTTCGACCATGCTGATTTCCTACGGATTCTCGAAATAGGTTTGAAGTGGAAAAAAGGAAGTTTCCTTCTACAACGCCGTGCCCTGATTCTTCCCGTTCGTTTGCCCTTCTCGTCTGGGCTTTAATGACCTTGACGTTGACGAGTCGTAAACCTCTACACACGAGAAAAACGCCATGATTCTAAAACACTTAATACAACCAGGTTATAGAATTTTCACCTAGAGTAACGTCCTGAAATCAGGTTCTTAATCAGGTAAAACGTCCGGAAATTCCATAATGTGTTTATTTACTCCTATAGATTTTCGTTCATGATAACCTTGCTCCCTAGATATCGGAATGACAAAATTGATTTAAAACAATGCAACGTAACAGAAAATGTAACTTAAAAAATAGTTTAATCCGTCATTAACATCTAAATTTTCCTTATCGGTAGATTTGATTTTTTACATATACAACAGGTAGGTTCAGGAGGCAGGGCATCTCATTACGGTTAGGACGATTGGGGTTCTATTCTCGGTGAACCAGTCATTTTTGTCGATACTGAATGACCGAAAGAACTTTCCAAACTTACTTTGCCTGCAATGGAATACGTACCGAGGAGTTTCTCCATCGAAATGGTAAACACAGACCGGAGCGCGGCGCTCATAGCTTGACTATTTTCCTAGTCCCGATAGTTGTAATGGTAATACGGAACTCTGCACTATTTTATGGGAAGTGATGCGTAAAACTACCCTCCTGTCCGCCGACTTGATCTGTAACCTTACACTTTTATTAACCTTTTTCTCCTCAATCGTTAGGTTGATGGGTTCCTCTTCTTGCGAAATTTTGGGACTAGGATGGTTTCCCTTTGCCTTTCCCCAATGATAGAAGTGTTTACGTGTTTATAATATTGTGTGGATGTATCTGATGGGGGTATGATCGGTGAAGAACGTTGTTTTTGTTCTGAATAAACAAAGAACGAAGGCTTCCTATTCGGAAAGACACCAAGGGATCCCGTAGGCTTGTCGTCCCGATTTGACGGACGAATCAACATCAATAGTCTCAAATTTCGTTCATTTCATACGCACTGCGGAAAAGTTTGATATTTAATACAAGTCTTTGGTAAACAATTTGGTATTTACGAATTTTTCAGCTGACCCTATGTCTCGCACCGCAAACCATCACTTTTTCGAGCCAACGGGATGACAGATGCCTATTTAGTAAATTATTTGTCAATTTTATTGCATGTCATGATAAAATAGTAGTCAATTCGTGTATGATCTACACTAATGATATTATAAATGTGAAAGTAAATCTGTCTCCTTGTCTGTTTGTTACGTTTGACGACTAATATTGTAAATGCAAAATATTTGTTACGCTATCGGGGCTAAACAGCTAATCCGATCTTTATGAAATTTGACAAGGAGGTACTATTTGCCATTGGGAAGGACATAGGATACTTTTTTCCTGTATAAACAAAATGTTCTGTCATGGAATTTTGAAAACTGACTGAAGGGTGATAGAAAGAAGCATAGCATGTGTAAGTCTCTGAAATGCTTTGCCGGAGAGCGGGCTGGTGGCTCAATAGTCAAACGTTCTCAGTTTGGCCCAGGGTTCATATCCCACTGGGAGCGGGAATTTTTTAACATATTTTGATCACATGAGCATAACTGTGCGTCCCTTTGTTCGGATTCTACGTTAAACTGTAGGTCCAGCCACGAAAGAGGCGGAATATGTGGTAAAATCGAATCTCTGTCACTAAGGTGACCAAAAAATCCTACGGAACACAACAATGACAAACACCATTTTTGTGCTATATCGATAACTCAGGCTTTGTTTTATAGCAATCAATTCGTGTATGGTCTACACTAATGATATTATAAATGTGAAAGTAAATCTGTCTCCCTGTCTGTTTGTTACGTTTGACGACTAAACGGCTATACCGATATTGATGAAATTTAACAAGGAAATACTTTTTATCTTTAGGAAAGGCATACGATACTTGTTTGGGTATAGATAAATTTTTAAAACTATCTGAACGGAGCCCAACATTAAGACTGTATTGTTATATTGGTTGCTCAGGCTATGTTTATCTGGAACTCTGTTAGTTTATGATCTGTTAATAAGTTTCGTTTACAGGCAAAACGTATTATATAGTACAGATATTGATTTTCGCTGCACCAGAATATTACTTTGCGTCTACTTATTGTTTCTGGCATTAGAATATTTCGTCTTCTTTATGGACATGCCTCTACCAGAGCACGAGCTGCCAAATTTAATAAAATCCATGGATCTGATGCTCATGCTGAAGAAAAAAGACAACGACAAGCTGAAACACAAAATCTCAGATAGCCACCCACCCTCAACATAGTTTTTTTTTTGTTGCTATTTTTAAACATATTGCAAATTTAATTCTCTCCATGAGACTGGCTTCTACGTCATATTATCCTTACTCCGTGTTTTTGGGTCACTTTTTACATAAATTATATTTTCCTAACAATTCTAGCAATAAAATCCGAACTCCACGCTAGCACATTCATATTTTTCTACACTCAAGTGGGTCAAGCGTTGCCTTAGGAACTTGACCATCGTCATCCAGCCCTTGTGACAGCGAATGGGAGGAGCGCAAGGTCAGTTGGGCATGGAGGCGGGCGGCAACGCGTCGATTAATTCCCGATGGAAATTGCTGGGGCCGGCAGGACGGCCACGAAGAATGTTAATACGGCCGTGGGCACCGGTATGCAAATCTGGGAGCTGCTGCCGGCTCCCGACAAGAATCCCTGCGTCGACTGGCATTTCTCAGGACAGGCGCCGACCACGGCGGATTATAGCACGCACGCCGTGTACAGGTTAATCCCACAAAGCACCCGCGACGACTGGCAATCACGGAATTTGTCGGCAGCTCAGTTTAGCAGTGGACGGCTTGGAATGCTGCCGCAGATGTTGCTCAAACGAAGTGACGAATAGCTACCGTGTTATCGCCGCGACCGGAAGTTTGCGTTTGGAATTTAAGAATGTGGAGATGCATGTATTATGTATCTGCTGCCTCAACAGCTTTTTCATTTAGTTTTCGCTGATAAATGAGTTTGAAGATGTATACATACTAGAACTATTCATTGCGTGTCATCAAAAAATATGAATGCTAGAGAGAGAAGGAAGTGATATCCCGGTGACCTCCATACCAAACATGATGTATAGGTCAGATTGTGCCCCATCTACGTCATTACATCCCTGCAGACCATAGTGGGCTAAGGATGGTTTAGATCGGGGGTCCCCAAACGTTTTACCCCGTCGACCCCTTGATACGATGTTTACCTTCTTACCGATCACCACAAGTATTTAATAAAAACATTAAATCATTTTTGGTATTTCTGATGCTAAGCAATAAGGTGGTCTGCATAACAACTCAACGAAATAATTTATAAAATCCACCCAATGAAATTAACAGAAAAACGAGATACTTTCCACTATTATAATAATCTCAAAAAATAGGAACAAAACTTTGGATAGATGGAATAAATTTGAAATAAAGACCTGCCAAAAATAACAGATGGTTGTTGTACTATTTTAAGTTGTCACATATTTCATTATTTACTTTACATGACTTCGCAAACAGACGAGAATTGAGAGGATGAGCTTTACTTTTATTTATTGATTTTTAGTAGAACATTCCTATTTTTTTCATGTACAGTTTAATTGATCCTCTTTAGTATTAATCGACCTCCTTTCGACCTCTCTGTATTAATCGACACCGGGAGATCTCTTATCGACCCCAAGGGGTCGGTATCGACCACTTTGGGGACCCCTGGTAGATCAAATCGTCCGACTATACGCCACCCGTACCGATCATAGTGAATGAGTGACAATGCTCGTCTTTGTACTGAAGAGGACACTGTTTAAAATTGTTTCCCGAAATCGCTACAGGCGAATACCGCATGGTTTCTTTAAAAGGCCATTGCCGAATTCCTTCCCGTACCCTGTACCCATTCCTCAGCCGCCTATAATGTACTCGACGTTATAATCTGTTGGGTTTAGTGGTATTTTTAATTACTAACTATTAATGATTTAATTGAATAATTAATTATTTGAAATAGGTGTGAATTTAAAAGCATAGCTGTACTAGCTAGGCATGGGTCATAAACTGAATAGATTATTTCATTCGCCTGTAGATAGAGGTGTATTTAACCTTAAGTATTTCTAAACAATCAAAAATTCAAAATCAACAACTTGACCAACAACGGAGGCCGTATAAACCTAAACATCGAATAAAACATTACAACGTCGACGAGATGTAAAGCCGTAAGAATAAAAAGGTATTAGTCTTTCTGACAGAATTTCACTATTCCCGCGTTCAGTTAACAGAGGTGCCTCAAGGTCATATACTCTATCCCCACTCCGCTGCCCTTACTCCTACATGCGGAGGGGAAAGAGTGCGCGCTGTCAGTTTTACCACACGGCTACCTGGACACGGTGGTCTGCTCGGAGGGGTAGGCAACGGGAAGGAAGGTGAGGTGAGGAGCGGGGCCAGGGGAAATGACCTTGAGCCGACAGTTGAGGGTGAACAGCATACAAGAGTAGGTACTCATTAAAAAAAGAATCCATCAATAGTGAGTTACTGTTGTTCTATGAAAGTTTCGTTGTGTAATTTTTTTTTATATTTTTTTTAAAATGTGGTTATTCATTTTCTCAAGTTGTGTTTTAAATAGTATATACAATTTAAACTAAATAAAATTCGGTTGGGATTAAAGTTAATCTTAGATAAATTTTTTAATAGTATAATACATGATTTAAGAAATCCTGCATCGAATGGCACATACGATTTTAATTGAATACTAATGTATGCTGAGGTACCCAATTTCTTTATAAATTATTATTTAGTTATTTTAGGAAAAATTTGAACTCTAGAAAGATTGTTATAGTTTCCGTGCAAACATTGGAAAGTTAAGAAATAATTTTCGGATCTTTATTTTCGGAAATAACTCGCTTAACGATAGTACAAATGGTGGGATTAACTGAAAAATCCAAACAATTTAGTGAAGGGTGTAATCGACTATCGTTTTCTAAATATCAAGATTGTCTAAACCGCTTCTAATTATTTTACTACCCGTTTTTTTAAATGTTTTTTTAGTATTATAATTGTGTTAATCCTAGTAAAAATCTTAAGTACGCAGTTACATATTTCTGGTTAAATAAATGAGAAGTTACGGGTATTCGACATACGGAATGCCAAACTACTGAATCCATAAGAGAGCTTTCTTTGATTCAGAAATTAATTAATAACTATTTAACCAGAACGCAAAAAGCAGGAAATTGGCTTTATTGTATTGTAGATGCGTCGCTTAATTTCTGGTCATTTAGACATTGGTTACTTTTATTGTGTTACCATAGAAAAAATCATGGGTTTGTAGGTAATTTTTGTAGCTGTTAAAGTTAAGTAAAAATTCGCCTCTTTGCGGTTGGATGAATCTGAATCAACCAAAACGTTTTATAAATGCGGCAATTCTCATTTTGACTTGAAAACTTGATTAATTAAGTATAGTTCTAAAGAAAATAATTTAGATGAGAACGCTTCCACAAGTCTGGCCTAGGGATATTTACGTTTTTCGCAATAACCTTTATTTCTTCTTTGACGTAATTTATAATGATTTTAAGAGCCTGAGGGTATTCCAGTGACGTCACAACACATAGGTATACTTGAAGAAGTCATAAAGCAGCGAACACCTACAAAAATTATCATTATTTTGGCCGTTGCTTAATTCCAGTTGTAAAAGATCCATAAATGATCGTTAAGTGCTAATGTACTAACATAAAACGCACCACTGAAACTTCATTAGAAGGTTACGTTCCCAAATATGACTCTCGAATATCAGAGTCTGTAATTGCTGAGGTCTCCCTTTTACTACGGTCGTACACGAAAGCCGGATGGAATATAAATCTTTGACCAAATTACTGGTGGCGCTGACGTGTGTGTGTCCCTCCCCCGGGACCTCCTCCCACGTTGAGCAGTGCGAAGGACGTGGCAGTAGCTACGGAGCAAGGTACTCCGGTTTGGGGATGACCTCCGCTGCCGCAACGGGGTCACACCGCCTCCGGCACCAAGGACGAAATCAACGACACGCACCTGACACCAAATAATTCTTCTGTTCAACTTCTCGTCTCTGACGTGCATTGGGCGTACCACTGTAAACAAACCGTAATTTTCATTACCAGATGACCCGTGTAAAAATTTCGCGAATAAAATATGATTAATAATGAGGATGGTAGTTTTAATGGCATGAAAAAAAAAACTGCCTCATTTGTAGCAATTGTTTATTTATTTAGTGTGATAGGTATGTAAAAAATACTTACAACATATTATGAAGCAATTAGGAAAAACTTTTGGACGTGTAAAATACAGGGCGTTCGCCGGGAAACGCAACCCACTGTTAGCGCTACAAGGAAGAAACTGCTCGCGGCGAGCGAGCGGTCAGTTTCCGGCATTGCTCGACCGTCGGCCGCGGACTATTTCATAATAATTACGCTTCATAAACTTCATAAACTTGTGTCCTAAGCATTTAAATGTGACGTAATTCATTAGCTTACCTTATAAAAGATGCTGGAAGTGTTGACCCTCTTGTGTAATGCACATTTCACATCTTCTGAACATATTTCGAGACACACGCTGCCCTAACTGACTTAATGATTTTTTGGGTGACTGTTCTAGTCGAAAAGCGATATCGTCAATTTTCTCCTCTGTGAGAATACGGTTGACCGACAGTCTCTTTTTGTTAAAAAATGAACCCGTTTCTCTTACTTTTTTAACCAGACGCAGAATTGTTGATTTAGCTGGCAGTAAAGCGCCAGGAAATTCGCGACGAAATTTACTGCGACACTTTTTAAACGACTTCTTCTTCACATATGTATCGTAGAGAAATAATCTTTGTTGCAAACTGTAACGTACCATAATTTTACTCACACTCAAACACGGTACAGATTAATAAGAGTATGAAGCCCCAAACCAGCCAAACCGCAAAGAAACGTTTATTCACAGCACTGATTAATAAGAGACTGAAGTCACAAACTATCTACAATGCAAAGAAACCGTTCTTAACAATGTAAGGGTCACTGCACTGCACTGTTGGGGCAGCGGAGGTGTTAAACAGTGCGGTGATTCACGGTGCCGTGTGGCGGAAACTGCTGACTCCACTGACCGAGCAAGTTGCCGACGGCAACAGACTGGGAGGGTAGCGTTTTCCGGCGAACGCCCTGTATATGTACACTGAGTTAAACCATGGAGGAGAGAAAAGTCAGGAGACGAAATACCGCTAAAACTGTTAAGTCTCCTGTTAACTCTTAGATACTACTGCGCATGCGCGGCGGCCATGTTACTTACCCCGAAACACCGGTATTTTAGCATTGTGTTTCCCCTTCTCAATATTTCATTCAATAATATTTCAAAATTTTTATAATGCCAGCTTGTGTTGCATACGGTTGCACAAACAGGTCAGATAGGAAACTACCTACAATGTCATTTCATAACTTAGATTTATTGTAACTAATGTTTTTGAAGTGTTTAATGCGATATCTACCAGAGTAGGGCATATAATTATAGATTTAGAACGCCCGCTTAAAAAAAAAAAATAAAAAAAAGAAGTTAATTCATAGCTCTCAATAGGACGATGTTATTCTCAAAAGTTTGCTGGGGTAGTATAGGCAACCAACATATTTTACATTTTGCGTATAAAATGCTAGCCTTATTCTAAACGAGTGCTTAAAGCCTAATTTAAGCTTTCACTTTCGACATATTGTATCAGGATATGTTCACTGATGCTGCTGGCGAATTTATGTAGGTCTATCTCCTACTAGTACAATATCTCCTGAGTAAGCCTACAGAAATTGATTATTACTATTAGTATGAAGCACAGATTAGTAAATTAGCACTTAACGATCATTTAGTCCTATTGCAGTTCACATTGAAGACATATGATAAAATTAATTATGATAATTGATGCTACGCGAACCAGGAGTCCTGATCCTTAGCAAAATACACACAGCATATCCATTTCTCTGTGATATGTGTAGCTGCGATCATAGCCCGTGATAAAATTTCGCGAATAAAATGTTTCCGTAACAGAAAAAAATATCCAAAAAGCTACTTATAGTACAAAAAACACACAGTTTATTGATATCTCCGTGATATGTGTTGCTGCTATCTGTCGTTAATGCACTCAATTTTTTGTCGACGCTAGTGAAGCAGTTTATTAATCTCTCTGCGACAACTGCTGCTGTTATCTAGCGGCTAGGCTCTCAACTGCCTCATCGCGTGACCTTCATAGTTAATAGTTTTTCCCTTTCAGATTTAAATTCCGTTAAAAATATTCTTACTTTATGATGCTACCTAATTGGAGACTTTAATCCATAAAGTGATACCTCATTTATTGAATTCGGTTATGCTCGTAACAAAAAAAAAAAAAAAAAAAAAAAAAAGTTTTAGAAAAATTGATACTTTTTGCCTTTAAGGGTCGAATTTCGAAACATTTCTTTCTTAAAATACAATGAGACCAAAGCGGAAATCTCAGTTTTTAAAATTATAATTTATATATTTAGGTTAAGTATAAATTGAGATAAATGGCTCATGGCAGAAAACACGTTTAGAAATTATGTTATGTTTATTTAAGGTTAAATTCGAAAAAATTCCTTTCTGAAAATATGATGTGACCAAAGCGGATATCTTAATCTTTAAAATGATACCCCATTTATCAATTTCGGTTATGTATGGGCTTGTGACAAAAGAACACCTTTTACAAATGATATGTATGATTGAGCGTGGTGTGTAAGAGGTAACCTGGGCCTGCCATTCGGGAGGATGCGGCTTCAAATTCCCGTTCGGCTATTGATATCAATTTTCCAAAATGCCATGAACGAATTCCTTCCCGTCCTTGTTCTCAGACCTCTCTCTCCTCTAATGATCTCAACGTCGATGAGGCGCAAAGTCATAAAGAAATAAAAGCAATTTTCGTAGTGCCCTCGATTCACTGAGGAGAGTATGGAACCATTTCCTTATAAACGATTTTAGTGGATTTCCTTTCAGTTAACCGTAACAATCTTCTACGTATCTTATCACCTCACTGTCGACCAATCCTCCTACGAAAAAGTAAATGTGATGCAAACATCCACTGTTGACATAAGCTCTGTAATGCTAAAATTTAGATCAGGACATACCATATGTTTGAATCGGGATCAAGTTTACACTGTGTCCAGTGTAAACCTGATCCCAATTCAATCATATGGTATGTCGTGTTCTGGTGTGTTAAGAGCGGCCTGGTAGCTGAGTCATTAGAGACTGAAGAATCTTGTAATGGAGGCTAGTACTAATTCAATTTTTTTAAATTTAATCTAATTGCAATGGAGCACAGGCTCCGGTGGCAATTGCCCTACACCCCCATCTTTCCCCTATTCTGCACCCACTTACATTTGCACTCTACAAATTTTATGTTTAAATTCTTTCAATGTTTTCGGTAAATTATTCATCATTTCTCTTGGTAAATCATTCCAATCCCTGACACCCTTACCTAAAAAAGATAATCTTCCCGCACCCTTGTGCTGAAATCGAGTGCCAGCTTGTGGTCATGGTCATCTTTTCCCTTCCATGCACTACTTTTTATACCTACTCCAATATCTTTCCATGCCTCATCGCCAGTATACGCCCTGTACACACCCATCTAACGTCAAATAAAATCTCCTATGATGCGAGACGCAAGAAGTTGGCGTATGAAGCGACGAGGTGAATCATCTGTAATATTTCCTTATGATTATGACGGGTAGATCGGTGGTAATGAGAGGAGAATTTCTAAAATCTCTCCAGAACCAAATTCAAAAGACATTTCAATACAACGATCATCATTTTGGGAGGAAAGCTTTTTCTGTAGACGAGGAATTGTCTCATCGCGTGTCCTATGGATCTAAGAGCTGATCTACGCATGTGATTAAATTGTTATGTGATCGACTTTATGCCGATACACATATGTCCTTTGGCCGTAGGTTCAGGACTAGCCGGAGTTTCACAGCCGGACACTTGCGCTTGGGTTGAGTAAATGGGCAACTAGCTCTATTCTGGAAAACCACCTATTTTGCAAAAATAGTCCTGAGAAGAGTTATTAAAAAGGTGATAAATAAGTAATATGAACGAATATGTGATTTTAATGCCCGAAAAGGTTCATTTATCTTAGGGTAAAGGCAATGCACCATTACAGGTTTGAGGCTGTAGAAATATTGTACCCTCGTCACTTTGCTTCCTAATTTCCCGCATTCTTCAGTCTGGTTTACCACGCTTCGTCAGCACGAATAGGACCTATTTCAGAACCAAAATCAACAGATGTAGGCCCTACGCACGGCCTATTCAGTTAAATAGCATGGCAATACACTCTATGAATCAGGTTTGTTATCTTATTGCATTTGATGATCAAAAGCAGATTTTCGACAGGTGTTTTTGTCTTAGCGTAGCAGTTGCCACAGTAGCGTGATACCAATCAACAGCGACGTCTTCAGACGAATACAAGATATTTATTTTCCCAGTAAAGTTGCAGCACGAAGGTTATAAATGTCGAAAGGCTGTTGACTGGTGCTAAACACATGTGCTCTAGAAGAACTGGAAATGCAACAGGCTGCAGGCAGCCGCAGGTCAACGTACAGTTCTCAGTCGTATGCCGTGTCGGTTCTTTGAAACCTGACAACTTAATCGCAAGTATGACTAAACCAGAGTGTAAAACAAACAAGAATACTGTGTGCGACCTCTTAAAAAGAGAAGCAGAAATTGGAAAGCTGTTATAATTACTCCATGTCTATCGAAAACGTTTGCAGGATATACTAGAAATAACAAAGGTTTTTTTTTTTTTCGAATCACCCATCTTTGGGGTACGTCAGATCAATCACTTCTTGGATGCTTGCGTTTTCTTCTTCTCCCAGTATTTCTTCATTCTATCTGATCTCTTCCTTCTTTCCTCTTCTGATATTTGAATCGGTTTTCTGGTGTTTATCGCAACTTGGAACCTCTTACTTTTGTCTTTGGTCACGGTCTTGGCTGTACCATTCTTTAACATCACTTCGGTAATCTGGAGTTCTCTCAGATCCTTTTCCACTTCCTTAAACCAGTTGGGCTTAGTCTTTTTTTTATAAAAGAAGTCAAAGATTTTTTTGGTAATCTGTTAGGATTCATTCGGAATATGTGTCCATAGAAATCAATCCTTTTTTTTTCTCATGGTTTCGGAGAGTCTCTCGGACTTTGCGTAGAGGGCTTCGTTTCTGTAGAAAACTTGTTTGTTATTCTGGAATTTGGGACCCATGATCTTCCTCAAAATTTTCCTCTCTTTGATTTCCAATTTCTCCATTTGTCCTTTCCTCCCCATGACTAGTGTCTCTGCTGCATAGAGTGCTTCCGGCTTAATTACTGTGTTGTAATGTCTTATCTTTGTGTTCCAAGAGAGGCTTTTCTTATTGTAAGTGTTTTTGGTCTTCTGGAAGGCTAATTCCATTTTGGTCCTTCTTGCTTCCATTGTTTTACCTTCAAGGTTGTTCCATTCAATCCATTCCCCTAGGTACTTGAAACTCCTAACCACCTCTATTTTATGAGCTCCTACTCGGACTCTCGTAGGAGTGTCTGGTATATTTGTCATAATCTTTGTTTTTTCGAAAGAAATCTTAAGTCCTAACTTCCCTGCCTGCTCTTGTAATTCGGCGATTTGTTCTTTGGCTTCCTCCCATGTTTGCGAGCATCGCCATATCGTCATTGAATGCCAAACACTTAATCGTAACTCCTTTATTTTTTGTTCCAAGTCTAATTCCTCCTCTGGTTCTTGCATTCCATTCTCTCACAACTTTTTCGAGTGCACAATTGAACAACAGGGGGGAGAGGCCATCCCCTTGCCGGACCCCTGTTCTGATCTCAAAAGGTTCTGAAAGTTCACCCATGAATCTAACTTTTGAGGTCGTATTTGTGAGGGTTTCTTTGATGATATTCAGGGTTTTCCTGTCCAAGCCAAATTCCTCCAAAATATTGAATAGCGACCCTCTGTCTATGGAATCGTAAGCTTTTTGGAAGTCCACAAAAGTCGCTATATATGGTTTCGCCCTCTGTTTCTGGTATGCTAAAATGTTTCTGAGGTTTAGGATCTGTTCGGGGCAAGACCTTCCTTTCCTGAACCCTGCTTGATACTCCCCGATTTGGCAGTCCAGGGTTTATTATTATTATTATTTTTTGAACAGTTGAATAAAGTGATCCTGCCTTGTTAGCCAAGGTCGTTGCGATACAATGATCGTGTCCGATATACAACACAATGTTAGCTGCTTAGCGAGGTGGATAAATGGTAACGCTCAGGCCTCGCATTCAGGAGGACGCGAGTTTGAAACCCCATTAGGCCATCCAAATTTGGTTTTCCATGGTTTCCTGAAATCATTCCAGGAAAATGTCACGATGGTTTTTTCAAAATATTATAATCGAATTCCTTCCCGTTCCTGGTCTTTTCCCACCACTAATGATCTCATCGTCGACAAGGCGCAAACTCATAAATAACAACAACAAAAAAGTGAGTTTAGCTGCTTCAAACCCCTGTGGTGGAAGATATTTTCATCATCCGGAAGAGGTACTGCTACTCGATTTCTAACCACTAGATTGCGTACTGAAGTTCTTGGTTAAAACCCAAACTTATTCTCAGTGAGGGCATACGACACTGGAGATGAAAAATTCTCCGCCTATCGGCCTCTTTTGGAAGAATAGGCATGAATGCGCCGGAACCATACTTTACCGCCTACCTTCTTTACTTCATTTACAACCCAGACAACATGAATCATAGTCATCCGCATAGTCATTAACTCTTATGTACACTTCCATAATGGCGAAGGCAGGAGAGAACTGCCCAAGCTAAAATTCCCAAGATAGTGACCGTGGAGCTGTATACCTTCAGACGCCTCGAACACCGGTTGGGAGCATTCATTAATGACGTGAGGTGAAATAAGGGGGGGGGGGGGCGAGGTCCGGAGAAATCTCACGAAACCTCACCAAGGAGGAAGAGGGGGGGGGGGGGGGTCAACGGAAATCTCACGTGAGGTTTTGAAATTCTTGCAGAATGGTAAATGACGCGAAAGTCAACTTTAGGGGGAGTATTTGGTCCAAAAACAGAAAAACCGACCTTACGGTGGTGGTGGTGGTGGTGGGTGGGTGGGTGGGGGGGGGGGGGTATAACCGCCCTTGAAAGCATGAGACCTAAGAAAAAAGGTCTCAAAAAGTTGATAGGTCGATTAGTAGGGGGAGAGGTGCCTCCGTCAAAATCTCACGTCATTTTAGACGGGGGACGGGGGTGGGTACGACCAGATCTCACGAAGTCTCACCAGAGAAGGGGGGAGGGGGTCCGGAATTCCCGAAAATCATTCCACGTCATTAATGGACGCCCCCTTTCGGCGATCATTATTTTCAGCTGAACAAAGTAGTTGATTAATGAGATAATAAACCATACTAACAAAGAGTTTAAACTGGTGAAAGTTGTGAAAAATAGAGGCGGGATAGGATGCATAATTCTATATTAAACATTATAAACACCAGAATCCATCTGCAGTTTCTAAGTTTAAAGGTGACCAGATTAAACGAAAGTATGAAGAATTGAAGTAATAACGATCTTGTAACACTAGCGGCGCTATTTTTTTTTTTTTTTTGCGCTATGAAAAAGATTAAATAATTCTTTGATAGAGCGCTTTTACTCTTTGCTACCGGACAACACGGTAACGTCGAAAACGTATTACGATTGGTATAACAATTTGGTTGGAAGGCTCTGAATTCAGAAACTTATAAATCGCTCTTCCAGCGAGACATAATCGTAAGCGAGTTTTTTGATAAGATCACATAACTTATTTAGTGAGATCTGATTACTTTAATAATAGTGGCTCAGCTGTTTAAGGCTCCTGATTGCGGATCAGAAGGATCCTGGTCTATTCCAGAATTTCTACGTACACTAAACCTGACCTTCCCCTCGGGAATATCTCAGCTTTGTTCATGTGAGGTATGCCAGCACTCTCAATAGTTCGGATTCCGCGTAAAAGTCCCCCTTACCCGGTAACATTATCGAGTTGAGTTAGGGTAGCAACGATAATAGGCACATTCGCGACACATTGAAAACTCTATCACTCAACGGGAATTTGATATTACTTAGGATAATTCATAAGAAATTTATATATATATATATATATATTTGTGTCATTTTGTTATTTTCATAAAACTAAATATTTAACTTGAGTGTCCATATAAGATTTACCAGTATTTACGAAAAAACAAAAACGATGTTTTTTTAAAAAAAAGAAAGAAAAAAAAAAAAAGAAAAGATCGATCATTTGGTCACATTTCACTAAACTGAAACTCAAAACTAAAATCAAGTGCTTTTATTTTGACAACATAATAGCCTCTTCGTTGACTTGTTATTTAAAGTAGGAAATTCGAGAGAATTGTAGACTGTGATATTTCACAAACATCAACAATCTTTTTTTTTTTCATTAGACTTCACGCTTCTTCTACTTAGTGGTCTTTCCAGACAGCAGAGGAGTCGGAACAAAGAACGGGAAGTTATTCGGCTCTAGCCATCCTAGCATTCGCCTGTAGCATTCGCCGGGGATTTGAACCCGTGACCTCCAGAATGTCAGACCTGAGCCTTACAGTTCACCCACCACAAAGAGCGGGTGGGTCGCTAGTATATAGCTTTTTGACATCCACCACACATTGCATTAGGCTAAAAAAAATTCCACAGTGCTGCTGACTTTTAAGGTATTAAATTTTTAATCTTGCTTTTGTGGCAAGGACGTAAGAAGAGAGTTAAATATCGTGCGCAAGGAAATCAAGCTGAAGCGACCTCGGCCAGAAGTTCATCGGAGCGTGTGATTGTTAATAAGGAGTCTTGTATACAAACTGGGCGCGGCGGCCCACAAATCATATGTGCGTGAGGAGGCCGCTGGTTGGTCACCCGACCTCGGCAAAACACCTGCTCGACAGACGGCCAAATTGAGATACAACACCTCTCAGAAGGCTGAATACTGCCTAGCAACCCGAAGATTGGTTGCACCCTCCCGGAGGAGGCATACTAAGCCTGGTATGAGCGGTAGGACGGCAAGTTCCTTTGCTCCTTATCGATAGCTGTAGCCACAAGTATTTGCGGGCGGCTTCAAACTCTAAGTTACCAAATCGTGCACTTACAGTTAAATTCACCTGTTAGCTTGTAGTAACAGTTTGTGCTTTGACGCTCGTACTAGGTATCACAGGACGCTCAGTGTTGCCGTTTTTTCAGTGTTAGAGAGAGAGAGAGAGAGCGCTAAGCGAAAATGTTCGGAGGTGCGGCAACAGCGCGATTGCAATCACCCGCCAATTTCCCTGCCAACAGTTATAATAATACAGTCGTGAGCAGACCGTCGTACGGGTAACATCGCCTCCGATACGAGGAAGTAGTGTGCGCGATCGCGGGTTGACTCGACGGCAAGTGCCAACAACATAAACAGTTTTCAACTTTGTGTGGTGGACAAGAAAAGTGAATTGATAATCAAGAAACAACTAATATAAGTGTTAAGTGACATTGGCCGCCATGTATGGTGGCCAGTGTGGTGAAGGCGGATACGAACAGGTACAGCCGACGCCGCACATACTTTTATATAATGGAGGTAACGTGAACATTGCAACAGAAGATAGCTTAGACAGTCAAGTGCCATCCCTACATCACAACACAAGTGAAGATGGAAGGGAAACGAGAAACATCATACAATCGTCATTCGAAACCGTCAATGTACCATCTTTTGCTGCTAATCTTACCATTGACCAAACGAGACAACAGGAACTACGACTTGTAGGAGAGGAAGAAACGACCCCACCTGCAGCCCAGAAACGCCCCAGCACACCAACAATCGAAGTCATCAGCAACAACTGCAACTAAAAAGTACCAAGGACAGCAGAACAGCCGAAACCTACAGACATCAGTATGGAGACGTCACCAGCTAGCAACACACAGCAAAACCAGACTACAACCACAACAGTCAGCCATGATCAACAGGTAAATAGCGCAACGCCAGTGATATATGAAAACTATGACCTAGGGCCCTATTATGTGATTGTAGAAAGTGTCGATAAAAACATCAGTAGACTGCATCCAATGGCTATAGGTCGCCTCATTAACTCCCTCTGCCGTGATACAAACAATCAAATATTACAGATAACTACTGCAGGCCGTAACCGTGTCAAAATTGAGGTGAAATCGGTAATAGCAGCCAATTCTATGATTCAAAGCTCAGTCTGGAAGCAGAACGGTTTGCAGGCGTATATCCCATACTCGTGCACCACACAACAAGGCATCATTAGAAACGTAATGATAGAATTATCAGAAGATGAAATTAAAGAGGTAGCGCGATGTGAATACAGGGTGATAAACGTTAAACGATTTGCTAAGAAAATGGTAGCAAACGGTCAACCTACAACAATCCCACTTCCAGTTTGCCTGATCACTTTCAAATCGCAAAGACGGCCCAACTATGTTTACATACACGGCGTCCGCTGTCCAGTCGAACCATACATAAAACCTGTTATGCAATGCTTCAACTGCCTGCGCTATGGCCACCTGAGCAAGCAATGCAGAAGTAAAAAAAGATGTGTATTCTGTGCTGGTGCACACGACGACAAAGATTGTTGTAACCAAAACAACCCCATTTGTATCTATTGTAATAGTGGCCACCCATCTAATGAAAAAAGATGTCCTGAATATGAAAAACAAAGAAGAATCAAACAGTAAATGGCGTACGAGAACCTAGACTATAAACAAGCCCTTAGAAAGATCAACGCCGGTACGTATGCCGGTGTACTAGCAAGACCGGCCGCAACCACCCAAACCACGGTCGTAAATTCGGAATGTTACGAGCAAAGAACCCCCATACAGGATAACTTAAATATTGCCACAGTGCCTGTAGGGACATCGCAACAACAACATCAACAACTCCACCAAGAACTACCTACCCAGACGTCACAGTTGGCCACCAGCCCACCTGGCATGTTAACAAACATGCAAATAAATCCAATGCCTACTAACCAGGCAGAATCCCCCTTAACGGAAAGACATAATAGGCACTACAGAGCAGGAAGCAACTCTAGGGATCTATCTTACAAAAATTATTGGATCCCTAACAACAGGAACATACAACCAATTGCGTACAACCCATACCCACCCCAACCTCACAGCACTGTACAAAGCGCAAGCACAGCTGATATCTTCACATACAAAATGATCGAAATCATAATGAATATCTTAAACCAGTATGTCGGTAACCAACAGATCGATCCACTGCAATTCGCTCCAAGTATCAAACAGCTTATACAACAAACACTCACCAATGGGTTCAACTGAGAACACAAGAACGCATTCGATACCCGTTACTGGAGGCTTAGATTCCTTGTACCAAAATAATATACCACATAACAATCCCCAAACGAATGGAAAAATTGCAATCAAAGAACTCGGAATCTTACAATGGAATGCGCGCTCAATCAAAGCCAATAAATTAAGTCTGATGCAATATATGCTGGCCCATAAAATCTCAGTAAGTGCGATCTCAGAAACTTGGTTGAAACCAGGAGAATCTTTCCTTTTCAAAACTATAATATCGTGCGAGCAGACAGAGCGGACGGTTATGGCGGCACTGCCCTATTGATACAGAAATCAATCCAATTCCAGCCCGTAAACATTACGCCTACTAATCTGTCTTTTGAAGTTTGTGCAGCACGGATCCTCTTTAAAGACGAATATATGACGGTAGTATCTGTATACAGGTCACCAAACAAACCAGCATTAAAAAGATCTGAATTGGAAATACTAAAAAATCTAGAAGAACCAATTCTGCTCCTTGGTGACTTAAATGCCCATCATTCCTTATGGGGAAGTACATATGACGATCGTAACGGGCGACTAATTGTGGAAGTAATGGATGAACTAGTTGTACTAAACGATGGCTCTGCTACTCGAATCAATAGACCATCACAACAACAATCATCTGTTGACATATCATTAGCATCGGCGACTATTGCCCCACACCTAACATGGGAAATCATAGAAGATACTCTGGGATCGGATCATTTCCCGATTCTGCTGAAGCTCCCCTGCACTAAGCTGATAGGGCAAACTATCTTTTCGCACTACAAATGGAGTATCAAGCGGGCGAACTGGGAAAAATACCAACAGGAAGCAGAAGCTGCATTTTCTCATTACAAACCTACAGACGACATACAAAATGATTATAAAGCCTTCATAGATTGCATTGAAAAAGCCGCAGGCTCCAGCATCCCAAAACAAAAACAAAACTATGTAATCAACACAACACCAGTTGAATGGTGGGACCAGGAATGTGACGATGCAATAAAAGAAAGAAAGGAAGCTGTCAAAAATTACAGGCAACACCTAACAATGAGCAATTATATTGAATGCAAAAGGGCATGTGCGAAAACAAAAAAACTCCTGAGAAAGAAGAAGAAGAAAAACTGGGAAGACTACTGCTCAAAACTGAGTCTCAACACGCCGACCAAAGAAGTGTGGATGAAAATACGAAGGCTGAAAAATATAAAGGAAGCGAGGGTGCCAGAGCGGACACCACCACTGAATATTCTGACTGAGATATTAGAAAACATAACACCACCTTATGTGGACCCTCAACCCCTAAACGTACAGGAAAATACACAGCACATCCTATGTCAACCTTTCAGAAGTGAAGAGCTCAGCAGAGCACTCTCCTCTGGCAAATCATCAGCACCTGGGCCGGATAACATACACTACCCCATGCTCCGCCTACTCCCTGCCAACGGGAAAGCATACCTGCTCGACCTCATTAATCGTATTTGGGCTGAGAAAAGCGAGATACCACCTTTGAAGACGGCCAGAATAATTATTATAAAAAAGCCAGGAAAGGAAACTGAATGTGCCTCAGCATATAGACCCATATCCCTCTTATCTTGTGTGTTCAAAATTCTCGAAAGAATGATAAAGCATAGACTCGAATGGTGGTTCGAACATAATACATTGCTGCCGCATACTCAATACGGCTTTCGGAGAGGGAAAGGCACGAATGACATATTAGCACACCTTGTTACAGATATTCAATCGTGTCTTACAGACAATAAATACATGGTGGCCATTTTCACTGACCTAACATCTGCCTATGATAAAGTTCTGCCATCGACCTTGGGAAAAAAATTAAAAGAGAATGGCGTGCCGGGCCCCTTGACAGCGAGGCTGCTAGCTATGATTACAAATAGATGGTTAGTAGCCAAGTGGAAAACAATCACTCTAGGTCCAAGAAAGTGTAGCCAAGGGGTACCTCAAGGATCAGTTTTGTCTCCGTTACTCTTTAATATATACACAACTGACCTACACAAAATAATGCCACCTTCCGTCATAATACTTCAATATGCGGACGACATCTGCCTGTATACAATAGGCACAAGCATCGAAAGATGCCAAGCCATATTAAACGAAGCGATGTGTAAACTAGTACAATGGCTGTCAGACAATGGACAGGAGATCTCAATAGATAAAAGCTCAGTCTGCATATTTACACGCCACAGGATTCCTCCAATGATCCGTATGACTCTTGGACCATACCAGCTCCCAGTTAAGAATAGCGTGAAATATCTAGGCCTGATAATAGATAATAAACTCAAATGGTGTGAACACATCAAACAAATAGAAAAAAAAGTCTGCTCAAGGAACAACCTTATAAGAGCAGTAACAGGACTAAAGTGGGGAGCAAGTCCACAAATAGCACTAACTCTATATAGAGCCCTAGTCCGTCCACATTTTGACTATGGGTGTATTTGTTATGGTGCGGCCTCCCAACGGCCTTTAGCGAAGCTTGATGTACTACAATACATGGTACTACGCACCTGCCTAGGGGCAATGAAATCTACGCCCACAAATGCACTATGCGCAGAAGCAGGGGAACCTCCTCTGCACCTACGTAGATCCTACCTAAGTTCAAAATTTTTGCTGAAACAGAGTCAGTTGACGAACAATAAATTATATAATTCCATACACAACTTATCCATAGACTGCCTAACAAAAGGATATTGGAAAAACAGACGACTGCCACCGCTAGCTTCAGCGTATCTGGAAACCAAATCACTATACGATAAAGCCAACAAGAGTGAACAACTATACTGCTATGAGGCTCCATTATGGCATACATGTAAAGAAATTACAGTTTTTGGCCAAACAACGCAACAGAGCCCCTACAAACAGACATACCTAGAAAAATTGAACAAATGGCTTCCGGCTGGAATAATATATACAGATGGGTCTAAGAACAACAGTTATGCTAGTTGTGCATACATCAACCTTGATAGCATGGAACAGGGCACTTTCCAACTGCCTAAAGAATGCTCTATTATGACAGCGGAACTGATAGCAATATTAGAAGCACTTAGATATGCCGGGAGCTTACCGGATAGTAACATTATCATACTATCTGATTCACTCTCTGCCTTAACGTCATTAAAAAATCATCACATAAACCAAAGCAACAACCCGATCATATACGAAATTATTAAATCAATCATAGACCTGGAACAAAGTAATAAATTAGTAGTACTTTCCTGGGTGAGAGGCCATGA
Organism: Vandiemenella viatica; assembly: GCA_031002005.1. NCBI lineage: Eukaryota > Metazoa > Arthropoda > Insecta > Orthoptera > Morabidae > Vandiemenella > Vandiemenella viatica. The sequence continues at coordinate 127,411,306 of JARYHS010009186.1, forward strand.
TGGGTGCAGGGGCAATGAAATAGCCGACCAGCTGGCAAAACAAGCAACTGACCGGGTTAACTATACACCGTAGATACCTACTTCGGACCTGATTGTGACAATAAAGGAAAAATTATACAAAGATTGGGACGTAGAATGGAGATATACATCTGCTACGAAAGGTAAACACTACGCAAGGATACATTCTGAAGTTACAAAACGGCCATGGTTTCAGAACATCCGGTGTCCTAGAAGCCTATATATCACAATTTTTCGGCTTAAATTCGGACATTGCCGCCTCAAGAAGCACTTATGTAGAATCGGTGTGGTAGAGGAACCATACTGCCAGTGCGGACACGTTGAAGACGCTAATCATATATTCTTTGGTTGCCCATTTAACAAACAAGCCTCTGACAACCTCATCAAGCACTTGGTGCAAGCAGGACAGCAACTCCCGGCAAGTGTTGAAGACTTACTAAATACAAACAGATTTAAAATCTTCTTCCTCATGTACTCATTTTTACGGCAAATCAAACGAGAACTGTAACAATAATCAACTGTATAATCAAGTGTAACAAATCCTTACATTTAATGTATATATGAGTCTTTGTAAATAATTTTATTTTTTATTAATTTGTATTACCTTTTTCTAAACTTAATATTTTAATGTATATAATGTAATATCAAATGGACTATTTTAATGTATGTAGGCCTATATGCCAAACAAAGGAACAAAAATTAACTGTATAATCAGATGTAACATATCCTAACATTTCATGTATATATGAACCTTGTAAATCGATTTTTTGCCAAACTCAATATTTCAATGTGTATAATGTAATATCAAATCGTCCATTTTAAGGTATGTATGTGCCAGACAAAGTTACTACCTTATGCACCCAGCGTATTACGTAAATGTATTAGTTCTGGCTTTTAATGTGTGTAAGGTACTATGAAATACGGATAACCTACAGAGACAATGTATATTAAGATTTACTGCTACGATGTGCAAAATGTTACAGATGTAATAGACAAACAATGTAATAAACGCTTGTACACTTGGTAATGGATAAATGGCCAGCATGGCTAAAGGCCAAATAAATTAAAAAAAAAAACAGTTATAATATAAACCTACAGTTTAATGTAGAACCAGAACCAGGGAAGCGTTCTAGCGTACTTTACGCAGATAGCAGTAACGGAGGGAAAGGTCGGGTTAGGGCCTTTAAAAATATCCACCGAGACGGGGATTCTAATTGGGGACCTTCCGATCTCCAGTAAAACGCTTTAACCACTGAGTAATGTAGTAATGTAGAAAATTCATATTGATCGAAGAACACAAACATGTATTCAACAGCTACCTTCGATACATTTTTACATGCTTATCATTCTTTCGCAAGTACCAAAGAAACAATTCTGAGGAATAGAAGCTGGTGTGTAGTTCTCGACGTTGAGCGAAGTGAGGTCGGGGGTTCCCAGGGAAGAGTGATAGAGTCTCAGATGTATCTCATGTACATTAATGATTTTTGCGACGTAATAAGGGAAAAAAGGCTATTTGCCAATGGTGCTATAATTTATGGGGAAATAAAAATCCAGAACGATTGCGTTTTGTTGCAAGCCGATGTCATGGAAATAATCGCGTGGTGTAAAGACTGGCAGTTGGAATTAACCCCTAAAAAATGGCAAGTAATGTGTATAAGTAAAAATGTGACACCATTTAGCTCTGAACATACAATTAATGGCACTGTCCTTAGAACGGTAAATTCCGCTAATTATCTTAAAAATTTTCGTAGAATGAACGTAACTGGAAAGGCAAATAATATGTATGCTCTGATTTCTAGGTCGTAATTTAAAACAGTGCACCCCGATAGTTAAATCGATTGCATACAAAGCACTAGTGCCTCTTCATTTAGAATATTGTTGTTCTGTATGGGGTTCCCATCAAAAGGGGAAAATGGAGGCACAGGAGAAGGTCCGATGAAAAACCGTTCGATTCGGACAGGTATATATAGCTTGAGGGAAAGCGTAATTGTGATGTTGATGCAGTTTTTTATTATTTTATATATATATATACACGATGTTACAAAAAGGTACGGCCAAACTTTCAAGAAACATTCCTCACACAAAAACAAAGAAAATATGTCATGTGGACATGTGTCCGGAAACGCTTACTTTCCATGTTAGAGCTCATATTGTGGACGGCTGTGATACAATACGCCATTCTCCAGGGCTGCATCAGCGCATCAGGGATTCCATGCGATGGAGGGTGGATGCATGTATCCTCGCTAACGGAGGACATTTTGAACATTTCCTGTAACAAAGTGTTTGAAGTCACGCTGGTACGTTCTGTTGCTGTGTGTTTCCATTCCATGTTTAATGTGATTTGAAGAGAAGTAATAAAATGAGCTCTAAAATGGAAAGTAAGCGTTTCCGGACACATGTCCACATAACATATTTTCTTTGTTTGTGTGTGAGGAATGTTTCCTGAAAGTTTGGCCGTACCTTTTTGTAACACCTTGTATATATATATGGCTTTCGGCAACTAAGCCATTTAGCAAGCTCAATGTGTTTATGATATCTCTTCCAGTGAATCAGTTTGCCCAGTAAGATTATGATTCATAAGTATAGACACCACAGCACGGACAGGACGTTCACACAGACACACAACACTTAAACATCCATGCCCGCGGCCGGATTCGAACCGGCGACCTTCGGCACGCGGAGCTAACACTCTAGCCCCTACGCTACCGAGGCCGGCTTGAAGTAGTTTTGATGGGAAGACCTGGAACACGAGGACGTTGCTCTCGGCAGAAGTTAATTGAAAAATTCACGACTGACCTATTTCAGATGACAACAAACACATATTACTACCAACAACATTCAAACATGTAAAACTAGTTAGTAACACATAAACTAATCAAATTTCAAAAAATTATAGTTACATAATTAAATTAACAATGTGTAAGAATGTATTTGATAGGTGTTAGTTTTGTTTTTTTTAGTTTTTTATGGATATATACATATATACTGTAAATTAGTAATTTGAGTAACATACGTTCACACAGAGATACTGTTACATATAATTTAACAAAGAAACATTCACATACACAAATCACTTCACTGTTTCTCACTTTGTACATTTATGACACTTTTAAACATGGGGAATGGAATAGGAAGAGAGAGAAAACTTAGAATCTGATAGGAGTACGTGTCGATAAACCTCTAGGGCCATCCTAAACGGGGTTTTCCATGATTTTCCCAGGTCACTCCAGGCGAATGCCGGGGTTGTTTCTGAAATAGCCAATGGGTGCCTCCTGCCGTATATCTTTTTCCGTGCCCAAAGGAGTACACATTAGGAATAGGTCATCCAGTTTTAGTGACTCGCGGAGAAATAATAATAGTAATAGTAAACAGAAGGTAGGTATGTGATGATTTATATTAATTATTGATTTTTTCATTTTAAAAGCGTTGCTGTTACAATAATTCGTCAAAGGAAAAACAACATTAAACAAGGACACATAGACCATAAATAACTAATGACAAACATTTACTTTTGAAGAAAAAAAAAACAAAACAAAAAACGCGGCAAATGGAAGAGAGACTAAAACATAAAACAATACCTCATAACAACACACAGTCGAAGGTAAACAACAGACCGGCCATTCGTATTGAACTTACAGTACAGTGCAATGCAGTACAGTGTTGTGCTAGTTACTAGTGAAATAACAATCTGAATAGTGAATTACTATTCAAAAACAAAGCAAAAATCACTGCTGCTGAGAGTGGAGCATAAATAAATGCAATAGACCGAAAAATATAAGTAGATTATAATTTGGATAATAATTCCATTGTACAAAACGCAACAACATAACAGATTGTAACATGTGCACGAAATTATCACGAGAACCCTCTGAAGATGCTTCTGCAAATGAAGTTAAACGCGTTCGGGATGTAAATAAACCAATAAATATTCAATTGCGATAGCGTCATTTAGCTATCAATATTATTAGCAGTTTAAAATGATTCACAGCGTCCAGATATTATTCCACAATGATTATTTAAATGCATTTAGTAATCGATTTGTCCGACATGTAGGATTCAAGCAAACGTCATCTTTGTTGCTGTGCGCCAGTCAGCCCTTTTGCTTGCTGCCACTTGCAGGTGGGTGTTGCGTAATACCAAGGACGTGGTCGCCAGGATCCCCGGTCCTCGACAGCAGATCGCGTACTCCACGCGCAGGTTCATAAACATTGGCCGCGAAGGAAATCTGCTTCTGAGCTCGCGTGGCAGCGGGAAGACTTCGAAGGAAATCTGCTTATACATGTTTCGAAACAGGAATCACGGTTACGTGTGGTGGCAAGTGGCCAATCGTAGGCAACAAGTGGATACTACTACTGCCGAAAATATATAGCACGCAAACCGTTCCTCGGTACACTTCTGTCCAAAAATAATTGTTCTAACATCACCTTTAATTTCAACTCTAAATTCGATAGATGCGTTAGAAGAATAATTATTGTAGAATGTAGTTATATTTATCGAAACCCCCCCTTGTTTGGAAGAGCGCGTTAAATCGCAGATATATTGGATTCAAGGAGTTATTATGAACTGAGGCTTAAATATCTAGCCCAAAATAAAAGCCGTATGGATTACGTATTTATGAGACTGTCAGCTAGGCGTAAAATCCCTGATTTTCACCTTATAATTGCATTATACAGAATACATATACAGTATTTTCTAGTTAAAGCAACTGTAGAAACCAACTACCTGTCGCTTACGTAGCCATTTTAAGTCAAGAGGAGCTGGTCTCGGTAGCGTAGGGGCTACAGTGCTAGCTCCTCGTACCGAAGGTCGCCGGTTCGAGTCCGGCCGAGGGCATGGGTGTTTAGTGTTGTATGTGTGAATGTCTTGTCTGTGTTATAGTGTCCTTGTGTCATTACTTGATAGCAACAAATCACATTGAGCTGGCTGTATGGCCCAGTAGCCGAATGCCACTAAAAAAAAAAAAAAGTCAAGAGGATGTGGGGAAGGGGAGAAGGGGAACGAGGCCCCTCCGTAATTAGAACCAGGTTTGTTATATCTGTAGCGTTTATACTTAGTGTTTGTTTTGCCATCTGTCTGTGATATGTGCAAGTTGTGTTTTGTATGATAAGTGTATTCTTGTTTGGGAAATGTGTAGTTTGAGAAGTGAAGATTGGGGACCTTCTCAGCATTCGCCTTTCAGGAAACCACAATAAGAACGGTCGTTATGCAGTCCAGGCCGTGGCACCGTCACTGCCTTAGTTTTACAGGCAGGTGGAAGGCAGAGCTTTTGTCCGAAGACATTTACTCCATCGGAATTATGGGGTTGCAATGCATTACGGTTGGTGCGTCTGCTTTATGGTGTCAATTTCTTAATAGGCTAAGTAGTCTTCTAGCCGGCCCTGGCAGTGTAGGGGCTAGCACGCTGGCCTCGCATTGTGAGGTCCACCGGTTCGAGTCCGGCCGTGGGCATGGGTGCTTTTAATTAAGTGCTGTCCTTACTGTAGTGTCTACAATTTCATGATTAATGCTTAATGCAACAGTTGGTACAAAAACAAATTCGAGCTGGCTAAATGGTCGCAAAGACCGAAGAAAAAAAAAAGTGGTCTTCTATGTATGTCGGCACTAGTATCATAGCGGCCGATTGTGTTTACCACTTGCCTTGTGGTTTTGTAGAATGTTTCCGCCAGTTGTCGGAATCTGTCCCTCACTTTTGGTATTCCGGCTGCCTCATGGAGTGAATCCGTGGGGAACCGGTGCGGAAGATGAAGGGCTCTCTTCAATGCCCTGTTTTGAATTATTTGAAGCTTTCCTATTTGACGGTCTGTAGCGTATGCCCACACTGGACATGCATATTCCATGATGGGGCGTACGAGAGAGGTGTATAGTTTGACTCCTGTAGATGGTGCAAGTTTGCTATCTCTATTCAGTATTGGATATAGCTTCTGCAATCTGATGCTTGTTCTCCGTCTGATGTCGTTGATGAGGCTGATCCAATTTAATCTCTTATCGAGAGTCAGGATTTCAACCAGGTGCCGTTGTACTTCCCTGATCTACTCTAATGGCTACTTAAAGGTAAACATCAAATGCCCGGGTAGCTGAAACGATAGCAGGTAACGTGGCGGAGAGGTGGCGGCGAGGTGGCGAGGCTAGCCTGTAGCGCGTGCTGATCTGTACAATTCGGCTGCATGACGCGGCCTAGAAAACCACGGACCGTGGGAAGCTAGCTTAACGCGCGCAATCATACTATATATGCGGAGTATTCAATAAACAGTTATTAGAATACAGATTACATATTTCCGTATTTCCTATCTATAACATTTCTTATAACATCCCGTTTTGATTTTCCCAATTTAAAATTGTTTAGTATGTTATAAAAGGAGTATTATGCCTCAATAATCTATTAATGTAATGGTTAATTTTTGTTATATAATATATAATACGCTTTTGTTTCCAATGTTTAGGTAAACGTTTATTAGATTTTTTTGAACCTGAAACTTTTCTTGTAGCAATAATTAGAATTTTTGTACAACAGTTCATTTTTAATTTTTGGAAATTATTGTTGATATTTTATTCAATAAGGGATAGTGTTTTGTAATTTAACGTTATTATCCTCAATTTGTCTATTTTAGCAAATATTCAAATTGTAAAACAGTAAACATCCTTCAATTATTCCCCGTATTTCTGTTTCAAAATTTACAATTCAATCTAAGATTTGTAAAACCTCCAGAATACCTCTAATATGAACGCGGAATATGAATAATTTGAATTTGCCATAATAAAGAAGAAAGAATCTCACAAAAAGGAGTTAGGAAAAATTAAGTTACGGGTTTTTACCCTTCGTAGCTTAGTGGAATATTTAACGTTGACAATACTTCATTCCTAATTGAAAATCAGTTACGGTTTCTGTGATGGCTAAGTAATAATTAAACTATGAAATATTACAAATAACATTTAGCATTGAATTTTCTGCCTTAAGAAATTGGTTGAAAAATTAAGTTTAGGGAGTGGAAGCGAAAAGATTACCAAGACCACAGGCTGGCACTCGATTTCACGCATAACGGAGTAGGAAGATTTCCTTTTATAGGTAAAATGTCAGGGATTGGAATGGATTACCAAGGGAAATGATGAATTATTTACCAACAATGCTCAAAGAATTTTAAATTAAATTTCATTAAAGTAAAAAAAATTGGGGGGGGGGGGAGGGGGGAAGAGGGAAGAAATTTACACTCAAAGGATTTAAAGTGGTAAAAAAAAAAAAAAAAAAAAAAAAAAAAAAAAAAAAAAAAAAAGAGGAAGAGAGAGGTATACAGGTGATTAGAAAAACAGTTTACGAACTTTAAACTCTGTCTAAGATAGCGTGTATTTGATGGGCAGTTCCCTCCTTCATTGCACACCAGATTGCTCCTAGTACTGGTAAGGTTGCTTCAAATAAAGTTGCTTCAATAATTGCTTATTTCACGCAGTTATACAGAGCATATCGCTCAGTCTCGCTTGTTGGCACAGCTATATAATAATGCACCATAACTTAAAACGCGAAGCTGTACTCAGTCCTAGTTATACGCTCCTCACCGCAACCTGCTGTCAGTATTATAATGCTGTTGACGTTCGGCAGGATATCTTAACAACGCTCAAACGATCCCGTCAACCGGTTCTGCCAGTACCCGTGGCACTCAGAAATGCTTAAGTGACTCGATGACTGTAATTTACAGCGAACTGTTTAGAAAACAAACATTGTCCGGCACTCCTTGTCGCGTGCGACTGCTTCTGGGACTACTTCTCGGTAGCCTCGTATAACAGGCACCTCGGTTTCACACATTACGACTCTGACACACTCGAGTCTATTTTTGGTTCCACCAAACAGTACCGTTAAGAGTATAACATATCAGTGGTGAAAAGTTCTCCCACGCTACCAGACAAAAGCGAAAGCTCATAAACCCTTTACACAATGGCCCGACATTTTTAAGGCAGACTTTTATGGGAGTGGCGAATATGAAGTACATTGTCTGACTACTGGACAGTTTTATTTTTTGGATGTTTGGTTACTTAGGCATGCCAAACAACCTACGTTCGAATCAGCAGTTTGCGATCACTGCTTTTACGCGCTGAAATTAGCAGTAAACCTTCGGAAATTTATAATCTTACTTGCGTCTTCTCCCAGCTGCAGCTTTCACCGACAAATGATGTAGTATGTGTGCGTATGTACGTTGAGGCCAACAAGAACCACCTTAAGCCTTCATGCATTTGGTGGCGACATTCATTTTCTATTGAGCCCAGAATTCCTTCATTTGTTTTGAGTAGGCCTGTTTGCGCCCTTCTGTCCAAAGGGTACCGTATCTTCTTTTAGGTTGTTTGTCTCAGTTAAGCCCATGTGTCACTAACTTCTTCCGAAAAGATCTCTACCATAAGCATCTTCAGGTTTTAATCCCAGTAAACGAAAGTTTTCTTTGATATTTACAAACCATGTAATTACAGTTTTGAATATTGCATCAAAGAAATTAAAATTTTTTTAATCGGTTTTTTCTCCACCGTTCCTTTGAGGTGACCACAGAATTTTGTGGATTATTTCAATAATTTTCTCTTTTTGCTGTAGACTTCTTTGTTGGATTTCTTTTGATGCGTGCCATTTTTTGAAGTCTGTTCTCAGGATTCCGGTGGTAATTTTTCATTATTTCCCTCAAATTCTTCCGGGTGTCCTTTATCAGCAGTCAGGATCAAAGTTTTGGCTGCATGCAAAACCACTGGTTTCAGCACAGTATAGTAGGAAAGTTTTTTTTTTTTTTTTTAATCTTACTAAGCTTACATAGGAGGCTATTTCGATTTTCCATAACCTTATCCAAATAGCTTCTGCGACGAATCCATTTTTCATGATGATCTCACCCAGGACACTTTTGTGAAGAGTCTATTCTTTTTTAATGGCTTTACCTTTCGACGGCGTTGAGGTTATTAGAGGCTGGAAAGGACTGGGGGCAACTAATGGGAAGAAATTCAGCCATAGCCATTTGAAAGAACCATCCCGGCATTTGCCTGGAGTTAATTCAAAAATCCATTGAAAACCTAAATTTGAGCGGCCGGACGGCGATTCAAACAAAAGTCCTCCCGAATGCGAGAGGAGAGCGTTGCCACTTACCCATCACGCTCAGTAGTTGCGAAGAGCATTAGGGGGCTTCCATCAAAAAGTCTACAAACGACGTCGATTAGAAAGTTAGGGATGGGGAGGGCGCAGGCGGGAGATCCCCCAGATCTCACCAATTCTCACCAGGGAAGGGAGGGGTCCAGATTTCGGAAAAAAATCTCACGTAATTAATGTACGCCCCCTTACGAGTGCGTCAGGAGACGTTTAACCTCACTGCCCGCATTGATAGGCGTTTGTTATAATTTTGTAGAAAATCTTGTTAATCCGTTATGGTTTAATTTTTCCAACAGCTGTGATACATAATATTAAACACCATTCATGTACTTTTGACGCTCCTACTTATCTCCGGACACTGTCATTAATGCTTTTTTTTACTAGCGCAGAGATTGTTGCCTGAGGTTTTTACCGAATTCTTCACTTTTTGCTTTTTGAGCCGAAAAGTTTGATACAGATCTGGAAATATTATGTCCGAAGTTAGTCCTTGGGCAACTTGGTTTCACTTAAATTCTATTAGTGTGTCTTCTTTTAATGACATTCAACATTTGCGACAGTTCAGCGAAATGTTAATAAATTTAATAATAGTATTAAGGCTTTTACCACCCAATTGTCAGTGTCAGTTTGAAATATCTGAAGACAAAACTTCACTTCCATAAAACCAGCGACGCCCAACCGGATACCAACCGGCGACCCTTGTAACACTCTAGCACGTACACTGCCAGTGTTGGCGTAGTTCCATCACTCCCCAATGCTACACATTTCAGATTAAGTACAGATCAGTCACGTAGTATTACAAGACCGTGACCACTGGAATTGTCGACCTGAGTCATACGTCTGCTTAAGTCAACTTCAAACTCAAGTTAATTAGAGCGATTTGACAGATCAAGGCGCTTTAAACAGTCGGGACTGACTTGATTCTATTGACAGACCTTACTGACAACTTAAATGCCTGTTTCGTGAATGATGGGGTTTAATTTGATCCATAATTCACTGTATTGACGTCACTGTATTGATCGGACAAAAGGAAGAATGAAAAATAGCCTTCAGTCACTAGAATACACATTTTATTGTATTACACAATGCATTTCGGACCCTGCGGATCCATCTTCAGATGGCTATGGTATTTACATAGGTTTTAAATTTTTCTTAAGCAAGATTCGTGTCTAGTTAAGTTTGTTCCTGTGCTGAAAAACAATTTCAAGTAAGTGTCGTGAACACGTTTTATCATAAAAGAAAGGAGTAAATATGATAACATTGTGGAAAACTTAGCACAATTGACGAGATGATGAATAATCAGTTTCATATACATATTTATTGCGGAGCACTGTATTAGACACGATGTCGTTTAAGGTGCACATGTTTATATAAACATAACAATACAGTTTAAAGATGATGTGTATTACAAGTTATTCAAAGATCAATCTCTCGTGATAAAACGTGTTCACGAAATTTACTCGAAATCATTTTCCAGCACAGGAACAAACTTTACTAGACACGAATCTCGCTTAAGAAAAATTTAAAACCTATATAAATACCATAGACACGCTGAATACGGATCCACAGGGTATGAAATGCGTTGTGTAATACAATAAAATTTGTATTCTGGTGACTGAAGGCTGTTTTTAACAGTGGCGGATCTACAAATTTTCCGAGTCGGGGAAAAAACTTGAGATTGCCGCCCCTTCAAACATGAATTTGCCGCCCGGGGCGGTACGGAGCTATTCTTTGATTTTGCCGCCCTCTGATGGTTTCCGTTTGGGACAGTAGAGCTAAAAAAAGGTCACCGTCGCACGAATTTGCCATTTACCGCTCCTTGAAACATGATTTTGCCGCCCCCTGAAATTGTCGCCCGGGGCAAGCGCCCCAGTTTGACCCCCCCTAGATCCGGCACTGGTTTTTTAATTCTACCTTTTGAATGATGGGGTTGTTTCGGATTTCACGTTTAGACAAAGGTACTGTCATGACAGGCACGGAATGTGAAACACTTAAACCTGCCAAAGATTAACAAGATTACCGAGGCAACGCTTGTCCAGGAATTCAAGATAGTTTGCTACTATTGTATCGACTGCCGCTGAAAGACAGGTGGCCACAAAATATAGACTACCACCACTGCCAAAATGACCAGTCCGTAAATTTCAACTTTTCTTCATATGTAATAGAGAACAGTATTCTTGCATCAGTTAAACGTTTCAGTTAAAAAAATGAAACGGCCTTCCAGTTTCAGTGCTTCAATGTTTTCAGTATGTTTACACGGTGTGTCAGTACGCCTGTCCGTGTATTTTCACGTATGTGGCAGACTTTTGTGAACACAATAAATTGTGTTAAATGAACCCATCTGCATTAAAACATAAATATTTGTTGGAGTGTAAGGGTTTGTAAGAGACTATATTAAACTCTTCGAAGCAAAAGTCAGCCTCTCCTTCAAGAAATGCATCCCGTTTGCACGAACGAGGCTCTGGCGACTGAATGAATCCCGGTATAAGGAATTAATCCGTGAAAGGAGGGCGGAGAAAGGGATCGGCCTAGGGATCCCTCTTGCTCTTAGGGTCGGAAAAGGCCCCTAAAAATTGATTAATCAGAAATGATAAATGACATGGGGATTTAAAACGCAACGGAAAGCCTCTGCATTAAAAATCCAAATGGTATCCCAAGGCCACGTCATTCTCTCAAATTACATATAGAATTATGTATTTTTCCTGCGTGAAATATTCTGTAGGGACCATGGAGGATTGCATCAAACCAATCGAGATACTGATGACAAAAAAATTGTCTTTAGAAGTTCCTTGTTGATAACATTTTTTTGAATCTCATTACAAGACAGGAGGAGGATGAGGAGGGTTATCGGAGTGTACAGGGCGTATACTGGCGATGAGGCATTGAAAGATATTGGGGTAGGTATGAAAAGTAGTGCATGGAAGGGAAAAGATGACCATGACCACAAGCTGGCACTCGATTTAAGGCATAAGGGTGTAGTAAGCTTCTCTTTTTTACGTAAGGGTGTCAGGGATTGGAATGAGTTACTAAGAGAAATGATGAATAATTACCGAAAACGTTGAAAGAATTTAAAGATAAAATTGGAGAGGGCAAATGTAAGTGGGTGCAGGATAGGGGGAAGATGGGGGTGTAGGGAAATTGCCACCGGAGCCTGTGATCCATTGCAATTAAATTAAATAAAAAAAATTAGAACTCTGTAATATACTATTAGTTATCCCGGCTATTTAGATCACTTAGGAGGCATAGTTTCAATTATTTATGCAATCCGCATCTGAATTGGATGGCTAAGTTGAACAAATAATTCTGCAGATTCAAGCGGAGATTAGTTTTATTTGGAATTCTAACACCTAAAACGTCCTGCCGAACTTCCAGTTAAAAACCCAGCTAATTTTATCACAGTTAAGGACGGACTAGAAGCCCGTATAAAATGTCAACATCACAGGCATTCGACGAGACGTCCACGCGATTGTTGCTTACCTAAAAAGTAAGAAGTTTAGAACCGTGTTAGAAAATCTTCTTAAGCCCACGATTATTGGAGGATGGAATATTTGCTCCAATAAAGTGATTGATTTTCTCTGCAGATGTCTGAATTCCAATTGACGAATGAAGAGGGAGAAAAATTATGCTGCCATACGACTTAAAAGATTATAAAATTTTGTGCTGATATATTTCTGTGTTACTCTATACATGAAACGTTAAGTTTTATGGAGTATATTCGGTACTTTCAAAACGTATATCTTATAATTTCGAAAAATTGGACAGAAAACACAATAAGGATGGTTGCGGTGGAGAGACCTAACTTCAGCCGGTAGGTTACAAAGTCCAGTTACCAGGTGCCTTAAGTCAAAATACCTATTTTGTACCATTTATGAGTAACTACAATTCGAAACTACAGGGACCTTCTATCCGACACGTGTTGGTCGGTCTCTATGTTGGAAGGAGATATTGCCCCCTGAGGTTAGAGGTTCGGACCCGCCTGTCGAAGGCAGCTCCCATCCATCATTCTGCTAATCAACACGGTGTAGTCGCCGCTCACGCAATTCATTACAAATGCTAAGAGAAAAAACTGACAGCCTCCTGCTGTGGAGCAATGCCTGAGATCTTAGTAGTCACGTAAGAGCACTTGTCTGCATTTTAAAGCAATTAGTTTGCTACAACATTCTCCTGGCGTTGCAGCACCAATCATTTTGCGATTCATCATGATTTTTGTTACTCCGGCGAAGAACTTTCGTTTTCTATTGTTTGAGTTCTCACCTGACGACAAAGTTCTTGGAGAATCCCAATTTCGTCCCGCTGCGATGCTAACTAACAAGTCAAATGTTTGGCTTCGTTTGGTAGCAAGATGAATTCAATGTTATGGATAGACTTTATTTTCTAACTGCAGTTGCACGTAAGTGGAAAAGGACTATTCTTTACATCTTGGGTAATTACTGGTGCCACAGGGACCACACACAAGCCTCGGATTTCATAAGCTCAAGTTCATTATTTTTCACAAGCGGAATGATTTGTTGAGCACTGGAGGTAAGGCAGATCTTTCTAGCCAAACTTTCATCTCATTTTGTGTCATGGTCACTATGCCAGTTAACGTGAGTCCTTAAATTAAAAAGATTGTCAGCTTCCGTGTTCGTAACTAAATGATACACGCAATTGAGGTGTAGCTTTCCCGTGTCAGTTATTTAATAGCAAAGAACGAAGCTTCGATTCTTGATCTAATGGAGCAACTAATAATGAACCCAGCATCATACACACGATCATTAAACTTTGGTTCCACTTTTTTCGTCTCTAAGTTACCTCATACCCTACACACGTCTGAGGGTTCTCCGTTCTTGACATGTTTTCTCTTAAGCCTTTCATTTTTGTCGTGTTATGTTCGGTGTTTTTCAGTCCGCATGATATGTGAAAGCCTTATTTAGAACAATGCACACAGAAAGATAAAGTCCTTGGTACTGTGCATTAGTATATCGTCAAAGTAAATGGTCTGCAGTGTTTCTAGAGTCTGTTTTTAATGATTTTGTGTAATAAAACCTCCAAATTGTAAGAAAACCAACAAGTGCATTCATGATGAAGTAGTGGATTACTTGTTCCTGCACTAATGAAATACTAATGAATCTGCTTTGTCTCTTTACCAACACCTCCATTCAAGAAAAATAAGAGTAGTTGGAAACATTGTATTAATCTGAACCATAATAACTAAAAACACCTCTTGTAATCTGTTTCTTTTATTAAAATAAGCATTACAACTAAATTTTCCTGAGTTAGATATTATCTTTGTCTGTCTCTGCAACTCTTATACAGTTTCTTAGTGATAACGTACTAGTCTCGGGTCCCAAAAGTTATCCAGTAGCTCTTATTTCTAATAGAGTATTCAAGAAATTTCGGTCTTTATCTCTTATTTACAAAACTCTCTCTTTCTCACTTCACCATCAATACGAATACGACACAGTACTAATTTATTTCATATCGCTCAAGTTATCATTTACGTGCTCTTTTAAGCCCAACCTTCGTTTCTAGTACGCGATCGATTCACATAGTTCATATGTTCTTTTTGTCTTTAAAGAAAACTCCAGTTTATAGTCACTAATAACGGTTTAATATGTTACTAGCTTACTCTAACCATAACTCAATGATTTAAAAATTTTAAAAAATTAAACATTAGATTTAAAGTTCTAAAATAATAGAATTTCTTTCAGTTTTTTACTGAACTGTGATTTACATGTATTAAGAAAATTTAAATATTTGTGTATCAATATTTGAGTTATTTTGGCTACTCATTTTATTTGATTCGACGTTTTTTACATTTGTTGCAGGAAGCGGATGAGCCGAGGAAATAACTACTGTACAAGACGAATCCTGAGATCACCAATTTGCCAATGGTTCTCTGCCACACAAATTAACCATGGGATCGACTATATTAAATTAATTTAATTAAATTGCAATGGAGTGCATGCTCCGGTGGCAATTTTCCTAAACACCCATCTTCCCCCTTTTCTGCATCCACCTTTTACCCTTTACAAATTTTAACTTTAAATTCTTTCAACGTTTTTGGCAAATTATTCATCATTTCTCTAGGTAACTTATTCCAATCCCTGACATCCTTACCTAAACATGAGAATGTTTCTACACCCTTATGCCTGAAATCGAGTGCCAGCTTGTGGTCATGGTCATCCTTTCCCTTCCATGCATTACTTTCAATTCTTACACCAATATCTTTCCATGACTCATCACCAATATACGCCCTGTTCATCAAAAATACAAAAAAAAAAAAAAAAACTTAAAACCTCTCTCTAATGTGGAAGTTAAAACAACCCTTTGAGATAACAACTGTGATTGTGGAGTATAAATGGGGAAGTTAAAGTCATTATAGGGCATTTACAGTATATTTATCAGTTCGTTACATTCATGTTTCTTTAAATAATAGCTTTTATGTTTTACATCGATTTTACTATTAGCACCTAATTACACAGCTTCAAAGATTTAGCTCTTGTTTAACTTATTCTTGTATTAGCTTTTTTTATTCTTTTCTGACAGTATTTGGGTTTGTGAGAGGACAAAATATGTAAAAACAGAGAAGTTCTATGGTAATATCTCTTACGTCTATTTTTTTCGTGATTCCTCAGATCAATTTTGTCATACAAATAGTTCTTATGAATTCACATTCTACTAGGGTATGATTCGATCATATACAAAGTAGAAACAACAAAAGAAAAGTACAGCACTCTGTTTAAACATCAAAGATTAGTTCCAACTTGGGCATTTGAGAACTACCGCATGTAATACCAGTAGACTGAAGTTCCACATGAAATACCACTGATTTATACAACCATAAAGGTACGGGGGTGGCCTAGAAACAAATGCACCACATTTTTTTTTTCTTCAACAATTATTTATTAAACACAATGAAACTTATACACAAGAAGGAATGATGTTTCTTCTACACTCCCTATTTTTCCCGTTCTATGGCCTTCCTCCAGCGAGACGCAAGAGCGTGTATGCCCTGGCGGTACCACTCCTTTCACTCTGTTCACGAAGACATTTCTTCACTACGAGAATCACCTCTTCGTCATCCTCAAAATGTAAGTGAAAGTCTGAGGGAGCTAAGTCAGGGCAACAGGGTGTCTGGGGTAACACTGTCCAACCCTGTTTGGTGATGTGTTCCAACGTCCTCAAACTTTTGTGTGGGCGTGCGTTATCATGTTGAAGCAATCACCTGGGTTGTTATGGCGTCCATTCACTGGAAGCGCTTCTTGAGTTTGGTTATGTGTCACATATGTCTCAGAATTAATGATGGTGCCTCTCGGCATTACGTCAAAGAGTATGACACCATCAAAGTCCCAAAACACAGCGATCATGACCTTACTAGCGGAAGCAGTTGCTTTAAATTTTTTGTTCTGTGAAGAGACAGGATGGTGCCATTCCATCGATTGCCGTTTTGTTTAGGGCTCAAACTGGAGAACCCAGGTTTCATCACCTGTCACAATCCGGGTCAAGAATGTTTCCCCTAAGCTTCAAAACTTTGCAGCAACTCAGAAGAATTTTTTTTTCTGAGAGTTTTGTTCTAGTCCGTAATACAGCGCAGAACCCATCTTGTAGCGGATTGTCGGTGGGGGAGATTAATTGCTTACCTTTCATAATTTAAATCACCACCTTCCACTACCTTATGCAAAGCACATACATTAATTCCAGGAAACAGAGGTGAAACCATTACTTCTGTTATTAGTAGTTGAAAAGATCTAAAATATTGGTTTATTTGGTACTCATGAATGCTTACAGACAGAGGTATATTTACCGTTAATCTTCAACATTTGTTTGTGCAAAAATAAAGTTCACCGCAATACCTCGTGTTACAAAAGCAAAATAGCAAACAAACAATTATCGTTAATTGAAGCTAAGAAATTGCAATACATGTACATGAACTTTACATAGATTTACAAATTTCAGATACAACTGAACCAAAAAAGTCTCTTATGCACATTGAGCGCGATTCTTGAATTAAAATGGAAACAAGTTAACATCAGATTTGACTGGGTTCTACAGGGCACCAGGGAATAGATTTGTTCCCACAAATAATAGTTATTGAAAGTTTCCAAAACATGGAAGTGAGTCTTTCAATTCAAACTAGGAAAATAAAATAAAAAAATCGGCTTTTATACACAACTAGCTCAGGAATTAATGTCCGGCGGCATAAGAACTCTTACTCATTAGACCGTTAAAGGGCTGTCTCAGTGATTCGTCAGAGTACACACTGTTTCTGGAGGTATAATTACCGTGTCTGTCTGGCTGCACGAAGCGTCGCAACAAGAGCGCTATCGTCCCTCAAACAGCGCACCTGTCCAGGTTCTGCAATGCACTTGTCACGTCAACCAGCACATGTGACAACATCGATCGGGCTTGGCGCTCAGTCATCCAAGCCTCCCCGCACTCCTCTGGCAAGCAGTCGCCAGGGCGATCGTTCTGGACCAAGTGAAGACTTCTCGCCTCTCAGAGCTCGTCTCCCCTTCTCCTCGGCGTATATCATGGAAACACAAAATTTGTAAAAATTTCCAACCACATGAGGAAATAAACAAATTGGATTGGCTTCGCAAAAGTATCCCCTCTATGCTGGCTAATACATTGCATCTCATTTGCTAAGTGTTTTCGGTTTTTTCCGGGATTGCTCGGGAGGATGTGTAGGAATAATTTTCCCACGATGCACCTAGCAAACGGCCAATTCAAGGATCCTTTCTGCAAAATTCCCAGCGTCCAGCCTTTCTCACCGGTATCAGCGTCAACTTGCCAGAGATAATCCCCTCATTGTCTCGACCTACCGGACACTTCCGGCTTAAGTCAGATTGTCGCTCACGCTAACACAACTCCTAGCTAGACGCGAATTTCTGTCTCAAGCTCGAAAAAGAATATCTATTTATTTCTTATGTTTATTAAATCAAACAATAATTAATTTAAATTGTACGAGATGACCCATCTAGTCATCTTGTTACAATCTTGAACACTTTTTTGCGTAATCAAGAGCACTGACTATTACACCCACATTTCCTTTGCTGATTGACAGCTCCCGTGCCAACTGCCGAGTCGTTATGCGTATATTTACATAAAATAGCACATGGAGTTGGCGAATGAAAAACTGTAAAATAAGAAATTTCACTTGCAAGAAACGATTTTTACCGAATGTTGAATAAAGAATTGAAAACTGTGTCAACTTAATGTCGGCTACTCAAATTTACTTTAAGTTTTTTTGTGACAGAGTCAACGACATGAAAAGTTGTCTTTCCTACTTCGGCAGTACACAGCAGCTCATTATGCTGAAGTTGTCTGAGATCAGGTTTGGAGATTACATTCAGTAAATCGAAAGATGAGGACTCAATGTCTTAATACGAATTTGGTCTGGGCAACCATCTGCTGGATATGTTGTAGTCAAAAACTAGTCCCAGGTGCACGTATTATTTTTATTTCACGATCATTAGTAAATCGGTAGCAAATCAATTTGGCTACAAAATGTAAAACCTTAGTTGTCACTTGTAATCTTCGAGCATGTTATGAATAAATTAGGAGAAAACCTGTTGTGATATAAGTTTCTTACCTTCTTTTGGGTCCCGGTATCATAACGGATAGCAACATGGCTTCAGGCTCTACGGGTAGTGGTTCGAGTTTTCTTGGAACCTAGTTGGTCTAGTTAAATTATATTTATTCTTAATTTCGGCTTTACTGTCACAGTACGAACAATTAGAGATGAATGAAAAATATGCGGCAATAATATGAATCAAAAACGCAGCATGGTCGACGGGAAAATCGAGTCATGTCGTTACTTAGACTGAATTCCTTTTAAAACGGCACGAACCGAAGAACATCCAAAGTAATGCCAGTGGGAGAACGAAAATCACCAATACCTACAATGACACGTGATTAAATCCAATTCAGGTAACCATTTTGCGGTTTTTCAAGGCTTTACGAAGTTCATCAAGACAAGCAGCTAGATACTTTCTTAACGTACGTGTCAACCGGATTTCTTCAAATTTACTCGTAACAATTCCACCAATTTTACCGAACCCTATGTGTAAGAGGTTAACGCTCCAGCCAGTCATTCGAGAGGACACGGTTTTAAATCTTCGGCCGACCATCCAGATTTCAATTTTCCATAGTTTTTCCAAGATCACTACAGGTCAATGCGGAGATGGTTCCTTTAAAGGGCCGTGGCTGAATTTATTCTCGTTCCTTGTTCCTGTCCTCTTTCGGCACTAAATATCTCGACTTCCCCTAGCCATAAAGCTCTAACAATGAAATCTAGCTTTATCCATTTACTTCGATTTTTACAAGTAAACAATTACTCTTTAATAACTAATGCAGCAGGAACACGATCGATCTGTACAAAGGACTTCTCTTAGTTACTGTGCTACGTCTGATTCTCCATTTAAAAGTTAAATGTGACCAATGTACATAGCAGCTCCCAAAAGGAATGTGATGGTGATCAAGTGTCAATTTGATAAGGACTCAGTAATTACTACTGAAGATTAATTTAGCTTTTTATTTGTTTCATTTTTCTGCGTGATACGTACGTAGATAAACAAATTAAAATAACAGATGAAGTCACAGAAAACACAAAGGAGCAAACAAGTATCTAGATGATTGAATAATACAAATTGATGAAGAATAATTAACTTATAACGAAACTTGATATGGAGACTCTTATACAAATGCGTTTAGTGCCCTGAATTACATTATATGACGTTATGGAGTTAAGCTGTCTGGTCATAGGTATCATATGACAGACAATACCATCAAACGTGCTGCATTTCAGAATGTCTGAAGCATGGTTACATAGGTGCAAAAATTTATGTTAAATATAACTCGCAAGAAGATCAAAGCCTAACATTTTGTTTGGTTTAGTATAATGAAAATTGAATAATTTGATACTTATAGCTTACAATTACGGTTAGTAAAGTTATAACAATATAAACAAAATACATCAGAAAATTTCCTCGCTGATTCCTTACAGTGATTAACATTTCACTGCTCAATAAGATGTATTTGGTATGTAATTTAACTGTCTTTTAATTCATTTGTTCAGAGAAATGATTTTTCTAAAACAAAAAACATTCAGTGGAAATGCCATTCCGAAGTACAAGATATATCTAATGAGTAGCTTTAAACATGTTTAGAGATTTCTGTTACGAAACACTATAACAAGTATACATAAGACACTGCTTAGTCCTTCTCATGCCAGATCCCGAAAAAGCTTAATACATGTCTAAGAATGATGAAATAAAGGATAAATAATTGTATATCCGTCTGAAATAGGTAAATAATCAACAAAAGTATTTGTCTTTGCCATTCTCGTTGAAAAACTCAGAATTGGAACTCGAATTTTTCGACCATATAGCCAGTAAATAAAGTGTTTTTCACTGAATTTGAACTTTTAGAATGACGAAATCATTTTTAGCAGAAAAGTTCTGAAAACCGGTTTGCTCAATACATCTATAATTAAATAGGAATAATGGTATCAATGACCTTAGCGCCTTCCCAATATTTAAAAGTTTGTTTTCTCTTGTAGCTACCCACCTGGATGAGAACTAATACAACGGCTGTCAGATATTTTAGCTGCTTGCGTAAGAATTTTCGTAGGTTACGAATTTCCGGACAGAAACCTAAATTCATTGCTTCAGGAGTCCTAAGACGGGACTGTGAAGGCGAACTAGAAGTGGTGTTGACCACTGTCGTGCTTGACCAACTACACGTGCGAAGGACGCTGCTCACAAGCGCGTGCCTCAGATTTGCAGCACACGGGAACCTGTTGCTTTGGATGGTCGAGGCTAAGCGGTTTACGTAAAGGGAAACGACTTCGTTTCCCGGTGACCTGCAGAACATGGTTTCCCCAAATCACTCCAGGCAAATGCCGGGATGCTTCCTTCAAAAAGGCCATGACCTAATTCATTCCCATTCCTTGTCCCAAGTCCCATCCCGCCTCTAATGATCTTAGCCGTCGACGAAGCGTTAAAAAAAAACAACAACAACAACACCAAAAAAAAAACAAAGACCAAAATCCATAACTGCATCTACACCCATCCTCTGCAATTCGCAAATATTGTGGGAGACAGAGAATGCTAAGCACCAATCCTAATTATGTGTTTTTCAATCCCGAATAGCACGAGGAAAGAAAGAATAATAAAGGCAACAGTACTTCATCTTATTTGTCTAATATTATCCCTCCGGTCATTGCGGCCTAAATAGGTTGGCAGAAGAATTATTCCATTCCACTCGCAAGTCAAAGGATTCCGCATATTCTCCAAAAAATTCAACGAAAACGACGTCGTCTGTCTCCCAAACAATCCCACCAACCTATATATCAATTCTGTGACGCTTTCATAAGGGCTGTAGCAAGCAGTCACGAATTGAGCGGCTCTCCTCTGTACTTTCTCTAACGCGTCAATTAATTCCTTGCGATACGGATCCCAAACTCCACAACAGTAATCCAAATGTGGACGCAATAGAGTTTTGTACGCATCCTGATCTGGGTTTTCCATGATTTTACCGGATCACTCCAGGCGAATGCTGGGATGGTTCCTCACAATAGCCCATAGGCGCCTCCTTCCATATCCCGTATATTCCTTCCAAACTATCACCCTTTTGGATAGGTGCAATGCACCCTCCGCCACACACTTTTAGTGAATCGCGGAGTAATAATAATAAAAATAATAATTTCCTTTGTATGAGCATTACAATTCCTCAAAATACGACCTACGAATCTAGAATTAGCCTTACCGACGTCTTGTGCAAGTCCCACTGCATGTTGCTTTGAACTATTTACATCCAAATACTTCAGAGAATCAACCACGTAAACAACTGAATTGTTTACTTTGTACTCGTGAACAAACGGATTCTTTTTGTTACTTAATCGCATTGCCTAGCACTTTTTGTAGTTAAGTAAAAGCTGCCATTTATACCCGTAACAAGAAATAAGGGAATCTTGGAGAAGTATTACATTTTAAAGTTTTATATTGTTCTTAAGAAATAAACTCATGAACTAGTTAGGCATATTTCCAAGCCATGAATTCCTTGTATTGCAATAATATCATATTGCTGTGGTTTTTTTTTTTTTTTTTTTTTTTTTTTTTTTACCAGGCATTACAGATAGAATCTATTTATTATCTTCCACATCTCATAATATGTGACAGAAATTATACATCTTTTTTTTTTTTTTTTTTTTAAATGGATGAAACAGTTAAATACGGATTAAGAATCTTTTTGTTTGAAATTATTATATTCAGGATACACGCAACAAACAATGATATAAATACATTTCAAGGGAAGAGCATCAGTTATTTTTACGATATTAACCTCCAGGGTCCAGCATTTCTATGCGTACAAGAGAATCATCCAATCATGTGGGTTCCGTGATGAGATCTAACGTGAAGTTCTTATAATTATGAATTGTCTTATACCGTCTACAATCGTCGATCTTATATCTCGTTTTGAGTCACATCTCCACGGTATACGAAAAAGAACTGATGCTCAATTATACTGCCTTTTATTCTTAACAATTGCGCACCCTCTTGTAAAATTTCCACGACTTTGGTTTGGAACGTTAATAGAGAGGTCAAATCTTTCCCTTTCATTGAACTAAGTATCCATCATGGGTTGGAGCCCTATTCTGCTATAACATCAGTACCTTCAACGTATTTGATGCTCTTAACATATTACATTTCCACACACGCGCATTGAGGGTAAAATGTTAAGTTACAGTCACCATGAAGTTACTGAGTCACGCAGATTTAATTTCGTAGGCGCAATTAATGATCTCAAGCATAATTTTCCTGAATTTCGAATTCAACGTTTTGTTACGCTAAATTGACGAGAGAATGCTAGGGACAAATTTTCAAAACATTTAATACTTACTAGCATGTCTGTTTTGAAGAATATTTGACAACAGCCGTTCTTCGTGTTGTTTACATGGCTTCATTGATTGTTGAAACGTTGCTCTACAGTACTTCCAGAGCCTTAACCACGAAACAGGAAGGGGGTGAGGCTGACATAGGAGAAAAACTCTGTTTTAGATAAAATAGTGTCCGCCAAAACTATCCAGGACATGAAACATACCAACAAAATTCAAATGAAATAAAAGATTAGCGAAGGTCAATGAAAGACAGTGTAACGACTGTTTTTGTCGGATAGCTTTGGTGGATATTATGTACTTGATTAAACTGGTTTCTTCATGTTTTTCTAAGACTTGCGAAACATTTCTCTTCTGTACTGCGATTCTTCTTCTAATATTTCTGACACTTAAACTTTGCACTGTATGGGATCGGAGAATCACACGGGTTTTTATGCTCTATCCAAGGGTTACCAGAACTTTTTCTCCAAATACGGGGACGCTTCACAACTTTTTCACCAAAATCCGGAGACGCTTTTTGCATTTGTCCTAATTACGCGTTGTACTTTTGTATTTTGTATTTTAAATTAGGATCACAGACAGACATGTTGCACACAGCAAGAAGACTAGATTTTCCAAAGCTGTTGTGTCCAGGACGCAGTATCCCTGTAATTTAATTTTATTCCTAGGCATGTACAAGGAAAGAAGTGCACTTCATATCTGTCGCTTTAAACGAATGCATTAGGCTGGCCGTCCAGTGGACGCGTATTCTCGCGAAAAATGTTCGCGTGAATACGCCTGTATTCGCACGAACTGTGTTGGCGCGAAGACACCCCGTCCACTGAAAGCAGATTCGCGCGATTCTGTCGCCAGTTCTCTGTTGTTGTTTGTGCCAGAAAGGACAGTAGCAATGCCTTTCTCTCAGTTGTTGGAATTATACGCATTGGAATCAACAATTATAGCAAGAAGATGAACTGCAAAAAGGAGAGAGGAATGGATGAGAAATTTTTTTGACAAAAGAAAGGAGTTTTCCATTTGATTGAAATAGGGCCATTGTTTTGAGACTTTTCCTGATTTTTCTTCAAATATTTTCTTAACTCTCTTCTAAAGGTATCCCTCAACCCTTTCATTTTAATCTTAAAATATACTTCTAAACTTAAAAATAATTTCATCTGAAGAGAAAAATAATTATTTGAAAATGGGAAACAAAGAAAGTAATTTGATGAGGTGCGGGCGTCTCAAACAAATGTCTCAAAGCTAAACTAGATGAATTCAACTACGCCGCAAATAATCGTTATAAATTGACGGTGGTTTGTTTCGTAATATTATGCGTAATGTTGAGTAATTTTGTAATTTTATTAGAAACGATAACAAACATAACAAATACTATACGTACTGTTACGTACCAAAGGTTATTCGGTATTAATTACAATCCGCGTAATTAATTGAATTTTTACTTAAGTGAAAAACAAAAAGATTGATTGCAAATCCATATGAATATTCCATCAACATTGTGTTTTAATGGATGTAAGTGGTTTGAATGAACTGAATGACTGCTATATAAAAAACTGTACAGTGCAAGGAATATTGGTTATGAATGAGATTTTGAATGTTTGAAAGCGTTTGATTTGTTAAATATGTTGCTGAAGGCTTTTTTACTTTTTCTACTTTCACTTTAAAGGTTTACTGACGATTTCCAGTAATTTTTGTTTTTATGTGATTGTATTGTTTCTGTAATTGTTGCCAGGAAGATTCTATTTAACCTTCAAACACCTATCACTTCAAACCAGTAGAACAACTGATGACAGCAAGAAAAAAGAAAGCCCATAATATGTGAAAATAATAGATATGTAATATTGCATTTTGTTTAGATAAATGAATAAATAATAGAATTAATTACCTGGTAAATTCATTTCTGTTCCCATTTCTACTCACATCTTCATTTTGACAATCATCTGGTGGTATTGAGATAATATTTGATCCCACAAAGTGGCTCTTTCTTGAACAACCATTTTGTCTATATCCATCGCGCGAACTGTGTGTTCGCGCGAACAAATCCAAACAATTTTGGATTTCGTCGCCTTCGCGTATGTTCGCGCGACTCAAGCTCTCGCAGTGGACGGAGTCACATTAAATTACCTTTTTTTGGATTGGAGCGAACTCTTCGCGCGTATTCGCGTGTGTTCGCGCGAAGATTATTCGCGCGAATACGCGTCCACTGGACGGCCAGCCTTAGCAAAACAGGGCTTCTAAAGAACTCTCGCTTGATTAAAAAAAAATTCTTGGGACATTGCGGGGACGAAATCTGTTCGGGGACAGAGAGATAAATACGGGTACAGTCCCCGGCAAACGGGGACATCTTGTAACCCTACTCTAACCGAATATTATATTGAAGCCGCTACAGTCCATGTTTATTGCAACATACTTAGTAGTTATGTTACAGAAAACATACATCTGCGGACTCTACGTGACGTCATGTGAGCAAAGGCTAGGATTCTGTAAAAGAAAAAATTCTAAGACAAATAGTCGAACGAGAATTGGCGGGTACTAGCGGCGATCGATCGATAAACCATTCGAGGCAGTGCCTTCCGCTTCTGAAGATCAGATACAAATGAAAAAAATTGCAAGTTGTTTGCTACAAGGTGAACTTAAGCTGCGTGTGCGATTTTCTCCACGCGCTGGCATAGGTGCTCAGCTGACGGGTGGCAGTTACCGTTCGGTTGAAACAGTGTTTCGACTCACCTCGTACGTCATCGAGGCTCAGACTTGGTGAAGTTAAATAAAAGTCTAAAAGAACTAAAACATGTTCTCTACAATAGTATTTTGTTCTTGCATACCTGTGTAGGCGAGGAAATGATGACAATGTGATGGAGCTTATGGAGTACAAGCAAGTCTTTTAGTGTCGATAACGGTATAGGAGCACGTAAAACTTGGTAGGAACGTCTTACATGCTGCATATTTTACATATCGCGTGCAAAACACTGAACCACATGTAACATTACTTTATACGTCTGAATGGTGTAGTTACGAGCAACATGTACTGGGACAGTTAACAGTGAACAAGTACTTTTTTTAAAGGGACCCATCAGCACAAAACCTCGAAAACACAGCAAATGATGCTATAAAGAAAATTAACAGGTGGTTTAATGCCAACAAACTAATACTTAATGTAGAAAAGACACAGTTGCTTCAGTTTGTTACAAAAAATAAAACAAAGGACAGCTATAATGTGATATCAGAAGGAAAAGCAATCAATGAAAGTAATTTCACAAAATTCCTGGGTGTATGTATAGATAACAAATTGAACTGGAAACAACATATTCAACAACTTCTTAAAAAAACTGAATTCTGCAACATTTTCACTTAGGGTAATATCTAGAATAGCTAATATAGAAACCAGAAAGTTAGTATATTTTGCATATTTTCATTCCCTGATCACTTATGTCATCTCATTCTGGGGAAACTCGTCACAAGCACAGAGGGTATTTAAATTGCAAAAACGTGCTATAAGAACTATTTGTGGAGCAAGCCCACAGACGTCGTGCAGAAATCTATTTAAAAACGTGGGTGTACTAACAATGCCAGCACAGTATGTATACTCTGTACTATCATTTGTAGTGGAAAATCCTGAACACTTCAATCTTAATGCTGACATACATAGCCATAATACTAGGAATAAATATAATATTCACAAGGATTACAAACCACTGTCAATTGTACAGAAAGGGTTAACATTTACTGGAGCTTCCTTATTCAATGTCTTACCAACAGAAATTAAATGTTATCTACAAAAACCCAACTACTTTTAAGTCCAAACTGAAAGAGTTTCTGCTTCAGAAACAATTTTACTCTGTGAAAGAATTTTCATCTTGGAATTTGGTAACTAAGAATGACTGATAAAATAGTATATATGGTGTATGGAAGGGGAAGGTGACAAAGTTGTCCACAATTACTAAAATGATATATGGTTTTTCTTTCTGTTGAAACTTTTGACAAATGAAGTAATTACACTGTTTACAAAATTTCACTCATATGTAGTAACTAACATGGGATAGCATGCACTCAAAAACTGCTGTAAAAAATTATGATACTAACAGGTTTTTAAGTAATTGACTGCTTATGAGTTGTGGTAACTGGTTGTTAGATGCTGGTAACAAGTTTATACACTGCTCCACATAATAAGTATTAACTAACTCGGGATTTTATTTGTAGATTACAGGAAATATTGGTTATACTAATGGGTCGTAACTAACTTCTTGTCAATATATAATATTATCAATTATATAGTAATATTGACATTACTAATAAGTGTATGTACTGTTCCACATCCCCGAGATTATTCTCACATGGGATCAAAGTGAACATATCTATCTATCTATCTAGGCTTATTCATATACTTCTTTAGCATCAATCAGTATCTAGAAATAATACAAACGTATGATGGACACATCGTCTCACGATTGACGCAACTTAATAACCCATTATTGATACTACAAGTAACACTAACTGCACATTTATCTATGGCTTAATGATAAACATATTTCCTTAATATCTCCAGAAAGTTATATTTGCTCCTTCAAATAGAGTTACATAGTAGTTAAGTTAATGCTGTTATATCTCACAAATAATATGTTATAAAAAATTCGCTTCTTTAAAACTATTTTGAAGTGTCCTTACGTTTATTGATTTTTTTTTCCTCTCGAAATGTGAACAGCAATGTTGTGCAGTATTCCCAGGACAGCGATACTGATTAATGGTCTTAAAATTAATATCACTAAAAATTCGATATATGAAATGCTTGCTAGGCTGATTTTAAACCATTGACCTCACTGTGATATACAACGCGTTCTGCAGACAGACAATGAGTACCGGAATAAGGGAAGCAGATGCCCCATTTTTTTAATAGCCTTTTCAAATGATCTCATTAGCGACGAACATAAAATTACGGGTTTTTTCTTAAACAAATTTCTTCAAAGACACAGAAAACTCTGAGGAGGAATTGTAGCGTGTTTTCGAAACACACTCAGGTTTTACTTGAGTGGTACTTGTTACTGTGCAGTAGATGTTTTATTGAGCCAAATAAACGACGTCATTAGACGAATCGCTAGTTATAAAAGAACTTTAAGCAGAATAATTATCTGCTGTCCGACTTCCATCAAGGTCTGTGGTCTGTTCTTTACCGGTACCATAACCATTACCCTAACACCAACACTCAGACTTTTGGGGACGCATTTATCCACTAATGAACTAATTAGCATATCGCTGTAATTTGAGCTCCGTTAATGGCTCATTCCAGACTACTTCCCCTGAGATGTTTTGTTGCCGCACTAAGGTTCCTCTCCGAAGAGCCATTCATAAGATGTTACCTTTTAGAGAGAGATAGATAGAAAAAAACCAACATTCTTGTTCTTACAGAAGTCACCACATTTTGAACTATTTTTTATAGCTTTCGTATATATCACATTAGGTTTGCGCGCGCAATTTATCTGATAATAAGTAAAATAGTTTCTTTTACATAAAAAGACTTAACATGTTGATATATAAAGCGTGGCTTATAACTCTTAAGGTTACTACTGTGCAAAAGTTTCTAGTCATTTGCGTGGAACTGACATTGTATGTGCGTATTTGTTAACGAATTTAACCAATCAATAAGGCAATGAAAATTCAAAGGTGTTGAAGCAAGAATAATCACAGATTACTGAATAAACCAAATTTTTAATTTTGATAAGTAAGTTGTTGTTGTGCTACTGTCCCCGTAATAATCAAAAATATTTTGCACTATATTAAGAATGATACTAGATAATTGCAGGAATTAAAACCCTTCCATTGATACGTAGCAAATACGCTGTATCCAATACGTCCAACCTTACGACAGATATAAGAATATTAAAATGGAAAATTTTATGATCTTTGTTGAAAAAGGAAAGTTTAGTCATGAGAAGTAACATTTCACTAAAGTTTTCAAAGGCCATAGGTTCTTATTATATTACGTTACTAACATGTTGAAAATTCCCTATTGTTATTAACTTTAAAAGACCGTGATTTGATACCTCTTTCCAAATGTGACGGGTTCTTTCTTCTGGCACAACTTATGAACTAAATAGATATGTGAACGAAATACAAACACTACTTAGTTTTCAATCCCATAAAATAAAATTGTTATTTATGTTTAAAACAGAATAAACATTTGGATATTGGTTGCATGCTGTATGATTTCTGAAATTAGAAGTGTTGTACAACTTTGGTTTTTGCTGCACAGAGTATTCCTAAAACATTTTGGCAAAAGAAGCAAACGCAAGCGGCATTAGCTGTGAACAAAAATTCTTCTAGCGCACGTTTTACAAGCATAATTAAACAACACACGTCATTTCATTGTCATCTGAGATACTTTGTTCTCTTAAATGCCTACAATGGCAACTTGAGAAATACATATACAGAAAATCAAACAGAATACACATTTAAAACACTCACGCATTCGACAACATTAAATTTAGTGAATTCTTCAGACTCTCCCCGTATCTTTCTTTTCCTGTGTTATCGACCGGTACATTTCTTCTTTTTTCCGCATGGCTTTACTCGTCATCGTCTTCGAGGACATTAGAGATGGGAAAGGACTAGGATGAAGAACCCCGTCCGGGCATCCAGATTTGGGTTTTCCATGGTTTCCCAAATCACTCCAGGCAAATGCAGGCATGCTTCCTTAAAAAGGCCATGGCCGAATTCCTTCCCTTTCCTTGCCCCCATCCTTTCCCGTCTCTAAAGAACTCGCTGTTGAGAGACGTAAAGCAGTTAAAAAAAAGTATCAAGAAACGGTAAGGAATTCATCTATGGACATTTGAAAGAACTTTCCCGTAATTCGCCTCAAGTGAAACGAAATATGGAAGGCCGGTTGGGAATTCAAGCCCACGTCCACCAGAATGAGAAACCTGGTCGTAACCGGTCACCCATTGCGCTTGGTGTACATTTCCCAGTATATATATATATATATATATATATATATATACAGGGTGTTACAAAAAGGTACGGCCAAACTTTCAGGAAACATTCCTCACACACAAACAAAGAAAATATGTTATGTGGACATGTGTCCGGAAACGCTTACTTTCCATGTTAGAGCTCATTTTAGTTTCGTTAGTATGTTAGTACGCTCTCCTGACCTCAATCCTCTTGACTTCCATTTATGGGGGCATTTGAAAGCCCTTGTCTACGCAACCCCGGTACCAAATGTAGAGACTCTTCGTGCTCGTATTGTGGACGGCTGTGATACAATACGCCATTCTCCAGGGCTGCATCGGCGCATCAGGGATTCCATGCGACGGAGGGTGGATGCATGTATCCTCGCTAACGGAGGACATTTTAAACATTTCCTGTAACAAAATGTTTGAAGTCACTCTGGTACATTCTGTTGCTGTGTGTTTCCATTCCATGTTTAATGTGATTTGAAGAGAAGTAATAAAATGAGCTCTAACATGGAAAGTAAGCGTTTCCGGACACATGTCCACATAACATATTTTCTTTGTTTGTGTGTGAGGAATGTTTCCTGAAAGTTTGGCCGTACCTTTTTGTAACACCCTGTATATGTTCCTTTCCTCTGGGACCAGCAATTTAACTTGGAATCCGAACCTTATATAATTTAAACCCGAGATTGGACTCGAACTTTTGATGGGAAGTGCATTAACCACTGAGTTACCAGACAGCTCGTTTACGAATTATGAATCTTGAACGGCAGACCCCGATTTTTTTTAAATTTTACTAAAATTTGATACAAGAACTAGGCCTCTAGCTGTAGGACGTGACAAAGTTTGATTCTTATGTTATGTGGCACTACAATGCGCAACTGTCGGTAGTTGTTTAATATTATTGCTCCAACGACATTCCAATAGCATTAATAACTCGTAACTTGAAATGCGCATCCAATGACTTAAATAGTCTAACTACAAGTGAAACGGCACTGCCGACAGCCATGGATTAGCAACGTAATAATTCCTCTAGTAACGACTTCTAGCAGCTACTCTAGCATTTTCAACGAGTCGTAAAACTGACCGTGGAATCGTTTAATGATCCTAGTTGATGCAGACAACTTTCTTTGGTGCCTTGCGTTGACGGTAGCAAACAGTTAGTTCGCAGTTTCCACGTAACCGTCGCTATAGAAGCAATCTACAAGGACCAGGTTCAACGAGAGAAAATTGTGGAGGCAAAAAAAAAGTTTCATGCATCAGATGTTGACGTTTACAACATCAAATGAAAAATAGATGGGGACTCTATCATCATAAAATAAAAGGCCAGGAAGCTTAACACTCTCAACACGCAATTAAACGCATTTATCAAAATATACAACGACATACAGAATAATCTACAGCCGACGACTAACAACTTTACAGCCCACATTGCTAATTATCATAACTAATAATGTGATCTATGTGTATGATAGACTGCCAGTACTATCTACCTTACTCTGACAACTAACCGAGATCCTTTACCATAACAGTTAATAAGTATGTTCCATGGTAACAGACTCAAACAAATCTTGCTTTCGTTGCTGGCATCCCTTTCAACTCCTTCGTTCGAGACCAATAATGCTGTGTCACAGGGGCGGATCCAGGATATTGGTTTGGCAGGGTCTTGAGCGGACTTTGGTTAGGGGGGGGGGGGCTTGGCATGAGTGAATTTTTGTTTGGGGGGGGGTCTCAGTCGGGTAAAGGGTAGTATTTATAGTCTTCTCGGGCCTCGAATCCGTAGAGCTAAAAAAAAAAATACCAACATAGCCAAGCAACGCCTCTAAGAGGCTTTACATCCAAGTTTACATACTTCCCTTTTAGTCACATATTATATAATAGATGAAAGATTTTTAAACCTATCCCAAGTATACACATATTTACAATTTGTACCTCCAAGACTTTTTTTTTTTTTTTTTTTTTTTTTTTTTTTTTTTTTTTTTTTTTTTTTTTTTTTTTTTTTGCCGTCATCAGTCTTTCGACTGGTTTGATGCAATCCTCCATCCCTTCATATCTTATGCAAATTTTTTCATCTCAACATATCCCTTAAAACTCACGTCTTCAATTATCTGCTTCATATATTCTAATCTCCGTCTTCCTCTGCAGTTCTTACCATCGACTGTTCCCTCCACTAACAAGTTAACTAACCTTGCATGTCACAAAATATGACCTACCAGCCTCTCTCTTCTTTCTGTAAGACTCTTCCAAAAACTTCGTTCCTCACTCATCATTTCCAAAACTCGTTCGTTTCGCACTTTATCCGTGCAATTAATTTTCAGAATCCTTCAATAGCACCACATTTCAAATGCTTTAATCTTCCTTCTTTCTGGTATTTCTAAAGTTCATGCTTCGCTGCCAAAAAGTGTTATGCACCACACACATAGTTTTAAGAAGTTCTTTCTGAGTCCTAGATTAATATTTTAAATTAAAAGATTTATCTTTTTCATGAAATCTCGTTTTGCTGATGCTTTTAACATCATTGCTGTTTCGGCCATCGGTTGTAATTTTACTTCCTAAATGGGAAAATTCACTAACTTCTTCTATAGCATCCGACCCTATTTTTTTGTTTAATCTAGTATTATTGGTATCATTTCTGCCGCATATCATCACCTTTGTTTTGCTTTGGTTTATATTTAGTCCAAAATCTTCCTTCAGCCTTTTTTTTTTTATGACAGCCAGTAACTTTTCAGTATCCTCAGCCTGTCCTGCTAGCAAGACAATGTTAACAGTAAATCGTAGCATACTGATTTTATCCTCCCTGAACACTTATGCCAAATTAAAATATTTCTTTCACTTCCTTTATTGCTTCTTCTACAAACAAGTTGAATATTAATGGGGACAGACTACAATTCTAGACTAACCCTTTTTTTAACTGATGCGTGTCTCTCATGATTCTCCAACATATAGTAGTCATATAAAACCTTTATCTTCTAAATGTGTTCCTAAAATACTTACTGTGTTTGGCATGTGTCTTCATACAATGTTGACTTATCCAGTTGTATATACTAAATAGGTCCACAGTTTTGAAACTGAGGCCGGGAACCTGTTCTAAAGTATGTGAATTTTAATATTTTTTCCATATATGCAATAATCTATGTATTACTATAGCTTAAACATACTATTTTCAATGAAGGACCATAACAATCATAGCTAAGAAATAATTCGAGATTTACTCAGAGAAATAAAATTCTTTTTTTAAGCCAGAGGTGTTCTACCTTAATCACTTGAATCACATGTTAATATTTCATTTGTAACCGATTTTTTAAAAAAGAGGAGGTGCTCAATTCAAACGGTTTTTTATGTATGTTCAGTGATATCTTCGCCAATTGTGAACCGAATGTAATGATTTTTTTTTATAATAGTCATGTAAAATATTGTCTATTTATTTTCTTATAAGTGATGTATAAAGCTATTCTAAAACTTTTAGTGTGTGTTTTTACGGCTGTTTTATTCTATTTTGTTTTTGTAAAATTTAATTTTGTAACATTTTAATAAGCATTATGTTTACTGATATGTAAACATTGGCGACCTATGAAAGGATATGGAAAATAGATTTTTGGTCAACTGAATTCTGTAGATGATTTCTACGCAGAAAACGTATTACAGTGTAGTTAAAATCATGTGAAAACGAACAGGAAAAAACAAAATTTTTGCTTTAGCTGTATCTACGATTATTCGGCAGAATCAATTTTAAATAAATCAACAAAACTGGAAAAGACAGAACACTCTAATGCAAATTAATGATATCGTGCACGGTATATCATCAAGTACAGTTTATGCAAAATGTATTAAGATCCTTAAATCACGAACACATCTTTTCAGCTTGATAAATGTGGCTAGAGACTATTCTTTCATTGAACGGCCAGTTTCTTTCGATTTAATCTTTGCAATTACTCATCGGGTCTTACAACGCCGTCGTTACTAATCCTGTTAGGAGCGCACAAGCTACAAGTGCAGCAGTTGGATTACAGGCAAAGTTCTGCAGATGTTTCTTCCAGATTACTCTTAATGTCAGCCATTTGCGAGTCAAGGAAACCTTCTCTAGAAAAATTGATGTTTTTATAGAATGATAAGTTTCGCCAGTGTTGCAAGCTGAAGACTGTTGCATTATTCTCATATAAATATAAAGCTCTTGTCCGTAGAAGTTCTGCAATCATTTCTGTCGAACTTACTAACCAAACTGGACATGAACTAAGGAAGTTCAGCTACAAATCTACATTACTTCAATTTCATCCAGTACCAATAACACAATATTGTTGAGACGTACTACTTAAAATAATTGGATTTTACACAACCATCAACCACACATACAGTAAATAATTCTGCTTCATATGCTCATTAAGTATTCCATGTCCTCGTCACGGAATGCCACGTGTAATAATACTTCCTGATACACATGATTCCTCTTCTTTACATTTAAATCTGGTAACACTCCGTCTGAAATTTAGAAAAATTGTACATGAGAAATGAAAACCCAGGATAAGGTTCTCATCGGACTCTTAAACATTGACACACAGAAAAAACTTCACTCGTATTTAAATTCACATATATTTACCTTCCTACATATCTTTTACACTGTTCATACAACCACTTTTCGCTCACTACTATCTTATACAGTTCTCTAAATGTCCTTTTTAATGCACTTTAAAACTTATACTGTTCCTATAAACCTAGCGAGACAAACCAAAACACGCACCAGCGTGCCGTTTTAATTTTTACATCTCGGGGACTCCGACAACATTTATTCTCTCCATGTCTGGCTGTCTTTCCAAAGATACTTACACTACTCTCTGTGCACACGTCCAGCGTACCAACTTAAACCAAATATTCTTTCTTTATAATACAAAACAATTCGTACTACATCTTAATAAAATTGAAAGAACTAAACATATTAACCTAAAATACGCCAAAAACAGAAAAAATAACAAACAAAAACTATGTGGTAAGGAACTGCTTCCTTACGACACACACACAAAATTATTTGAACAGGTCTACCTATCTTTAAAACATTAAAATTTATCCAGATATGAGATAAACTGGCTGTACGAATGAGTTGTAAAAATATTTTTCTTTTGAGCTTAGTTCGTACATCTGTACTATCTCAGGCATCTTTTTAGAGGAATTAGGGTAAATTTATGTGTTTCCTATGGAACTATCTATGAGTAATTGGTTCGATTACCTCTGGAAATATGACTTTTGTTATTAGTATCAAAACTGACGTTCATCATGGATATCGAGGTCGGAATTCGCCTTCTGTAAACAGTTGAATGACTGATTCCTCAGACTTCCACGGCCATATTTGTTCATGATTAATTGACTTTCTGGTTATGCCGCGTTGTTTATTTCATTACCTGAGCTTTCGGCTGGTATCCTCCAGCCTTCGTCAGAGATACTGTATCTCTGACGAAGGCTGGAGGATACCAGCCGAAAGCTCAGGTAGTTGAATGACTGGTTTGATGCGCTTAATTCCCGTGCTTGAGTGGAAAATGTCAGTTATTTTCCTTAAATTTAGATCCTTGTTCTTCAGTTAAAAAAACTTTCGATGATATTGGATAATTTGTGCTAAACTATACTCCTCCCTGTACACTGGCACACATAATCGATTGAAAATATTAATACTGCATCACGTTGCTCAGTCCTTATTCATACACCCATTGTTATTCGTATATAATAACAGGTAAATATACCAGTGTTAGATGTTGCCTTGCTAATTAATAATTTATACCCGTAAAACACGTCACCTGATCTTGGAAATTAGTGGGGACTAATCACTGCATTAAGCCTGTGACACTCTCAAAAGTGACATTGAAAATAAATACAAAACGCACCAATCTCTCTGAATCTTCTCAGGAATATTAATATTAATCAGTGACCGGAAATGTGATCATTCAAGGAAAGGATGTGTTTTCGCAAAGACACTTCTAATTCCCCCCAAGAATTGTAATATTTGGTATTATCTTCCTCTATGAATAAAATTAAGAGCTGATCATACTTTAAGTAGGGAAATGTAGTTCAGGCTATCATTAAATATTTAAAAAGAAGTGCTTACTACTGTTTAATTTTGTTTGCATTTATTCCCTGACTTCGTATTTACTTTATACACTTGAAATTTAATATGTTTCTATTGATCCATCATCTCATTTTTATCTTAACCTTTATCTTGATCACACTAATATCCGTACTTTTGAGCCATAAAATATAGTTTGAGAGTCTGTTTGGTTCCAAGAAGTGTGGCAACTTGATTTGGTATCATCAACATAATAATTCAATTGATTGGTTTTTACCTCATTGCGGAAGGAATGCAGTTTTCCGTCATGAAGGTTTCTTTAAATAATTTTTGTTTTACAGCACAAACCTGCTCGTTAAAAGGGGACTTCCTTGTAAAATCAAAAAACCCTTCATTCTGAAGTAGCCAAAGAAACATCACTTAGTCGTCATCAAGACCTATTTTTTCCACAGAACTGATTTAAATGAGTCTAAGCGGAGGCTAAGAGCCGCGCCTTGTTAAGAGTTGGGGCGGCTGACGATTCGACCGCCGACTCGACCAAAATTTACTTCGTCTGTTTTCAGCCTAAAGTGTTCTGTTCCCAACAATTCAGCAGTGTTATAACATAACGTTTTCCTAGTGACATTCCGAGAAGGGTTTCTCTTGCGCATACTTCTGTTAAGGGCTACTCTTAATAATTGTATTAAACATATTTCAGTTTTCTTTTCGATTAAATAAACAAGTCACTGTTTAGATACGAAGAAACAGCATTGAATCTATAATTTTGTTCCTATTCATTTGAACGTCACTCGTGTCGAGCGTGGGCGGTTACCAAAGAGTATATTTACCCCACATAGGAACGTCTGGGTTGATGAACTGGGATGGTTTTCCGTTGCCATTCCTGGTATGACAACGTTCGTAAGTGCTGTTGTAAGTTTGGATGACTGAGATGGTTTGAGTGTTCAGTGAGGAGTGTTGTGGTTGAGAGATGAAAGGAGGGAGGCCTACTCTTCCGAAAGAAACAATAGAGCCGCCCAGCTCAACGTCCCCATCCGAGGGAGGAATCATCACAACAGTGTCGTATGCCATTCGCTCCATACGCGTTGCGGAGAGTTTAGGGATTTAACTCACAACTTTTGGGCCCAATATTGTGATGAGGAATTGTGCACCACCTTCTCTCCCACCTGCCGGCCAAGATGAAAAATTTCTTTCAGATCCGGGACTGGAAGCTAAAAAGCCCTAGTCAGCGCAGGACACCATCGCGGTGCCACAGGCAACTGAGCCAAGAAGCCCAGCCTTATTTCATATCAAACTTGGAAATCACAGAAGGGTCTAGCAGCCGTTTGCTGTTCTGCCACAAATGCGAAGTAAGTCTGCAAGAGACAACAGTGCGGGAAGTTAATAATAATTGATAAATTGCGATGGAGCATCCGCTCCGGTGGCAATCTCCCTACACCCCCCTTTTTTCCCCTTCCAACCTACTTTTACCCTCTATTAATTTTTGCTTTAGATTCTTTCATTTTTTCCGGTAAGCTATTCATCACTTCTCTTGGTAATTTATTCCAG
Source organism: Vandiemenella viatica (assembly GCA_031002005.1). Lineage (NCBI taxonomy): Eukaryota > Metazoa > Arthropoda > Insecta > Orthoptera > Morabidae > Vandiemenella > Vandiemenella viatica. Next base: position 127,448,832 of record JARYHS010009186.1, read on the forward strand.
TCCCTCACTCCCTTTCCTACGAAAGAAAATTTTCCCACACCCTTATGCTTGAAATGAAGTGTGTAGCGTATCACCAGGGGGGAGGGGGAGAGAATTATTAATTAATTCTTAATATTTTACGCTATACAGGGTACTATAATTGAATATCAAAATATAAATTATTCAAATGAGAATTGGATGATTTTGGGATTTGAAACGGTCACAAAAAGACATTTTAATAAAGATTTTTACAATGGCATCTACAAATCTGAGCGTATTTACCATTACGTTAATAAACAAGAGGTTGTGCAATTTTCTAAGCAACGCTCAGACGTAGAATGAGCCCTTTACATGCAAGCAAACAAGTATAGTTGTACTTTAAAAATCTCACAATTATTCTAATGCAAAGTATGTTACCAGGTATGATGATAGCAAACAGTAATGAATTTTAATTGGTAGGGACGCCACGAATGATTAACCTGTCATTCGACAGTTACACAGTCTAGCTCAAGCTCAGTGGTTTTATCAGATCAGAGCAAGGATCTTTATCTCAGATGCGCTTAAGGGTACAGTTTCAAGGGAGTTGCAGGCTGCATGGCTTCGTAGAAACACTTTACCGTTATTCTTCCACTGCAGGTAGCGCTGAGCGGAGATGACCACCGGGTCGATCGTCGTAACTGGCCACGCCAGCAGTACGCGGCAAGTCGCAAGTTAGAAGTGCGCCTCAGATGGTCTCCAGGACACAAGTCAGCCCAGCACACATGGACCCCAAGTCGCCAGTGACTCGTCTGGTCTCCGGAATGGACGTGATCTTGGCTGCCTTCCCGACTGGAAGGAAGTGCCCTCGTCTTTTTCTGCCGCCACGGAGGTAAACTCTAACTCCGCCTCTTGTGGCTCGAAGACGACATAGAACATAAAATTCCCCGAATCTTAGTACTATATTCCATGTGATTGGCTGACCATCTGACGTCATGTGATTCTGTGGCTTCTCTTGGCCACGTTAAGTTTCGGCAATCCTCGAGAGCCGATGTCTCCTTCGGGAGGAAGGAATTCTTGAGAGCCGCGCCGTCTGTTTACGGCCTGCCCGACAGAAATCCCTAATCCTCTTACCATTCTGCCAAAAAGGCGCCAGCCCGTCGCGCCAGCCAGACTGCCCTTCACTGAAGCGTAAAATCCTTGCCTTTCACCTTTCACGCGCATCTTTCGAACATACAGTGGACATCCCAAGAAATTGTAAAATATTCTAATCCTTTACTTTATATACAATAAAAAGGTGATATGTAACGGGGAGCTTAGCGTATCGTTACAACTGCCAGCTTGTGGTCATGGTCAACCTTACCCTTCTTAGCACCTCTCTTAATTTTCCGACCAATATCTTTCCATGCTTCATCACCAGTATAGGCTTTGTACACTCCCATGACTCTCTCCACCCTCCTTCTATCCTCCAATGAATCCCACTCCAGCTCCTTTATCATATTAGTTACTGATTGTATTCTGCGGTAATTTTCAGAGACAAACCTGGCAGCCCTCCTCTGCACCCCCTCCAACTAATATATTTGATACCCAAAATGTGGATCCCAAACTACACCATCATATTCCAGCAGTGGTCTGACCAAAGTTTTCTACCCCAATTCCCTTACTTCTCTAGTGCATCCCCTCATCACTCTTTCCAACAGGTGAAGGATTTTGAACCCTTTCCCTACCACCTGTCCAATGTATCCTGCCCAGTTAAGTCTGCTATCAACATTACAACCTCAACAAACGATTTGAACTTCATAACGTTCTTGCAGCGCTTCGCATTTCGTGAGTATAAAGATAAGTGGGACTGTAAAAGTTTCAGATCATAATGAAGAACCTCTCAATGATATTTCAAACATACTCTTATTATTTCTCAGCCACCAGATTATATATCAGAGTACTACCGTCAACAGACCTGGGGATTTTTTGATAGCTTTGGTGTACAAATAAAGTTAAGCTTTGGTTTAAAACTTTGTTGATGCATAAAAACATAAACACATGCCTGAGTTATCTGAGAAGTCCATGCAGTTGCCTTATATCATGGAAATAATGGAAATCTGACTACGTTTTATCACATACCTTAAATCTGTGTTGTGAAACAAGAAAGCTTAAAACAGCATCAATGAGCCAAACGATTTCCACGAAACAGGATTATGTAGCAGTTTACCTGACATGTTACGCCATTCAGTAAAACGGTTCAGAGCAATTGTTTGTGTGATAATCAAAGATAGTTGATTAATTACAGAATTATTTTTTATTCGTGACTCTCTTGAATGGTTTGATACATTCCTCTTTCTCCTCTTATCTTAAGCTAATCTCTTCATTTCAACAAAACCATCATAACTTACCTCCCGAGGTATCTTTTCTCATAATCTAATCTTCCTTCGACTATCCCATCCAGAAATATGTTAGCAAATTATGTATTCCATACAATGTGGACCACCATTCTGTCCCTTCTTCCTGTGAATCTCCTCACACATTATATCCAAACATCTTCTTTTCATATCTTATCTCTCCACCTAATTTTGAACATCGTTTCATAGCTCCATATATCAAATGCTCCAATTTTGCTTCCTGGCGGTGTTCCTAAAATTCAAGCTTCAGCTCCACAAAATGTCGTGCTCAAAACGTACTGTTTAGAAACTTCTGACCCGGGAAGACTCTTTTTGCTGCTTATATTTCTGTTTTGTTGAACGCAATTCACGCAAAACATTTCATCAGTGCCGCATCTAAGTGGAGAAGAGGGGGGGGGGGGCAAAACGGGGAGCCTGCCGCGGACAGCAAAATCGGTATGAAGGGCGGAAAATTTATAATGCAGTGACTTTTTTCTTTTTTCTTAGGGGCGGCAAACCTCCGGTTTTTGCCCCGATTCGGAAAATTCCAAGATCCACCTCTGCTTTTCATTTTGATTCTACTACTGCAAGCTAAGAAATTATAAAAAAAAGATTAATTGTTCTAATAAAGTATATTATTTCTCGCAGTCGAAATATTTACTTTTAATTATAAATAAGTTTAATTCTTTTATACGAGTTATGTTATTGAACAATCTATTTGGTTTTTAATTGCCGCATACAGCCACCAGCATTTGATAATGTTAGGTGGGACAAGATGTTCAAAATTTTAAAGAAGTCAGGTCTAAAGTATCGAGATAGAAGAATACTCTATAAACTATATAAGAATCAAGTGGCTATAATAAAAGTAGAGAATCACGAGAGACTTGCATCAGTTAAAAAAGGTGTGAGACAAGGTTGTAGTCTATCCCCGTTAATATTCAACTTGTACGTAGAAGAAGCAATGAATAAAGTCAAAGAACAATTTCCATGTGGCATAAGTTTTCAGGGAGAAAAAATCAGTATGCTACGATTTGCTGATGACATTGTCTTGTTAGCAGAGAGGGCTGAGGATATTGAGAAGTTACTGAATGGCATGAACAAAATACTGAAGGAAGATTTTGGACTGAATATAAATCAAAGCAAGACAAAAGTGATGAAATGTAGCAGAAATGATACCAATACTAGTAGATTAAATATAAAAATAGGATCGGATGCAATAGGAGAAGTAAGTGAATTCTGTTACTTGGGAAGTAAAATTACAACCGATGGCCGAAGCAGGAATGATGTTAAAAGCAGAATAGCAATAGGAAAAAGAGCATTCATGAAAAAGAGAAATCTTTTAGTTTCAAATATTGATCTAGGAATTAGAAAGAATTTTTTTAAACTCTTTGTGTGGAGCACAGCACTTTATGGTAGCGAAACATGGACTTTAGGAATACCGGAAAGAAAGAAAATTGAAGCATTTGAAATGTGGTGCTACAGAAGAATGCTGAAAATTAAGTGGACAGACAAAGTAAGAAATGAACGAGTTTTGGAAATGATGGGTGAGAAAAGAAGTTTGTTGAAGAAGCTTACGGAAAGAAGAGACAGGCTGGTAGGTCATATTTTGAGACATGCTGGATTGGTTAATTAGTTACTGGAGGGAACAGTTGAAGGTAAGAACTGTAGAGGAAGACAGAGATTAGAATATATGAAACAGATAATTGAGGACGTGGGCTGTAAGGGGTATGTAGAAATGAAGAGGTTAGCACAGGATAGGAAAGGATGGAGGATTGCATCAAACCAGTCGAAAGACTGACGACAGCGAAAAAAAAAAAAAAAAACAGCCACCATTCTCTGCCATTTCTTCAAAAAGCAGTGTTTTATGGGAGTTGCTATCCAACGTTATTTTTTCCTATTCGCAAGGTTGGTCAATTCTGGTTGGTTTGTCTTCATGTTGGTGCATTAGTTTATTAAGTTCAATGGTCTTTTATGCCGGTCTGCTGAAATATCATACTGGCCAATGTTTTTGACCATTTGATTTTTTTGACTTCTGGGAGCTTTTGTAGAATGATTTTGCCAACAGCCTGAATCTATCCAGGAGCATAGGCAGTGCAGTAGCCTCGTGTAGGGCATCGGTCGAGAAATTACGTGGCAAATATAGGGCTCTCTTCAATGACCGGTTTTGAATGACTTGTAGCTTGTCTAATTCTGTCTACGAGTTGTATTATTGAGTAAACTCCTTGGTTTTTGAAAAAACATTAGAGAAGCAGATAATTTATACTTGACAAGGTTCAAAAAATTCTTAGTATGTGTAGATCAATGTCACTGCCAATCAACGTTTGATATTCGATTCTTTAACGGTGATATTATTGACTGAAATATCTTTCTGTTCGTTAAGATACGATAAAACTCAGCCTCTTAAATAAACAGAGTTATTCGAGCGATTACTTTTGAAATGTTTAGCTGCATAATGACTGGTATTAGCTACATAAACAATTGCGATTGCAGATAGTGAAATGTCATGTTTAGTGAAACGATCCTCGGACTTCGTTGCGGTGAGACTGTCTCATGTATATTCAAGTTTAGTCTCATGCAGCTGGTCTTCCACAAGAGTTTAACTGCCACTGAGAGCATTGGAGGCAGGTGACGAGGCGGCTTCTGGAATTACTGGTACGTTGACATTGGTCTGTATAATGCTAAACTCGGTAAGCCGTGACTGGGAATGACCTTATTACGAGGGTTCTAGTATTAATACGCCTGCTGCCTGGAGATAACAAGTGGAATCCGACTTTTACTACCCCAGAGTGATGATTGTTTTATGGGTAGTCAGGTTTACGACCAATTTAACACCGATGGTATCAATGACATGACTGCACAGTTTAGTTGAGAGTGTTGGTGTTCTGCCTTGTTGGAACTGGAAAGTACGACTGCTGTATATCCAGACTTCGCCTCAATGTGCAGAACATTTCATTCCGATTTTTAAGGAGTTTTCAGAACCAATGTTACTTCCTTCGTTCCAGTCCAAAAAATGTACTTTTTAAAAATGAAACGCCACAAAACTTAGTTATAAAGCATTCACAGTTCGCTGACGGTTTGATTCGCTTTTCGATAATTAACTAATTCGCCCTGATATCAGTTAATGATGGTTACCTTTAATTGCTTCGTCCTACAATTCACAGATTGCTGTCGTTGGTGACCCGAACGTTTTACCTTCCCGCAAAAGTTAAATAACTACTGCTTTGAATGGATTAAACATTCCAAAAATGACAACACCAACGTATCTCTTTTCCTTCATTTTTATTTCTTCGTGAGCTCCATAGTAACATTAGACACGGATAAGGCAACACACTCGTCCAAAGATACTAAAACACAAATATTCTAACGATCAAATTTACAACCGGCTGTAACTCTGCTTGACGACTCAAAAACAAATACCAAAACTATCGAAAACAACTGACTACTCGCTGCTTCGGGTGTTTAAATAGGCGCTAGAGAAACGTCCAAAAGGCAATAAAGAGCGCCACCAGACATTTCTCGAGCACTAACAATACGTTAACAATCAAATCCATTCAAAAATAATTACAAATTGGGTAAAATCGCTCACAATCATTAGAAAACACCTTAAAATCGAAATTAAGGATATTTACAGGCAATTCCACACAAAATTGTCCACATAAACCAATACAAACAGTTGAAAAGTATCCTCTAAACATTGTAGCTTGTAGGATAACAGACAGATTATCCTATAATAACATTACATATTATAATGTCTAATATATCTTTGAATTTAGAGTTTCTTGGCAAGGGCCAGTTGGTTACTCTTGGAAAGTTTCCATAATACGACTTATAACGAGTGGGTTGCCTAGGTTGGATGGCACATAAGTAGAACTTGTATATCACAAGTCCTATTGTGTAATTATCGTAGTTTGTTGGAGTTCATTAAAACTGATTTAAACTGTGCAGAGTATATGACCATCATTTTATTTACTTAGTCTAACTGCACGTTCAGTAAAAATAAAATAAATAGCGCTGACCGCAGCTAAACCACGAATTAAATAAGAGGAATAAAAGCACGGGAAATATAACAAGAATCTTCGGAAATACAACAAGCTCACATCAGCACTTACAGTTACAAACTTTTAATTAACATGTCATAAACAATACTGTTCTCGATCATTTACTTAGTTTCTCTCTACAAAAAAAATTGTTCATTAACAGACGAATACACACAAGTTCACAATTAATCACACGAAAAACCTACAATTCCACAATTAATCAACTCCCATCTTGCTATACATAATTCTTAAAGTAAAATTTCATAAGAGCGCCGTTACCAGTTGTCTCACCCATCAGGTTGGTACTCTTCAATGATCTTCATTGCACAAAGGTCAACAAGACTCAGCTCAAAAATAAGTTGCGCCAGTTATAAGACAGTAGGACAGACAATGAATACATAGTAATTGGGACTAACTGAGCACATTAGCCTAGGTTGAAACGTGGTATAAGCCAGTGGTCCGCAACCGGTGTGCCGCGGCACACTGGTGTGCCGCGAGAAGGCGAAAGGTGTGCCGCGAAATTTTACCCGTTATAAGGAAATAATTGTCAAGTTTTTTATTATTTATATTTTAGTTTCATGCGCCGCGAATTGTTACGTATTATCGTATTCTAAGAAATTGAATGTTATTTATTTACTCACAGTTGCTGTTAGTTTTGTTTACTCATTTTTTATTGTTTTTTTATTCCTCGCCTCTACTGCTGCGTTTTAAGATTCTGTTGTATTTACCGCATGTACTGTGTATGTGCTTTTCATTCAGTCTAAACTGCTTGGATTAGCAGGACTTTCCAAGCCTTGTATTATTTTATTAAGTTGTCGGTACTTCAACAATATTTATTTATTTTTTACCATTGCACCGACATCACTGTAAAAAGAATCAGCTAGGTATATGTGACTTCTTTGAAGTGTATAAATCCCGCTTCTTGCAATTACTCCAGTTCCATCATAGCTGTGCTCTGAAGTGGTCCGAAAACTGTGTTAGTAATTGGTCCTTATATTTTCTATTACAATTAGAAGACTATTTTATTTATTCAATATGGACAAATTCCTTGAACGGAGTGTTCCGTCTATGAGTGCAACTAGTGAAAGCGTTGAGCCAGAAGTTGATACAGCGGAGAGATAGTGATAATTCCTTATCCTATGTCTTTTTTTGTTTATTTTTTTGTTTTTGTTTGGTGTGGTGAATTAATGTCTTCAATTCCCGAGTGTATCGTTTGTTGTGAAAAACTCAGTACCGCTGCTATGGTTCCCAGTAAATTGAAACGACGTTTGTCAAGAAAACATTCTTTTCTGTCAAGTAAAGATGTCAATTATTTTCGTCGGTTGTTGGAAAATAAGTAAAAAAACAAAGAACGTTCATGACCGCTACAGTACGTGTTTCGGAAGAAGTACAGGAAGCTAGTTATAAGGCAGCCGAACTTATCTTAAAAACCAAGAAACCACATACAATGATTAAAACGCTGTTGAAACCTGTTTGTAAAGACATGGTGAGAATAGTTCTGAGTTTAGAATCTGCTAGTGAAATTTAAAAAATTCCTCTTTCTGCTGACACAATCAATCTCCGAATTATCGATATGTCTCGTGATACTGAAGACGATCCGAAGGAGAAAATCAACAACTTCTCACTTCAGATCGACAAGTCCACAGATATTAGCCGACACGCACAACTTCTACAGGCTTCGTTGGAGATATAATTGTAAGTAACTTTTACTAAGAACTTCCAGAGCAAACTTCCGGTGAAGAAATATTTCATTTGACTGATGAATATTTGCTCCATAATGAATTAACATGGAAGGATTGCGTTAGTGTTTCTGCAGACGGAGCGGCTGATATGACAGGCCCAGTGAAAGGATTTGCAGCTAAAGTACTCGACGTAAATCCCAACGTATGATGCGATCATTGACTCATTCACCGCGAAGCCATTGTTCCTAAGTCTCTGCCACCTTTTCTGAAAGATGTGCTGGACGAATTAGTAAAAGTCATGAACTTCATAAAATCGCGGCCGCTAAATTCGCGACTTCTTTCCGTTTTATGTCAGGAAATGGGTTCAGAACACACTACATTCACGAGGAAAGGTGTTAACGCGACTATTTGAACTTAGAGAAGAGGTCCAGGCATTTTTGACTGTTGAAAGACATAAGTACGCGGATTGATTCGCAAATCGTGAATGGGTATGTAAGTTGGCATATCTTTCCTACATTTCGTACACTTGAATGAGCTGAACATCAAAATGCGAGATGGGAACGAAAATATTCTCATTAGTATGGATAAGATTAAAGTATTTGAGAATAAGCTGGATTTGTGGTTACAGAGGATTGAAAATGGGTCGTGTGAGATGATCCAAACTGTATGGATATAAAATGGTAATAAAATGGTGATGGGCTTAGTTATAGACCATTTAGAAGCCCTGCGGCAGAGATTCAAAAAGTTCCTTGGAGAATGTGTTGAATATTTCAACTGGGTTCGTGATCCATTCGTTGCAAAATTTGGAACAACCCCAATTAATATTCAAGAGGAACTCGCAGATTTAAAAGCTGACAGAACTTTGATATTCCTTTAGATACATTTCGGCAAACAATAAGGAATGAATATCCGGCTATGTCCGACATGGCAGAAAATGTGTAATTGCTCTTATTTATATGAATTGGGCTTCTCGAAGTTGACTGAGATTAAAAAATCCAAGAGGGAAAGATTTAAATCCGTCGATGAAGAAATTTCTCCATGGATCAGCCACATGTGTGCAGTTAAGTAGGCACAAGTGTCAATTGAAGATATGTGTAAAATTATTTACTTTAATAGTAACATAAAACTGCCGCCCGACCGGTAAGGTGTGCCGCGAGATTTATGGATACTCTTATGGTGTGCCGCGAGTGGGAAAAGGTTGCGGATCACTGGTATAAGCAACAAAAATTCTTATTTTTCGTACAACGACGTCACACAACTGAGTTGTCAACAGAGTACTTCGTTGGTGGCCAAGCGTTATTCAGAAATGAGATCTTTCAGTATTTATTGTAATGTACCCATTCAACAATTGTGGAGGCGTACCGTGGATAAGAGAACTGTGTGAGAGAGATAAAAACATAAATTTTTAGTATGGAAGAGGTAGAAAATCTTAATCACCTGCAGCTTCTTCTCTTGTAATTTGATTGTATGCGTTGGTGTAAAAGGTAGTTTTCAGTATAATGTCATTTTAATCGAAAACTATTTTACGATATTTTTCAGATACGTATAGTGCAGATTATCCATAAATGAGACTAGTTTGTTTCTGCTTGCATCCAATCAGCACACACAGATCAAATGCAGTTATCAGTATAATTCCAGGCCCTAGGAAGAAAACCCGAAGAAGTACAAATCAAAGTTTATATCTCCCGTTGTACTCTATTGTGAATGAGATGTTAAGTAAACAAGCTTTCATTAGCAACTTTTTTGAATCAGCTGAAGAAAAGTAATCTGTTGGGGGTTATATAAGAGGGAAGCGGTAAATTTTATGCAAATAGTACACTATTTTCTTTACATGAGTCAATTAGCACTTTATAAACAAAATAGTGAAATCTAAAGCCTAAACTACCATCTCTGCCAGATCACTGCCAGATCACCAACACTAGAGGAAGCATATAGTATATATTAGACTTATGTGTACCTATCGACTTTCCTTCGTGTACGTCATTGCTGTGCGGTCTACCAAGCTTACTCAGCATGCCGTCAACTAAACAGCGCAAAGTAAACTAGAACCTCACACTGTTCCCGTGTTACAAGCACTCGTTATCTATCTCATTCCTACTCCAATGCGTGCACTCGATCGTTGAATACACGGACTATAAATCACGTTACGTGCTCAAAGCTCGTTATAAAGACCTTCGGAGGGCAGGGCAAAGAACATTATATCAGTGAAAGGTCGTCAAGCTATGTTAAAAAACAAAAAACCAACAGTGAGTGCAAACCTTACTGGTATAAAATCAAACTAGTTAATTTCCAAGCAAGAAGTAAGATATGATGGTCAAGAATAAATACTGTGTTGAATGTTTCTTCTTAGAGTATTAGACTACATCTGGGGTTATGTTAGGGACTATTATTGTCATTTTTTGCTATCACAACCAACCACTGTATCAGCTCACTAAAAATATGCTTAGTATCGCAAGTTAATTTGAAATTTTTATACCTCGTTTAATAATTTCATAAATTCTTTATTTCCGATCCACTATTTGATAAGTGAAGCCATTCTGGCAATCTCTTTTTACTCTATTATTTATTGACTACTTTGCAATAATGTATTTCCATTACTAGCTACACAGAAATCCTTTTACTGTCAACTCATCTGGATGCGGAAAACTGTATATTTGAAATTACTGAATAAGGTTAAATACTGATGATATTATTCTTTCAATGCTCGTGCCATAATGCATTAGTATATAGAGACCGAGTGTGGTGGTGTTACGGATAGCGTTCTGGCGTCACATTCGGGAGGACGGCGGTTCGAATCCCCGTCCGGGCATCCAGATTTGGGTTTTCTATGGTTTCCCAAATCACTCCAGGCAAATGCCAGGATGCTTCCTTAAAAAAAAAGGCCATGGCCGAATTCCTTCCATTC